>OY728162.1:569616154-570866154 GCA_963277665.1 Viscum album
TGTTATTTCCTTAAAAAAATACTCTTAATGGAACCACATCAAGTGGCACCCAACCCTTCCTTACATATAAAAGGGTAATCACCTACAAATCCCCCTCCAACAATTATCAGGCCCCCACTAGCATTCTCAAGCGTCTTCAATGCCCCATCTTAAAAGGTTTCTTCATGTTTTAAAAACTCAAAAATGTTGAGTTTGTTATATTTCGATGATATTTTCTAAAACATCAATTAGATTATTTAATTGTTTTTTGAGTTATTTTATTATAAAATTAATTTTTAATTTTAATTAATTATAACATTTTGTAGAATAAATTTTTATAATACATAGTTAATTATAATTGAAAATTTCATATCGATTTTTGAATTATAATTACTAAGTAATAATTATTTATTTATAATTACTATAAAACTAATAGTTATATAATTGTAAATACTAACTATGTAATAATAAATTAACAACAATTTCAAGTTAATTAATAATAAATTAATATCAATTTAATATTACCAATTAATTATAAGCCGAAATTAACTAAATATGTTCAATTAGTTAATGAATAATTAATTAATATGATTAAAAATTCATATGACAGTCAATGCGAATAATAATTAACATCAATAATTATTAATTATTAATTAATAAACATCATTGGCAATTAATATGAATAATTATTACAAATTAAATTTTTTATTTTCTTGTTATCAAATAATATATTAAAATTTATTTAATAAATAAGTTATAATAATAAATATATATGATTATCAATTAATATGTTTATCTATATGAATACTAATTAAAAAGAATAATTAATAGTTCATTAGAAATAAATTATTAGTTAAATAATAACTAATAAATATAAATAGAGATTACTTTGAATAATAATTAATTTTTTTAAAAGAGTCTAGGATAGATCCAAATTCATCATACCCATTTATCAATAAAATGATTAAAATAGAAGAGGGGGGTATGTGTTAAAACATTGTTCAAAATTCCCTCATCAATTAAACAAAAACCCAATGTTTTGGATTTCCATCTAGCATCCTTGTTCATTGGATATGGGCCACTTCCACAAGGATATCAACATCTCTTCCACTTCTATTATATTTTAGATGACTCATGATACCCATGAAATGTTGAATCAGTAGTGTCATCTGGAATGAAACAAGTCCTGAATCTCTAGAATAGCTCTCTAATGTCCAACATCTAGTTAGAACGATAGCTTTCTTGAAGATAAAATAAATAATTAGTAATAATTATCAATAATTAGTAATAATTTGGAATAATTAGTAGTAATTAGTAATAATTAGTAATAATTAGCAATAATTAGTAATAATTAACAATAAATAGATTTAATTGGTAATAATTATGATTTATTAGTAATAATTATGATTAATTAGTAATAATTAAAATTAATTTGTAATAATTAGGAATAATTATTAATAATTAGTAATATTTGGTAATAATTAGTAATAATTAGTAATAAATAGTAATAAATAGAAATAAAAATTAATAAATAGCAATAAATAGTAATAATTTGTAATAATTTGTGTTAATTAGTAATAATTTTTAATAATTGGTCATAATTAGTAATAATAAGTAATCAATATTAATTTTTTTTATAAATAGCAATAAATAGTAATAAAAAAATAAATAGAAGTAGATACAAATAAATTGAAATAAAAAGTAATAATTGGTAATAATTGGTAATAATTGGTAATAGTTATCAATAAATACTAATAATTAGAAATAAATAGTAATAACTAATAATAATTAGAAATAATTATTAATAATTAGAAATAATTATTAATAATTATAAATATTTATTAATAATTTGTAATAATTGGTAATAAATTGTAATAATTAATAATAAATAGTAATTAATACCAATAAATATTAATAAATAGTAATAAATAGTATGAAATAGTATGGAATAGTAAAAAATAGTAATAAATAGGCATAAAAAGGAATAATTACGAGTAATTGAGAATAATTGCGAATAAATATGAATAATAATGAATAATAATGAATAATTAGGAAAAATTATGAAAAATTAGGAATGATTTTCAATAATTATAAATAATTGAAAATAAATAGGAATAAATTCCAATAATTATGAATATTTATGATTAATTATTAATATTAAGGAATAATTAGCATTGATTGGGAATAATTAAAAATAATTAAGATTAATTATCCATAATTAATGATAAATAAGAATAATTAGAAATTATTGGGAATAATTAGGAATAATTAGGAATAATTTTGAATAATTAAAAATAATTATGAATAATTTTTATTAATTAGTAATAATTATGAATAATTAGGAATAATTTGTAATTACTCGTATTAATTAGAAATAAATATAAGTAATTACTTATAATTAAAAATATTTATAAATAATTAGAAATAATGAGCAAAAATGAGAAATAAATAGTAATAATTAGCAATAATTAGCAATAATTAGCAATAAATATCAATACGTTGGAATAATTAGGAATAATTATAAACAATTTGAAATAATTATGAATAATTATATATAATTAATTATAATTTATAATAAATTGGAAAAATTTCCTATCGATTGGCGACATTCTGTTTTCATGATGGCTTATCTCCTTGCAAGTTTCTCTCACTGAAATCACTATGAAAAATCTTTTCCAATTTATAGATATCCATTTTTTTGTTCCTGAGAATGTATATGTGTATGTCAGAGTATATTTTTCATGCCAATTTTTGTGAGAGAATTTTGCAAGGACATGAGCAGTACAATCTCCAATTGAAATCACTAGGAAAAATCTGCTCCCATGTACGAATATTTTTTAATACACATGAGAATGGAGAGAAGTACATAGTGGCCTCCCTACATCCATTCATATATATATGAAAATGAATATTAACAAATAAATGATGATTTTTCATATTGATTTCAGTAAGAGAATGTTACATTGAGATGAATTGTTGGGAAAAAGAGATACCTCAAATCCACTGGAAATTGTGCTACTAATAATTAGTGGTACTTACTATAGATTAGATATAATAGCTAATAATGATCGATAATTTGTATAAATTATTATATATTCTTATATATTACTATAAATTTTAAATTAAATACAATAAATAACTATGATATAATAACATTTATTATAAATTTGTAGAAAATTGTACTACATTATCTTATTATTTTTTCATAGGGTTTTTCTTATATAAAATTGTTCAAAAAACTATTTATTTAATAATTTAAAAAAATATGTCAAAAGGAAGTCGAGAAAAATCATTATTAGATGATCATGCTTGGATAAATTAGTGTAGAAATCAAAACTGTTCTGGTTTAAATCAGGTATAAATTGATATCATTGACACCTTTTACCATTTTTATAATCAAAACTAGAATTTGTTTTAGAAGGAAAAATTAAGTGTCCTTGGAAAGAATATGCTCTAATGATGTTTGAAATTTTTTACATTTTTGGAGGTAATCTATTATGTTTTGGTTTTGAACAAGATTATGTTATTTGGTATCATCATGGTGAATTTAGTTCCATAGAAGATAATAGTAATTTGGTTCTGGATCAATCTCAGTTTCCAAATTTAGTACATTTTGTGATATGTCTGTCTTTTCAACAAACTAAAACTAATGATGATATTGATTTAACTCCTGAGTTACAACCATCTATATTTTATGATTTGTTGAGGTCCATTGAGGAACACTTATATCTTGGATTCAATATAAGAAAATTTGATGCAGTTGCAAAATTTATGGCTATTAAATGATATAATGTAATATCAAATATATGTTTTGATCTTTTAGACTCTTTTGTAAAACATTTTTACTTAATATAAATGTTTCTCTTAAACACTTCTCTGAGAGAAAGAGGCTGGTTCATAATTTGGGTCTTGGTTATTAGAATAATCATGCATTTTCAAATGATTTTTCCTTATATTATGGTGAAAATGAGTCTTTGGATAGTTGTCCCACATCTGGAAAATTGATGAATAAATATGCTCAACAAGGTAAGTGTGGATTTATTACTATAAAATAGTTTTGATACTTCGCATATATACCCATGTTGTAGAATTTATTTATATCTAAAAATACAAAAAAATGATGTGTTGGAAAAAACCAATATTTAAATCAGTAAACTCTTAAGTAATCCCTATGATGTTGACTCATGGAATCATTTTGACCATGTGAATCTATCTCTTTCTATAGAATCCCAAAACATGTGATTGGGTCTTTCGATTTCAATCCATTGGGTTCTTATGGATGTTTGTATTCATTTTGGTCTTTCTTTATTACTACATACAATTTACCTAATTGAATATTGATTAAAGAGCCATATATATTTTTAACCTTATTAATTTTAGGAAATTTGAATAAAAAACATTGAGGTTTATTTGAAAAAAATTATTGATGAGATAAATTCATTGCGAGCAATTGTGTCAGTACATATGATGTTGTTGTGAAACAGAATTTCCTACAAAAAGCTGCATTGATTTGGATAATTAATCACTTACTGGAATATGGAGTATTATCAGGATGGAGTAAACATGGTCCAACATCATGTCCATACTATATTTGAGAAAACACAATCGTTTAGGATCGTCTATAGAAACAAAATATTTTTTTTCTACTCTCATCATAGATTGCTTACAACAGATCATCCTTTTTTGAAGGAACATTGTCATTTTATAAAAGGTACAATTGAAAGAGATAGACCTCTAATAAACATCTTAGGTACAGTGTTAAAATCAATTTTCTCTTCATTACCTCCCATAAAATTTGGACGAATAATAAACCAACATAAAAATTACATCTTTGGGAAAGAATACATTTGGTTAATATAATTTTTTTTAGTATCTTTCAGATTGGGCTTTTTTGATGTTATGTCACATGTTGGATGTTATGAATATTGGGAAGAACTACCTTTCGATTTTATTTCATATAGTTTTCAATACAACAAGTAAGTCCAAGGATAATGTAAATGCATGATTATATCTTGTAGAAACATTCTGGTGACCAGAACATGAACTGTTTGAAAATGTCAGGTCATAAAAGTAAATGAAGACAAAAGAAAATTATGAATTGTCCAAAAAAATCAATTACTTTTATTTTAGTGGATTAAAAATTTGTGTCATCCAGATGGTTTTGTTCCCAATTTGGGTAGATGGGATAGATAATTTCATATTACTATATTAAAAATTCATGATTGTCATATTATAATGGAATGGATTCTACTGATTGAATACATTACAGTTTTAAAAAAATTGAAGTTATATGAGGTATCTCAGAAGATGATTAGAGAATTTTAGTTATCTAAAATCACAAAGGATGGGATTTCACATCATGTTACTACATTACATAACATCAAATATTATTTCATGGGTTTTCCTAGAAAGCTTCACGGTGTGAAGAATATTACACAACATGAATGAGGGATTCACAGTGTGAAATAATTAAGGTTTTAAAAAAATAATGCATTGAGGCGATACATTTTTTTGTGGAACATTACCTCAAGTTATTACATGATTTAAAAGGGGACTAAAAGCTATGTAATTCCCCAATGCTGTATTCTTTATGTTTTTAACCATTCTATTGGGTTTTTTTCAATGCTACAACAACAGAGGCTCTCACTGAACCCTAGGAAACTCAATTAACCTCTATTCATTTTTAGAAGAATCCATGGATCCCTCCTTCCATCCATTGAAATCTGTCTTCGATACAAGAGAGGATCTACCTCCATCATTAGGTTTCTTCAATCTATTTCCTTCTGTTTTTCCTTTCAATATATGGGAGTGTTATCTCCATGTTTCTAATAGAGTTTCCTCAGTTTTTGGATGGTTCACCATTGCCACGACATCCTCAGGTGTGTTTAGTTATTGCAGGAGAAGTGATCGTGATTTTTTTATTTGATTCATTCTCATGTGAATAACAAAACTGACCTTTGGAGGTAAGGGATTAGATTCTTCTTAATTTAATTATGTGTAATCATAGATCTAGAATGCTTTGGCAAATTGGATCACAATGAAATTGGACAAATAATTCTTTTAAGTTGATTTAATAAATTGGTATAGAAGAAATGTTTTTTATATAATGTGATAACATTTTTCCTCTCAATTTAAAAGATATTATGATATATAAGTCATTCTTGATTTTTCATGTATTTCATTGTGTAAATTTGTGAAAAACAAAAATCTTAAATTAATTAAAAAAAAATTGGCTGGATGGTAAAGAGACATGTTTAATGAATCTGGGGGTTGTTGTTATAAACTATGACAATAAAATTTATGAAAGTGTGGTTGTTTAATTTAATTGGTTGATGAAGATATATTATGATTTTTCTTGTTGATAAATTAGTTAATGGAATGATAAATTAATTGTTTAATTAATTTGGTGACAGCTTGTGATAGCTTGTTCCTTAGGTGTCATGTAGTTGGAATATATGAATAAGTAATGGATTAATTCAATAACATATAATAATGGGTTGCGTGATATAGTTAATGCCTCTATTTATCCTGAGTTTCCCCCTACATATATGGGATAATTTCCTAGTGATTGGGATCCATGAGTGCTCATTCTGTGTGAATGATGGATACCTTGTTTTAGGGCTTAGAGCTCATAGATATTTTTCCTGCTTCTTGTGATGTGCTTTGGAAAAGAGACTTGTGGTTGTGGGTGGGGGCCTAGATGTGATGTGACCCTAGGATGGCTAATCCTAGAGATCTATTGTGGTATGTGGGGGTAGGTATTCCTAGTGGTTGATGCGAGAGTAGTTCCTACAGTGGTGATATTTATCTATTTATCCATGTGAGTGATAGGTAGGACACCCGGGATGATGGAACGTGTTAAAGTCGTGCTTTCCTATATATGTAAATGTGGTAGGTATTTACTCCATTGTTTTTTTATTCTCTTTACCTTCCACACTCCATGAGAAATATGGTCTTTCTTACTCTCCATCCAACTGTGGTGAAGATGTGTGGGTTATTTCATGTTCTTTCTGTGTTTATCTTCATGAGGATGGATGGGTCTTTTCTCCTACTATAGGTGTAAAAGCCATGATGTGTAGATCATCTAGTCACCATATTGATCCTCTTGTGCATGGTAGTTTAGATTGTTTTTTTCCAAAATACCAATTAATTTGGAAAGTGGTACCACTATCATATAAATGATTAAATGATGTTTATCCAATGTTGTTGGAGCTTGATGGGATATAATGATGGGGTTATAATTTTGAGAAGCAGTAGAATCCATTAGGTTATTCTTGGAGGGAATGCATCCCTGTAGAAATGTTGATTTAATGGAATGTATAAAAGTATAATGGTTAACTAAGGTTTACAAAATTATTTTATGTAAAGTTAAACAGAAAAAAAGGATGATGTAACTTAATATAGATATTTAAATGGTTGTGTGATTATAGGATATCTAGTCTAAACAGTGGAAGTCAAGTGTATGAGAGACATTAGCTTCATTTGATCCTATGACAATGTTTTTCCCAGAGTGTGATTGTGATATATATTATATTATGTATTTTTTGTATTCATATAGGCTATTCCACCCTGTTAATTTGGGAAACACACACCTTAGATATTTTCAGACCTAGGGAGTGTTTTACCAAACATCCTAGAGGGATGATGGATGATAGACATCCCCCTTGAATCTGATCTCTCCTCTTAGTAGTTACTTGTGATGGTATTAATGATGGTTATTTTTCCCCATATATTTGTATAGAGGGATGTAATATATTTTTGTTATTTCACACACAAATATTGTGTATATATTTTCCTACAGACTAATATTGAAATTACATGTATATGTTTTGATGGATTGAGGATCATTACTCAGCGTATGGGTATTAATGGATTGAGGTAAAATACCTAATATATGAAACCCATTATGAGGGATTTGGTTTCTCGGAGAAGCTACCTGTTTACTACTAGTTGTGTGGATGGTGTAGTGATTTTCCCAGGTGTCTATGGGTAAGACTTTTTCTTGTAGAAAGTTCTTTTTGTGGTTCACACCCAGGTGTCATTGGGCCAACCATTTTGGAGATTGATAATAAGGATGTGTCACATTGTGGAAAAGGGGAAAACCTCCATAGGAGTGGTAGAGGGGTAACCATGATATTAATTATTATATTATAAACTCTATAAGTGATACATAGTGATTTTATCCATGGTGAGGCTAGGAACATAGTATACCTATTTAGGTGATGAGTTAGTTTCACTTGTTGTTTATTGTGCTTTAGATTTTTTATTTACATTTTCATAAGAGGATCTATGGAGGATCCTGCTAAGTATATTTTTATACTCACCCTATATAATATAAAATTTCTATCATGACACATTGAGAAGGTTTGAGATCAGGCTGGTTACTACTAGTGTGGGGGTTTTTGCAGGAGGTGTTTGGGTTTCGTGGTCACAAATGTTTAATTTTCTCTTGGACCATGTAGTATAATTTTTAGTTTTAGTAGTTTTCATGACATTACATATGTGTACATGGGTTTTCATTTATATTGTATTATTTTCAAGTATAGGTTGGTGTATATCTTCTCTCTCTTTCAAATGTGTTCTCGTCAAGGGTAGTTCCTCCAATATAGGTTTTTACAATATCCTCAGTACTAGTCGTCAACCGAGGGCCTACTTGAGGCGAGACTCAAGGGTCATTATCACTTTTCTCACACTGTCAACCCAGAATGGGTATAGTTTGTGGGGGCTGGGTCATTACAGAGTGGTGTCTGAGGCTTTGGTTGAGGTATAGTATGGAGTTTAGAGTTAGGCATAGGTGAGGTTACATGGGTTGGTAGGGAAAAGGTGTCAGTCATGTTCTCCTAGTTCTATAAACAATATAAATTGTCTCATAAATATTTATTTAGGGCCACATGAAATCTAATTAATGGACCAATGTTTTTACAGTGGCTACTAAATGATGTGATACTGGTTGTAGGGTAGAGATCTAGGAATGGATCATGCATCAACATTCGTTTTTACTAGGTTAGAATTGGAATACCTTTGGATAGTTTAACCAAAATTGAATAAAAGAAAACAATATTTTAATATTAATATCTTCCATATTCTAGGTTTAGAAGGTATAACTATTTATTCTTTTGTAGGAATGGCTCTAGGTCGACGTCCTTGTTAGGTTTTCGTAGAAGATGTCTAGAAGGTTACACAAGATTATCACTATAGAATAGAGGTTGACGACAATGAATCATAGAGGAGAAAACTCTAAGATTTTTTTGTGCCAGAGTCTGCAGAAGTATGAGGGATTAATTTCACATGTAGTCACTAAAAACTAGTTTGAAGAGGTTGATATATAATTCATTTCATTATGTGCATATAATGAGCAATGGGTATCATTGGTTTTGACAATACGACTTGGGGCAGCGAGGTAGTGGTGGTTCACGTTATTTTGGAATCAAGTGGAGTCCACAGTGTCATGGGAGAAGATTTGATAGCACCTCAGAGTAGATTGCCATTCTTAAACCATGATGGCGGCCAGTAACTAAGAGCTCCTTAACCTTTTGTTGAGACGTTCCATTGCGATAGAATTTGGCATATGTGTTAGGAACCTTTTGTGATATTCTTTGGACCTATTTCTAGAAAATGTGGAAATGAAGAGTCATTTCGAGGAGGCTTTGTGTCCATAGATCCATCAAGAGGTCATCCAGTTGATTCAAATGAAATATCATGAGGTGCTAGGGATTTTATAGTTCATCGAGAGGACATTATCCCAGACTTGATCATCACCAGAGTGGAATCATTATAGTTCCTCACAATGATGAGCTATGGTTTGGGGTTCCCTATTTTTAGGGAAGAAGAGTTTCCATTCATTTGAGGGTATGTCATGGCCCTCAACATATTGTTTATATTAGGTTGGTTGGACTTAGAAATATTTAAAGGGATGGTGTGGTTTTTTTCTTGGGAATGCGGGGGTCATCTATTGAAGGAGTGCTCATCTTTTTTGAGTATATAGAATGTGTCAGGTGTTCTTCTCCAGGTTTCTCCATTGAGGTAGTTCGTGCCAGAGCAATATTAGTAGGTTGCCCCAGTTTAGGTTCAGAAGAAAGAATGTGTGGAGAAAATAGGATATCATTGGTACTCTACATATATTTTGAGAGGATAGCACGGGAAGGGATGTGGTCATCAAGAAGGTCAAAGAGGTTGTTGAGCAGTTTGAGGTTAGCTTCATGTGTTAGAGTTTCCCGCACTAGGTGAGCCAGACATCATACATGGTACCCTATTCATATTTTTAACTTGGGTGAATGCCTTGGTATCTTCATAAGAGATACACTCATTCATATCACATTCCCTTTTTCAATATTCGGTACATAACATAGAGTATCTTCCAGTTCCCTTGGAATTGAATATGCCTGTTGCAGAACGAACTGACTTGTGTTATGTATGTATGGACTGTGAGCTAGTGATAAGGTATCACCACTCCTGGGAAGATTTCCTATGTTTACAGATACAAACCTATGATGTCATCCTTGGCATGGATTGGTTTTATTTGTTGCAATGTATAGTGGAATGCGTTATGAATAATGTGGTGTTATTTGATGGTGATGGAGAGACAATATAGATTATTGGTGATAGAGACCCTTAGATCGGTTAGAGGATTGATTCATCCTAGTCATACTTGATGGATGAGGTTATGTTGAATTTGTTGGAGGTTCAAATATCAATGTTTCCTTGGGTCGTAGTAGAATACCTAGATTTCCTTCATGAAGAGGTTGTAGCATCACCCCCTTAGGTGGAGATCAAATTTAGGATGAGCTACTGCAAGAAATTCCTCATATCTGGATGTATCTATATTGGATGGAAAATAATGAGTTTAAAGAGAAATGAATATAGCTTTATGGTCTATTGCAATGTGGTTTCATTCAGCCAATCATCTCACTGTGGGGTGTAACCATTTTGTTCAAGAGTAAGGATGATGGAAGTTTACAGTTTCTTGCCGATTATCGTCTATTTAAATGTGTGAAAATGAAGAACCACTATCCTCTTAATTGGATTGATGAGTTATTCAATCAAATGAATGGTCCAATTTGGATCCCAATGATTGATTTATATTCATGACATCATCAGATGTGTATTTAGGAGGAGGATAACATAACAACTTATTTCTATTGTCATCACAGGAATTATGAGTATGTTTTGATATAGTTTGATGTGAAAAATGTTCCATCTATGTTAATGGGGTTGATGAACACGGTGTTCCATGAGTTAATATATAAGTTCATGTGGGGTCTCATTGATGACATTTGTATGTACTCTATGTTTGGGGAGGAGCATACAGAGCATCTGCGTGCTGTTCTGGGAGGTCTTCGTCGATAATAGCTCCCTAGTAAGTTGAATAAGTGTATTTTTTGGGCTCGAAAAGTTTGTTTCATTTTGAATGGTGAATATCAGAAGGGTTTATCTATGGATCCATCAAATATATAATCATTTGTGTCTTGTAAAACCCCAATGACAGTGGTAGAGTTGTGCTGCTTCTCTGGACTTCCAGGGTATTATGGGATGTAAATTGTTGATTTCTGATGTTTTGTGACTCCTATAAAAACATTGACTAGAAAGGATCAATCATTCTTGTGGACTGATCCATGTTAGGCAGCTTTCAAATATCTGAAGATGTAGTTTGTCAATACTCTAGTTCATTGTATTCCAGCAAAAGGAGTTTAGATTGAGGTTTAATGTGATGCCTTGCATCTATTGTTAGGTTGAGTTCTAAAGTATTACATACTGGTTGATTCTTACGGGTCCTAATTGTTACATCCCCATGAAAGTAACTATTCCATAAATTTTTTTAATTAGCTGCAGTGGTGTTTTCTATGATGTTGTAGAGACATTTCTTCATTGGAGAGTGTTTTGTAGTCTTTACTGAAAATAATAGCCTGAATTACGATTTCTACCAGTGTGACATGAACTTTTGGCTACATAGGTGTATAGAGTTTTTATAGGATTACAACATTAAAAATTCATATATTTAAGGATATTGGATTTTCATAGCTGATGTACTGAGCAGGAAGTTGTGTAGCGATGCAATGTGAAAATTTGGGGATTCTTAGAGAGTAATGGAAGATCATTCAACATTAAACCTAGATATAGAGATGTCTGGGGTTTAAGATGACTTTTTCATATGACAATGCTGACATATTTGGGGTAGTATGTGGAATATTCCTAGCTGGGGGATCATGAGGGGCAGTTCTAGAGAGATTGAGTTGTTTTTGGTGAGGCCCTGATGGTTAGTATAAGAATGAACCACATCTCATATTTTTGGGGACTATTTCCATTCCATTGGAGTTGTGTGATATGTTTCTCATAGGGTTCCATAGTTGGACAATGGTTTTACATTTTGACCTAAAAAAGATTTATCAGGATTTGAGATCGTGTTTGGTGGCCTTTGTTGAAACATGCAGTTTTAGAGTTCGTGTCTCAATGTTTTTTCTTCCAGGTTGTGATGGATGATCACCATTTTCTCGAAGGGTTTCTCTAACAATTCAGTGTTCCTAAGTTCATGTTAGAGGAAATATTGATGGGATTTGTAACCTGTTTAACTAAATCTTAGGGAGGTTGGGATGATATATTGGTAGTAGTGGACCATTTCGCTAAATCAACCCACTTCATTACAATCAAGGAGTTGAGCTCAGTGAAGTTTTTATTAAATAAATGTATGGTGGTGATGGTGAGACTCCATGGAGTCATGATGATGATTATTTCTAATCTAGATCATCATTATATATCAAGAATGTGGAGAGGACTCCACCATTATTTTCTTTCTCAACTATGCCTTATCACTACATATAATATATATATGGGAGGTCAGATATAGAAGACCACCTAGAATCATAAATACATGTTGCGCTATTGTGTCAATGATTTTGGAGGTTCATTGATGAGGCACTTATCCTTGGTAGAGTTCACTATCAACAATAGTTTCCACCCCACTGTAACATCTCAGATCCAGAATCCACCAAGAGGAACCCTGTTCCTGGTTGGTCACATGACCACAAGCACATTTCCCTGAATGTCAGAGGATACTGACTAGCAGTGAGGGCCATCGGTGTGATAGTGGGGAAACAGTGCCCTCATTGGAGGAGCACACAGTAGAAGGAAATAAAAGCAATATCTGAAGCAATAATAACCCTTAAAAAAGTATACAGTGGAAGACTTAATTTGAAGAAAAACTGGAGCACCAACATATATAAATGATACATGGTATATATGTCTAGGAAACAATCCAAACAAAACGCAATAAAGCAATAAAACAGTACTAAACCCAAGTCCAAAGAAAATTGAAAAATAACTCCTCAGCATCGCATGAAAAATATTGGTCCCATGCTCTCCCACTCCCCAGCAAGTCAATTACATGAAGTAGAATGGTGCTTTCCCTTATCTATCCCTACAACAATATAATCTTCTTGGGGCCAAAAGCATGACCCAAACAGGGTGTGAGAATCAATCCTTGTATGCAACCACCATGATATCTGTTCCTATCAGTCAGTGAATATATGGCATGTAAAAGTACAGAAAGCAGTGAAAAATTCCACGTTTAAAGTAGGCAACTAAACAAACAAGGTAAGACTTTGGGATGTACACACAGCCATCCCCTGCGGTCCTACCTAACAAGTACAAGCATCCTTATGGGAATTACACTCATCCAAACCCCTCTGGTTCATTCATATGAATTCATAATGAATGTCTATGTAATTACTCACATTCAATTCTTCTTATAGTTAATAGTAGTCAAGGAATCTATAAGGAATCACACAAGGTCAGTTCCCCTTATTTCTCCAATTTCAAGGACTCTATGAGGAAGCTCACCCAGCTAATTCCCCTTATATCCCAATTCATTCAAATACCCTTTGAGGAATCTCAATCGGTCAATTCCTCTTATAGTCGAGGATGGATCAAGTTAATTCAATGTAAATAATTACTCTTTGAGGAAGATCAATTGGTCTATCCCCTCATAGTCTATAATGCTCAATGACTATCTGAGGATGTTCACTTTATCTATCCCCTTATTTTATATAATACCCAAAGACTCTCTGAGTAAGCTCACTCGGTCTATCCCTTCATAGTCTATAGTGTTCAAATACTATCTAATAAAGCTCACTCGGTCTATCCCCTTATAGTCTATAATACCAAAAGACTCTCTGAGGAATCTCTCTCTGTATATCCCCTTATAGTCTATAACACTAGGTTCTCATGGCCCTGTACAAGTCAACGAGCATAATAATGAAATATGGCCAAGGTAAACCATAAGAAATACTTGGATATATAGTCAACAGCTCAAAAACATTTCAAAAAACAACTCTCCATCCTATAATTACTAGGCATGGGAAAAAGGAAAAATTTGACCAAGCGGTCTAAAACAGGAGATGCATGGGAGAAGCATCCAATGAACAACAATTCAACCCTATTCATATCCAATCAACCTCTACGCAAGCCTACATGAAAGCCAAGACAAATCCAGGGGTAAAGAAGTAAACGACCAATACCTCATTCAAGGGTATTGACACAATTTCACATAATACTCAAAGACTTTCAATAGAATGGCACAAACCACCGACCATTATAGTTTCGGAAAAAACGATCCACAATCAACTGCACCCACAAATCCAATCAACCGCTAGACGAAATACCACTCTAAATCTCCTTCCCTATTATCCACAAGACTTAAAATAATCACCCAAGGAAAACCCAACACTAGATCTTTATGCAATGGGTGTAGATCTTGAAAACCTAGAGAGATAGAAGAGAAGATCTAGGGAAATCCAAGAAGAAACCAAGAGGAGGGACTTACCAGAGAAGAACAACCTTTTATCCACCTAGAATCCCCTTCGATTTTCCTCTAAAATGAGTGGGGTAGCACCTTAAACCTTTGAGAACTCAAAATATTGAGTGAGGATTGAGTGGGAGAGAGTTTGAAGAAGAAATGAGAAATCCCGAGTGGCATGGGACATTAAAACCCTAACTTTATGTGGTCGAATGTTACCCCTCCACGGTTTGGAAAACTATGAGACAACCGTGCGGTTGCCACTATCTTAACAAAGGATTTCTCATGGCTTGCATGTACAGTTTGACAAACTATGTGCTGCCCGTACAGAGCCCACTGTCATGGGATGCAAGGTTTTTTGGGCTGGCCGCATGGTCTGTTCAGACCATGTGACAACCATGTGCCAACCGTGTGCCCTTGAACGACCTCTATAATTTCCTCTTTTTTCTCAGAAATGACCAGAAAAAGAAAAAATACCTAAAAAATAAGTTCTTGGTTCTTACAAACACCCCCTTAAATAAATTCATCCTGAATTTCCCTAGCAAAGCGGTGCAGACGAAGAAACCCCAAACAATTCTGGTACTGTGCTCGTACATCGGCCTCCCTCTCCCATGTATATTCTTGTACTCTCCTATTCTTCCATAGAACTCATACCAGAGAAATAGAACGACTATAGAGAACATTTTTAATATGATTGATAATCCAGATAGGATTCTCCTAGAATGAGAAATCCACCTCTAACTCAACCTCCTCGGGTTGCATGTCATGAGACGGGTCTGAAAAATAATGTCGAAGTTGTGAATCTTGGAAGACATTGTGAATTACCTGGTACCTCTGAGGGAACTGAAAACCGATAGGCAACCGGCCCAACTCTCTCCAACACCTCAAATGGCCTGACGTACCTCGGCCATAACACACCCAATCTCCTGATCCTTCTGTGCCCCAACATCAGTGCGACACATAGAAAAACATGATCTCTGACCTCGAACTCTAGAGGTCATCTATACTGATCATCATAAGACATCTGATGACACAACGTAGTATCCACCCTCTTCTGAATCAACTCTACATGTTCTGTGGTCTCCTAGACTAAATGATGTCCCAGCATAGCTACCTTTCCTACTTCTAGTCAACACAAGGATGATCGGCATGGCCTACCATTGAAAGCCTAATACGGTTCCATATGAATATTTTCTTGAAAACTATTGTTGTAGGAAAACTCCACTAAAGTTTTATGTCTCTCCCAAGAACCTTCAAAATTCATAATACATGCTCGATGCATGTCCTCAAGCACCTAAATAAAATGCTCGGACTTTCCATCTGTCTGGGGATGGTATGTTGTAATCAAAATTATATGTGTACCCAAGGCCTTATAAAGCCCCTTCCAGACCCGAGAAGTAAAACATGCATCCCTTACTGAAACAATGAAGTGGGGAACTCCATGTAGACATACAATCTCTCAAATGTACAACATTCCAGCAGGTCAGCAATGAAGGTCTCCTTGATTGGAAAAAAGTGAGCAACCTTCATGAGTCTGTCAATGACAACCCATACCGAATCATTCCCTCGAGGATACCTCAGCATACTGGTCATGAAGTCCATCGAGACATCATTCCACTTCCACTCATGAATAGGTAATTTCTATAGAAGTCCTACTGGTCGCTGATGCTTCGCCTTAACCTGCTGACAGGTAGAACAACTCCCGAAAAACCCAGAAACATCTCTCATTATTCCTGGCCACCAATACTAATGGTGTAGATCATGATAGGTCATGGTGAAACCAGGATGAACTACCCAAACTAAGGAATGAATGTCCCACATTATCTCATAGTGTATGTCAGCTGGCACCCAGATGCGCCCCTCGAAATGAAAGATCTCATCCTCTCCAATGGTCCATCTAGGAATAGGGTCCCTTCATTACACACTTTCCCGTTGGATTAGGCCTTCAGAATCTGATTACTGACTCATTCGCACTCGATCAATTAGAGTAGAGGTAACCACTACAGATGATAGAAATGTATGCCCCTGTCTATCGTGCTGCTAAAAATTCATCTAACTGAATTGATCCATAAGCTACCACTAACTGTTGTCCTCCTTAACTGTTTGTTTCTGAGTCCTCCTGCTCTACGCATCAGTAACTACATTGCCTTCCCCAGGTGTATAGGCAAGCTCAAAATAAAAGGATTGTAGGTACTCAACCCACTGTCGCTGTCTCAAATTCAGATCACGCTAAGTGGAAATGTAATTGAGACTTTTTTAATCTGTGAAAACCACAAAATTCTCCCCCAAAAGGTAATGTCTCCAACATCGTAAGGCATGAACAATGCTGCCAGCTCCATATCAAGCGTTGGGTAGTTCCTCTCGTGTGGCCTCAACAGCCGATCCATGTACGCAACGACTCCATCTCCCTGTATAAGCACTACTCCCAGCCCAACACTAGAAGAATCATAGTAAATAGTATAGCTCTTTGTTGGCTCTGGAAAGACTAGTATCAGTGCTGAAGTCAACCTCCCCTTCAATTGCTGAAGGCTGTATAACATGAATCTGACCATAAGAACTTCACACTCCTCATAGTCAGACCCGTCAGCGGTGCTGCTAAGCATGAAAAGTCATGTATGAAGCATCTGTAGTATCCAGCCAGCCCTAGAAAACTCTACACCTCAGATAAATTCTTCATCTTATCCTAGGAAACTATTTCTCCCACATTGGGTTACTACTAATCCTTTTTTTGAGAAAACATGACCTAATAAGTGAATCTTATTCATCCAAAAGTGGAATTTTGAGATAATAGCATGTAAATGATGATATCTCAATGTACTCAGAATGATCTTAATATGTGTGGAATGGTCGTGTCTATTTTGAGAGTACACCATGATTTATTCCACAAAAACAACCACGAAAGCATCTAATTATGGATAGAACACTCGGTTAATCAGTGCCATGAAAATTGCAGGCATGTTCGTGAGACCGAATGACATAACCATATACTTGTATGGACTGTACTTTCTCTTGAAGGAAGTAAAGGGTATATCAGATGGTCTAACTCACAAATTATGATAATAGGACCTCAAATCTATCTTCGAGAACACTCGGGCTCCTTGAAGTTAATAAAAAAGGTCATCAATCCTCAAAAAGGGATATCAGTTCATGACTATCAACTAGTTTAGCTTCCGATAATCCACACACAACCTAAGAGTATTTTTTTTCTTCTACGCAAAATTGGCTGGAGAGCCCCAAGGAGAAGTACTGGGTCGGTTGAAACCCTTTTCTTGCTACTCCTCCAACTGCTTCTTGAGTTCCTGCAACTTAGGTGTAGCCATCCTATATGGATGAATGGACACTGGTTCCACTCCTGACACATGCTCAATCGAAAATTATACTTCTCACTCCGGAGGCAAACCTGCAAACTCCTCTGGAAAGACATCTATGAAATGATCCACTACTGAAGGAATTTCTAACTGTGAAGTCCCATGGTCATCTAGATATATACTGGAAATCAAGGTTGTAACTCCTCCTAATCCATGATGCTCTGGACCCGCTCTTCTTTCTCAGACATACCATTAACACTTATGAAAAAAAATTATCCACCCTCTGGTGATATGAAACTCACCCTATGGAAATAGCTTTCAATGACTACCTTGAAGGTAACCAACCGGCCCATTCCTAGGTTGAAATCATAGCCTATAATCTCAAGGGAATAGAGGTCCCATAGTAAGTGACACCCAATAACCACAAGAGGGAACTCCTTGCACTTATGTACACTATATGTACTTGTCCCCAAATGAGTGTATAACATCAAGATATAGGTATAGGAAAAGATATAGATCCCAAGTATCCCCAAATCAAGAACCGATATAAAGCTATGGGATGACCCTGTGACGAAAAGAGCAGAAGATAAAACATAGGAAACTAGAATGGTACCTTGAATTGTAGAGGGTCTAGGATCCTACTCCTGCTGTGTCTGCTCCACTGCAACTATCTGGCCTGCTCCACTTCACTGTGACCCTACCTGACCACTCTATGCTAATCCACCCTATTGTCGCTGATAGCCCGGAAACTGGCTTCCACGACTGAGACCTCATCCTTGGCCTGAACGTCCAGAAGAACTATAGTTACCAAACTGGTGAGAAACTGGTGGGGCTGATCTTGTATGAGGAGTCATAGACAAACCCCTATCACTAGCTTCTAGTGAAAATATATGATAGAAACACTACATATGGACTATCTTTCCACAAGATTGGCACTCCATTAGGTCTCTCTAGTGATGTGGCCTAGTATGGCCGCTTCTCCTACACTGGTATCTCACCACCTGGATACCAAAAAATTCATATAACATACTATGATCTCCTTTTGCAGACTCCCTGTGGTGCATCCTACAATCGGTTGGAGGAATACTAACTCTAGATGTAAAACTGCCCTGGATCAAAGCTCCAGAATCCCTCAGATTGTGCTATGTGATCAGTGTCTGGTTGATGATGGAGGATATCGAAGTAAAGATGAATATGTTCACCTACGATTGGATGTCGTGCCTTAGACCATCCTCAAACATTCGCACAAGGAGAAACTCATAACCTCCTGTAATAGGTGTGAAATGATGAAGCTCAGTAAAGCGAGACGAGTACTCCATAACAGAAATAGTACCCTGCTCCAGACTCATAAACTCCCAGGCCCGATCGGCCCTCAAGGACTCTAGATAGATGTAATCGTATAAGATGGGCTGAAACTCATCCCACACCTTACTTTGATGGCACCCTTCCTGTGAGATCTCCTCCCACCACCTCTTGGTAGAGTCTTGGAGCATATAGGTAGAGAGCTTCACCCTCATCTTTAGAGGTATTTCCAGATGGTTGAAAATCGACAGTGTGGATTCCATCCATGACTCTGTAGCCCGGAGTCCTCCATCCCCTTATAAAATATGAGGATGCTGTTGCTGAATGAACTGCGTCAATTCTGCCATCAATGGGGCAGGAGGTGGTGCTCCCTGAAAAGTCTTCATTATCCTCAAAAATCACTCTATGAACTGAGAATCTGCTCCTTTGTTAGGAATAACTATTATTGCCAAGACTGCCAAGACTGGAGGATCTAAAGGAAGTCCCATATCAGCTATATATGGTGTCTGGTCACTGTCTGGAAAATGGAATACAATTGGAGGACGTCTTGGTGGCATGACCCTAGAAGGTCAACTACACACCTTAGATACAATATTATCAGAGACTAAAAATATGAAGGAAAAGAAAGGAATATAAGAAATAAAGTAATCGTGTTTTTCAAAACACGACTACAAGGCGTGTACTTGAATACTCTTCCCCTACCCATGTCATTCAAAACGACTATCCCAAACATTTCCCTTAAAAAACTACATGGTGTGTTCGTTAAAGAAACGACTCGTACTAAACAAGCTTCAGTGACCCGTTTTTTTAGTTACACGGCTGGATTCAAGGTCCCTACACACTGCGTGCACATCCAGTACACGACGTGATCTACCAAGATTTTCACAACCCCATGTCTCTGCCCACACAGTCAGTGAATCAACATGTAGTCTGGGTTTTTCCAGACAGTACACCTCAGAAACTATTTTGGAACCCAAAAAACACTAAAAATGAACATTAATGTGCCAATTTCGGATCCGTGTGGGCCCATACTTCCCGTGAAACAAATATTGGAATCTTATACATGTTATAAAAAAGTGAAGAAGTCTATGATCTGCCAAATTCTGGTCTTTGAGGGCCCATAACACCTCAAGAACCAAAGATTGGCATTCATTCAAACAAAACATCACACAAACAATACCCTATCATAAAATAGGTATTTTTAGCAAGTCATCTATCACAAAAGCATGCATATTATACACAACATCTATCACAACAACATGAAATTATTGATGCTCCATACTTACCATAGTAAGAATGCATGAAATGTGATTTCTAGAAAGTTCCTATATGATGAATGAGATGGAATACCCTCATCTCATCTGGTTGCAATAGAAATAGAACCTCAATAATATCAACAGTAACAGCATAAGGCATTTGAATCATCCAACAGTGAAATCAAATCAACAATAAGATTGAAAAACCAGAAAACTTTCAATATTGTAGGTAAATTATCTTTTCCATGTACATTGGTTAGCTACTCGTCGACACATCTTATTACTAATTACATATTCCATCCTATCCCTCCTATAGGATCCAAACAGTAAGTCAAGAGAATATAATCTTCTAATACCACATTGTAAAATTCCACATCTGGAAGTCAACTTGAGGTGCCCCATACCCGGTTGGTCACATGGCATCATGCACATTTCCCTAAATGCCAGAGGATTCCGACTAGCAGCGAGGGTTGTGGGTGTGATAATGGGGAAACTATGAAATCATTAGCAGAGTACACAATGGAAGAAAACAGAAGCAATAGCTGAAGTAGTAATTATCCATACAAAATTAAACATCAAAAGACTGAATGTAAGGAACAACTGGAGAACCTACATATATAAATGATTCATGGTACATATTTATAGGAAAACATCCAAACACAACACAATGATGTAATATAATAGTACTAAACCCATGTACAATGAAAATAGATAAATAGATCTTCCGCATCGCAAGCCAATGCATGGTCCCAAGCTCTCCCGCTCCCCAGCAAGTCAAGTACCTGATGTAGAAGGATGCTTTCCATTATCAATCCATGCATCCATAGAATCTGTTTAGTCCCAAAAGAATGACCCAAACAAGGTGTTAGAATATATCCCAGTTGGAAACCACCCCATGATCTGTGCCTAATAGTCAGTGAATATATGGCAGGTAAAACTACAAAAAGTATTAAATAATTCCACATGTCAAGTGGGAAGTAAAACCAACAAGGTACCCCTCTAGGAAGTACACAAATCCATCACATTTAGTCTAACCTAAAATGTAAAAGCCACCCTCTTGGTAGTAAACTCAGCCTATCCCTTCTAGTATAGACATATGAATTTATAAAGACTCACCGAGGAAGCACACATAGCCAATTCCTATTATAGTCTAATGTAGTCAGGGACTCTCTGAGGGAGAACACATGGTCAATTCCCCTTATAGCCCCACGGCCAAGAAATCTTAGAGGAAGCTCACCCTATCAATTCCCCTTATAACCCAAGTCATTCAAAGACACTTTGAGGAAGCTTAATCCGTATATCACCTCATAGCATATAATGCTGAAAGGCTATTTGAGGAAGCTCACTCGGTCTATCCCCTTATAGTATATAATACCCACTAACTCTCTGATCAAACCCACTCTATCTATACCCTCATACTATATAATACTGAAATACACTCTGAGGACCCTCACTTGGTCTATTCCCTTATAGTCTATAATACCCAAAGAGTCTATAAGGAAGCTTACTCAGTCTATCCCCTTACAGTCAATAACACATTGTTCTCAAAGCCCTGTGCAATTCAAAAAGAATAGAAATGAAATATGTCCAATGAAAACCTTAATAACAACTTGGCTAAAAATTCTACAACTCAAACAACATATCAAAAATACAACTCTCCATCATAAAATAACTGGTCATGGGAAATAGGCAAAATATCACCAAACGGTCAGAAACTAGACATGCTTGGGAAAATCATCCAATGCACAGCAATTCAACCTTATTAATATCCAATCAACCACTACACAAGCCTACATGCATGAAAGGAAAAAACAAATGGGTAAAGAGGTAAATGCACAATAACCCCTTCAAGGGTATGACACAATTGCACATAATACACAAAGACATTCAACAGAAAGGCACAAACCACCTACCATTAGGGTTCTAGCGAAAACGATCCACAATAAACCGCACCCACACATTCGGGCAACCAATTCATGAAAGAACACTCTAAATATCCTTCCCTATCATACACAAGCCTTAAAATAAACACCCAAGGAAAGACCAACACTGTATCTATATGAAACAGATGTAGATCTAGAAAACATAGAGATAGGGAAGAGAAGATCATGGGGAAACCAATGAGAGACCAAGAGTAGGGACTTACCTGAGATGAACGACATTCTATCCACCAAGAAACCCCTTCGATTTTCCTCCAAAAAGAGTGAGAGGCACATTCAACCTTTGAGAACCCAAAATCCCATGTGAGGCTTGAGTGGAGAGAGTTTGGAGAAGAAATGAGAAATCTCGAGTTTCCCAGGACTTAGAAAACCTAACTTCATGTGGCCGCACGGTTACCCCGCAGTGTTTGAAAAACTATGCACTACCTGTACAGATCCCGGTTTCAAATGTTGCACTGTTTTTAGGCTATCAGCATTGTTTTTTCAGACTGTGTTCCAAGCATGTGTCAACCGTGCACCCCTGCATGACCTCCATAATTTCTTATTTTTTCTCAGAAATGACCAAAAAATTAAAAAATAATTGAAAAGTTGTTCTGGGTTCCTACACCACTATTTGTATGGAATCATTTAAGGCTTTTTATAGATGACAATTCTATTTTCCATTTCTCTAGACATGGGTCGTAGAGTTAGCAGTTCTCGGGCCGGAGCTGGTATAAAATTGATAGAGATGGTTCAGGTGATTCCTGAGTGGATAAGGTTAGTGCAATATCATCATAAGTCCTATGATTATCATAAGAGGATATTTATATAGTTTTTAACTGGGGATCATCTTTTTCTAATGGTGACTCCCCATCATGGTATGTTAAGGTTTGGTCATGGGTGAAAACATTCTCCCTAGTTTTTTGGGCCTTTCGAGGAGATGGCTTGTGCTGAACCCATAGCGTAATCAGTATCACTTCTCATATAGATGACCTAGATACACAATGTTTTTAGGGTTTATTATATTTTTTCATTATCTTCATGATGAATATTATATAATCTATTAGGGTGAGACCGATGATGATGATGATGATACCTTCCTGGAGGAGCCTATATAGATAAAGGTCCTATAGAAAGAGGTGTCACATGATCTTACAATACCACTAGTTTTTGTCTTGTGGATTCACATTGTCATCGGATAGATTATCTGCGAATGTGAGATGCAAACACTTTCTTTGTACCACGAGCTGTTGGATGTTTATCTATTCTCTTGTAACATTGTTTCTATGGTTCTTGTAGACCCTTATGATATGAATTTCTCCCTTTTGAGATTTATATCCCCCATGAGAGTGTTTATGTGGTTGTTGTTGTTTTTTGGTAGTTTTTCAATTCATCCACTACTGATGTGGTGAACTCCTGTGGTAGAAAAGTTTTTGGAAGGAATATCATGGGGTGGCTATTTGGTTGTCCCTTTTTTGTTTCTTCTCTAGGTTGGTTTAAGATTCTATAAGATAAAAATATTTTGAGTGCTATCTGATGTTAGGTCATGGAACTACATGGATCGACCCTATTAGTGATTTTGATGATCTTTGTTCTCAAAATCGTCTTAGAAGATGTTTGGAGATGTTCAGTTAAGTAAAATATGGAAGGAGTGGATTTCATGTCTTGTAACAACAATACATGACAGGATATCCTATTTCTCAGGTTGTGCTGGAAGGATTCCTATTTTGTAGACTTTTACTCATTTTGAATGAGGGATTCCTTGCTTTAAATACTTTAAGATATTAAAAATAAAAACAATAATTGAAGTCATGAATATTTTTGTGTAATTCGACCACGAGGTATTACACGATGTGAAAGGGGATTACACGTCATGTAATTCCCCAACATTGTATTGTTTATGTGTTTTTACAACTGATTTGTTTTTTAGTCCTATGACTGCAATGGATCTCCCTTAACCCTTGAAGACCCTACTACACTCTATTCAACATTTTTAGGTATTCCTTAATCGAGTTACATTCCCTATCTCCCTCGTTTGATTTTTAGGGAACCTTATTGAATATAAGGTATGATCTAAAATTGTTATTGAGTTTTCATAGATCTATTTCATTCTATTTCTCCTTTCAATGTAATATATTATTGGATCCAATTTTCAAATCGAGTTTCCCTTGGTTGTTGGTGGGTGTGGTTGTGCCACGGTGTCCTCGGGTGGATGTAGTTATTGTAGGATATGTGACTAGGATCCGTTTCTTTGATCCATTAGCATGCTAATAAGATAATGAATTTCTTATGTGGGGGGGGGGGGGTTCAATGATTCACTATTTATATACATGAAATCACAGATCTAGCCTGATTTGTCCCTTTCGATCGAAATATAATTCACTTAATAATTATTTGAAACAGATTAATGAAATTTGTATTTGGTGTATGTTTTTTCTTTATAATATGATAACGATTTTCCCCTTGATTTTGTTGATAGTGTGATTTATATTATTTTCTTGATTTAGAATGTCTTTAATGGTGTAATTTCTTAATGAATGTAAATCAACAATTAATTGAATAATAGTTGGCTAAAAGATAAAGAGGGATGTTTTATGAACCTCGTTATTGTTGTTGTGGTTATTTATTTATAATAAAATTGATACAAGTGAGAATATATAATTTAATTGATATATGTACCTGAATCATGTTGATTCGTGGTTATAAAATATTAAAATTCATGATAAATAAACAATTTACTTAATTTGGTGACTTCTTCTGTTAGCTTGCTTCTATGGAGGACCATAGATGGAACCTATGAATAATGAATTAGTTAATTCATGTTTGATGAAAAACTGGTTCTGTGATATGTTTAATTCCTTTATAATGCCTGAGCATCCATATTTCATCTAAGGGTCGAGTGACTTGTGCTTTGGATCTGTGAGAGTTTGTTATGTCTGATGTCCAGATTTCTTTTTAGGGATGAGATATAATTTCTGTTGGTTCCTAATACTTGTGATGTTATTTGGAAACGATACATGTGTTTGTGCATGCAAGGAAGCCAATATGTGAAGTGAACCTTAGATGGCTAAGACTTTAGGGATGTTGTGTTATGTGGGGGTAGGGAGGCCCAATTGTTATGGCATTAGTTGGCTCCTAGTGTGGTGAGATGCATTACTTTAAACTTATGGGTGTCAGGGAGGACACCAGGGATGATAGAATGGGTTGAAGTCAGGATTTCCCATTGATGTGATGGTGGTTTCTATTGTATCTATTGTTTTTTTATATTCCTTACCATTCTCACTACTTGATGATGATGATATTCCACACCATCTTTAAAAAACATCAAATACACATGGAGTATGACACATTATTTCTATGATTAGCTTATCGAGGATGGATGGAACTACGCTCCAGCAATATGTGAGAAAAACATGATGGGTAGTTAATATACTCATTTTGTTAATCCCCTTATGCTTGGTAGTTTATATTTTTTTCATAGAATAATTGGAATCAAGGATAGTGTTAATGTTTTAAAATAAATTATTAAAAGATGTTTAACCCAGGGGGTTTGAGTATTAAGTGATGCAATGTTGGGGTTGTAATTCTAAGAAGGTGTGGGCCCAGTTTGGTTATTCCTAGATGGCATGTATCCTTGATTAAATGATATAGTAATGGAAATATGAGTATTAAAATGGTATAATAACGTCTAAAAAATTAAATAACATAATGTGGAACTGATGGGAATGGATAATGTAACATCATATATCATGTTAAATAGTTGTGTTCTTATAGGATAACTTGTCTTAGTAGTAGAATATGTGAGTCTGAGAGATGTTAGTTATAGTTGATTCTATGAATAGGTTAGGCTCATAGTGTGGTAGCAGGATATATTATATCATTTACTTTTAGTGTTTCTATATGCTACTCCACCATGTCGGTTAGGAAAACTAACACCTCAAGGATTCTGAGCATTGGGTGTGTTTTTACCCGCATCCCAGTAGAAAAATAGATGGCTGACTTCCCCACTTTGGCTCCTCTCTCTTATCATGGTAGTTACTTGTGTTGGTATGCATTACAGTTAGTTTTACCCATATATGTGTGTAGTGGGATTTAATAGACTGTGTTTATTTGAAACACTAATTTTATGGATATATTTTCATACAGACTACTGTATGTATAATTGTTATAGGCTGTGATTGATTGAGAATACTTACTCGGCGTATGGGCTGTAATGGATTGAGGTATAATACCTGATGTATAATACATGATATGTAGATGGTGGTGGGTCCTGGAAACTAAATTTTTACTTTTGGTTGTGTGTATGTTGTAATGCTTTTCCCAGGTGTCTATAAGATATCCTTTATGTTTCATGAGGTTCATGTTGTGGTGCTCACCCAGGTGTCTTCAGGTCATTATTTTTGGAGAGATATTTTTAGGACATGTTCCATTGGGGAAAACATAAAACAAGTGGGGAAGTATTAGTATGGAAAACATGATATTCTTTATTATATTATATATTTTTGTATATGATACATGGTGATAATAGCCCTAGTTAGGGTTGTAACATAGCATACATGTTTAGGTTACCAGTTAGTATCACTTGTTGTTCATTGTGCTTTAGCAGGCTTTCTTTACTTTTTGACGATATGATCTATTGAGGATCCTACTAAGTATTCTATTATATATAACCTACGTCATATTAAAAAAATTTAGGTAACATGGATCAGGTTAGAGATTAGGCTAGTTACTACTAGCATAGGGGTTTCAAAAGAGCTTTTCGCGCTTCGTGGTCACTTCTGTTTAACATTATTTTTGTGCGTGTAGATTCCATTTTAGTTTTAGTAGTTTTCATGTCAGTACATATTTGTAATTAGGTTTACTCTTATATTTTATGTTGAACATGTGTTTTTCTACATCTATCTTATTTCTATCATTCACATGTGCTCTCTTAGAGGGAAATTCCATCCATTAGTGTCTTTATTATACAGTTATTTCTAGTCTCCAACCTAGGGAGTACTAGAGGTAGGATTCCGTGATCATTATCTCTATTCTAAAATTTTTGTCCTAGGAGGGGTACACTAAGTGGGGATGGGATAATGAAAATATAAATTTAAAAATTTCGATCAGCCCAAACATGGCTTTAGTGGAGTTCATGAATGATGGGTTTTAAATGATAATCATCAAAGAGCTCATACATATGTTTTTCTCAACTGTGAAGAAATGAAACCATTTTTACTATGAGTGAAAATATATCTTATTCATAATCATTTCTGGGCTCCAAAAAATGTGCGTGGGGATATATTATCAAAGGAAACTAAATAGTGCCAAATGGGGATACTTTGAAAAGAACCATCTCAATGATTCACCATCGCAAAGCCCTTTACCACCACAGCTAGTTCAATGTTGAGGCCTTCATTTCACCCACTATAGAGATAAGTGAAAATATACATTGTAGTTATGACAATCATGAAGAGAGTATCCACACGACATAAGTAAGGATGATCACCTCTACGAGTCATTGGATATTAACAGAAGCCTCTACGACCACCACAGAGGGAACAAAGGAATCCTCTATGTTGCAGAGGGGATTTTAGTTAACTTTACGAATCTATGAAACATGAAAAAAATATTCCATTCATAAAGAATCACAAGTTACTTCATAGCATGCCCTCATACCATCTCCCCCATGCATACCTATAAATACTCAGGTTCGCTAATTTCAAAGGGGCTGGACCCTAACCTTTTGCCTTCTGAATTCCCAAATCATGAGGATTTATTTTCTCTATGAATCAACCAGGAAAATGAATCATTTGAGGTACTTGAGAAGTGTGTAACCCCTTTTCCATGGCACAGATCTACCCCTGTTTAAAGAAGGTATTCCTTTCTCAATACATATTGGCCACCACCAAGGAAAGATACCCTTTTGGGCACCCGGGACTTTTCCAAGCACCCAAGAATCATGAAGTACTCTTAAAAAACATGTGTAATCCATTCTTAGCCTAAGACACTATTCTTCATAATGTTTTCCTCTTTAAAAAGCAACATCCTCTGCAAGCCCTAGTTATCTACGAGCCTGTGAGCTCTACGAATCCATATGCTCTGCAATCCCCTGTTCAATGTGAGCTCGTGAGCTCTGGGAATCAATGCGCTCTATGATTCGTTGTGCTTTGGGAGCCCATGATCTCTAAAAATACTTGGGATTTGATATCCTCTATTCTCTCCAAAGACACTAAGCTTTTCAAATACCCTATTTGTTAGGCCTCCTTCATTCCAAACCCTTCTTCTCTGTGGCCCCACATACTTGTATGAAGTGATTTCAATGTACCTTGGATGGGCATCATGTTGCGTTTCATTGAGACATGATTCTCGCATAGGTGCTATAATGCCTATTTCTTCATTACATAGAAACACAAATGCGATCCCCTCAATGGATCACTCCACAACCTTTCCTCCACACGACATTTCTGGTTCCTTACCTTCACTAAGGGGTAATGTGTGCTAGTTATTGAAGTCCTAAGGGTGGTGAGTGAATCTTCACATTCCGAGCTAGAAGACCATAAACTTCCAAGAACCTATACCCCAATACATGACATTAAACTATGATCATGACATAAGCCAAATGTACTGAGAGGGCCGTGAAGGGGATTAATACCAACACATTCTCACTCCCCTCTCCCTCTGATCTTTATTTCCATTCACACCTCAGACGTTCCTAATGTATGCCCCTCCCCAACTAGATGGAGTATTTTAGGTTGGATGTACATATCATCCTTGTACGTATAGACAGCATCCTATCTCATTGGTCTTCCCTCCTAGAGTAAGTCCCACGATTCCTCACTGGCGCTGCTAACCATGCATAAGGCACATTTTGTTCCTCGCTTATGAACCTTTAAAAACGTGATTGTCAGGTATTTGTTTCTTCATTTTTCTCACACAACGTTTTACTCACATGGGATAGAGTATGAATTGACCCATGAAATCATAGTTGGGATGCCTTTCTTAGTATGCCCCAGGCCCATCTCAGTCGAACTACATGGACATTAATCCTTTCCCTCTCAGGAAGGTATATAAGAAGCCTCCCTTGGTTCATCCCCATCGTCCACCTATCCCGACAACATCATATCAGCTCACCTTAATCCCGCCTAATGTCAAACTATATAACCCATTCATCCCACTTGACATTAAATTGTATTCCATTATAACTACTTGGATTTTGATCCCAAACTCCTAGATAGTGTATGTAGGATGCCTCCCCATGGTTCAACCCCAAACACTAGTAAACATTGTAACACCCTGAGCTTCTATGATACACTTCTCATTCAATAATGCAATAGCTTGCATTGTACGCAAATTCGAGTTCTAACACACCACAACTAATCAAAGTAGCCGTTATGAATAGTAATACCCACTTTTTGAAATTATCTAAATTTTATATTTCAAAATGGACTTCATTTTTGTATTCGTAATATCGAAATTATCCTAAGTTGAGTTTTTTGTAATTTTCTGAGAACTTTCAATTTTTTATGAATAGTGAAAAATACTTAAAAACAACTTTTTTAATCAAAATAATTTATAGTGATAAATTATACTATTTAGTGGTTTTAAAGTATAATTAGAATTTATTTTTACCATTTTATCCAATGGTAGTCATTAGAATTAATTTAACATTGAAATTGGACATAAACAATTGCCAATCTTTTGATATATATTGTTTCTTAAAAACACACTATTTATTGTGACAGCGGGAATTAATTATAAAATTAATTAATGAAACATATATGTTTGGAATTTTGTAAAATAGACATCATTTTTGAATTCGGAATATCAATTATAGCTTAGGGTGAAATTTTGGCATTGTTCTGAAAAACTTCAATTTTTGATGAATAGTTAAACCACTAAGTGATAGTTAAATAACTGATTTTTCGTTTAAATGAAATATTACCACTTCTATGATTTGATTTTCAAAAATCCGACATACATGGTTGTCATTAAGAAGTAAAATGTGCTTCAATGAGATTAAAATAATTTTTGGTTAATAGTAACTTTTAAGTTCTTAATCGCGATTACTGGTAATTAGGGTAGTTTAAGGTAAATATAATGCTTTAATAATATGAAATGACCTAGACACATGTCCTAACCTTATTGGATGTGTCATGGCCGACCAAGAAAAGCCATGGGTCAACTTGGGGACCCCATGGAGCCACTTTGGTTGAGAAATGACATAAATAACTTTTTATTTAATGTTAAAGTAAAAATGACACAAACATGAGTTATTTTATGAAAACAATTTTTATATGGGGTTATACAAGTCAGATTTTTGAATATAAATATTCATTTGAAATCTAAAACGATTTCCTACATTATAGTATTTTTTTTATAATTTTTAGACATTAAATAAATTAAATTATTTATGACATCATTATGATGCAGCGATGACCTCATTATTTAACGATTGTTATAAAATGAAAAGATAATGAAAAGTCCAAGGCATAAACTTGTCAAAATACTATCGGATGGATATATTTCGAACCCTTATCACCTTATCCTATAATTATATAAGTGTGGGACCTTTAGAATCCGAAAAGCATTGTATAATAATGTAAAATTTCCTTACTTTCCAAGAGTGCCCCTCCTCTCCTCTTATAAAAGGCCCCCACCTCTACCACCTCATTCACACATTCAAGCCATTTGGCTAGGCCAACCACTGCCCAACTACTCTCCCAGCTTCCCTCCCTTACTCCTAGAATCCTCACTTTGGGCAGAATTCTTCCCAAGGAATCCTTTGGCTCAAATCAAAAGAGTTACCCAATTTTAAGGTAACGTCTTCTCTAATGTTGTTTTGTTTTATTTTTCTTCTCCAACCCCCTAAACACTTTTTATTCATTTATTTTGTAACAAAAACAGTATCCTCAATATACTAGAATGTTTTTATAAGAAGTATTCGAGCTAAACTTACACACACCTACATATAATGGTTAATGAACATAATATTTCTGTGGATGGCGGATTTCTGCCTCACGAGACAATGATTGTTCAACACTCATATAACACCTTCAAAGGTGGCCATTAAGATGTAAATATATTTATATATGATATATAATATGTTTATGTTTTCCTTATGCTTCTGTATTTCTCATTTATTTCATACTTTATGATTTCCATTATGGGTAAACGCGATAATTTCATTTTAGGAAGTGCGGACTACTGCCCCCTCAAAGAGATGTGAATCGTTAATGCCATATGTGGGATGTATAGAGGATAGAGTAAATGATATTATATATAATATTATACTGGAAATATATTATACCTTTATATAATTATGATTTATTTCCATTAAATACGAAATAGAAATGAAAGTAGCGTTCATGCGTACGTACGGCTTACCGTCTCCATGAACGGTGCATTTCATTTCTTACCTCTAAATGTTATGTAATATTATGAATGAATGTATATACTGGATATATATGATATATATTATATCTACATCATGAATATAATTCTGGATATAATGGATATTTCACCACATGAACAACTTGTAATTATAAGAAGTTTATTGTTGACTCAAGTACCAAAGATCGACAAAACGACCGTTATTAACTTAAATAATTACATAATGTTCATAACATTGTAATAAGTGATATAAAAAGGATAATGAAATTGAAAATGGTTCATAATAAGGTAGATATTAACTCTAGTTTATTATTCAGGAGGTTAAAGAACGGTTGAGTCAAGTCAGACACGAGGTAAGGGAATTTCTTAACCCAACTTCCATTATTTGGGTTAATATCCTAATTTCAAATTATGTCATGATATTATTATGTCCTATTTTGTATTTTTACGTTCTTTATGTGTACCTATTGTGAATACACATAATAGATCTATTTTATTTTAAAAATGATCTTTTTAAGGACTTTGTCTCAACCTCCTTTCATTGAGGCATATTTGATTTTATACACAATTATCTTTTATACGGTGTATAAACCCATTTGACTTTTACGTTTATTCAAAAGGAATCTTTTTTATACGAAGCGTTTTACTAAACGACAAAAAGGGAATGTTTTTCTTTCCGTAGATATTTGGCGACAATGACTTCTCCGCCGCCGTGACCATTATTTGAGTTCCGGCTTCCTCTATAAGCCATAACTGTTTTTAAATGATTTAAAAAAAAGAGAGATATTTCTCTCAAATGTATGAAAATCCAGTGAAAATGTATACGTATTTACCGCAAGCTTATAAATGTTTTTAGAAAACCTGAATCTCGAGTATGGTAGACAGGAAGGGATTGGGCGTGGACCCATCATGGCCTGAAATTAGTCGAGCAGTCTCAGAATTAGTTATTTTGTTTTCAGAAGCTTGCATAATGTTTTCAGAAAAACACTGGAGTATATCAGAGAAATTTTAAATGTAAGTATCTTCTAAAAAATTAAACTGGTATTTTTATACAGCAATTAATTTCAAATGGTATTTTAAAAAATGGTATTCCTAAATGTTTATATACCATTTTTCATATAAGGAATGCATTGGACTTAGTAAGTGACGGGTGGAGCCCGCTATAGCTCCTCGATGCATCGGTAGGTCTCATGAGACCAACTAGTTTCTTGGCACGAGGCCTTGACAAAATCTTATTTGTGTTCTTCGCACGAGGCCTTGGCTACGTGGTTATGATAGTCTGGCATTATGCATTCCATCATTATGAAAGTGGTTATTGATATTGCATGTGATTATTCGACCAGTAGAATATCCATGTGAAGAAGTAAATGGAATTATCTCATTTTACTTTTGCCATATTATGTTGATGTTCAAGTTTAAAAGGCTTTTGTTTTAGTTATACATTGCCTTAAATGTTTATGTTTATTATTGAAAGCTTCCTCAATATTGTTATCCTTACTGAGCATCTGAGCTCACCCCTTTCAATGTTTTAATATTTTCCAGGATGTGAAGAAGTATTTTATGAATGACCTGCAGGGATAGTCAGAAGAGGATATGAGTGTGGACTATGGAGACTTTGTTATTGTATTTTTTCACCTTATGTTGTAATGTAACATTTATGAATGTATCTAGTGTTTCCAAGGCTACTAAACTAATCGGTCTTTTGAGACTTGATCTTTTGTGATCATGCCAATGTTACGAAGTAATGCACCGACTCTGGGTAGCTGGGGTCGGGGCGTTACAGTTGGTATCAGAGGCAGTTTAGTACTAACCTTGGAAGCTAGATTTAGATAAACTCTTATTAGAGCACTTAGACCAAAGATAAAATTTGAGGATAAGTATAGAATATCTTCCTATAATTTTGGTATTATAGAGATGTTGTGAGTTTTCCGAGCAACACATCCCTATCTGGATACGAGCAGGTAGAGGCGGCTCTGGCATAGATGTACCTAGGGGTAAAACCCAAAAACACCGCTTTGAGCTAGACTCAAACGGGAACTGGTGCACGACAACGGGCCTTGCTGCACTCTTGGTTACGACACTCCCGGGGGATTTGCTTAGGATAATTCTCATTTTCTTTACAAACCATTATGTAGGGTTTATGAGTATATACTTCCTCAAAGAAAACATTTTTTATGATTATGGATTATATCCATAAATAGTTCAATTTATTATAAGTGTTTTCAAGTTTGTTATTATGTATTTCGATTCATAAACTAACTTAGTTTATGGCATTGTATAGAAATGGCGCCCAGTAGAAGGAATGTGAACTCCATCAATACGTATGATCCAAAGAGTAAGAAGGATCATATCTTTCATGGTATTAAGCCAACATTTAGAAGGGAAATATTCTCCCATGTGTTATCAACATATGAAGAAATAGTATCATGTGTTAATAAGATAAGTAGAGAATTTTCTGAGTCTTATTGATTTGAAGGGATGAAAGAGAAGAAAAGGATGGAAGAGAGAATGATGGATAAAGGGACGAGGGAAAAGAAGAATTTTCCAATATGTGATAACTGTGGGAAGAAACACCTTGGAATTTTCCTGAAGGGAATGGGAGTTTGTTATAAGTGTGGGGAAAAAGGACACCATGTGCGTGACTGCAAGGGTAAGAAAAAGGTTTCAAATGAACAATGCTTCATCTACAAGGAGTGGGGACACTACGCAAACCAATGTTCAAATCATCAGAGTATGCCCCAAATGATGTTATTGGATAATAATTAAGTTATCATACTACCACAGATGAGGATGAATGATTAGAGTTCTTATGTTGTTATTAAATAATTTTGTAATATGAGTGTTGTATCAATGATGTACTGGTTATAATAATTATTGAGTATATAAGGATTGTAATGCAGTACTATTTCATCTAGGACTTGAGATTGTGTAGAACCAAGAAAAGTGACTCCAAAGTAGGTTAAATTTTTGGAAAATATATGGTTGAGAGAACGATAAACCATAATATGTTCTGATACCGAGATAGTGATTTTGGAATAAGACATGATTGATTCAGATAAATTATGTTGGATATTCTTAACATCCTTGAAACTGATTAATGATTTGTATACATTTTTGGATAGAAGGAGTATATCTAGTTTTATATAAGGAATAAGGGATCATGGATGTAATCAATAAGGATTTATGATAATTCAGTATGTTGCAGTGTTTTAAAAGAATACATGATGAAGGTGTTCAAATGTTGTTACGCAGAAAAAAAGGGAGCTTCATTATGTTTACCTTCCTCATAAAATATGGACTGTGAGTTGGACAGAAGTATTTTGGATAACTATAAAGGTTGGAATGGATTATATTATACATTGGATACTATTGTTAAGGTTATTTTTGGATATTTATAAAACGGACAACACGCAGACCGAGTGACAACCCATCGCGTCGGACAAAGCTGTGGGAATCGAACCCACAACCATAGTGTGATTGGGATTAATCGCCTACCACTGGACTACGTGAAGTCCCTGGTTATTAAAAAATAGTTTTTCTAATCTAAATGGTATGTGTTAATATTTGGAACCTTATACAATTAGGATAAATAGAATATTTTTGAGTTCTATTACCTTTTAAAGTGAAAGATGGGTTTTTGGTAAACATTTATTAACGAATGAAAGTATACATGACAAGTATGTATATTCCCTTACATTCTTAGTAAATCTCCTAAATAAATTCTTTAACTTTATAAAAGGTAACTTAAAACAAAAACGTTGCCAGTTAACTTTTCCAACTAGGGATTCAATGACCGTTTAACCAATCAAAAGTTTGTGATTTTCTTATTGTTAACTTTCTCCTAATCCAGTTTTCTACAACACTCCATCAGACCTTAATGGTTTGTTTTTCTTCCATATCCATATTTTCAAATAATCCTAGTATGGGCTATCTCGGGTGGCCTTTGTACTTATCTTTCATTCTTTTAAAGTTATATTTTTATTAACCTTATTTCCGATGTGGGTTTTCTACAAAGGTATTTTCTATTTTCAACCTTTTATTTTCCAAAAAAATTTCAAATTTCGAGGAAGCAATTTATTGAAGGCAGGGAGAATGTAACACCTCGAGCTTCTATGATACACTTCTCATTCAATAATGCAATAGCTTGCATTGTACGCAACTTCGAGTTCTAACACACCGCAACTAATCAAAGAAGCCGTTATGAATAGTAATACCCACTTTTTGAAATTATATAAATTTTATATTTCAAAATGGACTTGATTTTTGTATTCGGAATATCGAAATTATCCTAAGTTGAGTTTTTTGTAATATTCTGTGAACTTTCAATTTTTAATGAATAGTGAAAAATACTTAAAAACAACATTTTTAATAAAAATAATTTATAGTGATAAATTATACTATTTAGTGGTTTTAAAGTATAATTAGAATTTATTTTTACCATTTTATCATATGGTGGTCATTAAAATTAATTTAACATTGAAATTGGACATAAACAATTGCCAATCTTTTGATATAAATTGTTTCTAAAAAACACGCTATTTGTTGTGACAGCGGGAATTAATTATAAAATTAATTAATGAAACATATATGTTTGGAATTTTGTAAAAGAGAAATCATTTTTTAATTCTGAATATCAATTATAGCTTAGGGTGAAATTTTGGCATTGTTCTGAAAAACATCAATTTTTGATGAATAGTGAAACCACTAAGTGGTAGTTAAATAACTGATTTTTCATTTAAATGAAATATTACCACTTCTGTGATTTGATTTTCAAAAATCCGACAAAAATGGTTTTCATTAAGAAGTAAAATGTGGTTCAATGAGATTAAAATAATTTTTGATGAATAGTAACTTTTAAGTTCTTAATCGCTATTAGTGGTAATTAGGGTAGTTTATGGTAAAAATAATGCTTTAATAATATGAAATGACCTATAAACATGTCCTAAACTTATTGGATGTGTCATGGACGACCAAGAAAATCCATGGGTCAACTTGGGGACCCCATGGAGCCACTTTGGTTGGGAAATGACATAAATAACGTTTTATTTAATGTTAATGTAAAAATGACACAAACATGAGTTATTTTACGAAAACAATTTTTATATGGGGTTATACAAGTCATATTTTTGACTATAAATATTAATTGGAAAGCTAAAAAGATTTACTAAATCATAGTATTTGTTTTATAAATTTTAGACATTAAATAAATTATATTTTTTATGACATCATTATGATGCACCGATAACCTCATTATTTAACGATTTTAATAAGATGAAAAGATAATGTAAAATACAAGGCTTAAACTTGTAAAAAGACTATTGGATGGGTATATTTCGAACCCTCATCACCTTATCCTTTACTTATATAAGTTTGGGACCTTTAGAATCCTAAAAGCATTGTATAATAATGTAAAATTTCCTTACATTCCAAGAGTGCCCCTCCTCTCCTCTTATAAAAGGCCCCCACCTCTTCCACCTCATTCACACATTCCAGCCATTTGACTCGGCCTAACTCTGCCCAAATACTTTCCAAACTTCCCTACCTTACTCCAAGAATCCTCACTTTGGGCAGAATTCTTCCCAAGGAATCCTTTGGCTCAAATCAAAAGAGTTACCCAATTTTAAGGTAATGTCTTCTCTAATGTTGTTTTGTTTTATTTTTCTTCTCCAACCCCCTAAACACTTTTTATTCATTTATTTTGTAACAACACCAGTATCCTCAATATACTAGGATGTTGTTATAAGAATTATTCGAGCTACACTGACACACACCTACATCTAATGTTTAAAGAACATACTGTTTTTGTGGATGGCAGATTTCTGCCTCACGAGACGATGATTGTCCAACACTCATATAACACCTTCAAAAGTGGCCATTAAGATGTAACTATATTTATATATGATATATAATATTTTTATGTTTTCCTTATGCTTATGCATTTCTCATTTATGGCATACTTTATGATTTCCATTGTGGGTAAACGCGATAATTTCATTTTAGGAAGTGCGGACTACCGCCCCCTCAAAGTAATGTGAATCGTTAATGCCATATGTGGGATGTATAAAGGATGGATTAAATGATATTATATATAATATTATACTGGAAATATATTATACCTTTATATAAATATTATTTATTTCCATTAAATATGAAATAGAAATTAAAGTAGCCTTCCTGCGTACGTACTGCTTACCGTCTCCATGAACGGTGCATTTCATTTCTTACCTCTAAATGTTATGTAATATTATGAATGAATGTATATACTGGATATATATGATATATATGATATATAAATCATGAATATAATTCTGGATATAATAGATATTTCACCACATGAACAACTTGTAATTATAAGAAGTTTATTGTTGACTCAAGTACCAAAGATCGACAAAATGACCGTTATTAACTTAAATAATTACATAATGTTCATAACATTGTAATAAGTGATATAAAAAGGATAATGAAATTGAAAAGGGATCGTAATAAGGTAGATATTAACTCTAGTTTATTATTTAGGAGGTTAAATAATGGTTGAGTCATGTCGGACACGAGGTAAGGGAATTTCTTAACCGAACTTCCATTCTTTGGGTTAATCTCCTACTTTCAAATTATGTCATGATATTATTATGGCATATTTTGTATTTTTATGTTCTTTATGTGTACCTATAGTGAATACAAATAATAGATATATTTTATTTAAAAAATGATCTTTTTAAGGACTTCGTCTCAACCTCCTTTCATTGAGGCATATTTGCTTTTATACACAATTTTCTTTTATACGGTGTATAAACCCCTTTGACTTTTACGTTTATTCAAAATGAATCTTTTTTATACGAAGCGTTTTACTAAACAACAAAAAGGGAATGTTTTTCTTTCCGTACATATGTGGCGACATTGACTTATCCGCCGTCGTGACCATTATTTGTGTTCTGGCATCCTCTACAAGCCATAACTGTTTTTAAATGATTTAAAAAAAGAGAGATATTTCTCTCAAATGTATGAAAATCCAGTGAAAATGTATATGTATTTAACGCAAGCTTAAAAATGTTGTTATAAAACCTGACTCTCAGGTGTGGTAGACAGGAAGGGATTGGGCGTGGACCCATCATGCCCTGCAATTAGTCGAACAGTCTCAGAATTAGTTATTTTGTTTTTAGAAGATTGATTAATGTTTTCAGAAAAACACTTGAGTATATTTGAGAAATTTTAAATGTAAGTATCTTCTAAAAAATTAAACTGGTATTTTGATACCGCAATTAATTTCAAATGTTATTTTAAAAAACGGTATTCCTAAATGTTTATATACCATTTTCATATAAGGAATGCATTGGACTTAGTAAGTGACGGGTGGAGCCCGCTATAGCTCCTCGATGCATTGGAAGGTCTCATGAGACAAACTAGTGTCTTGGCACGAGGCCTTGACAAAATCTTATTTGTGGTCTTGGCACGAGTCCTTGGCTATGTGGTTATGATAGTCTGGCATTATGCATTCCATCATTATGAAAGTGGTTATTAATATTGCATGTGATTATTCGACCAGTAGAATATCCATTTGAAGAAGTAAATGACATTATCTCATTTTACTTTTGCCATATTATGTTGATGTTCAAGTTTAAAAGGCTTTTGTTTTAGTTATACATTGCCTTAAATGTTTATGTTTATTTATGAAAGCTTCCGCAATATTGTTATCCTTACTGAGCATCTGAGCTCACCCCTTTCAATGTTTTAATATTTTCTAGGATGTGAAGAAGTATTTTATGAATGACCTGCTGGGATAGTCGGAAGAGAATATGAGTGTGGACTATGGAGACTTTGTTATTGTAGATTTCACCTTGTGTTGTAATGTAACATTTATGAATGTATCTAGTGTTTCCAAGGCTACTAAATTAATCAGTCTTTTGAGACTTGATCTTTTGTGATCATGCCAATGTTACTAAGTAATGCACCGACTCTGGGTAGCTGGGGTTGGGGCGTTACAAACATCAGCGTTCCATTTTTTTGGGACACAAACCATTGTTCCACAATGTTGTGGTGTCAGACTAGTTTCTGGGATTCCAACCATGAGTATTCCCCACACTCAACCCATAATACTCAAACCAAGAGTGTCCCTCTTATGATAGGCTACTAACCACACATATGATACAACATGTTTTTGAGTTATTTTTATTTGCGTACAACCTTATGCTATTCCCCCATCAATAACTATGTGGGATTTGATTCCCTACCACAAGGATACCATGGAGTAATATTGGAGGATCAAGACCAACATTGTAACCTTCACCCTGATCCTCAATTCCTTCCCCACACATTCAATCCTACAACACTACATCCATGTCCATCCTGATTCCACACGGGACACCACATCCTAGAGAAATCATTCTATCCTTTGGAAGATAATCATTTGTATAACACATTTATTTCATTCCTCTTTTGTAGCACCCATGCCACTATCCATGCGTAAGCCCCATCATGCCATCGGTTTCTATCCATTTTATACACCACAATCCCAGGATTCACCCATCTAACTCTGTTGATATTGTTCCCTATCTTAAATAAAAGATACTTAGGAGGACTCCTGGAGGATCAATCCTTTCTAATATTATACATTGGTGTCCACTTTTTTGGGACCCAATTTTCCTCTCATCCACCCCTTGAGGTGTCAAGATCATCCTTCATGGTGTGATGTCTTCCCTATATGGGACACACCACCCCAGATCTTCACTATTTGGGAAACATGATCCACCCACTATTAATCCTTCCAGGTTTCTTTTGTAGGGATGTACCCATCCTATCCAATCTCAACGGTGTTTCAATCCATTTGATCCATCTCTTCTAGACGATACACTCATGGAATACCACATGTTAAAAATGGGAAGCCAAGGAAAATCTTTGAGATATACCTGTGGAATACAATTCCCCACACTCAAAGTGGTATTCCATTGACTTCTATTCCCTTCAGATGCATTATCATAAGGGGAATAAAGCCATATGTACCAGTTTTTTAGCATCGATAAACACAACTGATGCCTAATGAGAATACTCCCATAATCGAAGGTTACTTCCCAGACATAACCCCATGGAATGTCATATCATAAGTAGTATAATTAACCAGCTTCCAAAAAGATATCACACTAGGAAGAGTTTCATAAACCACATATTAATCTTTATGGGAGACTTGGACTAGACGACAAATTTTCAGGAGGAATCCACATAAGGAGATACTGACAACCCATCTTCACATTTCCATCAAGGAGAAAATATAGTTTAATAAGCAATGGATGACACCTGCCTTTGATAGTGGGAATGCGGGGCAACAACCAGTGCATCCCCATAGAGGGATTCATGCCCTGGTGAATGTGTATGGAATAGAAATGGTGAACCTAACATGAAATTATTCTTCTAAATATGAGGATTAGTATCAATATATACTTCAAATGATAAGCCTATCGTCAGATACAGCTATCTGGTGATGTGTCTCATTAAAAAAATAGTGGTACGGGCATGAAACTCACCAGGATTTGGGGCAGTTGAACGTTGGGAATCATGGTCTATGAAATTGTCAGTGTGGATCATTCTATCCAGAAATGGATGACTGAATTGTGTTGGAGCACTAGGAATATCTTTCATATTATTTCTACATATGGTTGAAATTTATAGCATTGTAGGACCCATGATACAGCTATAGGAAAACCATCACCTCCCACCTGCAGATGTAGGGGTCACAGAAATACCAACATGGAAGCCTCACATGGATACATCTCTTCTGCAGCAACTTCCATGACCACTACTACTAGGCTACCAAGTCCTATATCACCCCTTTAATATATCCAAAGGAGTGTGATAAATACTGTTGTCCTTTGATATGTATAGGAGGGGGTTATTCCAACAGGGGACATGGCTCATCATGATCTGGAGGCTTCCATACACCCTTCAATGACACTGCCCCAACGGGCCAGGAAGGGAGCCACTACTCCCCACTTTGAACTTAATATGATTTTGGAGACTACCCCTGGTATGCTCCTATGATTCCCTCCCTTTTGTAGACAATGTGAGGGATGTACGAGTCCTCCCAACTAAGAATTTTTTTCAGGGAGGCATTGAGGAGGGCTCCCACCTAGCCGCATAAATATCACCAACCGGTCCACTATGCCAAGAAGCAGGTGGTCCAGACCCCTACACAACTGGATCTAGTTTGACTAAGCCGACTTCAATGTTGGGTGAAAACTCAGGACGACACCCACGTTGGGGAATCATCTTCCATGGAACCTGTATTCTGAGCCACCACTCACTTGTGTTATGGGACCGCTGTTGTTTTCCAAGAGTAGGGGTACTCCGTTGTCCCCATGTAAGGATGCTTCCTTGCCCGGTCTGAATTAAGGAACAAGCCACCTCACATGAATGTTGAGTTGACTCCCCAAATCACTAGTGAATGTAGGAACCATCACGGGATGATCTACGAAGTAGATGTCAAGAACGAAGTTCCTCCCCATACTATCATCTGATATTTTGGAGGTCCTCCATACTCCCATATCTAGCATGAAGCATCTACCCATGCCACCATCACCAACCCCAGTAGAAGCCCTCCCTTGTTAATCATCAATATACATGATGGTCGTCCCTATGCTCTCAGTCCCAGGTATAAAAATTTCCCTTGAATACTAGGTTATCAATGCGATGATCCTCCATTCACTGTACCCTACCAACATGGTGGTCCTTCCCATGTTCTCAATGAATATACAGGAGTCCTGACTTTCATCATCAACAAACATCAGGAAGGTATTTCCCATATCTCGTATGGTCAGAAAAAAGGTCCTCTTTATACCACAACTACCAGAGCTGGTCGACAAAAAAGTCTTTCCTGTGATATAGATGAAAACAATAGAGTCCCTCCCCATGTTCTATCTATCTCCAGTGTAGGTCCTCCCCACTACAACATCCTCAATTGTGAAGGTCCACCTCATTTTCCTTTTCACATTTTCCCGAGTGCTTCTTGCACCGCGATTTGTCATAGAGGAGGTCCTACCTACTCTAGAACCAAACCTAGTGGATGTGCTTCCTAGGTCAATGATTTACCCAACCATGAAGAACCATCTGGGGGAAGGAGGGATGGTTTTTTATACCAGTGGAATAATCATGAAAAGCCTCATACCGCAATGAAACATGTCTGGTTTTCAGATTCTATGAAATAGTATGTTTCGATGATGGAACTTTCACCCCAATCCTCTTTGTCCGAGGTTGTTGTAGGAACAAGGCATTCCAGTCTCATCCTTCCAAAAGGTTAGGATTAGTAGATCCTTACATCCTTCTAATGATACATATAGGATGATCAAGATGAGTCCCCTTTTAGGGCTTGGCAATACAATCCTCATAATCATCAACAATAACATTATCTTCCTCAATAAGAGATAACATTGAGTTGTTTGGGGTCCAATAAATGATGAAAAAAATCATGACCGACATCCAACGACTGCAGCCCCTATGCTGGAAGCAGTGTTCTTTTGGACATCCTTTAGGTATGTGCTGGTGCAATAAGTTCTTTCCTTAGTATACATCCCATGATGTGGTGATTTTTTATCTCTCATAATGTATTCTCCACTAGATGGTCTACCACCATAATGGTAAGCTTCAGTGCTGCTACTAGTCCTACAACCACCTCCAGTCGAAGAGTGGGGAATTCAAGGTCAAGATCCTGAGGCTGTGCGGAGATATCTGTGGGACATTCTTGTAGCAGACCATTTTCCAGAGATTTTTTTTGAAAATTTCATAAAAAAACATAAGCATTCCATATTCCCTTATCTAGGGAGTGTTTATGTGGCTCTACCAAGCCTTAAGGATGACACATTTTTGTATCTGTTGTCTGTGGTTTGCCTACCCCCAGAGTCGGGAAAACTATGGAATCATTTTCCATCAATGCTGCTTGGTTTCTTTGGCTACAATTCTTGTTTCTCAATAACCTACATCTCCATGTTATCATGAAACCCTTTAGAAATAATTTCTATATATCTTTTATGTACTCTGCAAAGTTATCAAGGAGGATTTATCGCATGTACATATCAGTGGTTGGGGGTATTATGTTGGCCTACATTTCAGTCACATCATGAACTTTCCTAGTTCACCTTGTGATATAGAGGATATTACTATGGGTGATGTCATAGGGAACCTGGTTGTTCAATAGATATACCCAGAATGGGGAATTGGAACAAGGTCTGGAGAAGTGGAACATCTTGTTGGGGCAATAAAACACTCGATAGATCTTCCATGCATCCTAATTATCCCAAAAAAAACTTTTCCTGAGCTTACTTCACCTTATGAGTCATTATATCTTAGTCAAGACCCCAGTAAAGGAAAAGATAAAATTGGGACTATCAAATCCTCTGACCCATCTGGCCTAGTGAAAAATGTGTATGATGACACTGAAAAGTGGTGTTCTATTAACAACTTTCTGAATTGAAAAAGATGGTTGGCGAGATCCTCCCTGAGTGGGCAATGAAATATAGTTTAGATTATGGTAATCCTATGTAGGGAAAGTAGGGGATATGGTAGGTACAATCTTGTGTGATGAGTTACCTCCTGGTGACCTCGTCTACGTTGACCATCTAGAGAGTGAAGAGGGAGGTGTTTATAAAATGTGGCCATGATATGTGTATCCCAACCCACTTGATATAAGTGAAAATATTCCTCTGGACTAGTCCTAGGTTCTACAAGACACACAACAGATCCCACCAGCCACTATATAGGTAATTCCCTTAGTTGATTAGGTAATTACTCTAGTCGTCCAAAACAAAATGGGCCTCATAACCACATTGATGAACCTACCCACACATTGGTGGTCAGGGACCGTCATCAGGATCAGAATCCTCGTCGAGATGATCTGATTTCCACACTTATTTCCTACCTCGAGGCAATAAAAACTCGACAGGTGGAAATCCCACCTGATGGAATGTTGAATCCAACATGGGTTGATGATATTATAGCACCACCAGGTTTTGAAAATCCTACCTTCTCCCCCTTTAATGGGACATGAAATCCACTACAGCATCTGGCCTACTTTATTTCATTGTGTGGACACATGTTGGGAACTCTAGCACAGCAGGAGGATGCTATGATATGGTGTTTCTTACAAACACCAAAAGGGGATGAATTATTCTTGTAAAACCAGTTACCCATTGGGTCGTTAGCTGGTTGGGATGATCTTGAAAGGAAATTTCTCTATCAATTTAGTTCCTTGAGTGGAATACAAGTATTTTTGACCTCTTTATGTGAATGCAACGTCATGGAAAGAATGTCACAGACACTGTCACGAAGTGGAAGGGCCTCACATATTCCCTTGATATTCAACTAACCCAAAAGCATCATATAACAGTGTGAACAGGGATTGTGAAGAACGAAATGGTCCCTTATCTCATCACTCAGTACTTCCTGGGTATGTTCTAGGATTTCTATGACAAATATTAAGGTTTAATGGATGTCTTTCAGGAAACCAAGCAAGCACGTATATTACCTCATATAGATCCTTCAAGACAGGCTTCTAAAGACGAGAAAACTACATTAGCAGATTAAGATGCCCCTAGGACACAATAATTATTACCAGTAGAGCCACCATCAAATCTTTACAGAGGCCCAACAACATCAGCGCAACCTCTAGCTCAGTACCACCTACCTCAAAATTTGAACGTGCCCCCACAAAAATGCACCGCAACAACCTAGGTGAGATAATTAGGTTCCACCTCCTTGATAGGATCTATCAACCCCTCATTAAGGCCAATCTCCCAGATCACCTTTCTTGGATCAGAGGAATCAGATCTAAACTTTTATTGAGGTTTAGGATCTCAGTTGTTTAAGAAGTGATTTGGACCAGGGAATCATGTGTTTGATAGAATGCAAGATGTATGAAGAGGCGAATATCACTAATCGCCCCAATTACTACCCCTATCACTGGTTCCATGGACACATCCTCAAATATTTCTTTGTGATTAAAGACTGGCTCCAAGGCCATATCGATAAAAACATAGTCATGTTTGGTCCATCCCAGTCATAAGTGGAATGTGTGTTTATATATCTAGAAAGAGATAGAATTGGTGAATGGTAGAAGGTTTCTAGTCACGGGTCTCAAATATTTGACAACCAGATGGCTCGCAAGGCAGTCGCCTTTTCTCTTGGTATTATGCATGTAAATTTCAATTTTCACAATCCATTATAATTTATTACGCTAACTACAACTACTACTTATGCATCAACATCTCAGCCTTCGTCATCTCAAGGTAGAAACAACAGAAAATGCAAGGGAGGACAAAACCCTCTGTTTGTTCCAAATTTGGCCAATACACTTGTTGGTTTGATACCCACAAAGACAGCTATTGCCCTCAGAATCCTAAAAACCATAGAGGATTCTTCGAGTGATGTCCAAGGGTATGCCTATATTAATAACAGCAGGCTGGTAAAATATTACATGGTTCCCAATAAAGAAGTGTGTCGGACATACCCTCCCAATCTCCCTAGTAAATTCCAATATCGACAAGGGAGTGGGTATGTAAATCACCAGAATGCATTGGTTAGGGCTTCTTTCCAAGACATGCATACCCATGAGACCAAACCGCTGGCCCAGTGCAAAGATCAACACTTTCAGCCTTTTAATCTCATTTCATCAGGTCTGCCACCTCCACCATTTGTATTACATGATCTGGAAGATCCACCAGGACCATTCTATGATTTTTCATGTTCTCGCATTGATGGATCTCATTCATTTGGACCTCATCGGTCAGTTAATCTACATTTTTTGGCTATTTAGGATCAAGGCATTCCCAACACCAGTTAGAATCTTCTAGTTTAACCAAGAGCGCCTGTCATTCCTCCTGCAATAGAGTGACCTCTAGTCAACATAAGTGTATGTCAGGCATGAAAATAAGTTGTCCTCGAGCTTCATTCTAGAATTCCTACGAAACATTTTATCCTATAGGCTCTCTTCCTATCAACAGATATGAATGAATACCTTACATGGGAACTGAAAATACCCCTCTAGTTTGAGAGAGAAGTGTCATCCAACAAAGCCTACCATGATGAGATAGCCAAGCAGGCAGAACATCCAGACATCTTCACATTCACATGAGAAGAAGAATATTCCCCTATACAGGGGAACATATTCCTGATGTACATCACTGGTCAGTTCAATGTCTTGGAGGTTTTTCCCTATCTTATCGACACATTCTCTTGGATCAATCCTATCTCGACCCAGACACTCCACAAAATGGAGCTGTCTAAAATATAAATGTGTCCCTCCCAATTAAGGATACAATGTTATGAAAAGAAGGGGAAATCACCTATTGTCTAGGTCTACCAGGACACCTAGTTTGGTGGCCTAGTTACAGGCATGGAGTTCATGGTTTTCTTACATGAAACTGCTTGCAAAACATTGATGGGTAGACCATGGATCCACCTACATGCGGTAGTCCCTTAATCATATCACCAACGTCTTATGTACTCTATTAATGGTCGAGTAGGTGTACTAGAAGGTTATATGTCTCACATTTCCACTTTGTAAGCATTCTACCTAGATGTCGACTACTACAAGAGAAAGGACGTTAATATTCAGGCTAATGAGGTTGAGAATTCTACGACTGTGGACAACCATTGGACATACCTAGATAATGCCTATGTTTTCTAGATTCACCGTTTGGATGCTACTACACAAGACTAGGGGAAATAATTTTTTGTGTTTATAAGAAGGATAAAACACATTCCAAATTATATGGAATACCTTTTTATCACCTCGTATTCCTACAAAAATCAGGTTTGTGTGATCCCAGAGCTCCCTACTTCTATATGATATCAGAATTTCTGCCACATGGAAACGAAAATATGTCAAACTAGATTGTTTGACCAGACTAGGATAAACCATCTCAAAATTACAAACTATTATTTCTATGATATTATAAATCATGGCCCCATGTAATGGATTCCATATGAGATCAGTTCGAAATCTTTCTTCACAAAGGTTTCAGCAGTGTCGGAGTCCCTCGATGAGGGTTCGATTGCCTCTCATGTTTGCACCAATGTTTCATCAGGATTAGAAAATACAAAAGAGTTGAATTCTACTGATGATCATATTGATGTGGATGAATAAGAAGATTTGGAATATTCCTCTCCTACAATCAAAGAGGGTGTCTCCACTATAGTCTATGAATGTGTAGAGGTGAACCTCGATACTGAGATAGATCCAACCCAAAATCTGATCAGCACACCTATGCATGTTGATGACAAAAAATGATACCTGTATTTCATAAATCAGTATCGTAATATAGTTTCACAGAGTTATGATGATATTATAGTGATATATCTTCAAATGTTGTTACTGTCTCAGTCTCCCAAAAAATCATTTAGGGTTTATACAAGCTACCATAAAGATACACCCTTCTTAAGGTGCAATGGTCGAGGATTATTTTGATAATCTCTTGAAATAAATCTTCATCAAGGAGGTCCAATATCCTAGATGGTTAGCTAACTTTGTTCCCATAAGGATGAATAACTGACATATCATGGTCTGCATCGACTTCTAGGATCTCATCTGTCACTGTCTGAATGATAATTTTCCCCTTCCTATAATAGAAGTGTTGATTAACCCCACCACTATGCACTAGGTTGTCTCCTCCATGGATGGCTACTATAGATATAATCATATATGAATTTATAATGAGGATTAATATTCTACCACTCCTAGGTCACCACATTGTACTTTCTACTACGAGGTAATTCCCTTCAATCTGAAGAATTTAGGTGCCACCTATCAGTATGGAATGCACTAAATTTTCATATAGATCCTTGAGAAATTTGTTTAATGTTATGTGGAATATGTATTGTTTAAATATTTACAACATCTAGACCAACTCATTGATCTTGAAAAAGAGTTCAACTTCCTCTGTTCCTTCCATCGGATGATGAAACCCTTGAAGGGTGTAGTTGGGATCACCTATGGAATGATTCTCGACATCATTGGAAGATACAGAGGGATTGAGATTGATCAAAAAATGATTGAGGCCATCTGTCAGATGTCCCCTACAATCAATATTCCGGATATTTGAGGCCTTCAAGCCAAAATATCCTATATATACTAGTTCATCACTAATATAGTTGGAAAGTGTAAGCTGTTTTTTCGGATCATGAAGAAAGGCATTGATTGTTCATGTGATGAGGAGTGTCATACTACTTTTGAGGAAATCAATCATTACCTACTATAGCATATGGTTCTGATGTTTCATATTTCTGGGAAGTTCCTAGTCCATTATGTGACCACTTTGGAATGGTCCATTGATTCACTTCTCAACCAAAAGAATAATGAGGGAACATAGAACAACTTATACTATCTTAGCTACATGATCCATGATACATAGAGCATATATTCTTCTATCAAGAAGAGATTCCCTGTGTTGGTATTCACAGTGCAGAAATTGAGACATTATTTGCAACACCCTGAGATACAGCTAGTGTCATGAGTAGATCCACTGAAGTATATTTTGAATCTCCCCATATTGATAGGTTTTCTAGATTTTTTGGTAGTAATCCATCATCCATTAAACATGATTCTTGTCTTCCATAAGGATATCAAAGGATATGCATTTGGAAGACTTTATTACCACCCATCTAGCCATCGCAGAGAAGTCTCTAGATCATGAATTTCAAGATGATTCAATCCTCTTAGTGGATCAAGATACCCCGCATTGTAAAATGCACATTGATGGTACTTCTTGAATCCATACTTTTAAAAGACTTAATTATCCCAGACTCAAATGAGTAGGCCTAGGTATCATCTTCATCATGCATGCCCAAATTATCAAATAATATTCATTATTGATTACAGAAGGTTGTACTAACTACGAGGCAGAGTATCATACTCTCATCAGTGGTATCGAGTTGGCCCTCAACATTGATGATCCCTATTTTCATTTGAAATGGGAATATGAGAGAGTCACAAAGAAGGTCAAAGATGACTATGTATCGATGAATCTGAAGCTCATCCTTTTGTTAGACCGTACTTGCTAGATGATGGACTAGTTACCCTCTCATCCTGAAGTTACTGATTTCCCTTGATCATAAAATGGTCAAGTCGATGCCTTAGCTAGATTTTCCACATATCTTGCAGAACCTTGCTATGATGATTTGATTATTCTTGTGGCACATCGAAGAGTTTTTTCTCTCGTCACTCCAGAAGATAATGATATCCTACTGGTAAGAAACCTTACCACTGATGAATCCACATCATGACCTCGAGGTCCCCCTACTACAGTATTGGAGGAGACCCCTAACTAGATGATTTATTTTATTTATTATCTCCAGCATGGTAATCTCCTGACATACTGAGAGGAACATGGGAGAATAGTAAGGCACGTAGTGTAGTTCACCCTCTAGAGTGGCCCCTATTTTGAGAAGATTTATACATATGGGGGTTTGAAGGAATTATCCTCCATTGAATTAAATGAGATGATATTGATCAGGTTATAAATGAAGTTCATGTCAGTTCCTATAGTGCGCATAAATTCATGCGGAAATTCTCTCATTAGATCTATTGATTAGGATATTTTTATCCCTCAATGATCTATGACTGTATTGAGTTTTACAAGAGGGTCCATGTGTTGCAGATCCCTTCTAATTTAGTGTATTGGACACCATATCCTCCCCAAACTACCATTAGCTTTTGTAACATTATTTTCTAGGGAATCGACGTCGTGGAACCATATCCATCAGCATCAAATTGTTAGTTCAAGTTCATCATTCCAGTTTCAGATTTCATTTCCAACTGTGCATATCCAGTTCTTCTCAAGGATGTTAAGGCATGTTCCATCTTGTAGTTCATGAGATCCAGTATCATCCACCTATTGGGGGTTCCTCATTCCATCAACAATGATACCGACACCATCATCTAAGATTCCAATCTGTAGAAACTATTCTCCATGTACCATATAAATTCTAATCATACCTCTCACTATCATGAACATGAAAATTGGAAAATCAAGGCATTCAAAAAAACCATCACTATCATATTACAAAAGAATTTTGTTCAAGAAAAGATGTGTTGGTCGGAATAAATCTTCAATGATATCTTGGATTACTAGAATATGACTCATAATTAAACCTAGGTGACTCCACATTCCCTGTTGTACGGATTAGAGGTAGACCAGCCTCTTGAGATTTATTTACCCTCACTACGCATATCCATCTACAGTCAACATGCACAAGAAAAAAGTAATAAAAACATGTATGGATGAACATGAAGTGCATGAAGAGAATAGACTTCATGTCATGCACAATCTGGTGAGTAATAAGAATAAGTTATATAAGGATTTCAATAAGAATGTTTGCCTCCTCTATTTCTTACAATATGACATGGTATTTTCCCTGATAACACCAATGACACCCAGTTGGAAACTACCGAATTTGAAGCCCAAATGGAAGGGAACTTATGTCATTCACAAGTTTTACCCAAATGGTTTATACTCTATATTCACTATGTAATGTGAGTGTATTACTCCCTCCACCAATTCCAAATTCCTCAAGAAATAATGCACGTGAGGGAATCATTGTCTCGCATGACATTGATCTTTATTACCACACTAACAGACGTTATACTTCTCATTCTCATCTAGAAATACGTTAAACATTAAATGGTTTAAGATCATTAACCAAAAACTAAGATCCCATTCATCTCACCTGATGATGAACTATGAACGGTGAATAAACCTCATGGTCTGAGCACTATGACCTTAAATAAATCACTTTCATCCTTACTACCAGACATTAAATTGCACGGGCACAACCACACATCATGCATCCCATAATTCGGGTATCCATCATCTTTCATATTCAAAATGACCCCCTACTAACCTGGTATCATAGAACCTTGGCTCACCAACCATTTGTGACCAACATCGCAGGGGATCACAAACGAGAATTTGACATAAGTCCCACTTTTCAAATATGGTTAGCGTTCAATGCTCAGTTGTTTTTTCTTATTATCGGTCACACAAGATGGATAATGTGTTCTGAAAATGGATACTAGTCATCTACAATCATTATTTTCATCCCCATGGTCTCCCAAAATAGGGGTGTGGTGATTCACATTTTTCATCACTTGTGTCCCATGCACACGACATTAAACTGGGAATCTACAGTCTGAGATCTACAACCTTAAACATAGCTCATTCCATATCCTTTTAATATATTGTTAAACTGATCAACTCTTTTGGACCTATGAGTGTGTTGATTTTCATCCGTATGAGATATATAAGAATTCACGAACCATTCATCTATGTCCAATCCATAGGTCCCTAGACCTTTCCAGCCTCTTGTCCAATTTTCTCTCTTAGGATTGTGTGGTATGGTATATGTTCTTTTTCCACATTCACATTTGGATATTATTTCCATGACACACACATCCCCTTGAGACACTCTTTTATAACATACTTTCCATATATTGTTAAACTTCAAGACATTTAAGGAACTACGTATGGCTTGATTCCTATACTTATTGGATACATAGGAAATCCCAGACAGGTCGTCTTTGGGCCCAGCCAAATAAATCTATTCACCCCTTGGGTATTAGTTCTCTTCAAGGGATTTAATATGGTGTGGTGTGGAATTTTTTTGTCCCCATTCATGTCAGGTTTACAATGGACACATGAACTTCCCCTCCTTCCAGAAATTCTTTCTTTATTTCATCCTTACCATGTGATGTTAAGCTACATATATTTTTTAGAACTGCGTATGGATGGATTCTCATACACATGGTATACATAGGAACTCTCAGAAAATTCCTCCTCTGATCTAACCCTAGTTTTTATAATCCATCTCTTCCTTCAAGACCCTTGGCCCATGTTCTTCTAGGATAATGAGTTGTGGTGTAGGATTACGGCTCCATTCACATTGTCTTTTCAATAACTACATCATGTATCTCTCTTGAGACCTCTTCATCCCCCTTCCTTATGTCTTCACCATGTGAAATTAAACATTATAGAATTTCATGAACTACGTGTGACTTGATTCTCATCCTTATGGGATATGTAGTAACACCAATACATTTCATCTTTGGGTCCAACCCTATGTATCACTGATTCTTCCTTCCTTATGGAATCTTGTTCTATGTGTCATGGGAGCACAGGGAGCAGTGGGGAATTTCATCCTCACTCACATCAGGTTATCAATAGAACACCTTTTGTACAACTTTCTTATGTATCCCATTTTTTATCTTTACCTCACAATGTTAAACTTCAATACATTTAGATAACTACATGTACCTTCATTCAAATTCATATTAGATACACATGAATTCTTGTACATTTAATCTTCATGTCCATCCCTATGTCCCATTATCTTTTCTGGACCCTTGGCTAAAGGTCCCCCACTCGGATTGTGCATGGTGTGGTGTGGACTTATGTCCTCAGTCACATTGGGTATGCTTTATCACACCATGAACATTCCCTCTAAAACACATTTCTTTAATATGGATCAATAACCATACGACAGTAAACTATGATGCCTCATCCATTATAACTTTAAACTATTTCATCATTTAAAAATAAAATTTCTGTACATGGGTTGGTCCTGTCATACGACCTTAAACCGTTACTCTATTGTCCGGGTTGCATGATAATAAATGTAATCGCATTATGGTGTCCTTTCATGAGGAGACATCATGTTTGTAATTGGTCATCCACCATACTATTTTCCGAGGCTTACATATGGTTTGATTCTTGTAGTGATGCATAGATTCTCATTCCGGGGTTTTTTTCTCCAAAAAACACACCAACACTAAAGAACAAACAAGATCCATAAATTTCCACTTCATTTTGTTCACGGGACAGACATACATGATAGTATTTACCCTGAAATTGGTATCCTACCAAGTTAATTTCAGAACTATTTGTGTCTTTAATCCCCTCCTTATGGGATATATTGTAACACCCATAAATTTCATCTTCAGGTCCATCCTTGGTTCACATTATCATTCTCTGGGACCCATTGGACTGAGTTCTGTCCTGGAATTTTGAATGGTGTGGTGTATGTGAACTTATGTCATCATTCACGTCTTGTTATTTTTCGATTCCATACACAATCCTCCTTAAGATACCAATTTTTCATCGTCCTTAACACAAGATGTTAAACTTTATGGTTCACCAAGAACAAATTATGGATTGAATTTCATCCATATTGGATGCGTATGAACACTTAGATATTTCAACTTCAGGTCCATCCCTATGTACCTCAAATCCTTCGTTCTTCTCCACCCCTCAGCCCAAATACTATTAGAATCACGTGGTGTGGGGAGTCCTTATTTGGTCCTCATTCACATTTGGTTTATAATAGTCATGCCAGATACATTCTATCAGGGATCTCCCTTCCATGATCCTTAACATCATTACCTCATGATGTTAAACTCCATGACATTCTAGAACTATGTGTGGATTGATTCTCACCCTTGTGGGATACATACGAACACCCAGATATTTATTCTTGGGGTCTATCTCCAGGTTCATCATTAAATTTTTTCCCTTTTACTCCACTGACCTCCTAGAGTCATCAACATTTATCTGGATCCCTCAACATTTTTCATACATCACCAATGTGATCAGATGCACTGTGGATTATGACTTAGAGTGTTGGATTCTACAAATTTATGCTTTCATCTATTCCATTGCTTCACATCTCTCATTATTTAGGTTTTCATCATCTCCCACATCTGAAAGGACCCCAAGATGGCATGGATGCTTGGAATCATTCCTATCCTACCGTATTGGCCCAACATCCTATAAGATTTTCAATGACATTATAAGAGAGTTTCCATATTGTGAATAAGGTCAGCAGTCAACCCTCATTTTTTATTCCCATTTTTGGTCACATGACATGGATACCGTGTTTCTAACATCGTCAATAGTTATCCTCCATTATTATTCCACCCCCATTATTCGCTAAATATTTGTCTCATGATTCACATACCTCTCTACTATATCAAATTCAAGTAGAATTTCCACACCCTTGGTGTTATCTCTCCCTAAACATTTGCGCATTAAGAGGATGAATTTGCAATGTGGGGTCATATTAGACTCCACACCGACTCCCCCCTCTGAGTATTCTATGTGTTGTAAATATATTCTCTACCATTGTTTCCCACATCAATCATATCTCTCATGAGATTAAGGATACAAGTATGGTTTGTGCGTTCATGCAAGAACAACACTTATTTATGACTGAAACATATGAGATTAAACATGGAGTTCACATCATAAACTGGCCATCCTAGTCTAGGAATTATGACCCTAAATCAGGTGTGTTCACTCAGAAATTTTTTATGTTGTGTAGACTTAATTTTCTTCATTCATCTCGGTATTTCTTTACAACACAATATTATATATTTCCGCCTTTGAAATCTCCTAGTTCTGTTCATACCTCTATGACTATAAAATAAGATCTCTTACTTCCTTATTATAAGATTCCAGAATATGTATTTTAAACAAAGTATATGTAATGATAAATAACCCAATCATACAATGTCTTCACTCGAGAATACATTTCATCTTTTTGGTATTGGCCACTAGCCATACAACTTTCAAAAACTACGCGTGGCTTGATTCTGGTCCCTTTGGGATATGAAGATATTCACAGACATTTGTTTGTGTTCTAGACGCATCACCATGAACCCTATTTTACCATTTCTCCCTAAGTTTCTTGAGAAATATGTGGTGTGGTGTGGACTTCTGTAATATTTCATGTTATATTTTCAGTAACCATACCACGTACCTTTCTCAAGAGTTACCTTTTCTTGTCTTTAATGCATGACAATTAACTGTACGAGAATGTCCCTCACACATGACATTAAACTGGGCACCTTATGGTCTGATATAGATGACCTTAAACTAATATTCGTAACATCTATATTTTCATGATGTTAAACTACAATACAATAATGATAGTCCTCTTTAAAGAAGGATATCACTACCTTTTGGTATTTTCTTCCTTCCATAAAACCTTAAAGAACATTGTGTTACATAATTCCTATCCTTATGGAAAATGTTGTGATGCCTAGATTTTATATCTATAGTCTAGTCACAACCACTTCTTCCTCCACGACTCCATTTAGTAAGGGTTCTACCAAAAATACGTGGTTTGGTGAGGACTTCTTCGGTCCTCATTCATGATAGGTTCATAATAATGGCACCATGTACTTCCTTTGAGCCCACCACTCCTTATGATCATCCTACATGATTCTAAAACTACATCGGTAATGTTCAATCATCATGCATTCCTTCATTTGGGTTTTCATTTTTATTAACACCCAATGGTACCCCTAATTGAATGGATGCTCGACATCAGTGCTCTCCCCTTTTCTTGGACCAACGTCCTGGAGGATTTCAAATGTCATTGTGAGACAGGTTCCATGTAGTGAATTTTTTCAGTATCTGACCCTTGTTTTATTGTTCCCATTCTAGGATAATTCAAAATTGATGTTCTATTTCGATCTCTGTCAAAAACTATCCTTCATCATCACACTGCCCCCATTACATCCCAAACATCTAATGTTGTGAATCATATGTTTAATTCCTCTTATGTTTTACAAATCCCTGACACCCCTGTTGTTGTAACTCCATGAATTACCATGAGACTATAAGGAATGTTGTTTTATTTATTATTTCCCCTCCCAAAATTTACATTCCATCATTGCACACTCCCATTAGTTAGAAAAGGCATGAAAATGCATCTTGTTTCCAACATTGAGCACGAATCACATAGGATTATGGGTTGTGGTGGGGTAATATCCATGAATGCGATGGTGTGACCTGTTTGTCCTGTTATATTACCTTAAACTATGACACTATCATCCTCAAAACCTGATGTTAAACAGTTCAAAATACTAAGAACTATCTAAGGCTTTATTCCGTCCCTTACGGAATACATAGTGACATTCGAGCTTCTAATTCCATGGTCTAGCTAAATTAATGGTAAACTCTCTATGTTGACTTTGCATAGACTAGACTTACCTATTAGAAATGTGCAATGTGGTTGGGAATCTATTGTTGTCATTCACATATAGTTATGAACTGAACATCCCATTTCTCATTTGTGGTACCCATTTCCTCGACGAATGCCTTTAAATTTTCACCCCTTACTTGAACAAGTATAGAATAACCCATGATTATTATTCGATGTGTCATCTTCCTCGACAGAGAGGATATTACCTGGTCAGCGTTGGTGTCTGACCACACTATTCTCATCAACTATGTTTGTCTTGATTCTCATCCTTACGAGATACGTAGTGACGCCCATGCATTTTTTCTTGAGCCCTGCCCCAGGACCATTAAAGTACTTATTTTTAACCCAAATCATGGTTTGAACTCCATGACCTTAATCAAGGGCTTACTAGTCCATGTAACAAGAATTTAAACTGTTGAATAGGGTTCTGGTGGTAAGACATTAAACTATGTGCAACATCGTGATCGTACGACATTAAATTAATCATGAATTTCCCTCCCTACATGATGCTAAACTATTCTCTTATCATACCAGTTTACATGATATAAATATATAATATCATCTTAGGTACTCACTAGGGATTTCCCTCTTAGAGGATGGCCTAATATCTATTAAGACTGAAATGTTCAACCAGTGTACTTTCACTACAATGGCATAATTTGAGGAGTGTTAGACATTATCCAAACAACACATCATTTCATCACCACACTTTTCATGCTCTCTATTTTAGATCCCCATTCCATTTCATATCTGAAGAAACCCACTAACTGTTTGTATGATCATACTTACGGCATGCCTTCCATCCTAGGCCAGTGATCCAAAGGACATTGGATTAAACATTGAGTTTGGATCTGTTATTTCAAATGAGGTAAGTGGTTGGACCTCTTCGTTTTATATTTCAGGGAAACATGATATAGATGTTGTATTTTGAATTTTCTCAACATCTATCCACTTTCATAATTCCAGCATCACTACATTGAAAATTTTTTGTATCGTAATTCACTTTCTTTATTCCACTTTGTTCAGAATTTCTCCAAAACCTCTAGCATTATGTCGCTCATGTGCTAGATCATGATGGTGGATAGTATATTGGATATTTTAAGAATAATAAACTTTATCCATGACCCCTTTACCATCCCAGAAACTCGGACTGGTCATTCAGACCCCAGATATCTAGTTATTTTTTTGATCTCTAGTATTCATGGGGAATAATTATGTGGTCATTCCTTGTTTCTCACATCATCCAAAACCTACATGATCATGAGGATTGATCACTGGATATTTTAAATATTATATTTAGAAATAGTAATCAATGTATATAATGGGACACATGCATTTACCCAAAATAAACAAGAATGCCTGAAATTATGTTTGTGAGTTCTTGAAAATTAAAATTCCCATTGATTTTCTCCTCTAATAAATGGGTTGACCTCTTCAATGTAGCCTCACACCTCCACCAACCTATGGCTTGTGACATCCAAGATTGTCTTCACCTATTAAGCACCTGCTCCTCTTCGAGTACAATGGGGTGTAGTTCGTCAGCCCTAATCCATATATGGTCCTCATTATCTCATATATTAGCCATATCATTTGATTATTGACTCATATGTTCCTAGGACTCTATATAATGTTCCTTAAATCACAATAGGAGTTCTGATTTGAATCAATGAATGAAGAATGTTTGGTCGCCCATAACCTCAAGTGTTGGTTCTCATAATCATCCACATGAATTTTCTTGATGTTGACAGACATCCCCCGCTTCGTTCTGACACCAAAGTAATGATCATGTTCACAAATTTTTCTTTTCCATGTAATATTGAATAAGAATATGAGTATTTCTGGCATCCACTTATCTAGTACATTGTTTGCGGAGTTGGGAATGATGTCTTCATATATATCTTATCCACTCTTCTTGTGGAGTCTCCACAATGAATCTCTTGATCAATTTTAATGATCAGCAACAAATGACCTTGCTAACGTATTCGTTGAAATTAGTCTTTTCTCGACCTTCTAGGATGGTAGGTTTGTATGTTGAGAACTCCTCTTGAAATTTATCAGTAGGGTCATCTTTGTGTTTCCAACAAAATAGGATGTTTCCATGTCATTGGGTAGATCCTTGTCAACAGATTCCACCTCGATAGTCTCTAGTTAAGTCCCACCATCAGTCCTATCTGTTTTCATGATCGCTCCAATTTGGTTACCATGAGAATCTGATTCAGTGATGATGGGTGATTCCATAAGCTGGGGTGTTCCAGGATCCCCATAAATTCTCACTAGGGCGGCCAACTCTAATTGAAGAATTGTTCTTGTAGAAATACAATGATGACTGTTGTCTTGGTTTAGTGGAAAACTGTTACAGATTGTACGAAGGGGAGGACAAACATGGAGCTAATAAATTTCTGCTCCCTTGAGATTCTACTACCAGTTCCCCAAGACATGGGCACCATATATGGTTGGGAAATCCAAATACTCCAGGAGAACCACCCTTTTTTTCATAGACATACTGGATTTTGAAATCACCATTTTCATCGGAGTAGACCACGAAGCTAGATTTTTTATTGTGTGGGAATGGGTTTTATGTATAATTTTCTCTTACACAAGACAAATTTTTGTTGATAAATCTTAGAGGTCCAGAATAAAGGCCGCAATGAAATGGTTTATGTTTTACCTCAAGAGCCTCGACAAACACTTCCATCTCTAAGGTTTCAACATCACCTTCCTCTATAGTACACCCTCTGCTAACTTCTTCCCCGTAGGAGGACACTTTCGATTAATTGGGAATGGGAAAGAACTCACTCGTCTCAGTAGTACACAACTACGGTGGGACTGTTTGGTTAAGATGTATATTTACCCAGTCCGTTTTTGGATGCGGAGTACCCCATGAGTGTACATGGTCCTCTAGCTCAGCTATGTAAGGCTCCGCTAACACATGAGATCCTAGAAATCCATCCTTGTCATGGATGATCCCTAACAGATCTATCCAGAGATAGTTCAGATTGTTCCATAGAATGGAAGAACTGTGGAATTGTCTTCTAACCACCCAGGTATCCCATGACTTTGAAAAAACATCATCCATAGGCATGTCTATGTGGCATGACCACTTCCCCGGAGCCTGAGTGGATATTCTTTGGAACCACCTAGGTGGCCTCCCATCCTACTAGCTTTACTAATCTGGGACTTCTGAGTCTGCTACTACATTCTCCCCCCCACTCGGTGTATGTCTTGGAATTGTTTGACTCGTCCCTACTACAGGCCTTCCATCACTGTAGTTTCTTGCGATGTTCCAGCCCTAACCTCAAGGCAGAGGATGGACCCCATCAAAAGCATGGAAAGTTTGATGCTTCAACAATTCCCATGGGTTGGATTCCTCTCAACTCTTGGAAAACTCCTTGACTAGCTCATATATAGCAATGGGTAGAGGCCACTCATTTCACATCTTCCCATCTCCATATGTTAACATAGGACACGTGTGCGTCATCACACATGGAAGGTCCTTGTGTTGTAGCCCGAGGTAAACTTATAGGGTTAAGCCCAATATACTACCGAATAGTATTGTAAATCATTGCATGGTGTACACCTCATAGATAGGCTCACAATCGATCTTTTCCACCAGAACCCCACCCCAGAGGGCCAGTATATAAGACTGATGCTGCTCAGTTCCCTAGGAATCATTAGTGAATACATATATTAGAAACATAAATGGATGGAATTTGAATTCATCCACCTTCTAGACACTATTAAACACCATCACTAGAATCATATTGGATAGAAGGATCCAAACAAAATTGAATATGGTTGGTCTGAAGTCATAATTATAATGGGAAATAGTGTTCAGATATTCATAGATGACCATGTGTGCCTCTATCCATCCATAAAAAATATTGAGTAGTCTGGACACCCAATGTTGCTTCTTTCCCTCACTGATGTTCCAAAACACCTTGTACATCTTGGAAAACATAGGGATCACCATGTTTACATGCACCCGCATCACTATCACAGATTCCATAGTGAATGTTCATGGTCCCACACATGTGATTGTGTCCCTAACAGGCAACATCCATCCACTGATAAGCACAGAGGTAAACCCAGCCAGCCTAAGCACTGGTTGATACTCGGTGTTGACACAATACCCCCATAGCATTGGTTGGTTTTCCTCTAGGGTTTTTAATCTGAATCCTCTTCAATATGCAGGGATTCCATTAGAAATATTGGAGGCCAGTCTGAAGCTTCTTGGGAACCTCTTCCCCTTCAACGCGAATATTTGGAAGGATGATTATGAAACGGTTAAACCACATCATGACATGAACGTCCCACACCAAGGATTTTCCTCCCCCGACTAGATCAATTAGTGCCTTTTTCATATTCGACATATGATTTGTATCCACCCATGTGTTCTTAGAGGGGAGGAACTCATCAGATAACTCCCCTAATAATGGAATCCATGAGAACATGTGAAGGTCTCAGAGGCTGATGTTGACCTCCCCATGGTGAGGATTTAAAGTGTTGGTCATTGATGACCAGCAACTCTGTAACTCTATAATTAGGTGTTTCAGCTGATAAATGATGAAATATGAGGACCACACAGCTTCATATAGACCTACTCTCTTCAACACTACTTGAAATTCCTCATAGGATGTGAAAACCAATAAGTCATGGCCAAACTCTGTAAAACTATTTCCTGGGGGTAGGTTCCCATAATTAGTCCACCCCATCTCTGGGTTCCCCAATCACTCGTTGAGGATGGTGTGGTACTGTGGGAGAGATACTTCTTTCTCGAGTTACTTCCCATGAACATTTTTTACATGGTCATACGGTATGTTAGCATTGACGGGTTATTGGTCTTCCCATGTATGACCACTAGTATCCATGAAGCACTGGAACTGGAATGATGTACTGTAGAACCAGTAAGAATGTTCATCCCTACATTCTTTATGGATGACCACAACATCGCTCAGAGCAATGTTATGCGTGAGAAATCATTTTCCTAGTGGATAGTTATTTTCAATTTCCATCATGACCTCTACCATGGAACCATGGTCTGAATGGATTATCACATATTACCTGATACATATATTATCCACTATATCTTCCCTTCAGGAAACATCTACAATGACCCCACAAGTAGAATCTTGGTTGGTCATTCTGTCCCAAGACGTTGGAAATTTTTTATTCTGGTTTGCAGAGCTCGATCCTAGAGCATGATTGTAGTGCCCGGTCACAACGTTCTGTCCCTGAGCTCATAGACCCAACTCCTGGAGCACACGATCGCATAGTCTAATGACTCGATGTGCAGCAAAGCGAAAAAGATAACATGGTTTTCATAGAGTGATCAAAGAGCGCATGGAGCTCCACAAATTGAGATCGCTAGCATAGTGATACTAAGACAAGTGGGGAAAATGATGGGTTTTCCTCATCTATTTATAGGAAAAAACCCCCATGATTTTCAGAATTCCTAGATGCGATGTGCTTTGTAGTGTTCTAGACCTGTGTACCACCTATCAGCATTGTGATCTGGCTCTGCAATCCCGCATTGTGATCTTCCTAAATTTTGTCGATCTACCCTCAAAATCCAACCCTTGTTTTCTACTCAGATCCAATTCTGAGGGGGTGAATTTTTTGTCCTCAAAATATGTTTGTGTGGAAAATAAGATAAGGAAATTAAATGGTTCTAAAAGAGGATTTATCCTGATGCACCCACTCAAAGGAACGACCTTCACAAATTTCATCAAAAAATGGTCGGAACAGAGCTGAGGCCTTCGCTACACCCACTATAGAGAAAAGTGACGGTCGACTATATGGTTATGATGCACTAGATATGAGGATTTCTGTTATGGAGGGAAGTACAGTTGCCTCCATGAGTCCTTTTAAATTGATGGAAGCCTCTATGACTAACGCAGAGGGAACAAAGGAAGCCTTTGCAGGACAGAATGGATAACGATTGACTTCACAACTATAAGAAACATAATGAAATAAACCTTCAATGGAGAATTACAAGTTACATAGTGTTATGCCCAAAGAGAATAATTCCACCTTAGCACCTAAAAAACATTAATCCCCTCATTTCAAAGGGGCTAAAACCCAACCATTTATCTTTCGAATTCCAAAATCTAGATGTGTAATTTTCTCTACGAACTAACCATAAAATTTAATCATTAATGGTACATGAGGATTTCGAAACCCCTATTTCAATGCTCATATCTATCCATGTTTCATGATGGTATTCCCTTCACGAATCCTATTGGCCACTGCAGTGGATGGAGACACCTTTAGGTACATGGGACTTCATAAAGCACCCATGTATTGAGAAGCAGTCTCCAATAACATGTGTACTCAATGATTTGGACAAGAAACTATGATTAAAAAATTTATCCCCTTTTAGATGTCTTATCCATTCCATGACCATGTTCTATGTGATCCTATGAGCTCTGTGAAGCTACATTCACTATAAATCCCCTTGAAATGTGATCCCATAAGCCATGTGAGCCCCTGTTCTCTACGATACCTTTTTCTCTGCAAGCCCATGTGCTCTGTGAAGCCCAGTACTTTACAACCCCTTATGATATTCAAGCCATCGTGGTTTGAAAATACCCCCGCTATGAGACCTCTTACTTCATGAAGCCATCTCCAGTGCAACCCTCCAGACTTGTACGAAGTAATTTCAAACTATATTTGGAGGTGATTCATGTTTTGTTGCTTTTCATCAGGATTCTTTGCATAGAAATTATAATGGATATTGATTCATTGAATATATGTTCTAACATGTGACCCTTATTGGAACACTCAACTACCCTTTATCCACATGGAAATGCTAGTTCCTTCCCATCACCAAGAATTAAATTGTTCCTGTTATGTAAGTCTTATGGGTGGGGAATAAACCCTCACTGTCTGATCTCCAAGATGTTAAATTTTCAGACACCCACATCCCTGACACATGATGTTAAATTGTTATCAGCACATAAGCTTGAAGTCTAGTGAGGAATATGAAGGGTACATAACCAGAAACTTGTCAATCCCATATACATATTAGCTTTGTCTCCATGCACACCGCAGGCAGTCCTTGGTTATGCCCTGAACCAACTAGATGCGGGTGTTTTAGTGACAATGTTTGAATCATCCGCAAATGTATAAACACCCTCCATTATCATAAGGCCTCCCTGATAGAATAAGTCTCATTCTTCCTCACCTGGGCATCTAACCATGAGTAATCCATGTTATGTTCCTCATAGATTCACCTTTTACTATGCGATCATCAGTTCTTGGTTGCGTCTTATTTCTCACACCATGAATAAATAAGATGGGCATAGATTAAGAATTGACCCATGAAATCCGCTTTTGGGATTCCATGGTGTGTATTCTTGATGCCCCTCTTAGCTAAAATACATGGAAATTGATCATTTCCTTCTCCATGTAAGGAATGTAGGAAGAATTTCTAAGGTTCAATCCCATCACCCATCAGTTACATCCACTTTATATCACCTCACCCTCATCCCACATGACGGTAATATATATTCCCCTTTTTAAATTCTTGATTTTAAAATGTATTAATTATAACTATGTGGGTTTTGTTCTCTGACTCCTAGACATGGTATGTAGGAAGCCTCTCCAAGGTTCAACCCCAAACACAGATACACTTCGGTGTCCTCTTGGTTGGGACCCATACCCATTGACTACTACATAGTGGTTTCCGAGTAGTTCCCAATAAGAAAACCATGCGTAAGCCCCACACTCAACCCATACTCCTAAAACCCAGATTATCCCTCTTATGATTGATTTATAACCACATGTAAGAACCATCGTGTTTTGGGTTGATATCCTCTGTGTACACCTTCATAATATGCCCCCATCCAGAACTACATGGACATGGTTCACTACTATAGGGATATGCATGAACCCTCTTTGAGGATAAATCCCAACAATGTTACCTTCGAACCGATACTCGGTTATATCCCTACTCATTCGATCCTTATAGACTCTTTACATGTCCATCAAAAATTCTACACAAGCCTCCACATCCTAGTGAAATCATTCCATCCTCGAGGAGCTAACCATGTGTAAGGCCCGTTCCTTTAATTTGTCTTTTTAAGCACCATGGTGCTAACCATGATTATGCCAGCGAATTTCGTCGTGTTTTTTTCCAGTCTATACACCCCGATCCCATGATTCATCATCTTGAACTACATGGGTTTTTATCAATTACTTCTATATAGGGTATTTAGGAGGACTCCATGAGTTCAAATCATAGCTAATGGTAATCCTTGTTGTCCCCCATTTCAGGACCCAATTGTCCTCTGATCTACCCTTTGAGGTGTCGATTTTTTCCATCAAGGTGTGACATCTTACATATATGGGAGACACCACCATGGGTTCACCCTTATAGGGAATCCTGATACACCCACCTAGTAAACCATCCAGGTGCTCCCTCCTATGTGAAGTACCCATCTGATCAACTCCGATCAATGTTCTGATCAGTCAGATTCCTCTATTCTAGACGTTAAACACATAGAATACCCCATGTTAAACATGAGAGCTTGGGAAATCCTTTTAGACATTCCTATGGAATTCAATTCCCCGCACTCAATGTGGGATGTCCCGGGCTTCCGTGCCCTCAAGAAACATTGTCCTAAGGGGATTAATTCCATATATACTAGTGTTTCAACATCCAAAAATGCCAGAAATTCTCATTGTGACTACTACCCTAACAGATATTTTCTTCCCTTACGTGACCCCATGGAATTTCCTCACATAAGTAGTGTAATTAACGAGAATCCACAATGATATGGAACTCAGAAGAGTTTGATAGATAGTGTATTAATATTTAATGGATACCCGGACTAGGTAAAAAATTCTGAGGAGGAATCCACTAAAGGAGAGGCTAATATAGCATCATACCATTTCGATCATGGAGCAAAAAACAATGAATACCAAACAGATGTATCTTTCCGTTGGAATGTTGGAATATGGGAAAACCACTAGCATTCCCCCACAAATCAAAATGGTTAAATTTTATAGTCCATATAAGGTGAAGGGTTATTGATTTATTACATGTGAATATGGGGAATCAAAAAAAAATAGTGAATTGTGGTATGTTTATAAGAGGATCTCGTCATAGAGAAACTAAAGATGACCTTTATATCATGCTATAAAAAATTATTTAATTGTATTATATGGGATATAATTTCATTACTATTTTTAAATATGTGTTATTAGATACTGAGAGAGGCTTTTGTGTTCATCCGGCACTTGGAATCGTTGAAATTAAATATAAAATTCTTCTTCTGTAAATGAACCAATTTTGTTGGATTATTTTGAACATAAAATTTATTATGAAATTATTGTCCTACATCAAAAGAATTGGGTGATTGGTGGATCATTATAAAAATTAAATATAAAAAATCAGTTTACTCAATTTGAATGTGGTTCCACTAAAGGGAAAGGAATTTTTTTTTTTTTCAAGGGACTTCTCCAAATCCATCATTTTTCATGAAGAGACATGAATATCATTGATGAAACCACATAGTTAATGGTTGATAGTGATTATGGTGTAAATGATGTTTCAAATTAATTTGAAATGACTTGAGATGACGAAAGTAAAAGTCATCTTCAAATTGATGATACATATGAGGAATACGAAGACATTGACATAATCAGATATAATGATTAGGATGATGATGAACATTGACATATTAAAATGCTGATGATATTCATATATAATATATATAAATACATATTAGTGGTTTTTAAATATTTTCTAACAACAGTCATTTCATGATTCAGTTGGAAGAGGATCTGTTTCATTAGATACAGGAGGCCAATCTACCTTTGGACAAGTAGGATGTAGAGTCATCTGACCCTCAAACTGTTGGTATTCTAGGGAGTACTCAGGGGGTGTGTTTTTGTGTGATTTATGATTCCTAACCCTATCTCCGAGTGACATCCAAATAATAGATTCTATACATACATGCAGAGGTATTCTTAGCAATTTATTATACATAGATAAGAATAATTTCTTTATATACTAATTATTTTATTATTAATTTTTCATATATTTTCTCATATATCTATTGGATATGGGAGTGCTATGTTGAATATTTATTTTTCTGAAGCATGTGTCACATGGAATGAGATTCCAATTGCTGTTCAACAGTATATATTTGATAATTGGATGGAAAAATAATAAATAGTATTTATTTTGAAATGTATTTAATTAATAAATTGATATTATAAATTATTTGTAGTGATTATGGTATCCCATAAATGAGAGAATGTCTAACGCTATTGGGGTCGCATGAGAGGGGATTATGCCTGAGAATTTCCGTCAGTTTTTGAACAATTTAAGAAGGAAACAAATGATGAAAGAATGAGTGGGAGTTTTTTTTGGTTCATGACATGACCACCAACCAGATTACATATCATGTTTTGGATCGATTATGTTCAAATAGGAAGGGTGGAAGACTTTAGAGTAGATAATTTTTAGGTCATAAAAACATGTGGAGACAAGAGGTGACACATCATTGAATAAGGTAAACATTTAGTACGCATAGAGAAAATATGGTTATCATTTTTTTAAAATAATTTAAATAAAAATAATTGTAACATTTTCTTTTATATTCAAATAGGTAGTATAATATCACAATTTTATTGAATTTGATGTATATAGGAGGATATATAGTGATCCAATCACTAGAGATATTACAGGTGATAACCAACATAATACTTTGGTTAGTATAATTTAATTTTGAGTTTTAGTATTAATTGGAAATAATATTTTTACTATATTAATTTTAAATTTCAATTGAAGGGGTAATATGAGGTCGTAATGTATCAAACACAGACTGAGAGTCAGGCTGAGACCTATAATCAGATTAGTGTCCACCGTTTTATGAGGAAACATGTATGTAGGTGACCAAGTATGCCGTCAAGAAAGGCAGAGTTGTTGGTATTGACTATCAATTGATGCCTGAGAGTTATTATGGTACTGTTGTGATATCAGCGTCCAACTCAAGAGGAGCTCATGGAGAGTCATCATCATTTTTTGCACATTATATAGAGTAGTTGCGAGCTTCAAGTGAGCTTATAGAGAGTTTGGGTAAGGTGTAGGAGGAGATGAGTCAATGATAGTAACATGGCATGTTTCAATGATAGTAGAAGCCAGAGGAAGAACTACGACAACAGCTGCTACAACAGTAGGAGGAGATGGGTCGATGATAGTAGCATCCACACGAGCAGATGGAGTACATGTGACATCTGACTAATGGTTTAGGGATGGAGTTCCCTCCATCATCTCCTCCAGATCCTCTAGAAGATCCTCCCACTTAGTGATATATTATTTTTATGATTACTAATTTGATTGATTTTTTTATAATATTAACTATTTCCATTTATACATAATGAATTTTAATATTATTTTGCATAGTTCATTTTTTTTATTTTTTATTTACTTTTATTAATTTTTAATTACATTATTTTATTATTTTTTTATTTTTTTATTTTTTATTATTATTTGGTTGTAATTATTTCTTTAATAGTTTTATCAATATTGTGGTTTTTAGTATTTTACAATTTTTTATTGCTGTACTAATATTAGTTTAATTTTTTCATTAATAGCAATAAAAAGAATATTATTTTATTTTTAATAATATTTTATTATTTTATTATTATATTATTATTATTACTATTTTAATATTTTATAATGTTTTATTTTAATAATCATAATAATAATATTTTATGATTATTATTATTATTATAATATTAATATGTTTTATTTTATAAATATTTGTAGTATTATTATTATTATCTAATAAAATTTTTTTTATTATATAAGAAATTTTTTTATTAATAATATTATTTTATTAAATTTTCTTTTTTATGATATTTAAGATGAACCATCAGAAATTAAATCTTGTTAATAATCTTAGGGAAACTATTTATAAAGATTCCATGTTCGGTCGTAAATAACCTTTTGCAATGTGGCCCCATCACAAATTCCCCATCTAAAATATTCTAATTTCGAGTAGTGAAACAAAATCATGGGATTGGAAAGAGGTACACACCAATATGGTTTTGACATATTTATTTATTGGAGGGATTATGATATTAACCTAAATCACTATAACCATGAATACAAAAAATGAATAACATGATATAAGATGGTGAGATTAAATCCCACTCAAATACATAGTGTCAGATTCCTTCCTATTGTGGAAATATTAAAAATTGACATTATTTTTTCTATCATATTTAATTAATAACAATGTTTTATTTTATGACAAAAAATATAGTTTCCCCTATTTATTTCAATTTTCAAAATTATTGAAACTAAAAAAGTATGTCGTTATTGCTTAAAACTGGAATGATTTTGGATTCTTTGTGAGTTTAAAACATTGGAATTCATTCACTGAAAAATTCATTGAATGATAAAAATAATTATAATCATGTGATTGATTCAATAATACATAAACATTTACAATTTAAATATAGGTTGTGGGATATTTCTTATATAGTAACTGATGATGATGACATAGTACACATATTTTCGCCGGTTAAGAATCAATCAAAAAATAAAATGATGGAGTACTATTTCACCATAGATACTATGGCTGTTAATTTGACATTGGATGTTTGTCAATAAAAAATTCAGGATATAATGTCAAATCCTCATGCTGAAACATATCTAGAGATTCCATCAGAAATGGATGTTTATTTTTGAAATCCTAAGGAAAAACATTCATATCATTAAGTTTTTATTTCACATAGAAGGTGATCTATTTCCATGGAAATACCGCCACATAATTTAGATCTCATGGTGGAAAATATTTATGATGAAGAAAATTTAGAATAAGTAGACGAAGAGGAAGTTGAACAACAACATGATGTCGAATAAAATTGTTATCACATCCCAAGGAGGTTACTCAAACTTTGAACCATTATATACCTTTAGAAAAATCGTTTTCTAAATTAATGAAAAACTTACCATAGTCTGTTTTGTCAATTATTGCTCATCATAAACAATTTCCAATAACTATTAGTGGTTGAATCCTGTGTCGGTTGAAGGTTGTATGTATACTTGTAGAGGATTTTCCAGAAAATAAGAATTGAAAAATGTGAATATAAACAATTTTACATAGAAAATAATTATGGTAAATTTTTATGAGAGTAAAGGAGATCAATTTATATAAGATGTTGTGATAAATAAGATTAAAATTGTTTGATGCATTTGTGATATATAATGGAAAATAATTTCCTTTTTTCTGAATTACATTATTTAATAAACACACATGTTTGAAACAAATCCTATTATAGGATAAGTAAAATTATGTACTGAATGCATTTAAAATATTATTTTTAAAATTTTAACTACTAGTTAATAAATTCCTATCGTTCTGGTGGTGGGGATAATAAAATAGAATTTTGGGTATCAATTGTCAGTCAAAAAGTCATGGAAAGAATTATAGAAGGCTATTGTGAATGATTATGGTGAATTGAATGCCGCTTATTATGTTTTACCATAACATATGTATATTTTCCAACTCCAAAATCAATATTTATATTAATTACATAATATTGAATATATTTACCAAAACAACCATGTTGATCAGTCAAAGGTTGTGTTTGATAAATTATTTTGGACATTTTTCCATGTGTGTCTACTTTTAGACATTAAAATATGTTTATATGTATTGATGGATCATTTATATATTAATTGAACATTATTTATTAATTTCACTCAAGATGTTAATCGATCTCTTGTACCTTTGGCATGTCGAGGTGGAGAACAATTCATCTTGGAGCTGGTTGATGGCATGCCTTAGTGATTTTGTGATGGAAATAGAGTGTATTTATCTTATTTTTTTTATCATGATCGAGCAATCAAGGAGGCATTACAATCTGGAGGCCGATTATAGTAATCAATATATTCCCATCATCTATATTGTGTCATTCCCCAATGGTATGAAAATCCATGGAGGTGTTCTTCAGTCTGATAATGCGACCTCAAATGATGTATTAGAGGACAAGTGGCATGAAGTCCCAAATACAGGACATGAAATCCCAATTTTAAAAAATAGAAACACAAAAATAATATCTCACTATAGTTCTTTTTTCAATACATTCCCAAAAAAAACGAAAATATATTTTTTATTTTCATTTTCGTAAATATATTTATAATAAATATAATTTTATTATAAATATAGTGATATGATATATATTTTTATTATAAATATATTTACATTATAATTATAATTATTATATATATAAAATGTTATCATATTTTTTTCATTTATTATAAATATAATATTTATTAGAATGAGAAGCTCAATGATCTAAAAATTTCGTGGATATTGTGAGTGGATTTATGGATTTATGGATTCAATAACTATAAAAAAATCAGATTCAATGGTTTTTGAAATGGATGATTCTATCCATTTGAACATGGTTACTATTGTTTAAAAGGGTAAAATTTTCCAAATTAATATTTATTCAAAATACATTTTTTTGACGATGTGGTATCAATTAATTTTATCCCTTTATAAAATATGATAACCCTTTGAACCTGGTTTTTTATGCCCTCAAATGATAAAATATAATTGGTAATCTATTTTCATCCCAACCTAAATATTCATCAAGTTTTTTTAATATTTTGTTCAATTCAATGGAAAAAAGGACCATCTAGTTCCTATTAAATCCAAAAAAAATCGATCAATTAGGATCTAAAAGGTAATTTAATATTGAATATTGTGGTTCCCATGAACTCTAGGGAACAATGGGATGTCCTTGTGTTTATTATAACATCCAATTATTAATCATATATAGGTACATGTAGTTCTTTGAAACTTTGTACATGTAATGATAAGGTGAGAGATAAGGATTTATATAAGGTGGACCCTATCCTTGTGCTTGTGACACATCATGATGTGGTGAATACAACAAATAAAATTAAATTTTATTGGTTAGATAATGAATTTAGTTTGTAAAATTAGAGAAATAATAATATAGGTTATTTAAACATTATTGAAGTAATCCATGAGCATATAGTAAACAATATTAACTAATGAAAGAACTTCATCATCAATTTGGCATAAAATTTAATGGAATATATATGGATACTTTTTAGTCATAAATAACCTTCTTGTGGTATTTGTATTCAATAGTCAAATAATATCACACATAGGTAAAGGTTTCCACAATCATGTTTTCCCAAATATAAATATGAAATTTTAATCATTGGGGTTTGGTATTGTTTTTTTAAATCAAATATTTATTAGGATCCATTACCATGGTCCTTCATTTAACCCTATGAATGTGAAAAAATTAATTACCCATATTTAGGTATGAATTATGGGATTGTGTTGGTTTTTTTGGCACCCACACATTTTATTGGAGTTTTCCTTAGCCATTTGAGTAAATTTATAGAAGGATAAGTAAACACAAAAAATTAAATTAATGTCCATTTCTCTAAAATATTAGTGATTATTTATCTTACATCCCCACATGATCAAAAAAGTGATGCTAACTATTAATGAATGTCATTTTTTTATTTTATTATAAAAAATGCATAAATTTAGAAATACCCACAATTATATAACAAATAATTATATGAATATAAATCACAGATTTTTTATATATTATGGGTTGAAGTGTCATACATTTTATAAATTCTAGAAATTTATGGGCAAGGATACATATACTAAATAGGACAATCAAGGAAGGAAACCATTTATAGAAAGATTTTTCAATAAGATAGTTTTGATTTAGAGACCCAGTGACGTGGTGTAAATATCATGATAGAGGGTTTTGGTTAGGGTTATAACACTAATAAAAACCCATTTATAAAATACATAAAATTTTATAAGTTTTAATAAGGGGAAAAAATATACCATGTGATAGGAGAAGATAATGTATAATATTCTCAAAATGAAATAGATCATAATGGGCAAGGTCCCTATCACACTAAATCTTGGAAAATATATAAAGAAGATCCTAGTAATTTTTTAGTCTTTAAATAATTTAAAAAATAATCTCTATAACTATAAAACAATGTGGTCCTATTTTAATGAACCTATGTTTTACATAGTTGACTTGTCGGAGGAATAATTTTTGGGCTCTGGTGATTGAAGAGGTAAACAAAAAGCAATAGGGATGAACTATCCCATTCAGTTGAGGAAATAAAGGATTAAAAATGGTGTAATAAAAACATGTAATATATAAAAATGATATCAATAATATGAGAAGAATGGAGTCAAAATATCCCTTATGATAGTAGAAAATAAGACACCTCAATTATATAGAGCTAGCATTGGATATGAAAAGGTTTAAGTTGGTATCCCATTTAGAGATAATTATATTCGGGGTAATAGGAAGTTTAATTATTTTTAACAATTGTTAATATATCAACTAACTATTTTAGAAATCAAGGGAAATTATTTTGGAGACTACTATTACTGAAACATAAATGTATAATGATGTGGATTAGGTGAGTATGCTAGCTTCAATCCAAACATTGGTCTAGGAAATGTTGCAGACTATAGTATTTATTAATGAATATGAATAGCCCAGCATATGGTATCCTTTTTACAGGCCACAAAATTCGTTAATATTGAAGATGTCACTGAAGATAATTTACCCAATCTAGAATGGTCTAGAACATACTGATTTCTTCCTAATCTAATTATCGATAAATTAAATTAATGTTCTGGGGAGTCCACTATTAGATCATTGAAACTAATTATTAGTAATCTTGTATTGATGGTCGATAATAAAAGTTATTTGGTTTGTGTGACTATTATGGAGAATGATTTAGTTCCAATCTTAAATGATATTAAAATGTCTTATGAGGATTAATATAGAACATGGAAAAAGGAAAAACATTTAGATGATGATGACATCTTCATGGCCTAGGGGGAATTACAGTCTGAGTATCGATTCATAGAATGAGTTTTAATGGGAATTATAACATTGATTCTTCTAATGATATTGTTCATGATGAATGTGTTTTAGCTACATTAATTCATATTATCATTCTTCATTATACTTATCATTATTAGTTTTCCTATAATCTGAATGAGTGTGATTTTTTTTTCTGAACCCATCTACCTCAAGTCAATTCCATGGATTTCGAAAATGTGGATTTAACCCCATATTTTTCTATAATTTTATATCATAAATGAATATTTATTATAAATATAATTATATTTATAATTATTTAAATATATTTCTATAGAAATATTTCATTAGTAGTAATTATTAATTCTTATTTATTTCAGTCAAGATTTAAGTATAATTTTTTATGATAATGGTGGTTATGGTTCTTCATCAAATATATATAAAAATATTATCTATTATGTCTCTATAAGAACATGTGCTTCATAATGAAATAATTGTATCACAACAGACATATTTTAATCAACCATAAATATTTTCAAACTATGCTGGGGATTCATAAACTACAAAATTTTTAATATGTACTTATGGAACAATCATTACTATTGTACCTTTGAATAAATATTTTAATTTAACACAAAAAAATATAATAATATGTAATTGAATGTAATAAGGGAAATATTTTTTTATTTCTCATTAGATTAATAAAATGATTATATTTCTAAAATTAATGTTATTATATTACATGTTGTTTGTCTCTACATCAATTCAAAATTTTATATATTGAATCTAAAATTAGTTAAAATATAAATATATAAAAGGATTTGAGTAATAAAATGGATATTCATTCTTAAAATTATTTTTAAATAGGAACAGTGTTTCTCATTAGAGCGAGATATTTATATTTTTTCATTTTGTGATTTTATAGACTATGTGAGTTTTAATTTTCATTGGATTAATAAATAATTTAAATATATATTATATGTATAAAAATGAATAATAATTTTAATATGGAAATATGTGAATGACAATTTATTAAATGAAAATATTATTTTTCATTTACATCTTATGACGATAATCACTCATTTTCACATAATGTATAGAATATTTAACACTACATAAAATATTTATTAATATTATCTATAATGATAAAATTTGTTTATAAATAACTTTAAAAAATAAAAATGTAAAATAAATTGATGATAGTGTAATTAAAAACATAAATATTAATGATTTTGGACTTTGTTTATAGTTCTTAATTGCATTTACTAATGAAAAATTATTTCTCATTGATATTTTTTACAACTTAATTTTTATATTTTTTTTACATGGATATATATAAATATATATGTAAACAATAATTTAATTATATCCTAGAATGGATGATTCAATGTGTGTCGGGTGAAATTGATATTATTTTATGCGGATAGTATGTTGTGGTTGATGATGTGTGATGGGGATAATGTGGATTAGTGTCAATTATGAAGAGATGAAATGTTGATCCCTACATGTTAATGAATTTTATTGATCATTACTTCTTCTTGAATTATATATTTATTATTTATCTCCTTGGGGCCTTATCATTCATTGCATAGAAACAGAATCTTAGTGATCTAAATTATAGAATGGTAACTAAATTGATGATTTCATTGAATTTAGATGTTTATTGGATTTTAATGATCTTAATTATATTTAAAAAGAATTTATCAATTAGTAAATGATTTAATGTGTATGGATGAAAATAAATAATTAAATCTATTTATATTTGGAGGATTAAATTATTCAATATAGATATTCCTCATGTTGTAATATAAAATAACAATAAATTGGTTATTTAATAATGATTATATAACATTATTGCTTTTATACATAAGAGATTTTTAACATATCTTAAAAATGTTATATAATCGTCATGTTTGATGTTTTATATATAACATGACATGGGATTAGGTAGTTCCCCTAGTAAAGATGTGTTCTATTTATATAACATCATGTTTTGTGATTTGTTATAGGCCACCACTTGAGTTGGTAATGGAATCAAATTGTCATATTTGGCCTTGGATTTTTCATGTCTTCCCATCATCATTGTTTTATTGGCTAAAAATGGATGGACCAAAATATCATTTTGATGAATATTAATAACTACTACATCACCCCATATCATACCGCACTCATGTTTTATAATAATATAATACATACTACAAAAATGATACAGTAACAAGCATAATATCTCCTTAAATTATAGATTATTGGTGTTCAATCCTTAGTCTAATGTAATATTACATGGTTACATTAAAACTCTTTAATTCCCGCAATTGAAAAAATATATTGATTATGTAGATAAAAAATGTATCATATATAATTTCATTTATAATAAAATAATTTTTGGGAAATCCAATTATATTAATACAAAAATTATTTATAACATAAATAAAATTATATAAGATACATTTTTTATAATTATGTTTTTGTTGTGGGCGTAAAAATACACACACATAGACACCCCAATAGGTTAAGCCTCATCCACCCAGAAATTATTGTAAACTACTTACTCAAATTATTTTTCTACATTTTTATAGCTAAGAATACCTTGTATACGATTACCATAAAGATCTTATATTATGAACCTGAAGTCCATTTATCTATCCCAAACGATCTTTTGAATTTAACAAAAAATATCACACTATAGTTCCATAAAAATAACCACACAATTTTCACCATATATACCCATGATTCTGATCGTCAACCATTTTTCATGTATGCTTCCCACTACATCCACATATACTATCCAACATGAGAATATGGATCATGTCATCCCTCTTATATTTTCATGTTTTTCCTCCTATCACATGTGTGGACTATGTTAGGGGACCATGAAATATATAAAAATACCATGCCATGGAAACATGTTTATTTTTCCCAATGACCATTCTATGCTACCTCACATGATGCTTGAGCCAACCAAAAAGGAACCAAATATATATTCTGTCACAACATGATTTCCCATGAATCATATATCTAAGTGGATCCTAGCCATTGCCACATGGGGTGAAACACTATGGATGTGTTCCACTACCCAAGAATGGTCCCTCAAATGTTATCTTAGAGGCAATGTGACATAAAATCCAAAATACATTGCCTAAATCACACTTGTGAGGAATATTGTTTGTACAAAAATATCTCAGTACAGTTATTTCTAAAGTACCTTCAAATAAAATTATAAATTTTCTTACACAGTGTAATTTCTAAAAAAAATACATATAATAAATATAATTATGTTATATTATATATAATTTTATATGATATATATTTTAATTACATATATATGTATATAATAAAAAAATATCATATATAATTTCATTTACTATAATAATAATTTTTATTAGGATGATAAATCCAATCATCAAATGATTCCTTATAGCTTATTAGGATATTTAGGTTTCTATAGATTAAGTAACACAAATTGTTTTAATAAACAATGGTCAAACTGGATTAATATACACATTTGAAGCTGGTTACATTGGATTGAGAGGGAAAAACTATCCTTTAAAATATGGATTTGAAATATCTTAGAGTTTCTTATAATTTTGTAATGAGAAATTCATTATCTCTCTTGATAAAATAGGATAACCCTTTAATGGTGATTTATATAGCATCAATGATGAATAACCTCCCAAGTAATAAGTTTTCATCAAATCTTAAAAAACCCTATGGTGTTGAGAATATATTTGAAAATTCATTGGTGACTGGTTTTTCAATTTATTCATAGATTTCTAATGATTTTATAAATGTGGATCTAAATTATGAGAGGCTATTGAAGAAGGAAAATACCATGAACTCTAGGGATCCAGGTGAAGTCAGTATTGGAATTAAAACCAACTATGGTCATGCTATAATAGGTTATTATGGTTATTCGATACTAGGGTCCTCTAAAGATAAGTTGTTAGATGAGGATTCAGTAAAAGTGATCCCTATCCTTTTCTCATGTACACTTCCTGATAACGTTCATATAAAAATTAAAATTAATTTTTATATTTTTCAGAATTACTTTATTTTATATGATTTAAAAATTATCAAGAAAGGGGATACAACCTTCAGTGGAAGCAATACATGACCATATTATAGATAGGATTAAATAAATTAATATTTCATCATTAATCTTTTATTATTACAATTTATTTATAATATATCGGGAGTTTTGAGTATAAAAACATCATATTGATGTTTGGGGATTTGATAGTTTGAATAATACCTCTTTGGTTAAGGGATTTTATATCTTGTTTTCCAAAAATCAACTAAAAAATATAAACCAATGGTGTTGGCCTTTTGAATTTTAATCCCATATATCTTATTATCCATGATCGATATCCATATTTCAACCATATTAATGTCCAAAATTGAATTTCATAGATTTGGATATAGTTCTTCAGTTTCATGTGGTTATTTGGAACACATAGATTTTGTCGGTGTTTTCCTCATCCATTGGATTCCCTATCAAGAATGATTAAAGAATAATAAAAATAAATATAAGTCCATTTCCCTATATAATTTGTAGAAGATGATATTACCACTATAATCATCAAAAAATATTGTGCTATGTGTTTATTAATTTCATTCAAATTTTTTAATTCATTATAAAAAATGAATTACTTTTAAAATAGATGAAATAATATATTACATAGTTATGATTATTTAAATTGAATATTTTTTTGAATATTCTTTGGGAGAAGGATCCCATAGCTGATTAATGTAATAAATTTATGGAATTCATACCACTTATGAATAGTTAAATAAGGGGAGGAAACATCTAATAGTATGGTTTCTGAATGAAATAAAATCAAATATAGGACCAATGGTCTATGAGTAAATATATTGAATCACTTTTCATGGATGTTCCCAAACCCTAAAATATATCCTTACATAGTAGTAATTAAAATTCATATTCATTATGTAGGGGAATTAAGAGACTACATGATATGAGTATAAGATATACAACATACTAAAAATGCAACTTATCATGATATTATAGGTCCCTCTAACACTAAATCTAGGTAGATATATAATAAAGATGGTGATCAATTTTCAGACGTAATAGTAATTGTGAAATTTGAATATCTAAATCTAAAGAGATGTTGTCATTTGAGAATGAAACCGGTCTATATTTTGTTGGCCCATGGGAGGAATATTTCATGAGATTTAGTTATAGTAGGAGTAAAATTCAGGTAATTGTTCTGAAATATTATCTTCATTTTAAAATATATAGGATTTAAAGGGGTGTACGTAAAACATTTAATCAAAAAAATGAAATCACATATCTAATAATCTGGGAGTAGAGTAAGCCTCTATGAAGGCACACCCTATGACACCTCAATTGTCTAGAGAAGTTATTGGATAATCCCTTGTGTGAGTTGGTATCTCATCAGGTTTTCTAAAATTTTGGACACTAGGAAGTCTATTTATTGGTAAAATGTGTTAATTTATCACTAAGGAGTTTTTGTTTTATATTTAACATCAAGTGGTTTCTACTATTTGTGAAACATATATGTATGATGACGTGGATTGGGTGAAGAATCCACCTTAAAACCACATTGTGTTCTAAGATAATTCAAAACCAAAGGTATTTATTTATGAACATAAATATAAAATCCTATATTATCTATTTTGGTAAGACATTGGCTTCCTCCTCCTTGTTATATATTAGTGAAGGTCATTGGTCCAATCAAGAAAGGGACTTGAATCAAATTATTTAAATTCAATACAATTATAGAGAAATTAGTTTGATGTTATTCGGGAGTCCACTATTAGTTCATTAGGGCTACTAAAAGGAAATATTGTAGTTATCAATGTAAAATAGTCCCTTTCCTATAGAATTTTCCCCTATGGGGAAGATACACGGTTGGGCGAACCTAGTAAATTTCTTCATTAAGAGTATAGAACAATAATGGTTGAGCTCATGCGGGTGTTAGGATGAGGAGGTTTGAGCGTCTGTGAATGTGGGATTACCCACGATCATGACTAAAAAAAATAATATTATCAAAATTTATACTTCTTTATCATTTTTTAAACAAAATCAAGATTAAAAAATGAAATATGATTTATCACCATAATTTTCATACTAATTCACAATTAATTCACATAAATATTTTAAACAGGTCTATATATATTCTTTTAATATTATATTATAGTATTTATTTAGAAATTATTAACTATATTCACATGGTGTTTCATCTCACATATCTAAAAATGAAACCCCTATCCCTTGAAAATGGATTCAATTCTAAAAGTGTTAATATAATAAAAATATTTTTTTGTATCAATTTATTATTTTTGTTATTTAATTTGATTTTGTTATTAATAAATTATGAATAAAAATCATTGGAACCCAAGTATCCACCTTTGAAATTGGTTTTACCTTAAGAGTAATCATTAATTTATAGTTCCATCTATTCACATCAGTACTGAAAAATATTATCATCCATTTCCCCTCACCAACTTCTCTCATACATTTCATCATAACAATTATGCACCACATCAGTATAACCGAATGACATAATTAACCCATTTAAAAATGATCCATCACATACCTAAAAACACTATATATTTTCAATCCAAACATCTCCCTACAAATACAATTATGAATGATTGAAAATACAATATTTTGATGACAATTAGTATAATATTTTTTAAAATAAGGTATGAACATGGGCTTAAATGGATCTATGAAGGATTAAAAGGTTTTGATTTCATTATATATGAGATTTTTCTCACGTGATCACATGATAACAAACTCGCAATGGCTTGTCCCATTCTTCCTAATACTATATGTTTCAAAATAAAAATTTTACTTAAGTATTATAGTTAAAAGGTGAGTCTCTAGTGAGTGTTATGGAGGGGTGTTCCCATCCTATCTTCAATGATCCGGCAGGATATAAATTAGAAAATAAAAAAAACATAGAGATAAGGATGTCATCCGAAGTTTGTGGGGGCCCATTACAAAATGATTTTCCATTTATAGTATTACTTTATTTGAGGAATTAGAACATCTAAATTTTCAATGAGACTATTCATGATACATGTACATGCATCTAATTTGGTTCATATTCACACGTTCAATTGTGCTTGGCATAATTAGATTTCATATGATCTAAATGATGTTGTGATTTTATTGACTCTACCCATCCCACTATAGTATGTTATTGATAAAGTGGATTTGGCCTCATTTTTTATTATATTTAATGTCAGAAATTAAAATAAATTATATATATTGTTATATTTAAATTTTTTTAAATATAGTTATATTTATTATTAAATAAATATATTTCCCTCATAATTTCATAATAACAGTAAATTCTTCTTACTATTTCATTGACTCAATTTTTAAATTTAATTATCTATGATAAAGGTGGTAAAGGGGTTTCTATTGCACGTCCTCATCATTGTAAAAAATTCTCTCTCTCTATAGTATTGTACAACATAATTCATTATGTGTATCATAGAAGGGTATTTACATAAAACCATTAATATTTTCAAATTGTGTAAGGGGTCCAGGAATTACTCCTTATTAATTCATATGTAATTTTGGAACTATCATTATTATTTTATTATTGAAATAATAGTGGAAATTATGAAAATAAATATAATATATAGTAAATGAGTGGAATTGTTGGAAAATATGTTTTATTTCACATGCTATTATTAGAATTTTTATATTTATTAATATATTATTACATTACTACATCAATTATTGTTTATGTTGTGTTTAAATATTTTAAATACTATTTATAAAAATAGTTATACAAATTAAGGATGTAAAAGGTGTATAATAATAAAATATATATGCATTCAAAATATGATTTTAAAAAGAGAATCGTGTTCTCACACACGAAAGTTTTTTATATGTTTTCAATATGTATTGTTCTAGTCTATGTGTATTTAATTTTTCTACAAATTATTTAATAATTAATTAATTTTTAAATTTTTTTAAAATGAGTAGTCATTTTAATAGTTGAATATATTGAAAATTGTTTAAAATGTGAACTTTTTCCAAATATATTTAAATTTTTTTTTCATTGGAAGAACCCATTTTTCCAGTTGTGGGAGAACCTAGAGAAAAAATTTAGTATTGTATATAGATCTTAAAAGGCACACATTAATTCAATCCTAATTTACTCCATATGGGTACCTGATCTTGCAATTAATTTTTTTGATGCCAATGTAAGAATCTTCCTACCAATTATTATTGTAAATATCTACTAATGTGTTTCATACAACCTTATATTTTTCCAAATGATATGTCTGATGGTGAAAATCAACAAATAAAACATCAATTTTGTAACACCCCAAACTTCCACGGTACTCTTCCCTTTGAATAATACATTAGAGTGTGTTGTACGAAACATCGAGTTCTAACACACACCACAACCAATCAAACTAGCTGTTATGAACAGTAATACCCACATTATGAAATTTTATAAATTTTATCATTCAAAATTTACTTCATTTTTGTATTCGGAATATCGAAATTATCTTAGGGTGAATTTTTGGTATTTTTTTGAAAACATTCAATTTTTTATGAATAGGGAAAAAACACACTGTTATAGTTTAAAAACGAATTTTTATATAAATAATTATTTATTTATTTTAAATTTAATTATGGTCAAAATAGATACATAATACAAGAGTTAGTTTGGAATAATTTTTGATATATAAAAATTTTATTAAACTTTTCACCGTCTTTTACCCACCTCCTATGAAAATTTGGAAATTCACATAAAACATAATTTTACCACATCAGTGAGTGTAATTTTGAAAAACTGAGAGACATGGTGAATATAAAGGAGTAAAATGTGGTTCAATAAGATAAAAATAATTTTTTGTGAATAATACTTTTTTACTTTCAATTACAATGGTTAAAAGAGAATAGTGTAATTAAAGGTAAATATGATATTAATATTACCCTATAAAATGTCCTAATTCTATTAGAAATGTGTATCTCGACCAAAAACAACCTTAAGAATATAATATTATCATTTAGGTCCACATGTATTAGATTAGGACATTTACTATTATTTAATTTAAAGAAGAGTTAAAAGAGTTAAAATAAAAGTTTAATAACTAAAACATTTTTAATATAGGGTTATACATAAGATAAATTTCATTATAAATATTAATTAGAAAGATAAAGAGATTTCATACATAATGGAATTTTATTTTTAATTTTTAGACATTCCATAAATTAATTTATTAATAAAACAAAGGTGATGTAGTAATTACCTAATTAATGAAATATTAAAATAATTGATATTATAAATATCAAAATAAATGTAATTTTATAATTTTTATGAATTAAAATAATTTTCTAGGTTAATATTACATATTAGTATTGGTTATATAATTTGTTTTCTAAGTAATAATGCTGTTACAAAATTATCAAAAACAAAATACCCAATAGTGTCAAAATTGACATAAAAGAGATTTTAAAACAAATATTATATTATTAATTGATATTATATTCCATAAAATCTATGGATCCTCAAAAGGACTTATATAATGATAGGTGTATCATTAAAGGACCACTTGGGGTGTCTCTTAGAAGTATATAGTATGTTTATTAACTATATAATATAAAAATACAAAGAGACATGGTAAATGTCAAACTATTTAACTAAGAGATAAATATAAATGATAAGGTTAATATAGTGACCCAAACCTATATAATATATATTAGTTGAAAGGATTTAGACCCATAACCACCTTAACCTTTAAGTAATCTACTTTTTTTCCATTAGAAACTGAATATAAATTTATTATAAAATAATATTTCTAACTTCTCAAAAGGTGCCACTCACCCCTCTTATAAAAGAGCACCCCCATTCTCTCTAATTCATAACATCAATGTCATTTTGATCGGCCAAACCCTTTCAAAATATTCTCTCAAATTCCCTCACTTCAACCTAGAGGCCTTATTGTGATTAAAAATCCATCCTAATGAGTCCTTTTGATCAAAACAAAAGGAAGAACCCGAAGAAGAGTTAATGTTTTCACAACTCTTCTTCAAGTTCCTATCTTCTTCCACTTCTTATTTCTTTGTTATATTCATTTAAAAACAATAAGCCCAGTATCTTATATATACTATGATGTTATTATAAATATGGTACAACCATATTCAGTATTCTATCCATCCTTTGAATGTCATGTCACCATATGTGTGTACGTACGACTTACAGTCTCCACGTCGTGGTGTAATTGTTATTCAAAACATTATTATTTGGATGGGTATGATAATGATGTTTAATTGATGTAAATAATAAATATAACATGATAATTATTCTTTATATATGATATACCAACCAATTATATATTATTTTAATATCAAAATAATGATATTGTCGCTCGTGCGTACGTACGGATTACCATCTCCACGAACGCGATGAGATTCATTCATCATTGTATCCATTCAAGACTAAATTTCATTTGATGATTCAAAATAAATTTTAGAGACATGATATAATTCTGGATATGAATAATATTTATCCCATCCATAAAAAATATGGCTTACCTAACAAATAATATAAAGGAAAACTAATCCATTAACACCAGAAACGATGATAATAATATGATATTATTAACAAATAAATGTTAAAAAATCAGATATGATATCCTATTAATGTATTTTATTATTTTATATTTGAATTACAATTATTTTACCATTATACAGGAGTTTAACCTACCCTCAACCAAGTAAAAGTACACGGTAAGGGTTAATTTCACAATCTCTTCATTATCTGAGGCTGTTTATACATAATTATCTATTGGGACCTCTTTATCATCCACATCCATCTTCCTAAATAATGAATTTCAAATCATACTTACTATTTTATAGAATATAGGTTAAATTCATTTATACCCTTGTTGAATTTTTATAAGATGTAAATAAATGAATCATTCTGTCATTTTCCAATCAAGGTAATTTTTAACCTTTTCAACAAAATTACGGTAAGAATGACTTCTTTAACTTATACATCGGGTGCGGCTATTTTCCGCCGTTATAAAATCATCAAAGCTTCCATTACAAGATTATAAGAATATTTTCAAAGTAAAAGTTTTATTTTATAATTATGTGACTTATAAAAGATTTAAAAAAGGATATATTTCTCTCAAATAGGTTTGCTTTCATCTATGTCAACATTTTTTGATGGATCTAAATCTTATTTGAAGTTGATTTATTATGATACAAAACTTCCATATTGTATTGAAGGTTTTGTGATATGTTTGATTGTGGATGTGTTATTTTTATACCATTCATGGTTTATGGGGAATGTATTTACATTTCGTATGCTAGTTTTAATAAAAAAGTTCAGGTTATGTTTAAACCTGTTCATATGAGGAATGCATTGGACTTATTAAGTGATGGGTGGAGCTAAATATAGCTCTTTGATTCATCGGTAGGTCTCATGAGACAAACTAGTGTCTTGGAACAAGGACATGACAAAATCCTATTTGTTTTCTTGGCACAAGGCCTTGACAATGTGGTTATGATAGTCTGGCATTATGCATTCCATCATCATGAATGTGGTTATTGATATTGTATGTCATTATTTGACTAGTAGAATGTCAATGTGAATAAGTAAATGAAATTATTTCATATTATTTTTTCCATATTATTTTGAAGTTCAAGTTTAAAATTCTTTTGTTTAGTTATACATTTCCTTAAATGTTTATTCTTATTTATGAATGTTTCTACTGTATTGTTATCCTTACTGGGAATTTGAGCTCACCCCATTATATGTTTTATTTTTCCTAGGATGTAAAGAAGTATTTTATGAATGACCTGCAGGGATATTATGATGGGATATGAGTGTGGACTATGAAGACTATGTTGTTGTAGCTTTCATTGTATGATGTAATATAAACTTTATGAATGTATCTATTGTTTTTAAGGATATTAAACTAATCGGTGTTTCAAGATGTGATATTTTTTGATCATGACAATGTTATGTAATAATTCACCGACTCTGGGTAACTAAGGTCAGGGCGTTATAGTTGGTATCAGAGAAATTTTAGTACAAACCATGAAAGCTAGATTTAGATAATCTCTGATTCGAGCACATAGATCTAATATGGAATTTGAAGATTAGTATAGAATAACATTCTTTAATTTTGGTATTGTAGATATTTTTTATGTTTTCCGAGAAATACATCCATGTATGGATACGAGAAGGTAGAGGCGGCTCTAGCACAGATATACCTAGTGGTAAAACCCAAAAACACCGCTTTGAGCTAGACTCGAACGAGAACTGGTGCACGACAACGGGCCGCACAGCACTCCTAGTTATGACACTCCCTGGGGATATGCCTAGGATAATTATAATATTCATTACAAACCATTATGAATGGTTTATGATTATATAATTCCTCAATGAAAATATTATTTTGGTTATGGATTATATCCATAAACTGTTCAATTTATGTTAAGTGTTTTAAAAGTTTGGATTTATGTATTGTGATTCATAATCTAATATAGAGTATGCCAATATTTATAAATTGAACCTAGTGGGAGAAATGGAAATCATATCAACTCACGCACTCCATGTTGGGATTTCCCTTCTACTTAAGATAATTATAGTGGAGTTGGTGATACAACTAGTGCTGATCAGCTTATCACCATACTAGGACAACTCACTCAGGTTATGAATAATAACCGTACTCATATGGAGAACCCATATCCACAGTGTGGAGGATCAATGATAGATCACTTCATAAGGCATCAATCACCAACATTCAATGGGAGTACAAATCCCTTAGTAGATGAGCGATGGATAAATTCCTTAGAGAAAATATTCCATTCCTTGTGGAGTAGTTAAAGGGAAAAAGTTATCATGGCAGTTTACTGCCTCACTAGAGATGTTGATCAATGGAGGTCATTGATTCAGAACACAAATGAAGATGATAATGTATCATATATGGAATGGAGGGAGTTCAATGTGATTTTATTAGAAAAATAATTTCCTCGTGACCATCAAGAAGATATGGAAAGGCAATTTCTGAGTCTGAGACAAAAGAAGGATGAGAATTTCGCAATGTACAAGTCTAAAAATACAAGGTTAACAAGGTATGATGGAGATTATATACGTAAACCAAGAAGTAATATTAATCGTTTCTTTTATGGGTTAAAACCATTTATTCATTGAACAATTTTCTAAAAATACTTCTCATCGTATGAAGACATTGTCTAATGTGATATCAAGATGGAAAAATAATTCTCTAAGTCTTATGAAATTAATACAATGCAAGAGAAGAAGAGATATTTTGATCAATCTGGGAATGGAAATAAGGGGAAGAAGGGAATATTTGAATACCCATCCTGCAGTTAATGCGGAAAGAATCACCCCAATACTTGCTTGAAGGGAATGAGAGTCTGTTACAATTGTGGTGAAAAGCCCAAGAATCTTGTGATTGTAAGTTGAATAGAGAAGTTATCGATGTTAAATTATACAACTTCAGGTTGATATGAAATTATGAAAATGCATGTCCTAAGCGTTAGGGGAACTTTCCTCCGAAAAGGCCAAGGGATCATGGCCAAGCATATGCAATCACTAATGCTGATTTAGAATCTCTAAAAGATGTGGTGGTAGGTAATTTTATGGTTTCCTCAACTATAGAAAATTCAATATTTTGATTCTGGATCATCACATTGTTTCATATCGTCCCTGTTTTCTAAGAAAATTAGATATTACCAATTTGATTTAAAAAGGGATTTGTCAGTTAAAACTCATAAGGGAAGTATCATTGCTACAATGTTCTATGGATCCATTCCCATTAGAGCAGACAAATTTTTTTTATCTACTGATCTCATCGTCATATCTGTGATTGAGTTTGATATACTCCTCATTATAGATTAGCTTTTGAAACATGATGCAAAAATTTATTGTAAGAAGAAGGAGGTTACGTTTTTTGGTGATGATGATAAAGAACACCTTATCATTATAGCAGAATCATCACCACATGATTCTTACCTAGATCCACCCCCAGTAGCTCAACTAAATTCATTTATTGTGGAGGAAGAGAATGAAATAACTGTGGGTAAGGAAAGGAATGTTCAAATAGAGGATGTGAATTTTTTGAAAGAATATGTAGATGTGTTCCGGGAAGATTTACCTGGAAATCCTCCAGAAAGAGAAATTGAGTTCACTATTGATTTAATTCCTGGATCAAGGCCCATATCAAAGACCCCTTATAGAATGGCCACTGTGGAATTAGTTGAACTAAAGAAACAACTAGAGGAATTTATTAATAATTGATTTATTCAACCTTCTGTATTCCATGGGGTTCCCCTGTCCTTTTTGTTATGAAGAAAGATGGATCCATGAGGTAATGTATTGACTATAGGGAAATAAATGCTATAAAAATAAAGAACAAGTATCCCCTACCTCGCATTGATGATTTATTTGACCAACTTCAAGGAGCTCAATAATTTTCAAAGATTGAACTTTAATCTGGATACCATCAGTTGTGTGCGAAGAAGGAAGACATTTCAAAGACAAGTTTTTGAATCAGGTATGGGAATTATGATTTTACAATAATTCCTTTTTGGGCTGACTAATGCAACCACTATTTTCATGGATCTAATGATCAGAGTTTTCAAGGAATATATCAATGTTTTTATAGTTGTATTTATTGATGATATCTTGGTATATTTTAAAATATTTTAATACCATGAAAATAACTTGTGCATTATCCTGAAAACTCTTAGAAGTCATGAATTGTATGAGAAGTATAGCAAGTGTTAATTCTGGATTCAGGAGATCGCTTATCTTGGCCATATTGTCTTTAAGGATGGAATCACTATTGATCAATATAAGACCAAGGGAATCCAAGAATGGACAGCCCCGATGAGTATAACAATTGTACGCGGTTTTATTGGATTAGTAGGTTATTATCGGCGTTTCGTATAGAATTTTTCTCATTTGGCTAACCCATTAATGAAGCTCAAATGTAAAGGGGTTAAATTTGTTGGGAAAAAAGAGTGTGAAGAAGATTTTGAATAACTAAAGAGAATATTAGTCAATTATCCTATATTGACTCTACCATCGGGGAATGATGGGTTCATTATTTCTAAGGTTGCATAAAAGAAAGGACTTTGTTGTGTCCTTATGCAGAATGAAAGAGTTATTGCCTATGCATCAGGACAACTGAAAATTCATGAGAAAAAATATCCTACACATGATCGTGAGTTAGCTTCTATAATATTTTCTTTGATGATATGGAGACATTATCTCTATGGTGAAAAATGTGAGATTTATTCTGATCAAAAGAGTTTGAAGTATATTTTCTCCTAGAAAGAACTCAACATGAGGAAAAAGAGATGGCTTGAACTTTTCAAGGATTATGACTTCGCGATAAATTACCTCATGGGGGAGGCAAATAATGTGGAATATGATTTGAGTAGAAAGGATCATGGAGTTTTGAACAAGATGATAGTTGAAAGGGATCTTATATACACAAATATAGTAATGATGGATATGGGAATTACCATGGAAGGTGAAACATCAATGCTTTTTCAAATTTATTACAATCCATCTTTATTAAAAAGGATAAATAGTTCTCAGACCGATGATGAAGAGATTAAAAATATGATTAAAGCTGTGAATTATTGGAGATTTAGTGACTTTGTGTTTGAAGATGGAATTTTGAAATTTGGGAAGAGACTTTGTGTTCCCAATATACCTGATCTAAAAATATATTTGTTAGATGATGCTCAAAGTTCCAATTTCTCAATACAACCTAGGAGCACCAAAATGTATAGATATTTGAAGAAACTTTTTTGTGGGACATCATGGAGAGATATATTGCTGATTTTGTGTCACGATGTATGTTTTGTCAACAAGTGAATGTGGGAAGGAAACAACCTGGAGGATTCATGAAACCTCTTCCCAAACCAGAGTGGAAATGGAAAATATCACTATGGACTTCGTCATGGGACTACCAATGACTCCTAGAAGGAACGATGCAATATGGGTCATTGATGATCATCTTACCATGTCAGCATATTTTTTTGCTATAAGGGACGATTTACCACTTGAACGTCTAGAAAGACTATATATTAATGAAGTTGTGAGACTTCATTGAGTACCCATATCGATTGTTTCTGATCGTGATCCACGTTTTACATCAACATTCTGGAAAAGTAATTAGAAATCCCAGGATACTGAACTTCATTTGAGCACTGCCTACCACCCCAAAACTGATGGACAATTAGAACAAACTAAATTCAAACCGTAGAAGACATTTTGAGATCATGATCACTTGAATTTCAGGGTATTTAGGATCAATATTCACCTCTGGTGGAATTATCCTATAACAATAGCTTCCATTCAAGTATTCCGAAGGCACCATATGAAGCGTTATATGGAAATAGATGTCACACACAAACCTGTTGGGATGACGTTGGTGAAAGAAAACATGTAGTGCCAGAACTAGTGGAGGAAATGATGGAAAAGGTAAACGTAATCCAAAACCTCATCAAAGCATCTCAAAGTAGACAAAAGAGCTATGCTGAAAACAGAAGGAAGGATTTAAAATTTCTTGTAGGAGATCATGTTTTCTTAAAGTAATATCCATGGAAGGGAGTTATACAATTCAGTAAGAAAGGTAAACTGAGTCCCAGGTACATCATACCATTAGAAATTCTAGAAATAACTGGGGCTATAGCTTACCGTTTCACAATGCCTCCATGTCTCTCCAATGTTCAAAATGTGTTCCACGTATCATTGTTGAAAAAATACATGCATGAACCAACGCATGTACTCACATAAGAGGAGTTACAACTTGAACCTGAGCAGTCTTATTGCGAAGAGCCCATCAAGATTCTTGATACAAGAGAACAAGTGCTGAGAAACCCTATGACTCGTCTGGTAAAAGTTCTTTGGAGAAGCCATAAGATGGAAGAGGCAACGTTGGAACCCAAGGATCATATAATGAAGAACAACCTGAGTTATTTCATGCGGTAGTATTCTAGAAATTTCTATGTTGAAATTATTTTAAGTAGGGTAGAATGTAACACCCCAAGCATCCATGTTACGCTTCCCTTTGGATAATACAGTAGTGTGTGTTTTACACAACTTCGAGTTCTAACACACACATCAACCAATAAAACTAGTTGTTATGAATAGTAATACCCAATTTTTGAAATTTTATAAATTTTATCTTTTAAAATGGACATAATTTTTGAATTTGGAATATCAAAATTTGCTTTGGGTGAATTTTTGGTATTTTTCTAAAAACATTCATTTTTTTATGAATAGTGAAAAAACACTGAGTTATAGTTTAAAACTAAATTTTTATTTAAATAATTATTTATTTTATTGAAATTTAATTAAGGTAAAAATAGATACATAATACCTATATATGTTAAATTTAATTTATTGGAGTTAGTTTCTAATAATTTTAGATATATAATTTTTTTTAACTTTTCATCGACTTTTACCCACATCCTATGAGAATTAGGAAATTCCCATAAAACCTAACTTTACTGCTCTTATGAGTGGAATTTCAAAAATATGAGAGACACGGTAAATATCAAGTCATAAAATCTGGTTCAATAAGATAAAAATAATTTTTAGTGAATAGTAACTTTTTACTTTTATTTACATCAGTTATAAGTAAATATGGTAATTAAGGGTAAAAATGATATTAATAATACCCTAAAACATGTCCTAATTCTATTTGATAAGTGTATCTCGACCAAAAACAACCTTAGGAATAAACTATTATCATTTAGGTCCACTTGGATTCGATTAGGACATTTATTATTATTTAATTCAAAGAATATTTAAAAGAGTTAAACTCAAAGTTTAATAACTAAAACATTTTTAATATAGGGTTATTAATAAGATAAATTCGATTATAAATATTCATTAGAAATATAAAGACATTTCCTACATAATGGTAATTTATTTATAATTTTTAGACATTATATAATTTAATTTATTTATGACACAATGGTGATGTAGTAATTACCTAAATAATGAAATATTAAAACAATGGATATTATAAATATAAAAATAAATATAATTTGAGACTTTTTATGAATTCATATAATACAATAGGTTAATATAACATAGTAGGATTTTCTATATAAATGTTTTAAATGTAATAATTAGTGTATGAAATTATCAAAAACAACATACCCAATAGTGTCAAAAGTGACATAAAAGAGAATTTAAAAAAAATAATATTTTATTAATTGATATTCTATTCCTAAAAAGCTATGGTTCGGCCAAAGGACTTATATAATTATATTTGAATCATTAATGGACCACTTATGTGTCTCTTTAAGGTATATATTATGTTTAGTAACTATATAATATAAAAATACAAAGATATATGGTAAATGTCAAACTATTAAACTAAGAGTTAAATATAAAAGATAAGGTTTATATAGTGACACAAACATATCTAAAAACTATTGTTTGAAATGATTTAGACACATCCCCACCTTAACCATTAAATAATCCACTTTTTAGCCATTATAAACCTAATATAAAGTTATTATAAAATAATATTTCTAGCTTTTCAAAAGGTTTCCCTCACCCCCATATAAAAGGGAACTCCCCCTTCTCTCTAATTCATACCTTCAAAGCCATTTGGCTCAGCGAAACCCAGCCCAAATATTCTCACAAATTCCCTCATTTGGACCTAGAGACCGTATTTTGATCATAAATCAAACCTATTGATCCCTTTTGATCAAATCAAAAAGAAGAACCCGAAGAAGAGGTAATGTTTTCACCACCATCTTTCAAGTTCCTTTCTTCTTACACTTCTTCTTTCTTTGTTATTTACATTCTAAAACTATAACCCCAGTATCTTATATATACTATGATGTTATTATAAATATGATACAACCATATTCGGTATTCTATTCATCCTTTTAATGACATTTCATCATACATGTGTACATACGACTTACCGTCTCCACATCATGGTGTAATTGTTATTCAAAACATTATTTTTTGGATGGGTATGATAATGATGTTTAATTGATGTAAATAATAAATATAACAAGATAATGATTATGTATATATGATATACCATCCAAATATATATTATTTTAATATCAATAGAATTATATTTTCGCTCGTGCGTACGTACGGATTACCGTCTCCACGAACGCGATGACATTCATCCTCCATCGTATCCATTGAAGACTAAATTTCCTTTGATGATTTTAAATAATATTTAGAGACAGGATATCATCTGGCATATGAATAATATTCAATTCATCCCTAAAACATATTGTCACATAACAAATAATATGGAGGAAAATGATTCCGTTAACATTGGAAACGATGATAATACTAAGATATTATTATCAAATCAATGTAAAAAGATCATATATGATATCATATTAATGTATATTATTATTTTATAATTTAATAAGAATTATTTCACCATTATAAAGGAGGTTAATCTACCCTTAACAAAGTAATATTACGCGGTAAGGGTTTATTTTACAATCTATTCATTATCTGATGTTGTTTATACATAATTACTTACATGTACCTCTTTATCATCCACATCCATGTTCCTTAAAAATGTATTTCAAATCATACATACTAATTTATAGATTATGGGTTAATTTCATTTATACCATTGTTGTCTTTTTAAAAGATGTTTATAAAGTAATCTTTCTATCGTTTTCCAAACAAGGTACTTTTTAACCTTTTCAACAAAATTAAGGTAAGAATGTCTTTTTTAACTTATACGGAAGGTGTGGAAATTTTCTGCCATTATAAAATATTTGAAGCTTCTATTACAATATTATAAGGATATTTTCAATGTAAATTATTTATTTTATAATTATGTAACTTCTAAATGATTTAAAAAAAGAGATATTTCTCTCAAGTAGTTTTTATTTCATCTGTGTCAACATCATTTGAGGGAATGGAAGATTATTTGAAGTCGATTTATTATGATACAAAACTTAAATATTGTATTTTAGGTTTTGTGATATTTTTGACTATGGATGTGTTATTTTTATACCATTTATGGTTTATGGGGATTGTATTGAAATTATGTATGCTAGTTTTAATATGAATGTTTATGTTATGTTTAAACCTGTTCATATGAGGAATGCATTGTACTTCATATGTGATGAGTGGATCCCATATAGATCTTAGATACATCGGTAGGTCTCATGAGAGAAACTAGTGTCGTGGCACAAGGCCTTGAAAGAATATTATTTGTAGTCTTGGCACAAGTCCTTGACTATGTGGTTATGATAGTCCGGCATTATGCATTCCATCATCATCAATGTGGTTATAGATATTGTGTATGATTATTCAACTATTAGAATATCCATGTGAATAAGTAAATGGAATTATTTCATTATATTTTTTCTATATTATGCTCATGTTCAAGTTTAAAATTCATTGGTTTTAGCTATACATTTCTTTAAATGTTTATGCTTATTTATGAAAGTTTACTCTATATTGTTATCCTTACTGGGCATTTGAGATCACCCCTTTCAGTGTTTTATTTTTCCTAGGATGTGAAGAAGTAATTTATTAATGACCTTCAGGGATTGTGTGAGGAGATATGAGTGTGAACTATGGAGAATTTGTTGTTGTAGTTTTCAATTTATGATGTAATGTTAATTTTTTGAATGTATCTAGTGTTTCCAAGATTACTAAACTAATTGGTCATTCAAGACTTGATCATTTGTGATCGTGCCAATGTTATGTAATAATTAACTATCTATGGGTGACTGGGGTCAAGGCATTACAAATTTGTTCAAGGTAATATTTAAAAAATCATCCCTCGAGGCCTTTGGGGGAACTAATATTCTAATTTTTTTCCAATTCCTATAGTGGATAATATATATCAAATATCCCCACCTCTCTACATTCTTCCATACTTACAATTTTGAATTTATCTTATGATGCATTAATCCTCTCATTCAAATTACAATTGAATTGAAAATAAATGTTTCATCATTTACAATACCTCAAACTTATTGATGCCAGGATCTTAACATGACTTGGAAAATAAATTTTTTCTATTCACCATGATTCCATTTGTTTGGGAAAGGAAGAGTATTCATTTCTCTCTGTAGTTTTTTTATTATAAATCAATAACTCTCCCAAGTGGATGAGTCCTTACATGGAATTTGGAATATAAATGTTGGATAATTCTATCTTAAGTGTATTTTTTACACTCAAAATCGGTTAGACTGGAGTCTTTTAACCCTTGATGATCCTCAATTGTAGTTTATTACTATGAAATTTATTGGTTACCTTGCAATAAGACATAAAATTCATATTGTCTTCCATTAATATAACATTTCTTCATTTTCCCTTCTTAACTTTGGGTTTTTACACCATTCACAATTAGTAATTATACTTCACACACTACCCAGAATATAGAACATTTTATACACTAGTATTCAAAAAACCCTTTTTGGCACACCATCTAAAAATAGGAAACGTCAGTGTTCTTGTTAACGTATAATTTCAGGAGAAATTCCCAGAGAATATAACCAAAATGGGTAGTCTCGGGGCACTCCATTGTATTGGTTTAATCATGGGATTCATAGAATTGATCTATAATAGATCCTACTCAGAATCTAGAGGGTGAAATCTATTAGGATGGAACACTTCCTAATATTTTTTAACCTCAATTGCAACCTTAGGGAGTTCAATAGACTGATCTCCCCCTCCCTTATGGTTGGGAGCTATAAAATCCTCCCCTTTGATACCATTTCATGATGAAATGGGTTATTAAAACACCATTTGGTCATAGAAGATGGACAAAAAATAGAAATTCTACATATTCAAACTATAAAATGAATTAACAAGTCGAAATGAATGAAAAATAATTTTACATTTTCTCATAGAGCTAACCTGTGAATTGAGAGGTGTCATCTCTTTTAAACATATTTTCTTTTTTGGATTTTTTAACTATTATTAACATTAATATTAATAATATTTGGAATTCCAAATTTTTTGTATAAATAATATATATAATTAGGATGATAAAATAAATTATTATAGTGGTATTATAATCTATCATTGTAATGCATTAAAACTTTTTTATTATTTATTACAAGCACATATTATGGAAAAATTAATCCTTATTTATATTTTTTACCAAATTAATTTTCATTCATTGTTTCCATGTAAGTATATATAAATATATTTTTAATCACTTGACAAATTTTAATAAAAATATAGTATGGTTGATATAGATAGGGTTGAAAGTTATTAATATAATTTCATTCAGATAGAATGTTGTGGCTGATGATGGTTGATTGGGATAATGTTGTTTGTTAATGATGATAAGAAGCTCATATGATGATCCATTTTTATTTATGAATATTATTTATTCTTACTTATTATTCAATTCAATATATACTATTAATCCACTTTTTTCCTTATCTTTTTTAATATAGTGATAGAGTCATAGTTCTTGGAATTATGTAACAGTATTAAAATTGGTCATTTTATAGAATAATGTTTTTCCTGAACGATAATGATAATCATGATATTTAAAAATAAGTTACATATTACCAAATAATATGAACAGTTTAGATATAAATAATGAATTAAACCCCTCCATATTTAAATGATTGAATTATGAAATTTATAAATTTATCACGAAATTATATAAAATGTCTTGTAATTTGTTATTGATTACTGATTATACATATATTTGATGATTTTATACTAATAGTGAATTGTATAACTTTATAAATTGTATTTTGGATACATGTGGGATGTAAATTGTATAATGAATCTATATACAATGTAGTTTCCCTTATTCTGGATGTGTTCTATAATTATATAATCACGTTTTTTGATTTACTACACTACTCCACTAGAGTTGATAGGGGAATCTGAACCACAAATATGGCCCTAGGTTCATGGTGCATTTCTAATATCTATGTTGTAGATTTTTCATATGGATAGTGACTCCTCATACCCATATCTATCATACCGACATAGACTGTATATAGGGATATATGGGCTATGATAGCTGACTATATATGATATATTATCATATAGATTGTAATGGGTAATAGTTATGACATAAATTTATATGTGAGTTTTGGAGGACTATGTTTACATCATATAAAATTTATTATATGTATACAAAGACATGAGTTTTAATGTAATGGGAAATATTTTATTTTTATATATGATGTAATTCCATGCGGTGCACTATGATATGTCATGGGATGTCATAGTGATCTATGGAAGTGGTTGTGTTGTGTTTGCATGAATGCGAGGTATGATGTGAAGGGCATGAGAGAGATAGGATATAAGAAATTGTGGATTTTGGTGATTGGTTTAATGGTAATTTTTTATTAGGGTACCATTATTATATATATTAATATTTAAAAATTTCATTACTTATATATTTTATTTGGATTGCGATTCATGGTGTGGTTTAAAATAAAACATACCATATTTAAGTGATTCGTTAGATTCTTTTTTTCACTTGATATTTATTTTGCATATTTCATATTTTGTTGATTGATTATAAGGAGTATCATATTTTTTATACATATATTATCAAATATATATATATATATATATATATATATATATATTATCATTTCATGTTTTTAGGATACATTTGGTTGTAATGTTTGTCGGTTGAAGTAGATTCCTCAAGAGGGGGGGGGGGGTTAACTGAATATCTATAACAATTTCAGTTACAAATTTGTTCATAGAAAACTCTTAGAAATAAATATAATACATATAGTTAATCATGTTAATACAGTTATAACAGTTTTGTTATTCTAATAACTTCTCTGAAGATTGATTAATTCTCAGCAATTTCAATGTGAGTTATTGATTCAACTATTGAATCTTTCTTAATGAGGAAAAATAGTTATAACTTATATCCATGACTATCTATCAAATTAAAATCTACTATTATCTGAAATATATAGTAATGTAGAGAAAATAAATTAAAAGGAACAATGAATAAAATAGATTGTTCATTTTCATGAAAATACATAATCCGCTACACTTGGTGATCACCTGCCACCAAGCTGTTTTATATTAATAAACATGATCTACAACCTGGATCGAGGTAAACAATAGTGCACAAGACTTTCCAGGTTACTGAACCTCCTCAACTATTCATTGGGGATAAAAAAATATTTCACACATGGAAATCTTCCAGAGTTATCTGTGGGAGTTAAAAAATGTAAGATGTAATGAGAGGAAGGATATCTAGTATCCTTTAGTTTAGTACACGAGAAAATATGTGTTTTTAATACACACACACACACATTTTGTGAAATACAAATACTGTTCACAATAGATAATAGATGTTGAGAAATGGATAAAATTTCTCTAAGTGTTATTAAATGCAAATTTAGACTTGTAGGGTGATGTAGATGAAAGTATCGAGTCCTCTGGTGAAAAAAATGTATCGCATGTCTTGTGCTCTGGTTTCTAGTTTTATGGTGTATGATATCAAGCTCATGTAATTCCCGGAGGTGGTACTTTGAAAAGGTTTTTTGTTCTGATATATGATAGTCCATCCTATTGGAATAGAAAGTGGCTCATGTTTTTTAAGATGTATCTTGTTACACGCATTAGTTCACTTTTGTGCAAATGATTGCTCCTCTTTCGGTATGTCTTTGCAGCCATGGTAATCATCCTTTTTAATTGTGCGAGCACACATTGGAATAGACAAGATGCCTGTATTCTACACATTTTACCACATACTTATAGGGGACATGTCTACAAAAAAACATTAATTATATCAGTTTTATTAAATGTCTCGTGTATGATAGTTATAAATTAAATTGGAAATGACAAAAAAGACAAATAACCGGGTCACAATTTCTCTTGAAAGAGTATCACTTGGAAATGGTTTCATAACTAAACAGTGACTTCTTCATTGCCATAGGGTGGTGAGGAAGTCATGATTCCATAGTTTTATAGATGCTTGGAACTCGTATCACAGATGCGGTGTTTGGAACACGATGTCTGGTTCTTTGTTAATAATTGAACGATCTCTTAGTGATGGTAGCAAGGAACTATGGTCATATACTTCATGAATTATGAAACTAGTAATTTTTCCTTGGTCACAGTGTATGGTTCACAGTGTTTTGTTCATGGTGCCTTTGTTACAGTGTTTGGGTCATTGTTTTTGGGTCATAGTGTCTGGGTCACGGAGCCTGGGTCATGGTGCCTGGTCCATTCCAAGAAAACAATAACTAGTGGTAGACTCACAGTTTCTCAGACTATAAACAAATTTAAGTATTAATATTCACAGAATAAATTATACTTAATAATTCATAAATTATATAATTATATAATAACATTAAATATAGTGTATTATAATCAAACAATATTTATAGAAAGTAGGATCTGGTGAATGTTTTTTTAAAGAATTGGTAATCCAACCATGTCAACTTATGATTTGAGAGAGATCAATAGTATAAAATGATTTGTGAAGATTAAAACCTGATTAAAAGATGAAAATTGCAACAATCCCTCCATTTTTTATCATCAAATATAATAAAAATTAGAGTTATGTTCTTAGTCTTCTTTCTCACCCTATTGAGATTATCAAAATGATTACAGGAGAAAGAGAAAACATGGAATGAAAATAAGAGAATAGAAAAAAAAACATTGAACATTTCATTCCATAAAAAGATATGAGTCATTACAAGAAGTAGAAAAAAATACAAAACAACCTAAACAACATATAGTTTAAACTTTTCTTCAGCAATATTTTTCATCACTTTTCCCTTGGAAGTAGTATCAAAAGGTTCCGCATGAGAATAAGTATAGGTTAAAGAATGAAGTGATTAAACTATTATAAAAGGAAGATGGATGCCTTCAAAAAAATAAGGTGCCACAGTAGGTTTAGTGGAAGACTGATGCAATGTATGATCAAGGATAATAGGTCATATCTGGAATAGAGCCTAAGTTACAAACATCCTGGAAGAGGGAAAAGTAGTGGATGTAGAAGGTTTTAAACAGGGTCTCAAAGGTGCTGCTATAGGAGCCACAATGGTCGTGCTTTACACATGAATATTAGATTTCAATAACTGAATTAAATCATTAATAATCTCACCACCATACTGCATTTCCATGTCAAAATCATCATTGATCACAACTAACATGTCCAATTGAAGGGTGAAATATTTCAGCTTTTGGAATAGTGTATTTATGGCTTGGGGGATATGAGGAATTATCAAATTATCTCAGGGATATTGGAAATTATTGGTCATATAATGCTTAAATAATGTCCTATTAATGTAGAAATCCACATTCATAGTAATTTATTCTTGAAAATCATTCGAAATAGCTGTATGAATCCTCATTAAATCAAGTATTATGTCAATATTTTTGACAACCATAAATAAACTCTCCTTGTTAATGACACTTAACACTGATTGAAGTTCCACTTTAACAACAATTCGGAGTATATCACTGTCAATGGGTTATGATGACTATCCAGAGGCATTAGAGGTTGTAACAACTGATGTGGGGGACATGTGCTGATGGAGAACATTTTGTAGATATCCCTTTTACTCATCAGTCAGTTTGTTGATACCCAAGACATTCTCACCCATCTCATTGACTATCTGGATGTTTCTCTCTTCATCATTTTGAAATATGGAAGTCGTTTTTGGTTAAATAAAATAAGAAACATTCTTTGAAATCTGACCACTATTATCCTCAACAAGATGAGAAACATGAGATAGTGCTGATTGAAACACTTTATTCATATCTCTATCCATATATTTGAGAGACTTCACCTCATCACTCAACCACATGTTCCAAATTATAACCTCTTTCATTTAACGATGCATTTTTTATGGAATTTTCCAAATGATTTTCATTAATATCCAAGCAACATCTATTTCACTATGAATTTTCACACTACTAAATAGTTTGCTCATTACAATTTCAAATACAACAAATAATATAACTATAAGATCATTAAATTCACATTAATTTATACAATTGAAAAGTTCATGTGACGGTTCAGGAATTGGAGCTGAGACAGGATTAGGTTCCTTAGCAGATATTACTTCTATAGAAAAAATCGGATTCAATTAAAACACAGTAGAATGGTCGATTCCTTCAAATAAGGCCTCATGGGAATTTTCCACATATATATAGCTAGAAAACTTATACTAGGTATCCACCATTCTTTTATCATTGGGATTAGTAACTTCAATACTTTCTAGACTTCAGTTCTTCTCCCCCTCAATAGGTGCGTCTTTCATGTATATTGTATTGAAGGTTTTGTGATATGTTTGATTGTGGATCTATTATTTTTATACCATTACGAGTATATGGATAATGTATTGAAATTTCATATGATAGTTTTAAAATGAATGTATATGTTATGTTTAAGCCTTTTCATATGAGGAATGCATTGGACTTAGTATGTGAGGGGTGGAGCCCACTATAGCTCCTTGATGCTTCGGTAGGTCTCATGAGAGAAACTAGTGTCTTGGAATAAGGCATTGGAAAATTATTATTTTCAGTCTTGGCACAAGGCTTTGACTAAGTTTTTATGAAGTCTATATTATGCATTCCATCATTATGAATGTGGCTATTGATATTTCATGTGATTAATTGACTAGTAGAATATCCACCTGAATAAGTAAATGGCATTATTTGATTTTATCTTTTCCATATTATGCTGAAGTTTATGTTTATAATGATTTTGTTTTAGTCTTCTTTATTTCCATAAATGATTTTGCATATGTATGAATAATTCCTCTATATTGTGATCCTTACTGAGCACCTGAGATCACCCCTTTCTATGAATTATTTTACCCAGGATTCCAAGAAGTGTTTTATTTTTGAGATGCAGGGTTAAGCTAAGGGAACAATGGCATTCTCAAAGGCTTTTTTTGTTGTGTGTTAAAAAGTGTAATGTGATGTTCCTGTTTGTAATCTAATTTCCAAGGCTGCTAAACTGATCGGTCATTCAGGACTTGATTACTTGTAATAATTTCAATGTATTAAAATAACATACCGACTATGGGAATCTAGGTTTGGGGCGTTACAAAAACCATCTTCACCATTGAATGAAAATTGGAAAAACTGAAAAAACTGAGCAAAACATTATAGCCAAATTGTTCATGTATCCATTTTGAACTACTTCATCCATCCATGATATTTCAGTACATTCAAAAATGAGGACTTACTTGTCTACAAGCACTTTGGATAGATTTCATTTTCTAGTATTATTATCTAGTCCACAAAATTCGGGATCAATGGTCCTTCAAGAGATACTTTAGGTAATCTTTTTTATTTTATTATGAGATCTGCGCCTCTCTCGAGTTGATGAATATGGGAACTTTTTTTGGGAATTCAACAAGGGTTCAAGAAAGGGGGAGATTAAGGGATGAAATAGTAATTACGGTTTGAGAGAAGCGATTCGGTGTTGAGAGAAGATAGCTCGAGTGAAGAAAAGAGTGAATGATATTTTTTTATCATTTAGGTATTTCAAGAGTTATAAATTCAAAATCATTGGATAAAAAATTGAAATAATAAACACATTGATATGAGTAATAAAATAAAAATACAGTAAAATAAGTCGTTATGGTGAGACCGAAATAGATTGTCACAGTGATACTGGAACAGATGGTCATGGTGTGGCTCCAATTGGTGCAATTGTATCACGTAAGACAGTAAGTACAAGACAATAACTACAAGGTAGAAACTGTGATACTGATAACATTAAATAGTAACATAGAGATAGTAACCTATAGAACTGTGATAGTGATCCAGTAATCTTAAAATAATGACTCATTTAACCTTAAATCCTGAATCCACAATCATTCGAAACAGTTAGCTATGAGACCGTATAATTTGAAATAATACAATTTCTAAATGATAATTTTAATTTCTAATTCATATATTATTTAATCTATCCATTCATAATTTAGCGTCTTATTGAATATATCAGATATCTAAAATTAAATTCTAATGGATTCCAAAGTGATATCACCTCTTTGATAATGGCCTCTCAAAAATTGATGTCTTACATCAATACATTTTGTCCTAGAGTATGAAATATGATTTTTTGAGACCTTTATGTCACTTGTATTGTCACAATTTATAGTAACATGCCTTTATTGATATACATAATCATGTAATGTGTGTTTCATAAAAAAAATTGTTCACAAAAACTACCAGTAGCTATGTATTCAGCATCAGTAGTAGATAATTCAATAGAGTTTTGTTTCATACTACACCATAATACTAGATATTTTTCATTAAAGGTGACATGTTATAGAGGTTCTCTTTAAATCTAACTTATAACCACCAAAATCTACATCAGAATAGTAGACTAAATCAAATCGTTGTCTTCTAGGATAGAATAATCATAGATTGGGTGTATGTTTGATGTATTTGATAAATCCTTTTGAGAAAATTTAAATGATATTCTTTAGGATTTTATTGATATTGAGAACAAATTAACACACTTAACATAATATCAAGTCTTCTAGAAGTTATGTTGAATAGGATTCCAATAATTTCTCTATAAGTGGTTTGATCAATAGATATTCTATCTTCATCAAGATCCATCTTACAACAAATACTCATTAGAGTATTACTACGTTTAGTGTTATCCAATGAAAAAAGTTTTAAGAAGATTATTTTATTAATTTCTTTGATTTAAGATAATACTATCTTTATTTTTAATGGTTCAGAATGAATGAAAATATTTTATTTCACCCATTAAACTCATTTAAAATTCATTTTGCATCATTTTAGAAAACTCAATACATAATGAATTTTTCGACGATCCCATAATAATATCATCTACATAAATTTGAACTACTACAACATCATTGGATATTGATTGTATAAAAAGGTTATTATCAACTATGTATTTTGTAAAACCTCTAGAAATTAGATTAGTACATAATCAATCATAACATTCTCTAGGAGCTTGTTTTAACCCATAAAATTCATTTCGTAATTTGAAAACATGATTTAGAGATTGAGAATTAGCGAAGCCAAGTTATTGTTCAACAAAAACATCCTCAGCTATATACCCATTCAAGAATGCACTCTTGACATCCATTTTGTATAGTATAATATTCATATGGGAAACATAAGCAAATAGGATTATGATGGATTTATTTCAAGCTACTAGTGAAAAGGACTCCTCATAGTCAATTAATTCAATTTGACTATAGCCTTGTGCAACCATTATATCCATGTTTTTAACAACGTTCCCTAATTCATCTACCTTATTTCTAAACACCCACGTAGCGCCTATGGTAAATATTTCTTTGGGTCTATCAATATGTTTCTAAAATTCGTTCCTTTCAAACTGATTATGTTCTTATTGCATCGCCATTAGAAAAAAATCATTATTCATAGCATCATTAATGTTTTTTGTGTTTATGTTGGGACAAGAAAACTCGATTTTCATCCTAATTTCAAAGAGAAGCTCTAGTTTGAGTTCCATTATTTATTTCTCCTATAACATCATCTAAATTATGGTTCATAAGGGTTATAATATCAATAGAAAAAGTGAGGTTAGACATTTCTAGATCATCAACAGGTTTAGGTTCATTATGACATAAATCTGGAGAATTTCCAGAACTATGAGTATTTACATATTCCATTATAGGATGATTAGAGGGTTTATCATTAATGTTCGTATTTGACTTATCATTATCAAGATAATCTAGATAGGTCTTAGGATCATGTGGATGTATCATCAAACTTGACATGCATAGATTACCCCCACACATTTAGTTATTTTTCTAAACACTCTATAAGGTTTAATATAGATTGTTATAATATAAATATTCCAATATCACTCATGGATGAAAGCATCCCCTGATTGTCCTTAGTTTTAAGCATATAGACTATATAACCAAATAATTTGAAGTGGTTTACATTGGGTAATCTATATTAAAAGAATTTATATGGTGATATTTTAATAATATGTCTAATCAATACTCCACTGATAATATCGAATGTTGTATTTATAGCATCATCCCAAAAATGAATAGGTAAGTCATATACACTAATCATGGTTCTATCTATTTGATGAAATGTCCTATTTCATATTTCTACAACTCCATTTTGTTGATGTGTTCAAGGGGAAGAGATTTTATTATTCTAGAATTTTTTTAGAAAAAGGATTCAAACTCTTGGATTTTAATTTCAAGGCCCTAATAACTTCTTTGAGATTTAATTCCATGTCCACTAATGTTGAATACAGTTTTGGAATATTTGGTGAAGTGAGAGAAGACATAACTTTTTTGTGCCAAAAAGATGGTCTATGTATACATAGAAAATTAATCTATAAGAATGTAAACATAGAGTTTCCTATTAAAACTGGAAACTCCAGATTTTCCGAACAAATCCATTCGAACCACCTCGAGAGGTTGAGAAAATGAATCTTACTTCATTGGTTCGAATGAAATTTTGTGTTGCATTCCGTTTTGATAAGGATCACATAATTTATCATCTGGAAACTCTAGTTTGGGTAGATCATTGAATACTAATTTTCTAGTTATCATTATAAGGGAGTAAATATTGTAGTATCCTAGTGTTCTATTCCAAATCCAAGACTCTTTATAAAATAAAATTAAACATGAAACATTTTGTGAAACTAAATAATCTTTGATAACAAAATATAGATTTTCATTTCTTACTGTAGAAAATACTAATTAATTTTTAAAATTAAAAACCTTGAAAGCATCATATACTAATTTAACATGAAATCCATCATCACATAGTTGTGAAATACTATGATGATTATATTTCACTCCATAAATAAAATTATACTTTGGAAATTAAAACTGAGTTAGAGTTACCGATTTGGCCATGGAAATTTTATTCCCTCCAGCATTTTCTCCAAAAGTTACATGTACACCATTAATTATTTTTAGGATATTGAAACATGAATAGTCTCATTTCATGTGTCTTGAACACCCACTATCCATTTACCATAATATTTTATAGGATATCGTCATAAATGTTTCCTACAATTTAGTCAAACAAAAACATAAATTGGTACCCATATTTGTTGGGGTCCAATAATATTAGTAACTAGTGATTTTGGAACCCATATCGTCCTCATTGGATTCCTATAATAATTATGTAAAGTATTTGAGAAATAAGCTGAATTTGGTCAAGAAAAACTATAAATAGTAGAGGATATATCATAATATGAACTAGCATAATTTTTCTTGACCTAGGAGTGAAAAATTATTCTCTAGATTTAGAAATAATAGGTTTTTTCCAAAATGTCTTTTACCAGGTTGATAGCCAATATCAGTATTGTATTTAGGGGTAATATGATTACCTAGAATTTATACCAACTAATTTTTACCATTAGTGATAATTTGTAGATCCATTTCTATTATCTCATTATATAACATTAGTTTTATGTTTTCTTTGAGTAATTAAAAGTTTTTATCTATTTCTACATCATGTTCAGATTTAACATTTGTGTTATGATCACACTGTGTCTTTAAAGACATTTATTTTTCTTTTATATTATTACATGTCTCTTAAAGAATATTGAAATATTAAAACATTTCTTCCATATAAATATTTTTAAAATCACTTTCATCATCAGAATAATAGGAATTTTGTACATAAGATTCCAGAGTTAACTAAGATGAGTTTTTCATCGAACACTTGTTGACTTTGTTATCATGTTCAACGGGCGAAGACTCTGAGTCACTTGAACTATCCTTAGAAGTAGTCCAAGTTTTTTCATATCCATTTTATACTTTCAATATTTTTCCTCGTATTATTTTAGACAAGATCATTGGACCGTCATCCTTTACATGTCTAGTTCTCTTATATTCATAACATACAGTCTCATCACACAATTCATTTATTTTATATTCTTTCTTCCAGCTTCTCTTTTGATCATATCGTTTATTGAAGTTAGTCTTTCTGAAAAATTTATTACTTTTATAAAATTTCATAATACTTTTGGCTAACTGGTCCATCTACTCATCCCTCTCAGGTGATGATTGTTCACTTCATGAACTTTTTAAAGAGACATGTTGTTTCTCTTTTTCATTGTGTTTAGAGGTGGTGGTATTCAATGGCACATGTTCTCTTTTGGGTTCATCCTCATCTTCCTTGTTGACTTTAATATTTTATTCATACATCATTAGTTTCCCTATGAGTTCTTTTATAGGTAATTTTATTTCATATCATGACAACCTAATATAGGAAGAGGTTACTCCCCATCTATCAGTTAGGCATCTTAGAATCCTTATTATTTTTTCTTCGGCAATAACTTCTCTTCCTAGAAAATCATTTTGCTGAAAATTTCCTTGAATTTTAGATACATTTTATAAATATGGTCCCCAATCATCATTTGAAATTTATTATATTTAATTGTATAATTATTGAGTATCATTTATTTCATTCTAGATGTTCATTCATGTGAAACATATTAATCATCACAAATATCATGGGATGTTTTACATGATGATATTTGGATAAATTCTTCATCTCCTAAATAGAATGATAAGTCATTTTTTGGATCCACAATTTTTATATTATGTAGTCTTGGATGGGTCATCCCATGTAATTCAATTAGATGTTGGGATATTATACTTGTTTATAATTTAATACCAAATTTCAAAACCCGTACTTTTTTAATGAATTTTCATTTTAATTTTCCAATGGGAATAATTAGGTTCATTAAAGAATGGTCATCTATTTTTTGAAAAACTTTCGAGTCTATTATCCTTAATTAAAAAATAATTTTGAAGAGATAAAAATTTAGAAATAATAGAAATTTACAGATCATTAAATTACAACTAAAATCACAGTTGAATAGCTTTATTAATAGAGTCTTAACAAGAATAAAATCCTCTGATCCCAAATGTTGGTCAAAGTAGATTACTCATAGTGGGGGGAATTATGTATCTATAAAAATTTATGTCACAAACTCTTTCTTAGAAAACATACAAAATAATCATAATACAATATAGTTAAGCTATTCATTGTGGTTATAATAGTTTTATTGTTCGAATAACTTCTTAGAAGATGGATTAATTCTCATTAATATCAATTTTAGATATTGATAATAATTTTGAAGCTATCATCATCAGAAAAACATTGATAACTTCTATCGACGACTAACTATCATAGTAAAATCTTGTGTTTTTTTAAATATATAGTAAAGAAGACAAAAACTAAAATAAAAGACATAGAGGATAAGATAAGTTGTTCAGTCTCAAGTGGAGACCAAATCCACCCCACTTGGGTGTCACATTCGACCAATATGATTATATTGATAATCATAATCCACCCACGGGATTAGTGTAAACAATAGTGCACAAGACTACGAGTTCACATGACCTACTACACTATTATTTTGGGGTAAAAATTTCTAGGTCTCACAAGGAGCTCATATATGTTTATTTGTGGGATTAATCAGATGTAATAAGTGATGAGAGGAATGATATCTTGTATCTGCCTTTTTAGTATTGCAGACAGTGTGTGCTTTTAATACAGACACAGACACAAATCTTGGAAGCTAAAAAACTATTCACAATAGAGAAAAGACAACGATAAAGGGTTAGAATTTCCCTGAGTGTTATTAAATGCAGCTCTATAATTATAGGGTGAATTAGATGTAAGTATTGAGTTTTCTTGTGAAAAAGAAGAGAATCGTAGGACCGGTTCTCTAGTTTCCAGTTCGATGGTGTAAGCAGTCCAACCCATGTTCTCCTTAGAGGTTCCACTGTGATGATTTTTTTTGATCTGATCTAATATATTTCATCCTTTTGTAATCGAGAGTTCTTCGAGATTTCTTCAGTTGTATCTTGTTTCATGCATCTGTATAATTTTTTTTTTGCAAATTATCACTCCTCTTTGTGTTTGTCTTTGCAACTAATATTATCATCTTTTTTAATTGCTGGGGAACACATTGGAACCAATAAGATGCATGAATTCTACACCCCTTACATCATATTGTCACGTTATTTGTCTAAAATGAAACATTAATTATGTCAATGACGTTAAATGGCTCAAATATGACCAATAGAAAATAAATTGAAAATGATAAAACAGATTAAACAGCAGTGTCATAGTTTGTCTTGAAACGGTATCACTTGGAAATGGTTTAACAAAGAAATGATGACTTTTTCTTTTCCTTGGAGTGGTGATATAGGCATGATGCCACAATTTCTTTGAGATCCGGAACCAGTAGAAAAAATGTGGTGTTAATATAACATTTTCTTGTTCTTTTCCAAACTTTTATCTTTGTCTTGGTTATGGGGGAAAGGAATGAATGTCACAGACTTCATGAAATCTGAAACTGGTTATAGTGTCTGGGTCACGGTGTCTGAGTTATGGTGTCTTGGTCATGATGTATAGGTCACAGTATCTGGGTCACGGTGTGTGGGTCACTGTGTATGGGTCTTGATGTTTGTTCCTTTATATAAAACTAGAACCACTAGTAGACTCAAAGTTTCCCATAATTTAAATAGCTTTAGGCATTAATATTCACAGAATGAATTATACTTAATTATTCATATATAAAAGAATTATAGAATAAAATTAAATTGAGTTTACAATAATCAAACATGTTTTAAATAAATACAGATCTCGTGAAGGTTTATTTAAAGCATAGGGAAGCCAACAATGTCTAAATATGAATTGATATAGATTAAACATGAATTAATTGATTATTTTTCATTAAAACATGAATAAAACCTAAGGAGTCCAATAATGTTTGATGTTACTAACTCATGTATAATATTTTTGGCTAGCAGGTGATCATTGTTGTTATCATAGGAGTTACTGAGGGGTTTATTTTATTTTTGGTCATTGTATTGTACAGTTAAACATTTTTTGCTATTCTCTTAATTATTTAATATAATAGAGATTATTTTTTATTTCAATATCAATATCATTGGATAATTGAGGGAAATTCCTCCAATTTGAGAATTACTTATACATATAGGGATACTAACTAACATTTGGCCTATTTGAAGACCGAATATAGTGTTATAAATATCTTAATTACCAATCTAGGTGGGGTACTAGTGGGGTTGGATAAGGACATAATACCATATAATGATTATATAGATTCTCTTTGACAGACTAATGTCTCTCCTGATGTTACCAAATATATGCATGGGGTCGTGGTAACATGTGGTAGGCCCAATGATTTCCATGAGTAACTCATATAAGATTTGAAATTGATGTCCAGTACTACTATAACTGCTCTAATTCTTGACGCAATGATGATTATATGTAATGATAAAGTTATTATTACAATATCTCTACAATATTATGAATTATTAGACAAGTGATTAACTTTTTATCCAAATACCCCTAAAATGTCAACCCCTAATGATTACCAAATTTCCCATGAGTTATTATACAATAAATATTTTCTCAGTGAGTAAGAGGCTATTGTGTACTTATTTATATAAGAGAAATAAATCATGTTTTACCAGATTTTTTACAAGGCCATAAGAGTGGATAATCTCTATGGATTTAAAAATTAAAAAATTTATATTACAAATTATTATCTTATCAACCACTAATCAGATTTATATTGTTTAGTCTATTTTAAATCCCTAAGAGAATAATGTGATATATAAATAATTATTTCAATTTAGATTTAAAAATTAATATATCAGAGATATAATATACCTTAGGGAAAATAAATTATTCTAAAAGAATAATCTTGAATAAATGTTGGAAATTGTATCTTTTAAGATCAATAATTTTATAGACTTGATTAAATGAATAATTTATTTTCAAATGAACTAATTCTAAACAAATAATTTTTTCTGATATTTGTTCTCCAGCTACTAAACTGATCATTTACCTTAACTTGATAGCTAAATCAATATCATAAAGGGTAATATAAATTCATATTTATGTATAAATAACTCAAATTAATTATATATTCATGAATAGAACAACTAGAATATAGGATTTTACTAAATGACAATAAGGTTATATATTTACTTACCAGAGGGCATTGAATTATAGATTATAAACTTTAAATCCAAATTTACATAAGTTCTTTATAATGTTATTTCATATAAAGGCTCTATCTGATTTATAAGAAATTTATTATATAAATATTTGTATTGATACTTTTTATTATCAGGGTAAAGAGAAGTTTATTTCAAAAGAAAACATCCTAGAAATTATTTTCAATAGTAATCTATACATATAAACCCTCTAAAAATTATAATATTTTTATGAAAACATATAATAAAATTATAAATTAATATCCACAATTTTACAATTAGTGTTAAGGAATAAAAAAAAGTATATTTTGTTATCCACAGTTTTCACCAGGCTTTAATAGTCTTTCACCCTTAGGTATGTAGGACCTTGATATAGATAATGAACAATATTTTGATTCCCTACCTTAGAGAACACTCGATCACAAAGAATTGAAAACATATCTTTTCAAATCCCCAAAATCCCACAATAAACACTAGATTATAAATACTATTAAAAATTCATGAAACATAAGGCATTTACAAATGTCCCCAAATTTTAATTAATTAAGAAAAAACACACTAAATAATAAATAAATTGTCTACTCATAAGAATATGTAAAAAGGTCATAATATAAACACTATATTTATAGTAATGAAACATTTTCTTCCTCCCCAAATGATTCTTAAATTTAAAAAGATTTCTGAAATGGTTATATTACAAATTCTTTGGTGTTGGATTCAATGAATAAAGATGAACACTTATTCACTTGAAACTTTTTAGTACATATTCTTCAACAGATGGATGATTTTGATTAAGCACATCGTAGTTTATTAATGGTTCCATTTGGTATAAAATATTTTCAACTTATAGAAGAACATATATGGTTCTTCTGGTTAGCCTTTATAAATTATAGTCCAAATAAAATATATGCATCTAAACAATTTTCTTAATTTTGTAGATTTTTCATAACTACATCTTGTATGATTTTTTATACATTATGTTATGGAAATTATAGTACTTCATCTGATTAATCTTTAAATAAACATTATATTGTAAAAAGTTCGTATCTAACCAATTTACGAGACACCATATGATTTTATTTGTTTAGAAATTTTTTTCAAAGTTTTGTATGTTGTAAGATGTATTCAAGGTATTTTTGAATGAATATTTTCTAAAAATATATGCACATTTGTTGTATAATGTTAGTAAAATAAAAAAAATGAGGATGTGTGTTCCAATTTTCAAGACTATAGTTATAAATAAAGAATGTTAATAAATAAACTCAAATATATACCCGATTTATTAAGTCACTAAAAACAATTTTCAAAGGGAAACTATTGTTTTAATAACATTGAAAATAATAACCCAAAAATTATATAGTTTTTTTTTATAATTTTCTCAATTATTTATTTATTTCCCCCTTTCTTCATTCCACCCAATTCTATATTTCCAACCGTTTCTATGAAAAACATTTCACTTTTTTTAAAATTAACAATTTTCTGATTTTATCTCCCTTTTTTCATTTTTGAAAAGGATATTTAGGTTGTAGATAGTCTACCTGTAATGTTATAGAAAAACAAATCTACAAAGTTACTATAGATATATATGAAATAATTCTTAATCTAAAAAGTATATGATAAAATATTGTTCCAATGATACTGGAGAAAAAAAATCTAAAATAAATTTGGAAGAAAATGTATTCCAAACATACATTAACGAATTAAAATTTTAATTATTAATAAAAATTAAATAGTATATAGAAAAATGAATAAATATATCATTAATTTTTTTTACATTATGGATTTAATCTTTAGTACATACTGTCTATTTTCCATGGATTCAGCTAAAATGAAATTGACCTCTACCACTTCATCAATAAGAATTTGATCTTCCTAGTGTCATACTTTATCATAGAAATTTATTCTTTTATGGTTGGAATCCTATTCCAATTTTCAGAAAATTCATCACCTTGAGTCACTGAGAGATATGTAAGATATCAAGAGATCTTGAACCTTCATTGTCATTTATTCTAATATTACATACATGATTTGAAACTTGTTTTTATAAATTTTTTACGAGGTTTATGTACTCATCATAAAACATTATGTCTCCCTCTGTATACATAAACCATATAACATATTTTTTTAACTTCCTCGAGTCATATTTTGATTTAAATTTGAAACTTTTAATCATGACCTCATTAAAAAACCCAATCTCAACATGTTATTTCAACGACATTTAATTCTATATGAAATTATCTATTCCGTGAATATACATACATATCACATGATTATAATGAATGTAATGAATGACATCATTAATATCCTTTTAAATATCATTGAAATAAGTTATTCACATTTTTATTCTTTGATAACATGTTTTGGGGGATGAATGTCTTGAATCAAGAGAAGAAATGGGAATAGATAGAGATATAGTTCTTAATGTTGTATATTAGTTTTTATTTAATATGTTTATTCGTCAAAATATATATAATCCATAAAAATATTTAACAGAATGAAGTTTGTTCAAATCCTTTTTTTAAAATTTTTTAGATTCATTATCTGATATTTCCAATTCATATAGATAATCATCCTTCTCTGATTGCATTGATAATGAAATAGAACAACCATCTTCACCATATTCCATTTTTATGTTCTTTTTAACTCTCTATATATTTCATCATCTTATTATTATTTATAAAATGTTTAATTATTTTCATGAACCCATTAGGATTGAATTTATTAAATAGATACAACTTTCTCTTATTCCATATTAACAAATAGAGTTGGAACTAAATTCATACCCTTTTAACTATTTATTGATTAGAATATAGAATTTCTAGTTGAAAAAAAGAATGTGGTGGTTGGGATAGAGGATTTTCTCTTTGAGTTTCCATATCATCATTGGAATGCATTTCATCATCACCCTTTAGAAAAAATATAGCTTTATTTCATTTTGAATATATTTATTCTAATATATTCTCATTTATTTTTCAATGATGTTTTTATTTGTTTCATCCTTTAAGGATATGTTTTACTCTATTTCTAATCAAAAATAGGGATCATAATCTCTTTTTAAATGTTAGTTTTTAACAAAACCAACAAATGGATTATCAGACATAGCAAATTATTTATTTTTTTAAAAAATGAGGAGAACTGTTACATTATTTCCTTTTCTATAAAACATTTTCATTTAGATTAATTTTTTCTATTTTTTATTCTTAATTTTATAACATATTAAAAAAGCTTTGTAGAGATGGATGTCTCATCTTATATATTATATCTTCACCAACAAAATAATACTTCCACCTCATCGGGGTTTTTGTTTTTTTTATTTTATAAACATCTATAAAGTTAACCCAAAATAAATTTTTGAAACAAAGTTATAATAGAATAAATAAAATTATCATAAAATTCTATAAAAAAAATATGAAAATGAATAAAAACATCAAAAGATTAAATTTTCATATATTACACAAAAAATATAGAACATATATATCATTCACTTTTATTGTATGTGTATCTTCATTCCTTGGAATGAGATAATTTTTTATAAGAATATAAAATATTCTAATTTCTAGTAGAAGATTATTAACTTTTCTAACTTCTTAATGAATCTAAATTAAATAATTATTCCTCGTGACTAGTCAGAACATTCAATATTATTTGGAATCTTAGGAGTTATGATGTTCTTTTCCCCTTTCTTGGGATGTCCAACAAAGTCATAACATTTTTAGATATTCAACTTATAAAACATTTCAAAATGATTAAAAGTTACAAATATCAAATTTCCTTTAACATTGAACCTGAAAAATGAATAAAACTATTTTATTATTTCAGGAATATGAAGATTATAGTCATTTTCTCTATATGTAAATCATCGCATCCATTGAAAAAAATAACTTATTTTATAATTGAATTGTTTTTATCATACTATGATATTTATATCCATATTCATTTAACATAAATTACTTATTGTATTTCATTATAGGAGTTAAATTTTAATGATCAGAGGAAATTATTCAATTTATATAAATACAATAGATAGAGAATGATTAGACTATCTGGATCTATTATTAGAGACAAATGGTGAACAAATTAGTGTTGTCCTATACCCAATAATATCTTCTCAAAGAGATATTGTTAATCATTTATATATCCATACTCTTTGTATGAAATCATTATTTAGATGGAACAATGATATATTCCCTCAAAAGTTGAAAATATATATTAACTCTTGAAGTGTTTATAAAATATATTAAATAGTTTTATTGGAAAAATATTTTTCCCAAGAGGACCTTTTTAAAAAAAACATATATAAGGATAATATTTTGAAGAGTTATAAATATTATAAAACATATTATCATAATAGTAGATAAAAATGAAGATTTAGAAATTAAATTCTATAAAATATTAATCTTTTTTATCAAATTTTGTTATGTGATTATAAAATATTGGTTTATATGATAAATCATCTTGAGATTTTTTAATTATAATTTGAAATAAGTTTTTATTAAGAAAATGTTTTTAGAAATTATTAATACATTCATAAAAAATAGAAAAATGCACTCCCCTTTTTGAAAAGTTTTTATTATAATGGGATTATTTAACAAAAAATTAGATATAAATTCTTAATTTATATTGACCATTCCTCGTAACTATTTTATATAATAAAATCTACCAAAATTGAGTGGTTATTTGTGAAATTTAAAATACAATTCTTATGTTATAATTAATTATATCTTATTATATTATTTTTTGTGTCCCCTAAGGAAATGGTGTCTTATATTTATGATATTTTTCATATGAGTGATGTGATAAGTCATTACAAGTAGTTATAGAACATGTGTTATCACATAAAACTATATTTTGATTTGAACACATTCCAAAATAAGTTTTTTTTGTGTAACCTCGAGAGACCTGAGAACTATAGTTATCATAGGCGAAATATTCAGATTTATCCATGAATATATTTTATGGGTATTGATTTATATATTACCATGAAACTAAATCTTCTCTAAATAAATGACATGCTTAAAATGTAATATATATATATCCTGTTTACATCCACCAAAGTTAAAATTTTAAAATAGAGTCAATTAGAAATCATTTATAGAATAATTAAATAATTTATTATCCATATCTTATTTAATGTAATTTAAAATTAAATTTATATATTTATAGTGGACTATTTTTGGATTCTATAAATCTTACAGATAGAAATATATAAATTATTAAATTTGGATGACAATATCTATGGTATCATAAACTACCAATGATGCATCTAAAATTATTTCAAACAAACCATATCCCATATTAACCAAGATCTATTTTTTTGAGGTTTTGACAGGATTACTAATTATTTAATTATTGTCAAAACATAACTTTTTACTAAAAAAATTTATATGTTTTTTTAAATGTAAAAGTAATATCTCGTTTTTGATAAATTTGAAACCAATATATAATTTTCATTCATCCATCATAATAGTTTCAAACTCAGATTTCATAGAATTCAAAAAAAGTGTAGATAGTTATTTTTTTGTAAAAAATATATAATTCAATAAAATTACATTTGAATAATTATGGATTCCTTAAATTCTAGTATAATAATAATATTTGGATCCACGTATCCCTTAACAAAAACTTTTATATAAAAAAATATCAGTTATTATTTCACAATAGGATCTATGTTCCTTTTTATGTTTGTAAAGAGATATAGTAACTTTACAAATAGAATTCGATCATTTTTTTTAAAACTAGTTGTTAATTATACATAAAATTATCCATGAACATTTCAATTAATGAGATAAAACTTTGCATACATTTGAAAATGTGAAAAAGTTAAACATGTTGTATATTATAGAAGCATATGATTAAGTTCATGTATAGATATTGGAGTGTAATTTTAATCATAGTATATTTTTATTTTTAATTATAATCCTTTGAAATGATTCTATAATTAGATCAAACAATAGTTACACTTATATAACATTTATTTCAAAAAAACATTTTACACCAATTATGGAAAAAACATTATGATGTTCACCCAATGTCCAAATGCGAATCCAAAAAATCTAATTTAATTTATCCTAAATTTATTTTATTGTATATTCATCACCTACAGACCTTTGAGGAGTATTAGGTGTGAATTGTGAAAAAATTTAAACTTTTCATATTCATCTGTTAAGGAACCATTAGTTTTAACTACTTGACCTACATCACTAATTATATAATTAATGTGATTTTTTCAAAGGATTATCTGATACTATGGGTTTATAAGAGGTTATTAGTAAATAATATGATGAATTTCACACTTAGGTAAAAAATTATCTATATTGTCTTCTTTTCTCTCTCATGAGAATAATTTTACAACATGGATTGGAAATACTGTTTCTTAAAAACACATAAATATGTGGATTCTCGATGTTTAAAAACAAAATGATAAGTTTAATCAAATTTACAATGCATTATTTCCCCAATAGTACAAATAAATTTTAAAAAAATTATATTAAACATAAAATTTTTATGATATCCATGAAAATTTCCTTCATAATATTTTAGGAAAAAATATAGGTAAATTATTATTATTATTCAAAATGAATACATTGTATCCAAAAAATACGAATAAATTTTGTTTTGGTTTTCTTATATTCTACTACTCAATGATTTTTATTAATAAAATGAATATTGAACACATGATTTATTATATATCATTTAGTTCTAAATATTTCATCCCAAGAAAATTAATCAAATGATTATTCACTCAACATTATTTTAGTAATATCCTGAAGAAATTCATTTGTTGTTTTAACTAAAATATTTTCATTTGGATTTCTATGTGCTGATAATTTTTGTAAAATAACTTTTAAACTATAAATGTCTCAAAATATTACATTTAAAATTCTCTACCATGATCCTAATGAATACAAACCTAAAAAAATTTCTATAATTTTTAATTTTGGATTTTTTTTGATATATTAAAAGTCTATAAACACGTTTTACAAAAAAATAGACCATTATGTGACTAATGTAGTCATTAACGAAGAAATATACATAGTATATTCCAAAAATACATCCTTTTTTCATATGGATATATAAATCCAGGGACACTAGCTATAAATAATGAAAATTTGAAACTCACTATTATATTTAAAACATGGCTTATTTTTCATTTTAAGTTGACAAAAAAATAACCCTTACAAGAGTTAAACCTATGCTCCAATATATGTCTATGTAGTCCATTAAAATATAGTTTTGATAATGTTCAGAAAATGTTTTAAAATAACGATTTTCTAAAAATAACCAATAATGATGATTGATACTCTATTTTACTAAGGAAATATAGATCTTGGATCATAAGGACTTCTAAATTAAGTGTATATATATTCTCATGCATATAACCCAAATGAATAAATTTACGTTCTCAACTATGAATAATAAATTTATCATTCCTAATGTTTCCAAGTTATCCATAATCATATACCTGAATTAATTTAGTAAAGTTATTCATATGTTTATAACAAATACAATATTTAAAAATAATTTTTTACCAAGAATAAAAACATTAGTGATGCCATATATTTCTACATGATCATTATCATCTAATGTGACATTTATAAATTTCATCTTTATAATCCTATGAAATAATTTCTTATTCTTAGTCATGGTTTGGGAACATAAACTATCCATGTACCAAATTTTCGTGTTGTTGGAATTCTTATTATTTTTTATAAAATTAAAAAAGTTTGGATTTTAGAAAACAATCATTCTTAAGTATTCAATTATTTGAAAAAGGAATTTCTAAAAACAACATTTTTACAATGCGTTTATGTTGTATAAATACCAAATCCTTATTAAAAAGTTATTTGTGAAAATATAAATATTGAATTTTATTTATAGAAAATATATTTTCCAATTTTCTTTTCATTGAAATTTAGGTCAAAAAAGAATCACATTTAGGAATAATGTAAATATTCATAAAATTGTTTTTCTATGTAAAACCTATCCCATGGTTATTTCAATGTGGTTTACAATTATATATTGTTTTTTAAAAATTTCTTTCCCCAAAATAAAATTTCTAAAAACATTCTTTTGTGCAAATATATCAAAATTTAGTTTTATTATTAAATCCATATAATTATTAAATGTATTACAATTTTATTTATTCTCTAATTCTAATGGGAAACTTGAAATATCTTAAGTAATTATATAAATTATTGAATATTCATTGAAATGTTTTTCCTTAGAATGTTTTAACTTTTTTTAAACATCACTATTTAATTTTCCCAAAAAATTGAAAACCTAGAAACATCAATAAATAATTGTAATGTATCATAATACTTATAAAAAGTATATTTTTATTCTTAATAGTTAGTAAATTTAAATTCATTATCATAGTTAGGATAAATTTCTTTAATATTAAAATTTTCAATGGATCCAATAAATACCATAGTTATGTAGTATTCATTTAACTTTGTAATAACATCATAAAATCCCATAACCTTATGTATATCACAGTCATCTGAAGAACCTTATTATGATGCCTCTATACCATAAGAACTCCTTATGTTGGTTTATTTCAGAATTTTTATATCATATACTTATAAAACTTATTATAATTTCCTCCATTATTATCATTTTTTATCTTAGGAATTTCGAGCCTAATGTGACCAGGTCTCTTATATTACTATAAATTCACTTCATAATAAAATTTATTTAAATTGAATTCATTGTAATGTATCTTAATTCATAACAGAAATATTTCGTTAAAAATATCTTACTCATTTTCTAAAAAATATTAGGATGTTCATTCTCTGACTATTCTGAATTACATCACTCAATCTCATATTTTATTTTATTTTTCATATAAGATTTAGAAATATTTTCATATTATCAATATTTTATAATAGTCATCAAATTAGAAAAAAATTACACTCCATTTTTCATTTATGATGTTTTAGTATCAATATTTAATATTTACTAAAATTTCAGGACATTACTAATACGATCATATATGTTTAATATTGTGAGTTTCTTCATGTAATTAATAAATGTCGTCTTGAATTAACACTCTTTAAAAAAAATCTTTATAATATTTTCTTCCAAATTAAAAAATGTCAAATATTAAACACCATGAGACAAAAAACTATTCACAATTATCAAAAATTAGTGGTTAATATTTATAAAAATTATCTATGTAAAAAATAAAATATTCTAAAATTTTCCTTGAGCATAACTCTTCTTGTTTTAACTATGCTGGTAGTTCCGATTAGAGTAACTTCTATTTTATTTGAAATAATATTATTGTTTCACATGAGGAAATTGAATTGTATATAATTATTTTCAATGAAAATAACAAAGTATTTTTAACATTATAATAAATATTATATTCCAGGTTTTCTTCTTGAGTGAATGTAGTAATATCATTATTATGTATTTCATAATTTTCATTCATCATGAAAAACATGTGAACAAAAGAATTTATAGATAACAATATAATTCCATCTCTTCTATATATAAGAAATTAACAATAAAATATTGGTGGTCATAGAGGATCGAAATTCTCTATTGTCCTGTCTTTTAAATCTTTTAATTTTGAACAAATATATTATTTCCCACAAATACACTTTAGAGTATAAAGGTTTATAACAATGTTTTTGTTTGTATTAACCTCCTTTTATTAGAATTATATGATCTTAAGAGCATTGATTTACCTAAAAGAGGTGGTGGGGGTCAATTGTAGTCAATAAAATAAAATAAAACATTTTACTTAACCTATTTAAAAAGGTATTTCTGTCATAGACCCAATCTAATTTATAATGTAGTAATAAAAAAACTTTTGTTCTGATACTTTATATTAACATTATTAAAAAATCTTATAACAACTGTAAATGTTCATTTTAGTATGCACAATTGAAAAAAACAATATGTAAATACAACTAAAAAACAGTATAATGTCTTTAAGAAATTATTCCGTTCAAAAAAATAATTTCGCTCAAATAATTAATTCTGACATCTCCCGTTCATAAGTACAAAAAATGGATCATCAGAATAATGGAATAAGATCTCTAGAAATAACCTCATTTATGTATTCCATTTATTTAAAATAAAACCATTTTTAACATTATTGACCAAGCCTCTCTCTGAGATATGTTTCAAATCATTACAAAATTATTGTGGGTAGGAACATACCCGAAAAAGTATATAGCTACCCTATGACAATTATTTTTACGACAACCGTTCAATTGGTCTTTGGTCACCAGATCCCCTAATATCAAGAAAACCACTTCCTTGGCCCTTCGACATTGAGTAAGAATCATCCCCAAAAAATGGGTTTACTACATTTTCGTGTCCACTTTTGTTAAAATGTTTCCCTGGATTGGGATTGTGACCCCTTAGTGTAGAGAAAACACATATCATGATGTTATAAGGCTATATTATCCAGTTATTTTGAGTGATTTTTTCTCATGCACCTAGATATTTCTACATACCCACATATATTAGATTCATGAATATTTAATAATTTATTGAAGTACATTTATTCTTTTACAAGGATAATGTAAAGGGTTACTACAGCGTTGTTCCACCTTGTACTTCGAAATTTTGTTGAGGTATTTTCTCTACCCCTTTATTTTCATTAAAAATCAATGCCACCATTATTTATTTAACTGATGACCATATTTCATATAACCTATATTCTACCATCCCGTGAGACTAAAAAGGGGTAGTATAGTTTTATTCATATATTTTCATTAACTTTTCATTTTTTCTAGATCATAGGCTGCCAATCAACCTCTATAGACGAACATTGCAGATGAACCGATAGGTTTTTGTGTCATTTTATTATCACCATCATTTTCACAACTCTAATCAACAATCTCTATTCTACTTCATCAACCCTTATATTTCTAATGAACTACTATGCCTCCAAAATTTTTTGGGATAACCATATAGCTCTGGGTTAAAGTATAATTTCATCCCTTAACGCACCTCTTCTATTTAATCTACGTCATCAATAGGTTTAGACCACCACTTAGTTTTACCCAAGACATATCCTGGTCATTGATAGATTATACAGGTTCGGGTCCAAAGGAAGTAATAATTTCGAAATGAAGTATATCTTTCACTATGGCTTTTTTGGGTTACCTTAACCAAGCCACTACCTATGATTCTCTAACCCATATTTCAATAGGCATGTTGTTAGAACCAGGGGATCCTCCCACTTAATGGTCATATTATGGTTTCATTTTTTATTTGAATCCCAAATAAGAGTTCTCTTCAGCTATTCCACATGTAAATATTTTTCAATCAGTAAACTACGAGTATTTAGCCTTTGAAGATGGTAATTTATGATAAACATGGTATAACAAATACCTAATTAAAATTGATTTAGGGAATAATATTGTGATAATTTTATCTATTGGACTCTCATAATAAAGGATTCATCACTCAACTACAAATCCTAGAATTTTTATTCTTGTATGGTTCTCCTGCAACTGCATTTTCCTGGTTTAGGAAACTCCAATTTTACTATCCTTTAATAAGAGAATTACTTTCTATTTATTTTCCTAGAGGAAAATATATTATTTACTTCACCATTTTTCACTTTCTTCCCATGCATATCATATTTTTAAAGGTTTATCTACTCACGAATCTATAGATCTCTACATCTTTTCAACTTCATTAATCATTTCATCGCTTACTAAGTCCTTCCTCACAACTGGGTTCCTAGGAATATAATTTAATACTATTATCATTTGATCCTCATTCTCCACAATAGAATATTGTAATTATACTATCCTACTGTTATTTTCAATATAATAATATTATCAACATCAATTAAATCTTTCATTATAGGTCAAACTTCTAAATTGAAAATTATATCACTCAGAATTAGCTATGTTAATCAGTTGGAGATAAGAATACTCAAACCACAGACATCCACCATAGGGTAAAAAACATTATCACTGGTCCCTAAATGAATAGTTTCAAATGAAAGAATAGAAAAACATCCCCCAAAAATATCTTAAAACTATCATTATATTGTTCTCTCTAGAATGAAACACTTCTAGCCATATCAACAGTATGTTGCGGCAGAGTTGGAATCTCAATCTAAGTATTCTGGTGCTTTTTTAGTCCACTAATAGGGTAACCATGAAGGTATATATTTCCTAAAATATATTATATAAACAATTTTTTCATAATAATTTTTATTATAATAATTAATAATTTCCCTTTTTGACCCTTATTTCCCAACCAGAGTGTGAAAAAATGTTATTTATTGAAATTAGTTCTATGGTCATTTTATGACCCCACCAACATGAAAAATGAATCACTTGGGTAACCACATAATTACAACCAATTGGATATGAAGGTGTCGACCAATGTTTTCATATATTTTGACACACTTCACTAAGGGTATGAGAGAGATAGTGCATCAAGATGTTCATAAGGGCCTACTTTATCCTCTTCACTAGGGACCCTAGGAGATCTACGAGCAATTTATACTACATTTTATCCATGTTTTATCCATAATACAATATTTCACATTCTTGACATCCAATATATATTTTGTTCATTATGATCCCTATTTTTGAATCAGTAGAGTATTTTTGTGGCATGTTTTATAAGTCCCCACCCTTAGAAAATTATTTAGCCTTGATATAAAACAAAAATTAACATTGAGGATCATTAAGGGTTTGGAGTTTTAAATAATTTCTCCTTAAATCTTACATTACATATAAAATATTACTAAGTAGACAATTCTACTCAGTATCCATTTTTTAATAATATAAAAACTCTTATAATAAAACATTAATAGTTTTCATGATATAAATCTTATTAAATTCTGACTTTGTCTTACCCTACCATATACCATGTGTAAAACATTTCAAAAACATGGGATGAGCCTCAAAAGATCATTAAAGGTTATAAAATAATGGAATAAATAATTTGTCTAGAAATACATACAAAACCTAATCTCTTTAACACAACTCATGAAATCGCACGATTTTTTAATAACACATAGAAATCATAAATCATAAAGTTATCTTGTAGCATCCATAACATACCTACAGCTCACCTTTCACAGCTATTTAGGGATTTACGTTTGGAATAAACATAATTTCATATTCCCTAAATATATTAATTAAAACATTATCATTTACCTCCATCGTGTTAAGAAATGAATTCGAGAGCTATCTATGGATCACCTTCCCTAGGTTTATCACGAAACCACTAATATGAATAAACAATTCCCAACAACCATCACATAAGTAGAACACATGAACATCCATAAAGGAAAGATAACATTTCCACCATGAAATCACATTATAAAATTTTATTATATTTTAATTATAAATCCATTATCAAAAAAATTTCCAATACAAAAATATGTAAAATGTTTATATGGTATTTATTTTTCTTTTAAAAACATTATAATGTATTATGAAAGCTAAAAATATATTAATGCTCGTGGTAGCGGAAATGATATTGTCATCACATACATTTAAAAGAATCCATTTTTTCATTTAGTAACACACTTTGTTAAAAATTATTCCGTTTTAATAAATGTTAAACCCATTGAGGTTCATTAAGCAGTGTATAATATAAATTCGTGTATAAATCACAATATGACTCAATGAATGGAGATTGAGAAGATATCCCTTAACCAATGTCCAACATGACATGTTCATTCTTTCATCTCTTGAATAATAAAAAAAGTTCATTTTTTCTCCCTTTCGATCATTTTTCAAGATTATTACTCATTTTATATCTCTAATTACAATTTTATTACACAATCATTTAAGTTAATAATAGTTTTTGGTCGATATTTGGTTCATGAGTCAAAAATGAACTTATTAAAATTACATTTTTCCATTTGGTCAAAAGTACATTATCACACGAATTATATTCACGATTCAGATATCGAATATATCATATATATTCAGTATATATTTATTTAAAATAGTCCATATCATTTGGATATAGGAAAATTAAATGCACCATTCATGGAGATGGTATGTTTTACATACACATTAACAATAAATTCATTTCATTTTATCATTTTTAAATGAATCAAATAGTAAGTGATATATATGTATATTATTATTCAATTATAATATTAAATTTTATATACATTAAATATGTTAATTAACACCATCTTTTATATGATCCATGTACAGTATAAACGAGTCATATCAAATTGAGGGGGTGATAGTCCACACATCATCAAAATAAATTATCGTATTTATACAACAATTAAATCTTTAAGCTATGATCTAAATTATAATTTCATAAGTATAGATATATAATAAATATAAAAAATATCAAATATAATTACATTTCCATAATAAAGGCCACTATTAGAGGTGGTTGGGGAAAATTGAAGAATCGTCGTTTCGTGAGACTGTATTTCTTCGTCCACAGAAACAATATGTTCTATAACCAATAGATGGTGGTGTGTGTAAGTGTATTTCAAATCCTTCTCATAAGAAATATAGTATATTTATGATACTAGATTTTTATATAAACAATGAATAATAAGATAATTGGTAGTGGGGAAGAAAAATAAATGAAAATAACTTGACATAGGACAATATCATTAAATTAAGTAACTCCCATTGGATTGAACCAAAAGGATTTCTTGAATTTTAATCTATGAAGGGGAAAGCTCACCAAAATAATTTAAGAATGATGCGAGATTATTTGGCCATATGATGTATGATCTAATGGCTTGAGATGTGTGAGTAATGGGTTATTTTTTAGGGCCTTTTATAAGGGGGTATCTTTAGAAAATACTGAAAATATTATTTTATTAGAAACTGAATTTCGATTTCAAAAGGTCCCCAACTCATTTTATTTGATGATAAGGAGAGTATTGTTCACATTCCAAAATGAAAATTTGTATTAAATGAGTTTAGAGAATAAAATTTACTTTCTCTTTTAGCTTTAACCTTTAGTTAACTAAATTAACATTTACCATGTCCTCTTTATTATCGATACTATTTTCATATTATAGATAAAATAAAATTCCAAGATAATAAGAAATGGATTATTAATGACATCTGAAACATCACATATTTAAGTTGGCCAAATCGTAAATTTTTATTATTATTTTATAATGTAATAATATTTTAATTGTTATAAAAACTCATTTTTGTCAATCTACACACTATTCAGATCATAACATATAATAAAACCAAAAAAATTGATTATTTTGAAAAACCACTACTAATAAAAATATATCAAGCCATTATCAAACTTAAAATTCGTGTTTGTCAAAAAAAATTCAAAAAGAATTCATATTAATTTTTATAATCTCATTTATTTAAAACATTCATTAAAAAGGGAATCACTACATCATTATTGTGTCATAAATAAATTTATTTAATGGATGTAAAAAAATATAAATTAAATACCATGATGCAGGAAATCATTTTATCAATGGATGTAATATTCATAGTTGAATAGGTCACATATATAACCCCATATAAAATTTGTTTACGAAAAAGATATATGCTTATATTACATTTTCCTTTACATTAAATTAATTATTATACTAACATTATCACTTACATGTGGCTCCATGGGGTCCCAAAATCTACACATGGATTCCCATGGTTATATATGTATCATGAAATAGGGTTAGGACTTGAGTAATGGTAATTAATTATTATTATAATATTATTATTTACCCTTATTTACCACATTTACCCTTTAACCTTGGTAAATAAAATATTTAGTCATGTTGCTATTCATAATGTCTAAAAATAAAGTTTACATATTTAACAAATTTGGACCACCTGATTTCAAATATGAATTCAGTTTTCCATATTCAAAAATAATAATTTTCAGAAAATAATTTAATATTAAATCCTGTTGTCAAAATTAAAAAATGTGTTTTTAAGAAATAATACCTATGAAAAGATATATTTTTGTTCATGTCCAATTTCAATGTTAAATTACTTACAAAGACCAAAATTGGATTAAATGATAAAAATATAATACAATTAAACATTAAAACTAACTAAAATGTCAATCTATCTATATTAATAAATTATATGAAAAGACAGTTTTGACTTATAATATTGTATTTTTCAATATTCATTAAAAAATGATTTTGATCACAAAAATAACAATGTTTTACCCAAACTAAATATTGAGTTCCCTATTATAATGAATAATTTTATTTATTAATATGTTATATATAAATGTGAAAAATCTATATTTAAAAGTGTTTCTCCATCAAAAGAAGGTAAAATGACCATTTAAAAATATTAGAGTTTTTCATGCCTAAAATCAGATTCAATCTCATTTTAATCCTCTAAATATTATGGATAAATGTATAAAAATTGAATAAACAAGTATAATAATAATGTATTTATTTATTTTCATTCCCTCTAATACAATGGCTCGATATATAATACCATGTAAAATAATATTATGTTATTTTTTTCCTGTATGACTCAGCCTTGTGTAAAACATCAGATTTCAGAGAAACCCATGGTTTCATGTCAGTTACGCCATAGAACAATGAATTCCCTTTAATGTAAAATTAATATTTAACTCACTAATATTAATAAGTATGAAAATATCATATTCTTTATTTACCTGGGTTTTTACATGTTTCATTACATAACCCCATGAAATATAAAATTTGATTCACTAGTTCCGGTATCATAAATTATCATTCATTACCTCCTAGTGTTATATATCCATCCTATTATCATACCCCACCAATATCAAGATAATTTATATTATAATAGAAATATATCCCGATGATAATTGGAGCATGAATGGAGTCATTAGATGATGACTTTTCTTTACCTGGTGTAGTCGGTCCCACCACGACTTTATCAAGATACCTCATAAAAGTATTAAATCATTGCACATATGGTCAAGAATCAATAAATTATTTTTCAAGAGTGATTCCCCCTTCCCAAATTTATAATATAACTATATCCTTGTACTATGTTCCCCTTTCACTTACACATGTATTTTTCAACGAATTCTAATTAAGGGACTACAAAGGATGCATAATGTTTAGACACCGTATTATCCCACCAATATAAACTCTAAGATCCTTTTTCATGGATTTTACCTTCAATTCATGATTTTGAAAAATATAAAATTCTCATTCACTAGTTTGGGGCACACATAGTGATTAATAAGAGGAATAAAGGAACTTATATGTAATTTATATATAATAAATATTTTTATTAGAATTATATACAAAATAATTTTAAAGGAAGAAAATAATTTAATTTCATTCCTTTTATTTTCATATCTAGTCCTCCAAAAAATCGTGAAAACTATCAAAGGGTCCAATCCATAGGTTACCCCTAAATGATGAATGTTTTGACCTCATATTTCATAGTATTTTAATATTAATTTGGAGTTGATCTATATTATTTTTCAATTGAGGTTGACCCTAAAATTATTGAGATACATATGCTCGTACACTAATAAGGGGTGTACAGATTCTAGAGAAGATAGGATTCGTGGTCCACCCATACTACCTAGATACAATGACTGAATAGAATAATATATCTACATTATTGGATATAACATGAATCACATAAATAATCCTCATGATTAAAAATTTGGTGTCCAACCACACGAGTACACAATGTTAATTTTCCCTAATTTACCTATATAGTAGGGATAGGAACTGATGATGACATGGAACTATCATGGATAAGATACCTCAAAACCCTGGAATAATGACATAATTATCATCGGTGTGTTATACAACTTTGATAATTTTACATCCTATAGGTTTTCTCCTCTAGATGGTATTCCCCTCTATGATAAATTATTTAGATAAAAGAAATCGAATTCCCCTATTTTTAAATTTCTTCACCCCATTTCACCTAATGGGACCATTCATGGGATGTTATCCACTTTTTGTCTTTTATTCTAACATTGGATCATAACAAGCTAATGATCTTGGTTCTTAATTCACCATCACAAAACAAAGTAATACTTCCACCTCAACCATGTTAAAATCAAACATGTCCCATATTTTTGGTCAAAAGAAATGTGAAACATTAATACCCCATAAATATAATCTCTCATTGAATTGGTGGCGATGCAGATAAACCTTATAGTGTGACTACCTTGTTAGGAATTCACTCCAATAACAAGACCTTTCTATAGTATACCCCTTCTTATAGTTAATGTAATTTCATTGGGAATATTCAACACCCTGTGGGTGATGAGTAGTGAGTACTATTATTAGAAATTAATTTACCATTATATAGATGGCGGTGAATTACATTAGAGTTTTTCATCACATAGGAATTTTAAAGCCTCATATTAGAACCAAGGAAGGATTTGAAGATAGTTCACCAATATAGGATCATGAACCCTTGTTCCGGCCAGTATAGAATATGTCTCTCTCGTGTCCTAAGAGGCATCAGGAATTTACACCGTCCAATCCTTCCTCTAACCTAACAGTGTAGGAAAACTCATGGTTCCAACCTCAATAGATAATAATAAAAAAGAGTTTCATTCTCATTATGGGATATAAATCAATACCATACAACATGTTCTTATTAAATGCACCCAATAATTGAATCTGAATTTCATAAGGCACCCCTCTAATTCATGATAATTCCTGTAATTCCAGTCCCCAATTGGGTGTTTCCCATTTTATCAAATTAAACAACATGATACACTAATATTGAAGGCCTCCAACAATTACTTAGTGTTAAATTATTTTGAACATATTACCTATATAACATACATAACGTTCTAGCTACATCACATCATTAGTGGATATTCAAAACGCATAGTTTCCATCATTTGGGGATTATACTACTATGGTATATAATCCCATTTCCCTCATATAATTCATCTCTTAATGTTATAATTATCCTAGAAGAGTGTCTTTATCACTTAGAATTTTTTTAGTTCTGATTATTTAACTACTCCACAAAAAATTACCTCTACTCCTATCATACTATGTCATGGTAGTTCCCACTTTTTATCTAATTTTAATACATTGGATTTGAAATTAGATTTAAAAATCCACTTACATGCACATTACACCATGTCATTTTGAATAATTCTTCAATCCTCTATATTACTGTATATATTCTCATAGAAGTTGGTCACTGCTTATTCCCTAGATACCATCATTACATCTTATGTAAAATAGTTTCATATCCCATGATGTTTAGTATCCCCCGAAAAAAATTTCTCCATCATGGTTTTTCCAATTAAGGAAAATCCCCCCTACTACCTCCCGTAGGAGTCTCAGTAATGTCGCAGTCCTGGTGTGGTTGATCGTACCATCATAACTGCTACTGATCATCACCTTGGTAATATATTTCTTGACCAACTAGTAAATAATACATAACCCCCTCCTTTGGTGGATTACTCATTTTTCTCCACAACAATATTTTATAATCTAATAGAATTCGTTTCTAACTATGTTTCCCTCCCTTGTGTAGGTTCTTACACATTAATAACCTATAATCCATTAGAGATACCACTTCCCATAATAATTTCCTATGTTACGAATGAACCATCATTTACCCTTCTATAGGATTTAAATCACCATGAGATTCATATTTTCAGGAAATATTTCTACTTTAATCATAAATAATGAACTGGATTCAAAATTGTACTTCATTTCAAGGAATAAATTTCTAGCTTTATATTCATTTGGAGTTTCCTTTAATAAATATATCCACCATCCCATACCCCCTAATTAAATAAACAATTATATTATCATTCTCATTCTATCATGGTGGGGCCTAGTGATAATAGAAAATTTTCATTGGATTAGGGAATAATCATGCTAAAAATGGATTTAACGACCTAAAATTCATTAATGAAATTTACTCTTGGTTTATTTAAATGTATTCTTATGGTTTTGTAAAAAATATTCACTTATTTTGTTCTATGTTTTGGATATTAAAATACCATTATGAATAGTGACCATTGTTAATATATTCATTGAACAGTGTACTCATGATTAGTATAAATATAGGGCTTTAAAAATTCCAATTTACTCAGCCAAAGGAAGTGACGACCTCATCCCATAGGCTTTCCGCATACGAATCCAATTTTTCAGAGCTCAGAATGATGGTGGAGTAATTGAGATTCGATCTTGACCAAGCCCAATCTGAGCGTGAATACATTTAGCTTGAGCAGAACCGGGGACGAGAGAAGTGGAAGGTGATAGAGATTACCACTCGAGCAATGTAATCTGAGCCACCCCAAGAGTCTTCCATCATCGCACACCTTATCCTAATGTATTATGCGTGTTTTGAAAGGGTTATGTAACAAGACACTTTTACTACTATCAATTACATTATTCTTGTATATATAATATATATTTTTTATATTATTGTTACTTTGTAAATAGTTTTTGAAGCACATATAGTTTTTTAAGTTAATATTCAACTAATAAATCTATTTTGATGAATTAATGGATTTTTTAATTAAATGATGTTTTAATAAAATATAATTATTTTTATTTTTATTAAATTAATTTTTATTATATATAAATAAATGTATTATTTTATGAATGCAAAGTTAATTTTTATTAAGGTTTAAAAGTTGTTTTTTGCAAAACCCATTATTTTAGATAAATATCAGTTTTTATTCTATAAGTAAAAATTCACATATTTAGAAAATAATTTTGATAAAATGAATATAATTTTTTGAATTAGGAAATCTAAATTATCCAATGGTATGTTTTTCATAATTTATAGAGGTAGTCGAATTTTTGGGTAAAAATTAAATACCATTTAAATATATAATTTGTTTTTTGACATCATAATGACCTAATAGTGATTTAATAAAATATTAAAAACATTATGTTCAGCCAATATATGTTTCACCATTACAATAATTTGATTTTGGTTATTTTTGATTTATTTTACAAAACATTAGTGGACCCTTCAAGGATTATAAAACATTTTGTCTTTTTATGTTGTTTTCCATGAGAGTGTGACTCACCAACACATAATAAACATTTTTATTTCAAGATGTTCGGCCATTTGAACTATTAAATATTATTTTTCACTCCACTATGGATAAACCCCTGGGTAAAAACCATGGGCTGGTTTGTGGTTTTGATTAGTTTAATGTCTGGTGTCCCAATCCTAAATAATAAAGAATTTCTTCTTGTTTACTAAATAAAACCACAAAATCTACCACTTCTTCTTCACTAAAAACCAATTGATTTTTAAAAATATATTACCTCCTCTCTATAGAATCATCCAACGGTGCCCCAATATTTATAGACGCCTCCCTCAAGACTCTCCCATGCCTTTGTGATCACAATTCCATGTAAGGGATTCCTACCTTTCTCTTTTTATCAATATTTCTTAATATTGTTATTCCCTTTTATTTTAAATTAATAATTTTAGGGTTTGATTTAACTCCTCCCAATGCTTCCCTATTTATGTTTTAAAGATGATATACCCCTTTATCTATCATTAAATGCCTCCCATGAACACCTGATACAATGTCAAAATTCGGAAAGAAATTTCTCTCTCTTCGTTTATATTTAAGAAATTCTTTTGTATCATGAATCTAAAATCCATTAAAATTGATGGAAAATGTATATATATTACCCCATAATGGTCCATCTCATGTAAATATAATGATACACTCCATTTACCTCTCTTAAAAAAAAATTTAATTATTATTTCACGACATTATGCTACTGAAATTGCATCTCGTTTTTACAAGCCATGTTCATTGTGTAGTGAATACCATGTGCAGGTCTCTATAAGGGGTATTATACTATATGAAAATATACATATTTAATGGTAATTTAATTTATTAATTCCACATTAATTAATCATATAATAACTTTTGATGTTGATTGATTCATGTTATATGATTTATGTGGCGCATTTATGCATGAAATGAAATGCTTAAGATGGGTGTGCCCCAATAGTGCTCCAATGCATTGGGTAAATTATAGTATCAAGAAACATCACGTGAAATGGGTGTTTTATCATGATAATTTAAGTGCAACGAGGTTTTACTCATGCTTCATGTGCAATGCGGGTTTACTCAGGCTCCATATGCAATGAGCCTTGGACCATGCAAATTCCATGTTAAGTGTTGTTCCCACATTTCCATGTTATGATAATCATTCTATATCATGGCTTTATGTTGACAATAATTTACGCTCCATTGATATTCTTATTTTATAAAATGTATTGTATTATTCGTGTTATACCTTTTTTACCCCTTTACTAGGCTTTGTTGCTCACCCTTTTCTTATGCATGTCCTTAGGTTATCCCACACAATGCTAAGTACGAGTGAATGTTGTGGTAATGTAAAGGATCTTTTCAATAATATTGTATTCCATATTTTTTTATGTTGTTATGTAATGATTCTAATTCTCAAATAATTTAGTCCTCTTGATCTTATATGTTGTATCAAGTGTTGTTTTTGTAATAAATCATGTTTATGTGTGTATTAAAGTGTTGGGTTGTTATAGTTGGTATCAGAGGATAAGTTTATTTATTTTTGGGATTAGGATTAGAAAACCCTAGTGAATACTTATAGACAAGAATATTTATAATGAGAAAATCCCTATGTTTTGGTGGGTTTTGACTATGTGGTTTATCGAGCAAATACATCTATGTCTGGATACGAGTAGGTAGAGGCGACACTGGCATAGATGTACATAGGGGTGAAAAACCCGAATACAAGATTCAAGCATGACCGAGGGTAACCTTGTACATGTAAATGGGTCATGCTGCACTATTGGTTACAACACACCCAGGGGATATTCATTAGTAAATTGACAAGATTATTATGGATCATTATTAATATAATTAAAAAAAATCCCCTATGAATATATGATTAAAAGATGATCATGGATTACATAGATTGAAGCCTATAGATTCATAAGATAAGGAATTAAAAACTATTTATAATTCATGTTTTTTTCCATGGATTACCCTTTATGTGTTACCTCTATCATTCCTTTTATTCCAGCCTATGGCCGATAATAGGAGTACATGGTCTAAAAACCGATGCAAAGACCAATGTGATGAATGTTCTAATGAGATCCCTAATCTGATGGGTGCGGGAATTGGAATATGTCATGATTATCTCTCAGTTAACTCACAATCTGAATAGAAACATGGGTCATGTGGAAAATTAATCCCCATTTATGAAAGAACAAGTAACAATCGAGAGATTCATGAGACAAATGCCTCATACTTTTAATAGATCATCTAATCCCTCAATCGCTGGAAAATAGATTAACTCCACTGAAAAGATCTTATCCATCCTTCAATGTCCTGAATAAGAGAATGTTCTCCTAGATGCTTATCATATGGAGGGTAAATATGATCAATGGTGGAAATAGATCCCAAATATGAATCCTGAGAAAGTGATCAAGGCATTGGAATGGAATGATTTCCGAAAGATTTTTTTTTTGATAAATATTTTTCATGCAGCCTCTGGCTTAAGATGGAAAAAAGACATTCTTTCCCTCAAGAAAAAAGGTGATGAATCCATCAGAGAATATGAGTAAAACATAACAATGAATTCATGATACACCTACTGGTTTTTTGTTACCCTTGAAATCAAGGTTGACTACTTCTTTAGTGTGATGAAACCTAGCATCTGTAAAGACCCAGTGATCTGTGACTTCGATAGCTATGATAAAATTGTCTTATGTTCCCTCATAGTCGAAACGATGATCGGACAATATGAAGGGTGACATGGGGATTAGAATATTATGGTGGATTAAATTATTGTAGACTAATGGATAAATCCAATGGTTCTTTCATGATCTAGGAGACCACTTTCCCATGGAGTGGAAAGAATCAGCCTGGAAATTTCTTGATGGATATGAGGAAATGATTTATGTGTAGGGGAGAAGGACACCTGGTTATTAATTGTCGACAATATAAACCCACTGCAGTGATAGATGAGAAGAATTCATCATTTAAATGTCAACCAATTTTTCATTGCTACTACTACAAAGAACTAGGGTATCTTGAAAATCCGTTACCTAAGGCATGGGTTTTCAGAGGAAACCAAAAACCTCCAAGGAAGCAACAGAGATATTTTTCTATCACTACAGTCAAAGTGATCCTTGAAAATGAAGTCGTGATATGTACGATATTTATTCATTAAATAAGAGTGAATGTAATTTTTGATTCAGGTTCTACGAATTATTTTATATCTCTAATTTTTATTAGATCCATCCCAAAACCTCCAAAAACCATGGAAGTAAAGATGTCTATGAGTATGAAAAATGGGTTAATAATTTCATCACATGAATATAGCTCCAACCCTATCATAATCGGGGGATTGAAATTCCTAGTGAACCTCATTATAATTCATATAGTGTAATTTGGTGCAATTCTTGGCATTCATTGAATTTTCTTATATAGATCCTACATAAGTTTTTGTGAGTGGGAAATCACTCTCAATTTGGAGAATCATCCCTTGATTCTATACGAGTGCAAGGAGGAAGATAAATACTTTTTAATTGATCATATCAATTGTGGATATTACTACCCTATAAGCATGCGTATCTGGCTTAAATGATTGATTCTGAGGAGGCAACCATGCTTTATGAAATGTCTACTTGTAAGGGAATTCATTTTAGTATTTCCCCTGAAATTTCCTGGTCCTCCTTCTAGATGAGATGATGAATTCACAATTGATCTTATACCTGGGGTGTTTCCAATATCCATGTCACCATGTAGAATGGTTGTTGTGGAGCTTTTGGAGTTAAAGAAAAAACTATTTTAGAATCTAGATAATGGGTTTATACATCCATGTGCTTCATCTTGGGGTGCATTAGTCCCCTTATTCATGAAGTAGGATGGGTCAATGTTCCTTCGAATCGATTATCATGAGATTAACAAAATCATGATAAATAAAAAGTATTCTCTACCACAAATTGATAACTTGTTTAATTAGATATGTGGAAAAATAATACTTTTCCAAGATAGATTATTCATTCGGGATATCATCATGTAAGGGCGATGAAGGAAGATATCCCCAAGACTACTTTTTGTACACGATATGGGCACTATTAATTCATAGTAATACCTTTCTGACTCACTAATACTCCAAAAATCATCAGTGAAAAGGAGCCTTATCACTATGCATGTACCCACTTTTACCTCAAGTGGAGAACATTTTTGGTATTCAGTGATGCTTAGAAGAAGGAAACAGGCTGTGTGTTAATGAAATATCACAAATTCATGGCCTATGCTTAACATCCATTGAATGTTCATATGAATAATTATCCAATACATGATCTAGAGTTAGCTGTGGTGATCTTCACATTAAAAATTTGGTAGCATTATCCCTTTGGGGAGAAGTGTGAAATATATACGGACCACAAAATCATGAAGTATATATTCAAATAGAAATAGATGAACTTGATCCAATAAAGATGGATATAATTGATTAAAGACTATGACTGATCAATCCATTACCAACCTGGGAAAGCAAACAAGGTGGCAGATGCTCTATGTTGAATGGACCCATTGATTCAACGATTGATGAGAATTGGGAAGGATACAATATTCTTATATTTGACGAACATGGAAATTGGAATCATAAAGAATGTAACTTCATCAATCCATTCACTAAATATTTCGCAACCGCCTATTTTTTAAAGGTCAAAGGATTCTCAAATGGATGATGTGGGAATATAGTTGAATGTTTATACTATCATACAAGGGAAATCCTAAGAGTTAAATCATAAAAGAAAAGGAACAGTGAACTTTGGGAAAATAGTAGGTGTTCTATCAAGTGCATAGCTTAAGAAGGAACTTTTGGATGATGCACATAGTTCAAATTTTATTATTCACCAAGGAAACACAAAAATGAATCAAGATCTTCAAGAGCATTATTGGTGGGATAATATGAAGAAGGATATCCTTGAGTATACATAAAAGTGCCTGGTGTATCAGCATGTGAAGGAAAAGAGGCATAAATCTAAGGGGATGAAGCAACCATTTCCCATACCAGCATGGAAATGAGAGAACTTCCCCATGGATATTGTCACCTGAATAGAAAAGACATCCAAAGGATACAATGAAAACTTAGTTTTTGTTGGATTTTCATATAGGTTATTCACACTTCAATGAAATTTTGGTAAATTTCCCCAGGGATTAAATGGAACACTTATACATCAACTATGTGGTATGGAATCATAGGGTACCACTATCAATTGTATCCGATCAAGATCAATGTTTCACCTCTATGTTTTGGAAGAGTCTCTAACATTCTTTGGATAATGAATTGAACTTGATTACGCAGTATCATCCTCAAACTGATGGCCAATCTGAGTGAACAATTAAGAACCTAGAAGATATGCTAATATCGTGTTCAATATACTTTAATGAAGAATGGGATCAATATCTATCTCCAGTGTAATTATCTTGTAATAACATTTTCCACTCATGAATCCAAATTTCACCAAATAATTCCTTTTATTGGAAAAGTTTCATAACACTGGCATGTTGGGATGATGTAGTGAGCGTAAGATTATATGACTAGAAATGGTTTAAGAAATGATTGAGAAGGTAAAACCCATTCAACAACATATCAAGGAAGCCCATAGTTGACAGAAGAGTTATGAAAATAATGGTAAATGAGACCTAGAGTTTAATGTTGGATACATTGTATTTCTATGAATATCTCTATGGGAGAAAGTCACGAGGTTTGTAAATAAGGGGATGTTATGTCCTAGGTATATTATACCCTTCTAGATTATTGATCTTTTTTGGGTTTTGGCCTATAGACTAGAACATCCACCTACCACTTCCAAAGTACAAGATTTCATTCATGTTTCCCTCTTAAATATGTATATGCCAGAACCTTCACATGTACTATCTTCAGAGGTAGTACAGCTATAGGATTATATTTCTTACAAGGAGAAAATAGTGATGATTTATGATCATAGTGAAAATGTTATACAAAATAAGACAATGCCCAATATCATGGTGTTGTGGAAAAACTACATGTTTGAAGAAGCAATGTGGGAATCGGATGAAGTGATAAAATAGAGTTACCAAGATATGTTTTTGTGTGGGAAAATGAAATTATGAAGGTGAAATTTATTAAGGTATGAGGATTATTAAAACCTAATAAAATCATAAATGGAAATTCTTCTGGGTCTATTTATATGCGTTCTTATGGTTATGTAGAATGTATACACTTATTTGGTTCAATGTTGTGGATTTCAAAATAACATTATGAATTGTGACAGTTTCTAATATAGTCATTGAATAATGATCACATGATTTGTATAAATATACGGCTTTAACGAATCAATTTTACTCAGAAAAAATAAGTGATGGACTCATCTAGTAGACTCACCCCATTGAAGCCCATTTTTTGAAGGTTGTGTTATTGGAATTTACTCATGACCAAGAAAAATTATATCGTTAATACGTTAAGCTAGAGAAGAACCACCTACTAAAGAAGTGGATGTTGATTGAGATTACCACTCGAGCAATGTTATCTGAGCAACCCCAAGAGTCTATCACCATCGCACAACATAACATAAGGTCTTATGCTATTAATTTAAGGGGTTATGTAAAAGGGCCTTAGTACTATGATTATGTACATTTTTCTTCTATAGTGAATAAACATTATTTTTATTATTGTTATTTTGTAAATATATTTTAAATAATAAATAGAATTCTTAGTTCACATTCAAATAAGAAGTCTATTTTGATGAATTAAGGGAATTTTAATTTAGATAATATATTAATAAAATATTATTATTATTATTATTATTAAATTTCATTTTATTAAATATAACTGATCGAATAATTTTATTAATGCAATGGTAATATTTATTAAAGATTGAATGCCCTTTTTATCAAAACCCTTGAATTTTCGTTAAATGTGGGTTTTTATTTTAAAAGTAAATATTCACATATTTATAAAATTATTTATATAAAATTAATATTATTTTTGGAATCAGGACGTTGAATTTATGCAACGGTGAATTTTTCATAATTTTATAAGACAGCCGAATTTTTGGGAAAAAATTAAATATCGTTTAAATATATAATGTGTTTTATGACATCATAATGAACCAATAGTGAAGTAATAAAATAATATAAACATTATGCTCTGCCAGTTTATGTTTTAAAATTACCATAATGTGATTTTGGGTTTTTTGATTTATTTTACAATGGTTGAGTGGACTCTTCCAGGCTTATAAAACATTTTGTCTTTTTATGTTTTCTATCATTGAGAGTGTGACTCACCTCCACATAAGAAACCCTATTATTTTAAGATGTCTTTCAATTTTCAATATGAATTTTTTTCCCACATCTATTTGGCAACAACTATGGGAAAAAACCATGTTTTGGTTTGTGGTTTTGATTAGTTTAATGTGTGGTTCCCCAATCCTAAATAACAATGAATTACCTCTCCTTTCCAATATAAACCCACCAAATATCCCACTTTCTCTTCACTAAAAGACTTTATAGATCATCCAAACTCTTCCCTGTTCTCTCTAGAATCCTCCTGAGGTGCCCAAAGCTCCAAATAATCCACTCTAAAGCCTCTCCCAATAATTTTGGGATCACAATTCCAAGTAAAGGATTCCTACCATTGTTTTTTTTCCTAGAATATTAATATTGTTATGCCATTTTGTTTTCAATTAAAATTTTTTTTGTGTGATTTAGAACCTCCTCCTGTACTACCCTATTTATGTTTGAATGATGAGAGATCCCTTTCTCTCTCCTTAAATGCCTCCAATTTACACCTGATACTATGCTAGAAATCCGAAAGGAATTTCTCTCTCTTCATTTACATTCAAGAAATTCTTTTGTATCATGAATCTAAATTCAAGTAAAATTATTGGGAAATGTTTCTATATGACCCCTTTATTGTCCATTTCATGTACATGTGATGAGACCCACCATTTCTCTCTCATCATGTAGAGACCCAGAGCTTGACATACATAGACATTACATTACTTTTGCGGAATACATAATAAATAACAAAAAATAGACACAAAAGGACCGTAATAGTTTAGTGTATTTGGAAACTCGGAACATAATCTTCTAATCGTGGTGAAAGATCTTCAACATCCCCCATAATGATATTCCCCTTTAGTTTTCTTACCTAAAACCTTTCTTTATATCCAGGGGAAGAGGAAACATATAAAGGGTGAGATCAAATGCTCAGTAAGGGTAAGCATAGATAAAATAAAACAAATCATAAACATTTGAACTTAAAAACATGAACATAAGGTTTAAACAACAAAATCTTGAGCAATGACATAAAACATGGAATAACATAAGGCATAGATCATAAAGAAAAATTAATCATGATAAAATATAATGGGAATAAAACATGTGATTGTGGCAACCATTAAGCACATGATATGATTTACATACTAGCCAAGGCATTGCTAGCAAGACCATCTTAGTTGACAAAGTCCCTTTCTGAATCGAGTTCACTCCTCGTTCTAGTACTGTATTACTGAACAAGATTAACTTACCATTCCAGCAATGTCTATCTCATGAGATATAAATCATTACCCAATACATTAGAGGGAGATATAGGTACCACCCATCTCATATTCAAATCATTCTTACTTGTGCCACAAAATAAATTTAAAATATTCACCATAACCAAAAGAATAAAATCGGTTTCATAAACATCATCGCATCATTTCATAATCCATATAAAAAAATGGAAATTTAATAATAAGAAAATTGAAACCATGTAAATCATAGAGAGATTAAACTTGAATCACACACATATGAAATAATTTCATCTTAGATGGAAAATGGTTTTGATAAAACATTTGAAATGAAATCTTGAGGAAATTATCCTTTCTTCTTCAAAATCAATTTCTTTTCACAAAACGACATTCAATTTTAAAAGAATAGGATTTTATTGAAAATAGTCATGAAATATTTTGGGGTAAGATTCATGAAAATAAGGCTTTATAAAACCATAAAAATCCTTTCATGCTGTATAAGATAAAAAAACATTCTTCTAGTACTTTTTCCAGAAAAGTCAAAAAAGTACCTTGTAACGTAAAAAAAAGAATGATTCCTTACATAACATGAAGTAAATGTCAAAAATTTGTAAAAATTACTTTAGACATACATTAAAACACTTTTATAAAACATGTACATGTATGATATAAATATCCCCAGTAAATACATACGAATAGGAAATCTCTGATAAAAATGAGATTTGAAAAATTATCCCTTACCTTAGGTCTGATATGATTCGTACATATCCGAAACTCCTGTATAATGATTTAAATAATGTATTTTATTTATTAAAGAATCATATTATTTGTTATGATATCATATATGTTTCACTTATGACTTTATATTACCCGTTTGTTTGTAAATTCCATGTTAAAGCATCATTTTGGGTAAAATCATTTCATTTATCATCTGTGTTTCACATTTTCATTCTTGATATTATTACATATATCCGGATTTACATAATTCCAGAATTTAAAAAATGATTTATATATATTATATATTCATCATATACATAAGTATATTATAGATTGATAAAAGGAATGAAATACACCGTTCATAGAGACGGTAGGTTGTATGTACGGATGAAAGCTGCTTTCGTTTCCTAATTGAATTGAATGAAACTAAATAGTTGACATACATATATATATACATAAATCCAGTAGAATTATTATTTCATATATTTCATTATTATTCATTATATAAACTATATGATCATTCATGAATGGCTAACATGGAGAATGAATCTCATCGCGTTGTGGAGACGGTAGTCCGTACATACGCACGAGTGATGATATCGTTCCCATAATTATTGAATAAAATTAGAGTGGATGGTATAATATATCCGAATCAGTATGATGTTATAATAACCATATATAGTTATTTTTTACACCATTATACCCATCCATGTATGGTGTTGGTGGAAAAATAGATTTCACCACGACGTGGAGACGGTATTCCGTACGTATGCACGCGTGGTGATTTCGTTTTCCGTAGGATGGATAGATGGGGAAATAGGGTAGATTCATACTTATAATAACATATAAGTATATTATTTATAATGATGTTATTAATTCATAATGAAACAACTAAATAAGAAGAAGTTGAAGAAGTAATAAAGTTGAAAGAATCGGTAATAGGCATTACCTCTTCTTTGAAGCGCCTCTTTGAGAACTCCTCTTAGGGCACTAAAATTGGTCTTTGAAGAAGACCAGGACCTCTAGGATGAATATATGGAAGTTTAGAAGAGAATTAGGCAGGGGTTGGCCAAGCTTGAAGGCTCAAACTGGTTTTAGGAAGAGAGGGAGGAGGTGCCCTTTTATAAGGGAGGAGAGGGGAAACTTTGGAAAAACAAAAAATATTATTTAATTATAAGGTCATATTTTGTTTTTAATAGATCAAAAATGATTTATTTCTAATCTTAGGTGGGTATGGGTAGAAATCCTCTCATCCAATAAAATTTATACAAGTTTAGGTTTCTATTTTAAACATATAATTTAGGTTTAACCTTAAGTTAAATAATTTTACTTTTACCGTGTCTTCTTGTTTTCTTACAATATTAGGTTAATAAAAATACTATTACAAGCCAAAAGAACCCCAAGATTTTTATTATTAATATATATAACCTTATCTAAGTCATTTGGCCGAACCATATATTTTTAGGAATAAAATAACAATTAATAATATAATATTTGTTTTAAACACTCTTTTATGTCATTTTTTACACTATTTGGTAATTGATTTTTTGTGAAAATCATAATAGAATTATTAGTTACAAAAAAGTTGACAAAATCAATACCATCATGTCATATTAACCTATAAAATTAGTGGAATTCAAAAAAGTGTCAAATTAAATTTATTTTGGTATTTATAACATCAATTATGTCAATATTTCATTAATAAGATAATTACTACATCCTCATTGTGTCAAAAATAAATTCGATTATTTAATGTCTAAAAATTATAAATAAAATACCATTATGTAGGAAAGCGTTTTATCTTTCTAATTAATATTTATAGTCGAATTTATCTTATGTAGAACCTTATATTAAAAATGATTTACTTATTAAACTTTGATTTTATCTATTTTAACCCTTCTTTAAATAAATTAATATTAAATGTCTAATCTAATCCAAGTGGGCGTAAATGGTCATAATTTAATCCTAAGGTTGTTTTTGGTCGAATTAAACTTATCCAATAGAATTAGGACATGTTTTAGGGTAATAATAATATCATTTTTACCCTTAATTGCCATATTTACTTTTAACCGTGGTAAATAAAAGTAAAAAGTCAGTATTCACCAAAAATTATTTTCCTCATATTGAACCACATTTATCTTACTGACATAAACTGTGTCTCTCATATTATTCCAATACCATTCAAAAAATCTGTAAAATTATGTTTTATGTAAATTTTCAAATTCTCCTAAGAGGTGGGTAAAAGACGGTCAAAAGTTCAATAAAATTTTTATATATCTAAAATTATTATAAAATGACTCCAATGAATTAAATTGAACTTATATAGGTATTATGTGTTAATAAATTTAATAAAAATTAATAATTATTTAAATAAAAAGTCAGTTTTTAAATAGTAACCCAATGTTTTCACTATTCATCAAAAATTGAAAGTTTTCAGAAAAATACCAAAATATCACCCTAGGCTAATTTTGATATTCCGAATCTAAAAATGAAGTCCATTTTGAAAGATGAAATTTTAAAAAATTTAAAAAGTTGTTATTACTATTCATAACAGCTAGTTTTAATAATATTTTAATAGCATATCATTTTTTAGTGAAACTCGGTATTGCGTACAACGCAAGCTATCAAGGAAGGTCGTGATTGGGTGTAATGCAGCCAAGATAGGGTTCTGTGTTGTGAACAACTCCTTTATTGTAACGTACAACAGAAGACATCAATAAAATTAAAAAGAATATTTTTCATAAAATCTCGGGGATTACATTCTACCCCCCTTAAAATGAATTTCTCCATCGAAATTCATCGGAGTTATAAATGTTTTACTACTCGAAAGTTTCTTTATAGAAACCCACATCGTAAAAAGGAATACCAAATCCAATCATTAAAAACTAAAGTATGAAACATAACGGTTACCCAAATTAACTAATCACTGGCTTTCCACAAAGGAGAACATATGTGAAAATATGGATATGGAAGAGAAACCTAACCATCATGTTCAGATGGAGAGTGGTAGAGAACATGGCTATGAAAAAGCCAACAATCTCAAAGCTATAGATTTGTGATGATCTATGGTACCATCTGACTAATCAAATATAAGGGAACTATGACATCATTTTTTTTTCAAGATCATTTCCCTAAAGTTGATGAATTAAAAGAAATACTTAAATGATTTTGGTACAATCTCACTATTGTTTGTTAATTGAACAATTCCCACTTCATCCCTTAAAGAAATGAAGTTGAATTTGTTATTCGTGATGTGTTAACAGATCATGTGATAGAATGATGGGTCATTCCATCTGTTTCAAACAAAAGGTTATCAAAAGTTATAAGTCCGTCATATGGTTAGATTAATCGTATATTGTTCCAAAAATTAAATTATACTTCATATATCAAACCACTTAATAAAATAAAACTAGTTTATACTAACCAGGGACTTCCTATAGGCCATTGGTAGGCGATAAAGGTAGTCACACTTCGGTTGTGGGTTCGATTCCCACAGCCTTGTCCGACGCGATGGGCTGTCACCTGTCCAGCAGGTTGTCCTTTTTCTAAAACAATATTACTATAACATCCCATCAATAATATCGAAAAAACTTCTATCCTTAAACAATACTAACTTATGTCCAACATAATTCAATCAAATCATTAGGCTTATCCATAATACTGCAGTCTACTCTCATAATATAGTGAAAATGATTACCAGAGATTTCATATAACAAGAATGTTAATACTATCGTTGATCCCCATATATCAAAAGGTATGTCTTGTTGGTTACATTCCAAACATTTGAAGGACTTAATCATGCATTCTATTGAAAAATGAATACCCATTGAACCTTAGTGAAAACATTAATGTAGTTAAAAGTTAACACTTTCCACATACCAAATTCCTCAAAATTCTATATACTCAAACCATGATATCACATAGTCCTTATATCAATCATCATCTCATGAATACAATCAAACATATCATTATATTCTTATTCCTTCATTATGTGCATATCATCTACATTCCAAAAATATCTGGATAACCTTCCATGGTTACTGGTACAATTTAACATATACTTTCAAATACTATAGGAAAAACAATAGTGTAACAATCCTTAGATGATTCTTTATTCCATAGTACCATTAACTATACAACATAACTCTCGATAAACATTCTATCATTCCACTATTTTCTAAAACAACTGACTGAGCTTCAATACTTCTTTCATCTCATATATCATTTGTAATCTCCCCATCATCATCAATATAAATACTACCCATATGATCATGCTGATTCTCTTCATGAGATTTTCCCTTAGGGAATTGGTTTGAATAATGCCCGTACATTCCACATTTAAAACATCTAATCGTTGTTGATGTCGTAGAAATACCATTATTATTGTCCATGGTGTTAACTGAACCTTTTCATTTGCATTTACTGGCTTTGTGTCCTTCTTTTCCACACCCAAAGCATCTTCTCGTTCCTTTGAAACAATCTCCCTGATGCCTCTTCCCAAATTATTTACATGAGGGAAATTGAACTTTCTTTCCTCTGTGATTATCATGAAACTCCATCGTTCTCATATTATCTGAGTCAGGAAACTTACCAAAGTTGAGATTATTGATCATATTATGAGATTGCTGATTAAGCATAATAATGATGTTTGGACTTCCAAATCCCATTTCATTTGGTTTCTCATTAAGAATATCATTCCATTGTCTGTCATATCCTCAATTATTATGAATCTTCCTGTTTCTAGCCATTTTCTAAAACCCAAAAAGAATACTCTGAGAGGATAAAATAATGATAGGGAAAACAACATAGTAGTGGGGGAGTTAACTTCATATCTAACATCTTAGGTTAAATTCTAAGATCTTTACCGTAGTTCTAGGACTATATCCTATACGTCTACTTATCCATAGGGACAGCCCTAGACATACCTTAGAAATATCTCTAGGGATCTCACAAATGTTTTCGAATCCTAGTTTCCAAAGGTTTACTAAACCATTCCTTTGATACCAACTATAGAGACCCAAAGCTTGACGTACATTGACATTACATTACTTTTGTGGAATACCGAATACATAACAAAAACAGACACACAAGGACCGTAATAGTTTAGTGTCTTTGGAAACTCGGAACGTAATCTTCTAATCGTGGTGAAAGATCTTCAAAATCTCTCATAAAGATCTTCCCCTTTTGTTTTCTAACATAAAACCTTTATTTATATCTTGGGGAAAAGAAAACATATAAAGGGTGAGCTCAAATTCTCAGTAAGGGTAAGCATTGATAAAATAAAACAAATAATAAACATTTTAACTTAAAAACATGAACATAATGATTAAACAACAACATCTTGGGCAATGGCATAAAAAATGGAAGAATATGAGGCATAGATCATAAAGAAACATTAATCATGATAAAATATCATGGGAATGAAACATGTTATTGTGGAAACCATTAAGAACATGATATGATTTCCATAGTAGCCACGACATTGCCTCCAAGACCATCTTAGTGGAAAAAGTCCCTTTCTGAATCGAGTTCACTGCTCATTCCAGTCCTGTATTACTCAACTGGATTAACTTACCGTTCCAGCCATGTCTATATCATGAGATATAAATCTTTACCCAATGCATTAGAGGGAGATATAGGTCCCACAGATATCATATTGAAATCATTCTTACTTGTGCCGCAAAATAAATTTAAAACATTCACCATAACCCAAAGAATAAAATGGGTTTCATAAACATCATCCCATCATTTCATAATCCATATAAAACAAATGGACATTTCATCATAAGAAATGTGAAAACATGTGAATCATAGTTACATTAAACTTTAATCATACACATATGAAATAATTTCATCTTATATGGAAAATGGTTTTGATAAAACATTTGAAATGAATTCTGGAGGAAAATATCCTTTCTTATTCAAAATAAATTTCTATTCACAAAAAGTTGTTCAATTTTCAAAGAAAATGATTTTATTGAAAATAGTAATGAAATATTTTGTAGGAAGATTCACGAAAATAAGGCTTTATAAAACCGTAAAAATCCTTTCCTGCCGTATAAGTTAAAAAAACATTCTTCTCTTACTTTTGCCGGAAAAGTCAAAAAAGTACCTCGTAACGTAAACAAAAGAATGATTACTTACATAACATGTAGTAAAAGTAAAAAATGGGTAAAAAGGACTTTAAAAATACATGAAAAAACTTTTATAAAACATGGACATGGTTGATATAAATAACCCCAGTAAATACTTACGAATAAGCAATCTCAGATAAAATTGAGATTTGCAAAATTATCCCTTACCTTAGGTCCGATATGCTTTGTACATATTCGAAACTCATGTATAATGATTTAAATAACGTCATTGACTTATTATAGATTCAAATTAATTGTTATGATATCATATTTGTTTCACTTATGAATTTTTATTAACCATTCTTTTGTAAATTCCATGTTAAAACAGCATTTTGGGTAAAAGCATTTCATTTATCGTTTGTGTTTCGACTTGCAGTTCTTGATAGTATTACTTATATCATGATTTACATAATTACATAATGTAAAACATTATTTATATATAAAATATATTCATAATATACATATGTATATTATAGATCGATAAATGGAATGATATACACCGTTCATGGAGACGGTAGGCCGTACGTACGCATAAACGGTGTTTTCATTTCGTTATTGAATTGAATGAAAGTAAATAGATGACATACATATATATATATATACTTAAATCCAATAGCATTATTACTTCATATATTTCATTATTTTTCATTATATAAACTATATGATCATTCATGTATGGTTAACAAGGAGAATGAATCTCATCGCGTCGTGGAGACAGTAGTCTGTACGTACGCACGAGCGATGATATCGTTCCCATAATTATTGAATAAAATTGGAGTGGATGGTATAATATATCAGAATACTTATGATGTTATAATAACAATATATAGTTATTCTTTTCACCATTATACCCATCCATGTAAGGTGTTGGTGGAAAAACATATTTCACCATGGCGTGAAGACGGTATTCCGTACGTACGCACGCGTGGTGATTTCTTTTTCCGTAGGATGGATAGATGGTGAAATAGGGTAGTTTCATACTAATAATAACATATAAGTATAAACTTTATTCTGATGTTATTACTTCATAATGAAACAACTATGTAAGAAGAAGTGGAAGAAGAAATAAAGTTGAAAGAATCGATGGCAGACATTTCCTCTTCTTTGAAACGCCTCTTTGAGAACTCCTCTTAGGGAACTAAAATTGGTCTTTTAAGAAGACCATTACCTCTAGTATGTATCTAGGGATGTTTAGAATAGAAGTTTTCAAGGGTTTTTGGATCTTGAAGGCTCAAAGTGGTGTGAGGAAGAGAGGGAGGAGGTGCCCTTTTATAAGGGTGGAGAGGGGTACCTTTGGAAAAACTAAAAATATTATTTTATTATAAAGTCATATTCGGTTTTTAATAGCTCCAAATTGATTTATTTCAAAGATAATTTGGGTATGGGTCTAAATAATCTCATCAAATAAAATTTAAACAAGTTTTGGTATCTATTTTAACCTTATCATTTAGATTTAACCTTAAGTTAAAGAATTTTACTTTTACTGTGTCTTCTTGTTTTCTTACACTATAAGGTTAATAAACTAACTATAACAAGACAAACGAACCCCACGTTGTTTATTATTAATATATATAACCTTATCTAAGTCATTTGGCCAATCCATTGATTTTTAGGAATAAAATAACAATTAATAATATAATAATTTTTTTAAAAACAATTTTATGTCATTTTTGACACTATTTGGTAATTGATTTTTGTGAAACTCGTAACAGATTTATTAGCTCGAACAAAGTTAACTAAATCAATACTAACATGTCATGTTAACCTATAAAATTATTGGAATTCATAAAAAGTCTCAATTTACATTTATATGGGTATTTATAACATCAATTATGTCAATATTTCATTAATAAGATAATTACTACATCATCATTGTGTCAAAAATATATTAACTTATTTATTGTCTAAAATTTATAAATAAAATAAAATTATGTAGGAAATATATTTATCTTTCTAATGAATATTTATAGTCCAAATTATCTTATGTATAACCCTATATTAAAAATGATTTACTTATTAAACATTGATTTCAACTATTTTAACCCTTCTTTAAATAAATTAATATTAAATGTCCTAATCTAATCCAAGTGGGCTTAAATGGTCATATTTTATTCCTAATTTTGTTTTTGGTCAAATTACACTTATCCAATAGAATTAGGACATGTGTTAGGGTAATAATAATATCATTTTTACCCTTAATTACCATATTTACTTTTAACCGTGGTAAATAAAAGTAAAATGTTACTATTCACCAAAAATTATTTTAATCTCATTGAACCACATTTTACAAACTGAAATCAACCATGTCTCTTCGATTTATAAAATTACATTCACAAAATTGGTAAAATTATGTTTTATGTAAATTTGCAAATTTTCCAAGGAGGTGGGTAAAAGACGGTCAAAAGTTAAATAAAATTTTTATATATCTAAAAATATTATAAAATGACTCCAATGAATTACATTGAACTTATATAGGTATTATGTGTCAATAAATTTAAATAAAAGAAATAATTATTTAAATAAAAAGTCTTTTTTTAAAGAGTAACCCAGTGTTTTCACTATTCATCAATAATTGAAAGTTTTCAGAAAAATACAAAAATTTCACCCTAGGCTAATTTCGATAATCCGAATCCAAAAGTGGAGTCCATTTTGAAAGATGAAATCTAAAAAATTTCAAAAAGTGGTTATTACTATTCATAACGGCTAGTTTTAATAATATTTTAATAGCATATCGTTGTTTAGTGAAACTCGGTATTGCGTACAACGCAAACTATCAAGGAAGGTCACGATTGCGTGTAATGCAGAAAAGTTAGGGTTGCATGTTGTGCAAGACTCCTTATTTGTAACATACAACACAAGACATCAATAAAATTAAAAATAATATTTTTCATAAAATCTGGGGGTGTTACACATCAACCATTTTCATGAATTCAAATGTCACATCGTTATGCTGTTGAAATTTCACAACTTTTTTCCACACCAAGATCATTGTGTAGTGGATACAATAAAAATGTATCTATCTAGGGTATTCACCATTATTAACATATGCATATTGAATGTTCCTTTCATGAATTTATTCAACATTCTTTAATTGAGGAATAACTTATGATGTTGATTGACTCCATGTTATATGATCTATGTGGCACACTTATGCATGAAATGAGATATTTACGGAGGGAGCGCACTGATAGCACTCCAATTCATTGGGTAAATTATAGTATCGTGATATGTCACATGAAAAGGGTGTTTACTCGTTATAATAAAAGTTCAATTATGGTATAATCTTTATTCATGTGTATTTAGGGTTTACTCATTATCCACGTGCAATGAGCCTTGAATCATGCTAATTTCATGTTATGTGTTGAAGCCATATTTCCATGTTATGATAATCATGTTATATCATGCCTTCATTTTCATGTTATTTTATACTCCATGGATATGCCTATTGTTTAACATGTATTGTATTCATTATGATATACCTTATTTTCTCTCTTACTGGGCTTAGTAGCTCACTATTTTATTATGCATGTCCTCTGGTTTTCCCATGCAATGCTAAGTACGAAATAATTTAGTGATCGTGTAATGAAGATTTTCAATAATGATGTTTTATTTCTTGTTTTACATTTTTATTTAAGGGCCCTAAGACCAAAATTCACTAGACATATCGATATTTTATATTTTATCAAATGAATTTTATGTAACAAATCATGATCATGTGTGTAATTAATAGAAGTGATGTTATAATGGGGACATAAACTATGTCAAGGTTATAATCTATAATTTATGTATATACCTTTTATTACTTATCAATAAATATAACTAAATCATATGATTGACAAAAAGGTTCAATAAAGTGTCACTTTTCATTCAAGTGGGCCTTATTTTCATTTTCATAAAAGTGTGAGAATGAAAAAAATGGGAAAAGAATATAATATAGGATTAAAAATACCATTTATACTATCTTATATCAATAAAATATTATTTTTTTGGATTATAACAGTAACATATGGATGGTTTTGTAAAACATCATGATTTCCCTGGTCTAAATTATGATTCTACAAGTAGATAACCTAGGTCAACATTCTATGTGTTATAGAATCACCTGACATGGTATTCTTCTCCAATACATATAGGATATAGAACTATGTATTAGGTATCATCATCCCACTTGATCTAAATATCAATTATCTTTTCTAAAGGGATTAGAGATACTCTTATCCCCATTTTTATTCAAGATTATAGATTATATTTCGGTTCCCCTACTTTGGGACACAAAAAATAAAAACATTCCATCCTATTTTAGGATCACATACAATATGAGTGACTAAAAAGGATATGAACTCACCCAACCCCCACTACATATATTCTAAATTTCATAGTAATATTAATACATGTCCAACAAAAATTGAATTTTATTTTATTTATCCTTTATCCGAGCTAGCATAGACTTATATCTTTATACGTGGAACAAAAAATGATTCATTAATAAAATCAAAATTATATCCCAACTACATTTTTAGGGTTGTTATCAGATTCCAAATAAATTTTTTTATTTTGAAAGAGGTAATTGTGTTTTCTATTATCATAGATCCTTATAACCCCAATTACATTAAGTAGAAAGATATAAAACAAATTAGGACCCCATCATCATCGTTGATGAATGGGTTAACAGGACTGTAATCAGTAAATAATACTAATATAAAATATTCTTACAATGAAAATAGATATAAAATATTATCTTATATATCATTATACTCTATCGATTTAGAAAATCAGTTCCTTTAAGGTAAAGAAAGAGAATATGTGGAGGAAAAGAATAAGGATTTTACAAAAATGATATTTTATTTTGATTTAAAAATAAATTTAATTTATTTCTAAATTTACTAAATCATAAGAAAATGGGTCCTAGAAATCACTATGGGGAATAAAAATGATGTAAGTAAAAAAATATAGATTTAGAAATAAAATATTTGTATATGAACACTGATTGAAAATTAAAAAATTTAAACATTCAATGTATCCTTCAAATTCTTAAAGAATTAGAGAATGTGATCGAGAAAGATCACTTATTATTCGTATTCGTAATATTAGGATTGGATCTGCATATGTTTTGTACAAATATTTATATCACCATTTTGAGAATCAAAATTCAAAGAGTTACATTTGAATGTGAAAACAAGACTGAATGGGTCTTCTACATACTTGGGAAAATGTAAGGGAGATTCAGTAATGTTGAAAAAGATATTATAACATCAATTAAACTAAATAAGGATATGTATGAGGTGAAAATATCAGGTAATCATATAGAGTGGATGTAAAGGTGACCTATCTGTCAACTATGCCACTATCACCCCAAAAAACTAAAATCTACCTCATATAATGTTTCTATAGTATTATTAACCACAAAATTTTAAATCATTTGGTATATAATGATTATTGTAAAAAAATTAGAAGAAAATTATATAGTCTTAGTAATAGGGTAAAGGGTAATACATTTACCTAACATCAGATATCATATTGTTTGGGGAATAATATTTGTTGTTAGATTCAATGATCACCAACTATGGAATTCTATTCCATTGTATACTCATATCTAATACATGAATCAATTTATTATTATAAATGAATATATATAAACATATAATGTGTATGGATAAACCAGTGATGAATCTTTTGAAATGGGATAAGTAGAACAACCCTACTCTTTATTACACACCTTAACATGATTTATTACAGAAAAATTCAATTATGAAAAATATAAGGATCAACAGGTCTAGTGTCTTGGGAAATTAGGGACATTACATAACACCTTAAGACATAAAAATAAAACATATATATTTAATGCATATTTACATGACCTCAAAATTCTGTCATACGTAGCATTGAATGTGATATCCTGAGGAGATACTTGTGAAAAGGGTAAGATATAAATCACCGGAAGGGAGTAAAAAAGTCAGAACATGAAGAATAAAATACTTGATATGAATTAGTAAAATCAATGGACCATAAGAAAACATGAACACAAAGACATGATATATAATGATTATCATTAAATTGAAATGTGGCAACTATATTTAGAATGATATTAGCATGATCTAAGGCTCATTTCACATGGAGCATGAGTAAAAATGAATTACAATTGAATTAGCATGAGTAAACCCTTTTTGAAAATAGATTTTCATTTTTCAACACCCATTTCACATGAAATATCATGATACTATTCATTACCTAGAGAATTAGAGTTCAATCAGGGCACGACCTTCATAATCATTTCATTGCATGATTAAGGGTGCCACATTGATCATACTACGTGTATTCAATAAAAATCATAATTTATTCCACAAATAAGAGATGTGGAATAAATAAATGAAATTCCTTAATCAAAATGTACATTTGAATAATGGTGAATACCCTTTATTGAGAAATAGTTATGGTAATCACTTATATAATGGTTTTTGCATGGAAATTTTGGTGTATCTTCGGAAGAATAACAAATTTAAATAAAAATCGTAAAATGGGATAATGAGAGAGAAAGGCGACTCTCATAATTTATAAATGAATCAGATAGTAATGGTTCATTGAATATAATATGTCAACATTTTTAATAGAATTTCTATGCACAAATTCAATGAATAACTTGAATGTAAATGAGTAGAGAGAAATCCCGTACAGAATTTTGGCATGGTAACATGTGTACATGGGAGGCATTAATGAGAGATAAAGGTCTATGTAATCATTCAAAAATAAGTAGGGTAGTTTAGGGGATGTTTAAAACCATACCAAAACATTTTTAATTTAATATTAAAGGTCATAACAATATAAATAAACATGGACATAAATAAAAAAGGAAAGAATGTGAGGATCCCTTACTTAAAAGTGTGATCCCAAAGGATTTGGAGGGGTCTGAGGGAAGTTTTAGGGGAGCATGGGGAAACTAAGAGGGATTCTAGAGAGATTAGTGCAATGTTTTTTCGAGACCCAAATTGTTTGATTTAATAGTAATGATAGATTGAGTGGGTTAATAAAGGAATGGAGAGGGAATTCTTTATTATTTTGGTTTTGGACAATACTCATTAAACTAATTAAAACCATGAACCATAACATGGTTTTTTTTTCATGATTTTCTTCAAAGTGGAGTGGAATACATTATATTATATGTCCAATGGACAAACATATTAAAATAACATGTTTCCTTATGTGAAGGCGAGTCACACTCACAAAGAAATCATTTTAAAATTTATGTTTCATATGTCTTGGAGGGTCCACTAAGGAACCATAAAATTAATCCAAAAAACTAAAAATCACATTATATAAAATCTAACACATATATTTTCCCAATATCTGTTTTATTTTATTTTATTAAATCATTATTGGGTCATTAAAATTTCATAAAACACATTATATATTTAATCGGTATTTAATATTTCTTAAATATTTCGGCAGTCTCAGAAAATTATGAAAAATTAATCGTTGGATGATTTTGAAATATTTCTTCCAAAAATAATATTCATTTTTTCTAATTACATTTCTAAATAAATGAATTTTTTACTTTAGAAATTAAAACTATCATTTATCTAAAATTCATTTCTTTTGAAAAAAACAGCTTTCAACCCATTCTAAAAATTACAATTGTATTCATAAAAAGTATACTATCATTTAAATGTAATATAGTAATAATATTTTATTAAAATATTATTTAATTAAATAATACATTAATTCATCCAAATATATTTATTAATTGAATATTAACAAAAAATACTATTTGTGATTCAAAAAACATTTACAATATAACTATAATAAAATTAATATATATTATTTATAAAAAAATATTGCACATAAACATAGTTCTCAGTTATTGTTACAAAAAACATTATAACACCAGCAGAAGAAATGTGGGTAATGCGTTCATGGGTGAAAGACTCTTGGGGCGGCTTAGATTACATTTCTTGGGTGGTAATCTCTACTAACATCCACTTCTCCCGTAGGTGATTACGTTTAAGCTTATCATGCAGAAGATCAGTTTGGGATTGGCTAAGAGAGAAGGCATGTGATGATACCTCCTTTATGAGCTCTGATAAATGGGCTTTGTATGGAGAAATTTTACTGGATGAGGCCATCAATTTCTTTTATCTGGGTAAATTGTATTTGTTAAAGCCCATTATTTTTACTAATCATGTGGTAAATGTGCAACAGATATATTAGCATTTGTAAAAAAAATAACAGTGTTTTAAAATCCATAAATAGAAAAATATGGATTTTTTTATGTTTTATATATTCATATTTACAAAATAATACATATAATTAGATCAAGAGGAATTATCATTAATAAAATTTTGGGTCCCTAAAATCAACAGCCATTACGAAATTTCACCACAAAAAGTTCCTTTTCCCACACTAAAATAGATGTGGTTGACTCGGCATCATCACGTTCTCAAATTCCCACATTTCCTTTTCAAATATGTGGTTTCACTACAACACATTGATGAGGTGAATTTTCAAATTTTGTAGAACCTTTTCCCTACGATTTATGATATTTAGCGGCTTCTCTTCATATGAGATTACATTATCCAACAGTACCAACTCTGGATTGAGTACATGTGACGTGTCAAGTATGTACATCCTCAAGATTGATACATGGAATACATCATGTACATGAGATAGGTTCGGTGGGATTTCTAGTCGATAATAGACTTCTCCAATGTGATCAAGGATCTCAAAAAGGCAGATGTACCTTGGAATAAGCATTAATTTCTTCCCAAATCTCATAACTATTGTTGATGGTGATATACAAAGGAATGCCATGTCTCTAACTTCAATCTATAGATCTCATTGATGATTATCATTATTCTTATTTTGTCGACTCTGAGTATCATTACTGTGATGGTGAATGGTATAAACCTCCTCCACTATTTCATACACCATTTTTGGACCCATGATTTTTTTTCTCCCCAACTTCATCTAAGAATTTTTGTGTTCTGAACCTCTTCCCATAAAGGGCTTTAAAAGGAACCATTTCAATGCTTGAGTGGAAACTGTTATTGTAAAAGAACTGAATCGGGGGAAGTTGTGGATCCCATATTCGATTTAAGTCCATTAATCATGCTCTCAAAAAGAACAGAATTGTTTGGATTGACTACTCAGATTGGCCATCAGTTTGAGGATGATAAGACATTCTTACGTTCAACTCACTATTCAAAGCATGCTGGAGACACTTCCGGAAATTAGTGGATAATATAGGATATCGATTGGACTCAATCAAAATTGGTAGTCCATGCAACATTATTACTTCTCTGATGTATGTCCCTACCAGTTAATTAATATAGAAATCCTATTGCATTTCAATGAAGTGTGCATTCATTATAAGATGTTCCACAATTACCCAGGTTGTATTGTTTCCTTTTTATGTATTTAGAAATCTGTTGAAAAATTCCATGGTGATGTTCTCCCACATCCATATTGGTATGGGTAATGGTTTCATCATCCACTTAGACTTCTTCCACTCCACCTTCATCTTTTGACCTACCAGGCACAACAATGTATACTCGACGATCTACCTCTTTATGTTTTACCACCAATAATTCTCTTGGAGATGTCAATACATCTTTTATTTCATGGGTGAATGGAGAAATTCAAACTATGTTCATCATTAAAAAGTTCATTATTTAGCACTATAATTGATGGAACAAATAGTCTTGAACAAAATATCACAATTCCATCTTCATTAACATTAAACTATGTGTATTTTCTATTTTATGATAGTTTTCTCATTCTTCTTTATTATGGAATCATCCTTTTGAGAAACTTATATCCTTCTCAAAAGAGATAGTTGAGAAATCATTTTTGAATGGATTGATGATGTTCCCTTCTTTACAATCCTCATGTCAATCTACATAATATATATGATGATTTCACCCTATTAAATTATCATCAATGATTTAATCACTCATACCTTTGTACAAATAGCACCTACCACCTTTTTCGATTTCCTAGGGTGGTAATTGATTAAGGAGTTATAGTCTTAGATCAGTTTAAACCATCTTCGTTTTAACATATTTATCTCTTTATATTTGAATATATACTTATTTTTTTTGTGATATGTATATAATTCACAATTTTCTACAAAGAGGTAATGTCGCGACATTTTTAAAGCGAAGAATACTGCAGCCAACTCTAGATCATATGTTTGTTAGTTTTTAGCATGAAATTCTAGTTTCCTTGAAAAATAGGCAATGAATTTGTAATTTTCCATCAACACACAATGTAAGACCTTTTTCGAGCATCAACGAATACCAAAAAAAGATCTCTGCTTGTTGGTAGTGTGAAGTTGAGTGTAGTGATAACACTTAAGCCTCCTTTTCAACTACCTGATTCTATATTAACATTCATCACTACACGAAAACATCACTCCCTATATAATTAACTCTGTAAGAGGTTTTGATAATCATGTTAAATGTCCAACAAATCAGTGATAATATCCAGCTAACCCCGGGAAGCTACAGATATCCACCACCGATTTTCTCCTCGGCTATCCATAAATTGAATTTGTCATAGAGTAATCCCCAGATATCCCATTTAATTTGACGATATGACCCGAGAATGAGGCCTCTATAAACTAGAACTCACACTAGTTGGCCTTTTAATATAGTTTCTCATTTTTCAATGTCCTTAGTATAGTTCTTAGATGCTCCCCACTATACTTTTTAGTTTTGGAGTATTTTAGAATATCATCTATAAATACTACAAAATATTTTCCAATATAATATAAAAATAATATAGTAATCATGTCCCTGAATATTTCTAGATAATTAATGAGTCTGAAGGGAATTACTATGAAATCATATTGCCCATATCATGAATGAAATTCAGTCTTGGTGATATCCTCTTTCTACACCATTAATTCAGCATATCCCGACCGCAGATCCACCTCAGAAATGTATAGTGATCCATGTAGATTATTGAATAAATCATCAATTCATGGAAGATGATATTTTCTTATTTATTTTGATTTTATTGAGTTCATGATAAAAAATTAAAAGGCGCATTTACGCATACTTATTCTGGAAGAAGATGACTGGTTCACAACATATTTAGAACCTAAAGCTCTATAATAGCTATTCTATATAGAGTCTAGGATATTATCAATTCCCTAGGTATACGATCAATCAAGAATTCAACATCTCTTCTAGGATAATGAATATGAAATTCCTCGGGAAAAACATCAGTAAAATCCGTCAAAATATACATGCTGTCAAGGATGGGTTGTTCTGTAGAATCAATAATTTGAGAAAGATACATTTTATCATAGGGAAATAATATCCATGCTTGAGATGATAGTTATAAATAATAGTCATCTTCCTCCTTGAACTTGTACAATATCTATGGTCAATTCTCCAAATGTATAGTGATATACCTCTCATGGAAATTTGTGATTTCTCTATATGTAGAAATCCAATCCAAGCCAAATTTGAATCAAATTATACTTGAGGTAGTAATATGAGGTTCACCAAGAATTTCAATCCCTAAATTGTTACAGAGGAGGTGTTTTATTCATGGAATGCAAGGATTTCTCCATTATTTGTTCTCATCGACGTCTTTACTTTAATGATTTTTGTTGGTTTTGGGATTGTTCTACTAAAAATTCAGGATATTATATAACGTGTAGTACCAGTACGTTCTCTATTATTGAATGAATAACTAGCGTACATGTCCCCAATTCGTTTTGGGATTCACTTCAGTGATTGTGATTCAAATTTCTCTCCATTTATTCCTTGTAGTTTGTTGGTTACCTATGAAAACACTTGGCATAGGGAACTGGTTTAAAAGTACCCCATTTCTTTGAAATTGAAGCAACAAACAATTCATTGAGGATCAAATGGTGTGTTCCCCTCCTCTATCTCAGTAGTATGTTTTTCCTGTCAGTAGTTAATATCTTGGATCCCTTCTCTTACACACCTAATTCATTACATCTTACCCATCATAAAATTTCCAGGGTGCATCTTTCCACACATTTAGCAAGTGGGGTGCTGGATTTTCTTATCACCATTGGATTTATCCATCAGACCACTAGAATTAATGTCCACTTTTCACTTATTATCCCCATAACATCCATGAGGTTTGTGGATCTCTATTTTAACGTTGACTAAAAATATTCAATTTTCTCATAGCTATCGATGCTATTGATTTCCAAGGCGTTTTGTAAGCTAGGTTTCATCCCACCAAAGAAGTGGTAAACATTGCATCTGGGGGTAACAACAAAGTCATATGTGTATCATGTAAGCCCTGTCATGTTATCTTCATACGCACTGATTGATTCATTGGTTTTTATGAAAAGGATGTCCCTTTTCATCTTAAGTCACATTGTCCGAGAAAAATATATGTAGAAAAACATTTTCGGGAAATCCTTTTATTCCAATGCCAAGATCACTTTCTCAGGATTTGAATTTTTTTAAAATTTCCACCATTGATCAGCTTCACCTGCTATATGATAATCAGCCAGATCAACCTTCTCAGGTTCGGAACATGGAAGTATATAGAAGATATTATCAATGGATTTGATCCATTGTTTGGCATTTGAGGGATTGGATGATCCATTAAAAGTAGGATGTCGTTGTATCATTAAGGACTTCACTGCAGCTTGTTCATTCATGGGGGGGGTTATGTTCCACATGACATATGATTCTATTCAAAACATGTGTCAACAAAGAGGTTATCATTAAAAAGATTATGATCCCTTCACCCATTGGATTGGGAATCTAATTACAACTATCATCACATTGATCTTTCTATCCAAAATTAGCCTAAGTCCTACTATTTCCCACAATTGGCTAGAATGAAATAAATGTTATTGGTAACACAAAAAATGGGAATCCAAATAAAAAGATGGATAATGTAACACCCCAAGCTTCCACTGTACGTTTCCCTTCGAAAAATGCAATAGCGTGTGTTGTACGCAACCTCGAGCTCTAACACACACCACAACTAATTAAACTAGCCGTTGTGAATAGTAATACCTAATTTTTGAAATTTTATAAATTTTATTTATCAAAATGGACTTCATTTTTGGATTCGGAATATTGAAGTTAGCCTATGTTGAATTTTTCGTATTTTTCTGAGAACTTATAAATTTTTATGAATAGTGAAAAATACTTAAAAACAACTATTTTAATCAAAATAATTTATAGTGATAAATTATATTTAGTGGTTTTAAAGTATAATTAGAATATATTTTTACCATTTTATCCAATGGTGGTCGTTAGAATTAATTTAACATTGAAATTGGACATAAACAATTGCCAAACTTTTGATATAAATTGTTTCTTAAAAACACGCTATTTGTTGTAACAGTGGGAATTAATTATAAAATTAATTAATACAACTTATATGTTTTGAATTTTTTAAAATAGACATCATTTTTGAATTCGGAATATCAATTATATCTTAGGGTGAAATTTTGGCCTTATTCTGAAAAACTTCAATTTTTGATGAATAGTGAAACCACTAAGTGGTTGTTAAAAACTGATTTTTCGTTAAAATGAAATATTACCACTTCTGTGATTTGATTTTCAAAAATCCGACATACATGGTTGTCATTAAGAAGTAAAATGTGGTTCAATGAGATTAAAATAATTTTTTGGTGAATAGTAACTTTTAAGTTCTTAATCGCGATTAGAGGTAATTAGTGTAGTTTAAGGTACAAATAATGTTTTAATAATATGAGATGAGCATGACACTTGTCCTACTCCTATTGGATGAGTCATGGCCGACCAAGAAAACCCATGGGTCAACTTGGGGACCCCATGGAGCCACTTTAGTTGGAAAATGACATTAATATATATTTATTTAATGTTAAAATTAAATTGACACAAACATGAGTTATTTTACTAAAACAGTTTTTAAGTGGGGATACACAAGTCCAAATTTTGACTATAAATATTCATTAGAAAGCTAAAAATATTTCCTACATCATAGTATTTGGTTTATAATTTTTAGACATTAAATAAATTAAATTATTTATGACATCATTATGATGCAGCGATGACCTCATTATTTAACGATTTAAATAAAATGAGAAGATAATGCAAACTCTAAGGCTTACACTTGTCCAAAGCCTATTGGATGAGGAGATTTAGAAACCTTATCACCTTAGCCTCGAATTATATAAGTGTGGGACCTTTAGAATCCGAAAAGCATTGTGAAATAATGTAACATTTCAATCTTTCCAAAAGTGCCCCTCCTCTCCTCTTATAAAAGGCCCCCACCTCTACCACCTTATTCACACTTCCAAGCCTTTTGGTTCGGCCAACCCCTGCCCAAATACTCTCCCAACTTCTCTCCCTTCATCCTAGAAGCTTTAATTTAGTCAGAAAGCCATCCTAAGGAGTCCTTTTGATCAAATCAAAAGGAAGAACCCGAAGAAGAGGTAACATTTTCATCACCCTCTTTCATGTTTCTTTCTTCTTCCACTCCCTCTTTGTTTATTATTTCAATTCTAAAATTATAACTCCAGTATCTTCTATATACTGTGATGTTATTATAAATATGGAACAACCATATTCAGTATTCTACCCATCACTTGAATGACATGTCACCATACGTGCGTACGTACGGCTTACCGTCTCCACGTCGTGGTGTAATTGTTATTCAATATATTATTATTTAGATGGGTATAATAATGATATGTAATTCATTTAATAATAAATATAACATGATAATGAATCTGTATATATGATATAATATCCAATTATATATTATTTAAATATCAAAATAATGATATTGTCGCTCATGCGTACGTACGGACTACCGTCTCCACGAACGCGATAAGATTCATTCTCCGTCGTATCCATTCAAGTATAATTATCATTTGATGATTTAAAAATAATGTTTAAGGACATGATATCATTCTGGATATGAATAAGATACAACCTATCCATGAGAAACATGACTTACGTAACAAAACATATAAAAGAAAACGGGTAAGTTAACACCCGAAACAACGATAAATCTAAGATGTTGTTAACAAAGCAATGTTAAAAGATCATATATGATATCATATGAATGTATATGATTCTTGTATAATTTAATAACAATTATTTCACCATTATACAGGAGGTTAACCTACCCCAACCAAGGAAAAGTACAAGTTAAGGGTTTACTTCACAACCTCTTCATTATCCAAGGTTGTTTATACATAATTATCTATTGGGACCTCGTTATCATCCAAATCCATGTTTCTTAAAAATGTCTTTCAAAACATTTTTACTATTAAATGGAAAATGGGTTAAAGTCATTTATACCCTTATACGTTTTTGAAGGAATCTTACCATCGTTTTCCAAACAATGTACTTTTTGACCTTTTTGACAAATATAAGGTAAGAATGTTTTTTTACTTATACGACGGGTGTGACTATTTTCCGCCATTATAACTTCGTCGAAGCTTCCCTAACAATCTTATAAGAATATCTTCAAAGTAAATGTATTATTTTAAAATTATGGGACTTTTAAATGATTTCAAAAAGGAGAGATATTTCTCTCAAATAGCTTTGATTTCATCTATGTCAACATCCTTTGATGGGTTTTAAGTTTAATTGAAATTGATTTGTGATACAAAACTTCCATTGAAAATTTTGTGAAATATTTGACTATGGATGTGTTATTTTTACCATCCATAGTTTATGGAGAAATTGTTGACATTTCGTATGCTAGTTTTAATACGAATATTTATGTTATGTTTAAACCTATTCATATGAGGAATGTATTGGACTTAATATGTGACGGGTGGAGCCCGCTATAGCTCCTCGATGCATCGATAGGTCTCATGAGACAACTAGACGTGGAATTGGCCGAGGCCCTTTCCCAATTTGATTTACGGTTTTGGCCGAGGCCTTAATCATTTTAGACATCTTGGACGAGGCCTTGACAAAATGTTTCAGAATGTCCGGCATTATACATTCCCTCATTATGGAAGTGGTTATTGATATTTCATGTGATTATTCGACTAGTAGAATATCCATGTGAGTAAGTAAATGGCATTATTTCAGTTTACTTTTGCCATATTATGCTAAAGTTCAAGTTCAATAAGGCTTTTGTTTTAGTTATACATTGCCTTAAATGCTTATGTTTTCTTATAAAAGCTTCCGCAATATTGTTATCCTTACTGAGCATCTGAGCTCACCCCTTTCAATGTTTAAAAATTTTCCAGGATGTGAAGAAGTGTATTATGACTGACTTGCAAGAATAGTCAGTGAAGATATCAGTGTGGACTATGAAGACCATGTTATTTTAGTTTGTTTAATTTTGATGTAATGAAAGACTTATGAATGTATCTAGTGTTTCCAAGCCTACTAAACTAATCGGTCTTTCGAGACTTGATCTTTTATGATCATGCCAATGTTACGAAGTAATGCACCGGCTCTGGGTAGCTGGGGTCGGGGCGTTATAGTTGGTATCAGAGGCAGTTTAGTACTAACCTTGGAAGATAGATTTAGATAAACTCTGATTAGAGCACATATCCCGAAGATAGACTTTGAGGATTAGTATAGAAGAACTTCCTAGAATTTTGGTATTATAGAGATGTTGTGAGTTTTCCAAGCAATACATCCCTGTCTGGATACGAGCAGGTAGAGGCGGCTCTGGCACAGATGTACCTAGGGGTAAAACCCGAAAACACCGCTTTGAGCTAGACTCGAACGGGAACTGGTGCACGACAACGGGCCTTTCTGCACTCTTGGTTACGACACTCCCAGGGGATATGCTTTGGATAATTCCCATTTTCTTTACAAACCACTATGAAGGGTTACGAGTATATACTTCCTCAAAGAAAACATTTTTATAATTATGGATTATATCCATAATTAGTTCAATTTATGTTAAGTGTTTTACAAGTATGGAATTATGTATTTGGATTCATGAACTAATCTAGTTTATGCCATTATTTAGAAATGGTGCCTATTGGAAGAAATGGAAACTGTATCAATGCACGCACTTCGTGTAGGGATTTTCCTCCTGCTCAGGATAATTATGGTGGAGCTAGTGATACAACTGGTGCTGATCAGCTTCTCACCGTACTGGGACAACTCACGCAGGTTATGAATAACAACCTTACTCGTATGGAGCACCCTGATCCGCAACGTGGAGGATCAATGCTAGACTGTTTCATGAGGCAACAACCGCCAACCTTCAATGGGAGTACAAATCCTATAGTAGCTGAGCAATGGATAAATTCCTTAGAGAAAATATTCCATGCCTTGGGGAGTAGTGAAAGGGAGAATGTTGTCATGGCAGTTTACCGCCTCACTGGAGATGCCGATCAATGGTGGTCACTAATTCAAAACACAAAGGAAGATGATGAATTAACAAACATGGAATGGCAGGAGTTCAAAGAGTTGTTCATAGAAAAATACTTTCCTCGAGACCATCGAGCGGATATGGAAGGGCAATTTCTGAGTCTGAGGCAGAAGAAGGATGAGAATGTCGCAAAGTATGAGGTTAACTTTACAAGGTTAGCAAGGTATGCTGCAGATTACATACGTAACCCAAGAAGTAAGACTGATCGTTTCTTTGATGGGTTGAAACCATTTCTCTGTCGAGCTTTAGTATCACAAACCTTCTCTTCATACGAAGGTATTGTCTCATTCGCTATCAAGACGGAAAAGGAATTCTCTAAGTCTTATGACTTTAAATCAAAGCAAGATAAGAAGAGATCCGCTGAAAACTCTGGGAAAGGACATAAGGAAACAGGGAAGAAGGGTAGAAATGAATTTCCACCCTGTGATAATTGTGGTAGGAAGCACCCTGGTGCCTGTCTAAAAGGAAAAGGAGTATGTTACAAGTGTGGTGAAAAAGGCCACCAAGCTCATGAATGCAAGGGAAAGAAAGCGGATGTCAACGTGGAATGTTATAATTGTAGAGAGAAGGGACATTATGCAAATGAATGTCCTAAGCGTCGGGGGAACTTACCTCAGAAGAGGCCAAGGGATCAAGGCCAGGCTTATGATATCACTACTGCTGAGGTGGAAGCTCCGAAAGACATGTTGGCAGGTAATTTAATGGTTTCCTCAAGTTTAGCAAATGCATTATTTGATTCTGGATCATCGCATTGTTTCATATCTTCCCAGTTTGCTAAGAAAATTAGATATTTCCAATTTGATTTAACAAGGGAGTTGTCGGTCAAAACCCCTAAGGGAAGTATTGTTGCAACAAAGTTTTGTCGATTAGTTCCCATTAGAGCACCTAAATGTTCTTTACCTGCTGATCTCATTGTCATACCCATGATTGAATTTGATATAATTCTCGGTATGGATTGGCTTTCGGACCATGATGCAAAAATTAATTGTAAGAGGAAAGAGGTTACAATTCTTGATGATGATGATAAGGAACACCTTATCTTTAGAGCAGAATCGTCGCCACATAATTCTTATCTAGATCCACCCCCAGTAGCTCAACTAAATTAAATTATTGGGGAGGAAGAGAAGGAAGTTACTGAGGATGAGGAAAGGAATATTCAAATAGAGGATGTACCTATTGTGAGAGAATATGTTGATGTGTTTCCAGAAGATTTACCTGGACATCCTCCAGAACGAGAAGTTGAGTTTTCCATTGATTTAATTCCTGGATCAAGGCCCATATCGAAGACCCCTTATAGAATGGCCACTGTGGAATTAGTTGAACTAAAGAAACAACTAGAGGAATTGAGTAATAAGGGATTTATTCTCCCTAGTGTTTCTCCTTGGGGAGCCGCTGTTCTTTTTGTTAAGAAGAAAGATGGATCTATGAGGTTGTGCATTGATTATAGGGAGATCAATGCTATAACAATAAAGAATAAGTATCCCCTACCTCGCATTGATGATTTGTTTGACCAACTGCATGGAGCTCAATACTTTTCAAAGATTGACCTTTGGTCTGGATACCATCAGTTGTGTGTGAAGAAGGAAGACGTTCCAAAGACAGCATTTCGAACAAGGTACGGGCATTACAAGTTTACAGTAATGCCTTTTGGATTGACTAATGCACCCTCTGTTTTCATGGATCTAATGAATAGAGTTTTCAAGGAATATCTTGATGACTTTGTAGTGGTATTTATTGATGATATCTTGGTATACTCCAAAAGCCACGAAGATCATGAAAATCACTTAAGCATTATCCTGAAGACTCTTAGAAGACATGAATTATATGGGAAATTTACCAAGTGTGAATTCTGGATTCACGAGATTTCTTTTCTTGGCCATATTGTCTCTAAGGATGGAATTTCCGTTGATCCTTCTAAAACCAAGGCAATCCAAGAATGGCCAGCACCGACAAGTATAACTGAGGTATGCAGTTTTATTGGTTTAGCAGGTTATTATCGACGTTTCGTCCAGAATTTTGCCAGATTGGCTAACCCATTGACAAAGCTCACACGTAAAGGGATTAAATTTGTCTGGAAAAAAGAGTGTGAAGAATGTTTTGAAGAACTAAAGAGAAGATTAGTCAATGCCCCTGTATTGACTCTACCATCGGGGAATGATGGGTTTGTTATTTATAGTGATGCATCGAAGAAAGGACTCGGTTGTGTCCTTATGCAGAATGATAAGGTCATTGCCTATGCATCACGACAGCTAAAAATTCATGAGCAAAACTATCCTACTCATGATCTTGAGTTAGCAGCTGTGATCTTTGCTTTAAAGATATGGAGACATTACCTCTATGGTGAAAAATGTGAGATTTATACTGATCACAAGAGTTTGAAGTATATTTTCACACAAAAAGAACTCAACATGAGGCAAAGGCGATGGCTTGAACTACTCAAGGATTATGATTGCACAATACATTACCACACGGGGAAGGCAAACAAGGTGGAAGATGCTTTGAGTAGAAAAGACCATGGAGTTTTGAATGTGATGAGAATTGAAAGGGATCCAATTTTCTTGGATCTAGTGAAGATGGACATGGGAATAACTAGGGAAGGTGAAACATCAATTCTTTTTCAAATGGTTGCCAAACCATCATTACTAGAAAGGATTAAGAGTTCTCAAACCAATGATGAAGAATTTCAAAAGAAGATTAAAGGTATGAATGATGGAAGATTGAGGGACTTTGTGTATAAGGATGGAATTTTGAAATTCGGGAAGAGACTTTGTGTTCCCGATATACCTGATCTAAAAAGGGAATTTATGGATGATGCTCATAGTTCCAACTTCTCTATACACCCTGGGAGCACCAAAATGTATAGAGATTTGAAGGAACATTTTTGGTGGGACAATATGAAGAGGGAGATTGCTGATTTTGTGTTGAGGTGTATGGTTTGTCAACAAGTGAAAGCTAGAAGGCAACATCCTGGTGGAGTATTGCAACCTCTTCCCATACCTGAGTGGAAATGGGATAATATTACGATGGACTTTGTCATGGGACTACCAAAGACTCCTAGAAGGAATGATGCAATATGGGTCATTGTTGATCGACTTACTATGTCAGCGCATTTTCTGGCTATACGGGAGGATCTACCACTTGAACGTCTAGCAAGACTATATATTAATGATGTTGTAAGACTTCATGGAGTACCCATATCGATTGTTTTTGACCGTGATCCTCGTTTTACTTCATGATTCTGGAAAAGTATTCAAAAGGCCTTGGATATTGAACTTCGTTTGAGCACTGCCTACCACCCTCAAACAGATGGACAATCATAACGGACTATTCAAACCTTAGAAGACATGTTGAGATCATTCTCTCTTGACTTTCAGGGTATGTGGGATCAATATTTACCACTGGTAGAATTTTCCTATAACAATAGCTTCCATTCGAGTATTCAGATGGCACCATATGAAGCGTTATACGGAAAGAGATGTCGTACACCAACCTGTTGGGATGATGTTGGTGAAAGAAAACTTGTAGGCCCAGAACTGGTGGAGGAAACGGTGGAAAAGGTGAAAGTGATCCAAAATCACATCAATGCAGCTCAAAGTAGGCAGAAGAGCTATGCCGATAATCGAAGGAAGGATTTGGAATTTCAAGTTGGTGATCATGTTTTCCTGAGGGTATCTCCATGGAAGGGAGTCATATGTTTTGGTAAGAAAGGTAAATTGAGTCCCAGGTACATCGGACCTTTCGAAATTCTAGAACGAATTGGGGCTGTAGCTTACCATTTGGCAATGCCGCCAAGTCTCTCCAAAGTTCACGATGTGTTCCACGTATCTCTGTTGAGGAAATACATGCCTGACCCAACGCATGTACTCACCTATGAGGAATTAGAACTGGAACCCGATCTTTCCTATTGTGAAGAGCCCGTCAGGATTCTTGATGTGAGGGAGCAGGTGCTGAGAAACCGGACGACTCGTCTGGTGAAGGTTTTGTGGAGAAATCATAAAATGGAAGAGGCAACGTGGGAACCTGAGGAATTTATGATGAAAAACCACCCGAGTCTTTTTATGCAGTAATACCCTAGAAATTGCGAGGACGCAATTATTTGAAGGAGGGGAGAATGTAACACCCCAAGCTTCCACTGTACGTTTCCCTTCGAATAATGCAATAGCATGTGTTGTACGCAACCTCGAGCTCTAACACACACCAAAACTAATTAAACTAGCCATTGTGAATAGTAATACATACTTTTTGAAATTTTATAAATTTTATTTATCAAAATGGACTACATTTTTGGATTCGGAATATTGAAATTAGCCTATGTTGAATTTTTCGTATTTTTCTGAGAACTTCTAAATTTTTATGAATAGTGAAAAATACTTAAAAACAACTTTTTTAATCAAAATAATTTATAGTGATAAATTATATATAGTGGTTTTAAAGTATAATTAGAATATATTTTTACCATTTTATCCAATGGTGGTCGTTAGAATTAATTTAACATTGAAATTGGACATAAACAATTGCCAAACTTTTGATATAAATTGTTTCTTAAAAACACGCTATTTGTTGTAACAGCGGGAATTAATTATAAAATTAATTAATACAACTTATATGTTTGGAATTTTGTAAAATAGACATCATTTTTGAATTCGGAATATCAATTATATCTTAGGGTGAAATTTTGGCCTTATTCTGAAAAACTTCAATTTTTGATGAATAGTGAAACCACTAAGTGGTTGTTAAAAACTGATTTTTCGTTAAAATGAAATATTACCACTTCTGTGATTTGATTTTCAAAAATCCGACATACATGGTTGTCATTAAGAAGTAAAATGTGGTTCAATGAGATTAAAATAATTTTATGGTGAATAGTAACTTTTAAGTTCTTAATCACGATTAGAGGTAATTAGTGTAGTTTAAGGTACAAATAATGTTTTAATAATATGAGATGAGCATGACACTTGTCCTACTCCTATTGGATGAGTCATGGCCGACCAAGAAAACCCATGGGTCAACTTGGGGACCCCATGGAGCCACTTTAGTTGGAAAATGACATGAATATATATTTATTTAATGTTAAAATTAAATTGACACAAACATGAGTTATTTTACTAAAACAGTTTTTAAGTGGGGATACACAAGTCCAAATTTTGACTATAAATATTCATTAGAAAGCTAAAAAGATTTCATACATCATAGTATTTTGTTTATGATTTTTAGACATTAAATAAATTAAATTATTTATGACATAATTATGATGCAGCGATGACCTCATTATTTAACGATTTAAATAAAATGAGAAGATAATGCAAACTCTAAGGCTTACACTTGTCCAAAGCCTATTGGATGAGGAGATTTAGAAACCTTATCACCTTAGCCTCGAATTATATAAGTGTGGGACCTTTAGAATCCGAAAATCATTGTGAAATAATGTAACATTTCAATCTTTCCAAAAGTGCCCCTCCTCTCCTCTTATAAAAGGCCCCCACCTCTACCACCTTATTCACACTTCCAAGCCTTTTGGTTCGGCCAACCCCTGCCCAAATACTCTCCCAACTTCTCTCCCTTCATCCTAGAAGCTTTACTTTAGTCATAAAGCCATCCTAAGGAGTCCTTTTGATCAAATCAAAAGGAAGAACCCGAAGAAGAGGTAACATTTTCATCACCCTCTTTCATGATTCTTTCTTCTTCCACTCCCTCTTTGTTTATTATTTCAATTCTAAAATTATAACTCCAGTATCTTATATATACTGTGATGTTATTATAAATATGGAACAACCATATTCAGTATTCTACCCATCACTTGAATGACATGTCACCATACGTGCGTACGTACGGCTTACCGTCTCCACGTCGTGGTGTAATTGTTATTCAATATATTATTATTTAGATGGGTATAATAATGATATGTAATTCATTTAATAATAAATATAAAATGATAATGAATCTGTATATATGATATAATATCCAATTATATATTATTTAAATATCAAAATAATGATATTGTCGCTCGTGCGTACGTACGGACTACCGTCTCCACGAACGCGATAAGATTCATTCTCCGTCGTATCCATTCAAGTATAATTATCATTTGATGATTTAAAAATAATGTTTAAGGACATGATATCATTCTGGATATGAATAAGATACAACCTATCCATGAGAAACACGACTTATGTAACAAAACATATAAAAGAAAACGGGTAAGTTAACACCCGAAACAACGATAAATCTAAGATGTTGTTAACAAAGCAATGTTAAAAGATCATATATGATATCATATGAATGTATATGATTCTTGTATAATTTAATAACAATTATTTCACCATTATACAGGAGGTTAACCTACCCCAACCAAGGAAAAGTACAAGTTAAGGGTTTACTTCACAACCTCTTCATTATCCAAGGTTGTTTATACATAATTATCTATTGGGACCTCGTTATCATCCAAATCCATGTTTCTTAAAAATGTCTTTCAAAACATTTTTACTATTAAATGGAAAATGGGTTAAAGTCATTTATACCCTTATACGTTTTTGAAGGAATCTTACCATCGTTTTCCAAACAATGTACTTTTTGACCTTTTTGACAAATATAAGGTAAGAATGTTTTTTTACTTATACGACGGGTGTGACTATTTTCCGCCATTATAACTTCGTCGAAGCTTCCCTAACAATATTATAAGAATATCTTCAAAGTAAATGTATTATTTTAAAATTATGGGACTTTTAAATGATTTCAAAAAGGAGAGATATTTCTCTCAAATAGCTTTGATTTCATCTATGTCAACATCCTTTGATGGGTTTTAAGTTTAATTGAAATTGATTTGTGATACAAAACTTCCATTGAAAATTTTGTGAAATATTTGACTGTGGATGTGTTATTTTTACCATCCATAGTTTATGGAGAAATTGTTGACATTTCGTATGCTAGTTTTAATACGAATATTTATGTTATGTTTAAACCTATTCATATGAGGAATGTATTGGACTTAATATGTGACGGGTGGAGCCCGCTATAGCTCCTCGATGCATCGGTAGGTCTCATGAGACAACTAGACGTGGAATTGGCCGAGGCCCTTTCCCAATTTGATTTACGGTTTTGGCCGAGGCCTTAGTCATTTTAGACATCTTGGACGAGGCCTTGACAAAATGTTTCAGAATGTCCGGCATTATACATTCCCTCATTATGGAAGTGGTTATTGATATTTCATGTGATTATTCGACTAGTAGAATATCCATGTGAGTAAGTAAATGGCATTATTTCAGTTTACTTTTGCCATATTATGCTAAAGTTCAAGTTCAATAAGGCTTTTGTTTTAGTTATACATTGCCTTAAATGCTTATGTTTTCTTATAAAAGCTTCCGCAATATTGTTATCCTTACTGAGCATCTGAGCTCACCCCTTTCAATGTTTAAAAATTTTCCAGGATGTGAAGAAGTGTATTATGACTGACTTGCAAGAATAGTCAGTGAAGATATCAGTGTGGACTATGAAGACCATGTTATTTTAGTTTGTTTAATTTTGATGTAATGAAAGACTTATGAATGTATCTAGTGTTTCCAAGCCTACTAAACTAATCGGTCTTTCGAGACTTGATCTTTTATGATCATGCCAATGTTACGAAGTAATGCACCGGCTCTGGGTAGCTGGGGTCGGGGCATTATAGTTGGTATCAGAGGCAGTTTAGTACTAACCTTGGAAGATAGATTTAGATAAACTCTGATTAGAGCACATATCCCGAAGATAGACTTTGAGGATTAGTATAGAAGAACTTCCTAGAATTTTGGTATTGTAGAGATGTTGTGAGTTTTCCAAGCAATACATCCCTGTCTGGATACGAGCAGGTAGAGGCGGCTCTGGCACAGATGTACCTAGGGGTAAAACCCGAAAACACCGCTTTGAGCTAGACTCGAACGGGAACTGGTGCACGACAACGGGCCTTTCTGCACTCTTGGTTACGACACTCCCGGGGGATATGCTTTGGATAATTCCCATTTTCTTTACAAACCACTATGAAGGGTTACGAGTATATACTTCCTCAAAGAAAACATTTTTATAATTATGGATTATATCCATAATTTGTTCAATTTATGTTAAGTGTTTTACAAGTATGGAATTATGTATTTGGATTCATGAACTAATCTAGTTTATGCCATTATTTAGAAATGGTGCCTATTGGAAGAAATGGAAACCGTATCAATGCACGCACTTCGTGTAGGTATTTCCCTCCTGCTCAGGATAATTATGGTGGAGCTAGTGATACAACTGGTGCTGATCAGCTTCTCACCGTACTGGGACAACTCACGCAGGTTATGAATAACAACCTTACTCGTATGGAGCACCCTGATCCGCAACGTGGAGGATCAATGCTAGACTGTTTCATGAGGCAACAACCGCCAACCTTCAATGGGAGTACAAATCCTATAGTAGCTGAGCAATGGATAAATTCCTTAGAGAAAATATTCCATGCCTTGGGGAGTAGTGAAAGGGATAATGTTGTCATGGCAGTTTACCGCCTCACTGGAGATGCCGATCAATGGTGGTCACTAATTCAAAACACAAAGGAAGATGATGAATTAACAAACATGGAATGGCAGGAGTTCAAAGAGTTGTTCATAGAAAAATACTTTCCTCGAGACCATCGAGCGGATATGGAAAGGCAATTTCTGAGTCTGAGGCAGATGAAGGATGAGAATGTCGCAAAGTATGAGGTTAACTTTACAAGGTTAGCAAGGTATGCTGCAGATTACATACGTAACCCAAGAAGTAAGACTGATCGTTTCTTTGATGGGTTGAAACCATTTCTCTGTCGAGCTTTAGTATCACAAACCTTCTCTTCATACGAAGGTATTGTCTCATGCGCTATCAAGACGGAAAAGGAATTCTCTAAGTCTTATGACTTTAAATCAAAGAAAGATAAGAAGAGATCCGCTGAAAACTCTGGGAAAGGACATAAGGAAACAGGGAAGAAGGGTAGAAATGAATTTCCACCCTGTGATAATTGTGGTAGGAAGCACCCTGGTGCCTGTCTAAAAGGAAAAGGAGTATGTTACAAGTGTGGTGAAAAAGGCCACCAAGCTCATGAATGCAAGGGAAAGAAAGCGGATGTCAACGTGGAATGTTATAATTGTAGAGAGAAGGGACATTATGCAAATGAATGTCCTAAGCGTCAGGGGAACTTACCTCAGAAGAGGCCAAGGGATCAAGGCCAGGCTTATGATATCACTACTGCTGAGGTGGATGCTCCGAAAGACATGTTGGTAGGTAATTTAATGGTTTCCTCAAGTTTAGAAAATGCATTATTTGATTCTGGATCATCGCATTGTTTCATATCTTCCCAGTTTGCTAAGAAAATTAGATATTTCCAATTTGATTTAACAAGGGAGTTGTCGGTCAAAACCCCTAAGGGAAGTATTGTTGCAACAAAGTTTTGTCGATTAGTTCCCATTAGAGCACCTAAATGTTCTTTACCTGCTGATCTCATTGTCATACCCATGATTGAATTTGATATAATTCTCAGTATGGATTGGCTTTCGGACCATGATGCAAAAATTAATTGTAAGAGGAAAGAGGTTACAATTCTTGATGATGATGATAAGGAACACCTTATCTTTAGAGCAGAATCGTCGCCACATAATTCTTATCTAGATCCACCCCCAGTAGCTCAACTAAATTCAATTATTGGGGAGGAAGAGAAGGAAGTTACTGAGGATGAGGAAAGGAATATTCAAATAGAGTATGTACCTATTGTGAGAGAATATGTTGATGTGTTTCCAGAAGATTTACCTGGACATCCTCCAGAACGAGAAGTTGAGTTTTCCATTGATTTAATTCCTGGATCAAGGCCCATATCGAAGACCCCTTATAGAATGGCCACTGTGGAATTAGTTGAACTAAAGAAACAACTAGAGGAATTGAGTAATAAGGGATTTATTCTCCCTAGTGTTTCTCCTTGGGGAGCCCCTGTTCTTTTTGTTAAGAAGAAAGATGGATCTATGAGGTTGTGCATTGATTATAGGGAGATCAATGCTATAACAATAAAGAATAAGTATCCCCTACCTCGCATTGATGATTTGTTTGACCAACTGCATGGAGCTCAATACTTTTCAAAGATTGACCTTTGGTCTGGATACCATCAGTTGTGTGTGAAGAAGGAAGACGTTCCAAAGACAGCATTTCGAACAAGGTACGGGCATTACGAGTTTACAGTAATGCCTTTTGGATTGACTAATGCACCCTCTGTTTTCATGGATCTAATGAATAGAGTTTTCAAGGAATATCTTGATGACTTTGTAGTGGTATTTATTGATGATATCTTGGTATACTCCAAAAGCCACGAAGATCATGAAAATCACTTACGCATTATCCTGAAGACTCTTAGAAGACATGAATTATATGGGAAATTTACCAAGTGTGAATTCTGGATTCACGAGATTTCTTTTCTTGGCCATATTGTCTCTAAGGATGGAATTTCCGTTGATCCTTCTAAAACCAAGGCAATCCAAGAATGGCCAGCACCGACAAGTATAACTGAGGTATGCAGTTTTATTGGTTTAGCAGGTTATTATCGACGTTTCGTCCAGAATTTTGCCAGATTGGCTAACCCATTGACAAAGCTCACACGTAAAGGGATTAAATTTGTCTGGAAAAAAGAGTGTGAAGAATGTTTTGAAGAACTAAAGAGAAGATTAGTCAATTCCCCTGTATTGACTCTACCATCGGGGAATGATGGGTTTGTTATTTATAGTGATGCATCGAAGAAAGGACTCGGTTGTGTCCTTATGCAGAATGATAAGGTCATTGCCTATGCATCACGACAGCTAAAAATTCATGAGCAAAACTATCCTACTCATGATCTTGAGTTAGCAGCTGTGATCTTTGCTTTAAAGATATGGAGACATTACCTCTATGGTGAAAAATGTGAGATTTATACTGATCACAAGAGTTTGAAGTATATTTTCACACAAAAAGAACTCAACATGAGGCAAAGGCGATGGCTTGAACTACTCAAGGATTATGATTGCACAATACATTACCACCCGGGGAAGGAGAACAAGGTGGAAGATGCTTTGAGTAGAAAAGACCATGGAGTTTTGAATGTGATGAGAATTGAAAGGGATCCAATTTTCTTGGATCTAGTGAAGATGGACATGGGAATAACTAGGGAAGGTGAAACATCAATGCTTTTTCAAATGGTTGCCAAACCATCATTACTAGAAAGGATTAAGAGTTCTCAAACCAATGATGAAGAATTTCAAAAGAAGATTAAAGGTATGAATGATGGAAGATTGAGGGACTTTGTGTATAAGGATGGAATTTTGAAATTCGGGAAGAGACTTTGTGTTCCCGATATACCTGATCTAAAAAGGGAATTGCTGGATGATGCTCATAGTTCCAACTTCTCTATACACCCTGGGAGCACCAAAATGTATAGAGATTTGAAGGAACATTTTTGGTGGGACAATATGAAGAGGGAGATTGCTGATTTTGTGTTGAGGTGTATGGTTTGTCAACAAGTGAAAGCTAGAAGGCAACATCCTGGTGGAGTATTGCAACCTCTTCCCATACCTGAGTGGAAATGGGATAATATTACGATGGACTTTGTCATGGGACTACCAAAGACTCCTAGAAGGAATGATGCAATATGGGTCATTGTTGATCGACTTACTATGTCAGCGCATTTTCTGGCTATACGGGAGGATCTACCACTTGAACGTCTAGCAAGACTATATATTAATGATGCTGTAAGACTTCATGGAGTACCCATATCGATTGTTTCTGACCGTGATCCTCGTTTTACTTCATGATTCTGGAAAAGTATTCAAAAGGCCTTGGATATTGAACTTCGTTTGAGCACTGCCTACCACCCTCAAACAGATGGACAATCAGAACGGACTATTCAAACCTTAGAAGATATGTTGAGATCATTCTCTCTTGACTTTCAGGGTATGTGGGATCAATATTTACCACTGGTAGAATTTTCCTATAACAATAGCTTCCATTCGAGTATTCAGATGGCACCATATGAAGCGTTATACGGAAAGAGATGTCGTACACCAACCTGTTGGGATGACGTTGGTGAAAGAAAACTTGTAGGCCCAGAACTGGTGGAGGAAACGGTGGAAAAGGTGAAAGTGATCCAAAATCACATCAATGCAGCTCAAAGTAGGCAGAAGAGCTATGCCGATAATCGAAGGAAGGATTTGGAATTTCAAGTTGGTGATCATGTTTTCCTGAGGGTATCTCCATGGAAGGGAGTCATATGTTTTGGTAAGAAAGGTAAATTGAGTCCCAGGTACATCGGACCTTTCGAAATTCTAGAACGAATTGGGGCTGTAGCTTACCATTTGGCAATGCCGCCAAGTCTCTCCAAAGTTCACGATGTGTTCCACGTATCTCTGTTGAGGAAATACATGCCTGACCCAACGCATGTACTCACCTATGAGGAATTAGAACAGGAACCTGATCTTTCCTATTGTGAAGAGCCCGTCAGGATTCTTGATGTGAGGGAGCAGGTGCTGAGAAACCGGACGACTCGTCTGGTGAAGGTTTTGTGGAGAAATCATAAAATGGAAGAGGCAACGTGGGAACCTGAGGAATTTATGATGAAAAACCACCCGAGTCTTTTTATGCAGTAATACCCTAGAAATTGCGAGGACGCAATTATTTGAAGGAGGGGAGAATGTAACACCCCAAGCTTCCACTGTACGTTTCCCTTCGAATAATGCAATAGCGTGTGTTGTACGCAACCTCGAGCTCTAACACACACCAAAACTAATTAAACTAGCCGTTGTGAATAGTAATACATACTTTTTGAAATTTTATAAATTTTATTTATCAAAATGGACTACATTTTTGGATTCGGAATATTGAAATTAGCCTATGTTGAATTTTTCGTATTTTTCTGAGAACTTCTAAATTTTTATGAATAGTGAAAAATACTTAAAAACAACTTTTTTAATCAAAATAATTTATAGTGATAAATTATATATAGTGGTTTTAAAGTATAATTAGAATATATTTTTACCATTTTATCCAATGGTGGTCGTTAGAATTAATTTAACATTGAAATTGGACATAAACAATTGCCAAACTTTTGATATAAATTGTTTCTTAAAAACACGCTATTTGTTGTAACAGCGGGAATTAATTATAAAATTAATTAATACAACTTATATGTTTGGAATTTTGTAAAATAGACATCATTTTTGAATTCGGAATATCAATTATATCTTAGGGTGAAATTTTGGCCTTATTCTGAAAAACTTCAATTTTTGATGAATAGTGAAACCACTAAGTGGTTGTTAAAAACTGATTTTTCGTTAAAATGAAATATTACCACTTCTGTGATTTGATTTTCAAAAATCCGACATACATGGTTGTCATTAAGAAGTAAAATGTGGTTCAATGAGATTAAAATAATTTTTTGGTGAATAGTAACTTTTAAGTTCTTAATCGCGATTATGGTTAATTAGTGTAGTTTAAGGTACAAATAATGTTTTAATAATATGAGATGAGCATGACACTTGTCCTACTCCTATTGGATGAGTCATGGCCGACCAAGAAAACCCATGGGTCAACTTGGGGACCCCATGGAGCCACTTTAGTTGGAAAATGACATTAATATATATTTATTTAATGTCAAAATTAAATTGACACAAACATGAGTTATTTTACTAAAACAGTTTTTAAGTGGGGATACACAAGTCCAAATTTTGACTATAAATATTCATGACATCATTATGATGCAGTGATGACCTCATTATTTAACGATTTAAATAAAATGAGAAGATAATGCAAAATCTAAGGCTTACACTTGTCCAAAGCCTATTGGATGAGGAGATTTAGAAACCTTATCACCTTAGCCTCGAATTATATAAGTTTGGGACCTTTAGAATCCGAAAATCATTGTGAAATAATGTAACATTTCAATCTTTCCAAAAGTGCCCCTCCTCTCCTCTTATAAAAGGCCCCCACCTCTACCACCTTATTCACACTTCCAAGCCTTTTGGTTCGGCCAACCCCTGCCCAAATACTCTACCAACTTCTCTCCCTTCATCCTAGAAGCTTTACTTTAGTCAGAAAGCCATCCTAAGGAGTCCGTTTGATCAAATCGAAAGGAAGAACCCGAAGAAGAGGTAACATTTTCATCACCCTCTTTCAAGTTTCTTTCTTCTACTACTCCATCTTTGTTTATTATTTCAATTCTAAAATTATAACTCCAGTATATTCTATATACTGTGATGTTATTATAAATATGTAACAACCATATTCAGTATTCTACCCATCACTTGAATGACATGTCACCATACGTGCGTACGTACGGCTTACCGTCTCCACGTCGTGGTGTAATTGTTATTCAATATATTATTATTTAGATGGGTATAATAATGATATGTAATTCATGTAAATAATAAATATAACATGATAATGATTCTGTATATATGATATACTATCCAATTATATATTATTTAAATATCAAAATAATGATATTGTCGCTCGTGCGTACGTACGGACTACCGTCTCCACGAACGCGATAAGATTCATTCTTCGTCGTATCCATTCAAGTATAATTATCATTTGATGATTTAAAATTAATGTTTAAGGACATGATATCATTCTGGATATGAATAAGATACAACCTATCCATGAAAAACACGACTTACGTAACAAAACATATAAAATAAAATGAGTAAGTTAACACCCGAAACAACGATAAATCTAAGATGTTGTTAACAAAGCAATGTTAAAAGATCATATATGATATCATATGAATGTATATGATTCTTGTATAATTTAATAACAATTATTTCACCATTATACAGGAGGTTAACCTACCCCAACCAAGGAAAAGTACAAGGTAAGGGTTTACTTCACAACCTCTTCATTATCCAAGGTTGTTTATACATAATTATCTATTGGGACCTCGTTATCATCCAAATCCATGTTTCTTAAAAATGTCTTTCAAAACATTTTTACTATTAAATGGAAAATGGGTTAAAGTCATTTATACCCTTATACGTTTTTGAAGGAATCTTACCATCATTTTCCAAACAATGTACTTTTTGACCTTTTTGACAAATATAAGGTAAGAATGTTTTTTTTACTTATACGTCAGGTGTGACTATTTTCCACCATTATAACTTCGTCGAAGCTTCCCTAACAAGCTTATAAGAATATCTTCAAAGTAAATGTATTATTTTAAAATTATGGGACTTTTAAATGATTTCAAAAAGGAGAGATATTTCTCTCAAATAGCTTTGATTTCATCTATGTCAACATCCTTTGATGGGTTTTATGTTTAATTGAAATTTATTTGTGATACAAAACTTCCATTGAACATTTTGTGAAATATTTGACTGTGGATGTGTTATTTTTACCATCCATAGTTTATGGAGAAATTGTTGACATTTAGTATGCTAGTTTTATTACGAATATTTATGTTATGTTTAAACCTATTCATATGAGGATTGTATTGGACTTAATATGTGACGGGTGGAGCCCGCTATAGCTCCTCGATGCATCAGTAGGTCTCATGAGACAACTAGACGTGGAATTGGCCGAGGCCCTTTCCCAATTTGATTTATGGTTTTGGCCGAGGCCTTAATCATTTTAGACATCTTGGCCGAGGCCTTGACAAAATGTTTCAGAATGTCCGGCATTATACATTCCCTCATTATGGAAGTGGTTATTGATATTTCATGTGATTATTCGACTAGTAGAATATCCATGTGAGTAAGTAAATGGCATTATTTCAGTTTACTTTTGCCATATTATGCTAAAGTTCAAGTTCAATAAGGCTTTTGTTTTAGTTATACATTACCTTAAATGCTTATGTTTTCTTATAAAAGCTTCCGCAATATTGTTATCCTTACTGAGCATCTGAGCTCACCCCTTTCAATGTTTAAAAATTTTCCAGGATGTGAAGAAGTGTATTATGACTGACTTGCAAGAATATTCAGTGAAGATATGAGTGTGGACTATGAAGACCATGTTATTGTAGTTTGTTTAATTTTGATGTAATGAAAGACTTATGAATGTATCTAGTGTTTCCAAGCCTACTAAACTAATCGGTCTTTCGAGACTTGATCTTTTATGATCATGCCAATGTTACGAAGTAATGCACCGGCTCTGGGTAGCTGGGGTCGGGGCGTTACAGATAACATATAAATCAAATTTATTTTCTTAACTTATGAATTATTAGGCTTTAATCTATGTTATCCACGATCTACATCCCAACATATATTCTATGGGGTATTTTTTCCCCTTAATAATGGTTAATACTAATCTTATGTATTTACCCAAACATATCCCTCGATAGTGTCATAACAAAGAGTGAACCAAGGCATGTTGTTGTGCACCAGTTATTATTCGATTATAGGTCAAAGAAGTGTTCTTGGGTTTTACCCCTAGATACATCTGTGCCCGAGTCACCTCTACTTGTTCGTATGTAGACATGGATGTATTTTCTTGATAAACCCCACACTCTATGCTCTCCTAAATTTAGGGATGTTTATATTCTACTATGTCTAATCCCATAAGTAATTTTCTAATTATTTCTAATCCCAATTAAAAAATAACTAAACTTATCCTCTGATACCAACTAATGCAACCCTTTTCTTTATTACCATCTTTAACATGATTTATTACATAAACATGAACTTAAGAAATCTTTGAGGATTGAGAGGTATAGTGTATTCAGAAATGTGGGATAGTACATGAAAACATAAGACATAAATATATAGTATATTAATTGAAATAATCATTTACATGAACACAAAATTCCTTCGTACTTACCATTTCTCGGGATAACCTGAGGACAAACAACTGAAAAGGGTGAGCTATAAAGCTAGGTAAGGGAGTAAACAAGGAATAACAAGAATAATATGATACATTTTAGTCATTATGAATATAAATGGAGCATAATATAAACATGAACTTAATTTCATGATAATGCATGATTAATATAACATGGAAATACGGAAACAACATTTAACATGACATTAGCATGAGAAAAGGCTAATTGCACATGAGGCATGAATAAACCCTCATTGCACTAAAATTAATATATGTAAATCGTAATTTCACATTAATTAGAATGAGAAAACACCCATTAAACATTACATATCATGATATTATTATTTAGCCAATGAAATTGAGCGCTATTCGGGCGCACCGTTCTTAAGCATTTCATTTCATGATAAAGTGTGCCACTTATATCATACAACCTGAATTCATTAAAAATCATAATTTATTCCAAGAAAAAGAGATATCGAATACATAATTTTAATTCCATAATGAATATGTACATGTGCATAATATAGAATACCCTTGATATATAAATGGGTAAGGTATTCACATAGACAATGATCATGGCATAGAAATTTTGGTATAACTTTAGCAGCATAATGACGTCAAATTTAAATTATAAAATGTGTTGATGAGAGAGAAAGGGATCTATCATCATTTATAAATGATATTTACATTATGGGATTCATGTAATATAATATCTCATCTTATGTAATGGGATTTACATTAATTAAATAATATAATTGCTTGAATGTATAATAGGAGAGGGAATTCCTTTAGGGAAATCGACATTGTAATTGGTGTATATGGTCTAAGGTACCGAGATGGGAAACTAAAGCTGATGGGATGAGATATTAAAAAATCACATCATCAGAGCAATGTTAGTATGTCTTCATTGATGATCTATCCTGTTACGGTCTAAGGACCACATGTGGGTTTGACCGAGCAAAAAATGAAATAAATAAGTACCTTGTTCTAATCCGATGTGCACAAGTACATTACAGGAGTCCAGCCGCTATTGCTCGAAGCCTCCTTCTTCATAGTCCTCTAGATATCTCTCACACACTTCTCAAATCTGCACATGCGTCGTTCATTGGAATCTGGGTGATAACGCGACAGATCAACAATGTCCTCGACGCAGCAGTGATCACTGCAAGGAAAAAAAATTGATCTATGAAGGATGATCATGATGATATTCCTTTTATGAGAGGATCTCTCACTAAAATCCAGGAGTTTATATTAGCTGTCAAATTTGAAACATGAATAGTTCCATGGGGAGAGTCTCTATCTCACTTATATAGGGGATATCTAAATTACTTGGTATGGATTCTCATCCCCCCGTGTAATAAATATTCTCTGTATAGTATTATAAATATTTATTTATGTGAAATAAATTTTTCCCAATTTTATTTTTATTTTTATCACTTACTAAAATATATATTAAATATATATTGAATGATAAAATTGATTCTATAATTCAACTCACTTCTCCTGAAAAAATTAAACGAATCCTTTATATTTAAATTCGTTCGAATGATATTTTATCTTTTTATTTACATAATAACTTATTAATACATGTAATAAAAAATTCAATATTTTATTCCATTCATGAATAATTAAAGAATTTATTTATTTCATATTGATCCATAGAACTCAGATGGTACTCAGACCCTTTGGAGAGGCCCACCATGTTCTATATTCCTATTCCCAAATTAGTGAAGATTCTCAAAGTGCTATTGTGTGTGACCATCTAGCCCCTTATCACAATTGCAGAGAATAATATCCATCGACCAAGATCGGGGTCTAACAACCCATCAAATCCCCTATAGAGATAAGGTAAAGTCAAATCAATTACTACCTTCCTATAAACATGGTCTATGTAATATAATCTCCTTGTCATTTATATATCAATAATGCAGAATTCATACTAGTGCCATCATCCTTTATCATGCTCTATTTTATTTGTTTATTTTCCTGGATGCTCTTACATTCCACTACCGTGGTCATGGATTTAATGAAGGTGAAACCATCCTAATCAACAAGCCCATAGATATAACTTCATAAACTCAGTAGAGAAAAATCATATCTTGATCATTAATTCAATGACATGTCTCCATTGACTTACCCAACACAAACTACTTCACCGCGACATTATCTCTAGGGTTTTTTTCCTTGAATCAATCTACGCAATTAAATTACATCCATGGATAATGTTCTCACATCTGAAGAGCATTACACATGTCCATAGATTGGAATGACCGATGAAAACAATAACATGTTGTGTTCCTATTATGTGGGTCCTCCCTCGTGATCTTAACTATTAGAGATCATCAAGTTCCAATATCATGATTTGAAGTCTCAATGCATTTGAGCTCCAAACACCTGATGGTCACACATCATCAGTTTCCATTTAGAATGATGTAATTTTACCACAGTGAATTAATTTATGATTATTGTCATGGAATCTTAGTTTTCTCATTATAGGATGAGAACTATTATAACCCTTTCATATGGTATGTAATCTAAGGACACATCCATAAAAAAGTGGAAGAAGAAGTATCAATACTATTATGGGAAGGGAAACACATGTATTATAACAAAACACATACATGTAGTGGTAATAAATGTACACAACATGTTGGGTATAGAGAACCAAATTTCAACCCTCCCCCTTACACTAGATCCAACTACTAATAGGTTTTATTCCACTAGATGTCACAAGAGAATAATTCTTATTCTATGAAATGGATTTAATGATGGGTACTGACACATTGTCCTATGTGGATACTCTGCTGACTTTGTGTTCACCAATTTGAGTAAAATGCACCAATAGATGAAACTTCTGAAGAATATACTTTGTTCTCTAGTGATACTAGGCTCCTTCGTAAGCACCAATGCAGCAGAATTATTACAATATACTAAAACAGGGTGTGCACTTCTAGTCACAACAACAATGTCTGAGATTATGATGCATATCAAAATTGATTCCTTTAAAACATTGGAAGCTGGAATATATTCATACATTGCTATAGAATCGACAACCACAGCTTGCTTTTAGTATCCCTATCTCACTGCACTACCATTCCAGAAAAATATGTAGCCTGACTAAGATTTCATATCATCCTGATTTGTTTGGAAACTAGCCTCAGTGTCTCCCCACACTACTAGTTCCTCATCTCCTCCATACATTAGGAACATATACTTAGTATGCCTCGGGTACATAAAGACAGTTTTAATTGTTTTCCAATGCATCTCTCCAAGATTGGACTAATATCTACCCACCATGCTTAAATAAAAGGTGACATTAATCCTAGAACATAGCATGGCAGAAACGGTAAAACCAACAGTTGAGGCATAAGGAATTATGCTCATTTTCTTAAACACCTCATGTATTTGTGGAAACATTTTCTTGAAGTGATTTATACCATGTGACATATGCAAAAAACATCTCTAAGATTTTTCCATTTTGTACCTTGTGAGTACCTTGTAAATATATATACATTGACATAGCCCAAGAAGCCTTTGAGATATATCTAGATAGATATTTATCCCCATAATGTAGGCAGCTTCACCTAAGTCCTCCATGAGAAGCTTTCATTTAACGAAATCTTAACTGACTGTAAGACTTTCACAACATTTACCATTATTAATATGTCATTAACATATAGCACTAGATGAATGATGGCTTTCCCTTCAACCTTTTTATATACATATGTATCACAATAATTATTGAAAAAACCACAATCCTTTATGGCCTCATCAAATGACCATTAATTTATCATGATTCCTACTACAACCCATAAATCGTTCTCTGAAACATGTATACATTATTATAATTCTTTGACTTAACAACCACTTTGTGTTGAGTCATATAGATGCCTTTAAATTAACATCCCATTTATAAAATCCATTTTGACATCCATTTTCCAAATTTCATATTCATGATAGGCTTCTACTAAAATCAATATTTTGATATATTTATGCCTTGATACTGTTGATATGGTTTCATCATAGTCAATTCTTTGACATTGCCTAAAACCCGATGCATCCAACAATTCATTAAAGGTATTAACCTCAACATCTATTTACAGCTTCTTCTTGAATACCCATTTTCATCCTAGGGCCTTTACAAAAGCTGGAGGGTCTACCAAAATCGAAACATAATTTTAGTACATGGACTCTAGCTAAGAATTCATTACTTCTTTTCATTTAGAATCTTCTTTTCAATCTTATTCATCCTTGTAGGTTAAAGGTTCATCGTCCTCAAGGAAAACCTTTTCACCTAACTCGGTGACAAAAATACCATAATGCTTTAGTTCCTTAACCTCTCCCTTAGACCTACGTTGAATTTGTGCCTCAGAGAAAACTTCCTCTTCCAATTTCTCTTGTGGATATTGTTCATATACCAACTCTTGTGCATCTAGAGCATTAAATTCATCAATATCAATCATTATCCCCTTATTTCCATAGAAATGTGTTCCCATTTTAGAAATATGACGTATATTTCAACAATACTTATTCTATATAAACTGTGATATATGTAATATACTCTAGATTCCTTATTATAACCTATAAATATTGATATTGTACTTATGTATGCCATATTTTTATGTGGTAAAGTCTGGGAAAATTCCTCACATCTCCATTCACATATGTGTGTCAGACTAGGTTTCGTTCCATACCGTAACTCATATGGAATCACATCTGAAACTTTATTTAGTACCATGTTAAGTGTATATGATGATGTCTGTGAAGTATATCCCCAAAAGGATAATGGAAGAGTTTCATGACTCACCATTGTTCGGTCCATGTTAAGAAATTTCATATTCTTCCATTCACTAACACCACTATATAGTATTATACATGGAAGTGTGATTTGGTCTATTATCCAACACTCCATTAAGTGATCAATGAAATCATGGTTAAGACATTCTCTACCTTGGTCTTAGCGGAATTCTTTTCTCTTTTTACCAATTTGGTTTTTCTGTTTCATTTTGGTATTCCATAAAAATCCAAAAGGAATCAGACTTATAATGAATTATGTAGATATATACATACCTAAGATAATCATTGTAAAAAGTAATGAAGTATGAAAAAACACCCCTCTCCCCTAGTTGAAATTTACCACATACATCAGTATGTATTAATTCTTGTATTGTTTTGGCTCTTTATCCCTTTCCCGAGAAAGGTGATTTGGACATATTTCATTGTAAAAAATCTTGACATACATCCTAGGGTTCTAACTATACCCAGTCTAAATACCCTTCATGATGTAATCTTTGTAATCGCTTATTTTATACATGACCAAGCCAGATGTGCCATAGGTGGGAGATATATTATCCATGTCTGATGTTTTTTTCATTGATTCCATAATAGGGATCTCTAGTTCCAGCATATATAAACCTTGGTTTAAATATGCCATACCATAAAATATGCAATCCCTATAAAAGATAAAAAAATTAATTCCATACTATTAATAAAAACTTATAGTGTCTAAAAATGACACAAAGATAGTGTTTCGCGTTACATAAGGCACATAATAGCAATTGTTTAAAACTAGAACCAAACCAGTTGGCAAGGATAAGTGATAGTCTCCCACTTCCAAGGCTTCAAAACCTGAACTATTTTTTTCTTGGAGATCCACATTACATTCTTCAATCTTCTTTAACCTACATGGTTCCTTTATATACATACAAATGTGTGATCCACATCTTGTATCCACTACCCTAATTTTTTATAATGATATTATTCATTCAATGAATGAAATACCTAAAGTAGAATCATCAATATACATCTTTTTCCCAACTCTGCAATTCTTCTTCCAGTGGCCATTCATTCCAAATCCAAAGTAGACAGCTTGTATCTCATTACATTGACTTTGAATTTTTTTTTATTTTCAGGATGATGCATTAGTGTCATTAGACTAGACTAGGCTTTATACTGCTTTACCTTGCCCCTCTTTTTCTTGTTCGCCATAAGGAAAAATGAATTGGTATTTTTCATATCCTTATCAGCTTGGAGAAATAAATCCAAAAGGTCTAGGAGTGAATTTTTTATATCATTAATGTTATAATTGACAATAAATTTTGATAATCTCGATGATAAAGATTTAATAATGATATCCACTTCTATTTTGGGGCTCAATTTAAACCCAAGGGATTTAAGACTGACAATGTACCCAAAAATCATGAGAATGTTAGGAACAGCTCGGTGCCCTTATGATATCATGCACTTATAAAGAGCACTTGAGATATCATAACTTTATTGAATGAACCTTTCCTTTGGAATTTGATAGATATTAATGATCACATGATGCAATGTACATCAAGTGCATCATCAACCTGCTTACTCCATCTATATTTTTCCTATAAGCTTTCTCCCTTAGGAGGCTTAGGTTTAATTTTGGATTCCAGCACATATAACTATATTTATTGGTGTAGTACTATGTGAAAGTACTTATACCACACCTGGAAGTTATTGATGGTCATGATATTTTCGATATCCAGAATTAATCGTAGTGATAATGTACTTGTTGTTTTTTTATTTCAATTTTAAATATACATCAGATCAACATTTAGTAGTTTGTACTTGGTCTTGATTACCTTTTTAAACTTCATGAATAATAAATTTTTATATCATTTTAATGTCTTCTAATATTTTAGAAAACCTTAATAGCCCACATTGTTTGATTTGGAAAACTCTTTCCCTTGAGTATTGTAGTGGAATGGATCCTCAACATCTCCCTTAAAGTATACAAGATATGGATATGCCCCTACTAGGAGGTTTTCATGGTAGCCACTAGGATGGGAAACCACATGACATAGGGTTCCTTGTTTTGTTGAGTAATGTCCCTTCTTTTGGAATTCGAACACAATTCCCTAAACTTATAGCCACTAAATTGAAAGTAAGTTAGCGACAGATAAACCATGACTACAAACTTTCGTTAATTTGACCTATTTCTCTTATGAAAACTCACCGGTAGTAAGAGGAACTCTCAACTATGGCTGATGAGCACCCCAAATAGCTGGTTTTTTTAGATGTGTAAAATGGAGGGAGTTTAGACATCATTTCTCTTTGAGGGATTTTAATATTTATTGATGAATATAAACTTTTTCTATTTACATGTTCAAACTCGATTGTCTCTCTAACAATAAAAAATGATTGATAGAAATATATTTGACACTTATTTATGCATTTTTTATCATGTTTAATATTCTATGTGATCAAGAAATAATTACGCATTCACATAAAATAATAAACATTGCATAAAGGTAAATCATGAAATCCGACTTATGGTAAAAATTATATAAATATCAAACCATAATAGATCAATATTGACCTGGGGTAATCCATACCTGAGTCAACACCAAAATCAAATCCCAACCATCCTCAGAGCAAGGCGCTCAACTGTCTTCTGGTTTATTTCCTCGACTTGGTGGGTTCTACATCTCAGATCATCATTCATTAGCTACAAATATACTCGCACGTAGTTGAGGGGGTTTAGGGATACAAAATATAGGTTATGCATTGGACATGCAAGAACTTATAAAAATTTAAATTAATATTATATTCACATATTGTTATTTATCTAATTAATTATTAAAATCACCAAATGCATTGAATATATAATTAAATAAGAAAACTCCAAACACGCACGGTTCGACCACTTGATCAAGACCAATAGTTATGATTAATGCGCGATTAGAATTAAATTGAAATGAAATTGAAACTATATTGGGTGTTCTTATAAATTTAATGAATTTAAATAAATTCAATTTATTTATTTTTATCAATTCCATCAATTTAATTTAATTTTAATTCCAAATTTAATTTAAACTATCAATTTAATTTTAAATATAAAATGAAATTAAACTATAAATTAAAATTTATTTCCAAAATTATATTAAACTGTTAAATTAATTTTAATTATAATGAAATTAATGTTTTGGATTAAATTAATATTAATTTATTCATGGTTAATTGAATTCAAGCGTAGTTTGATATGACTATGAACCGTCGTAACAGAGTCTTTGTGGAGTAGGGCCAAGTCCATGTGTAACTGCGATGTGACCGCAGCATTACCACAGTGTGACCGCATTGTGAACGTGGAATGAACACAATTTGACCATGGTGAGACCATGGCATAACCACAAAATTACCATGATGTTACCATGGCATTATAGCATAGTCCAACATTAGCAGAGGAGGCACTGTCTTCTTACCAATAGCAAAATCTTCCAGCAGGGGATGTAGGCGGATCTTCACTACTCCAAATACCCGTACGGGTGGCTGTCTGTTGATCCAGCCATCCATATGGGTGGTGGCCCGCTGATCTTACATGACACCAATGTAGGTGGGGCGAGCCAGCCTGGTCCAGATGTGGCGTGATCAAACAGCGGCGAGTGGAACGGGGCGAGCAGGGCGGTGTTGTCCGGAAGTAGGGAGGAGGTCAAGTTCCTTGGTCCAGCCTGGTTCGACTGCGGCATGTGGCACGAAGGGAGGATGGGATCTATCTAGCTTGTTTTGAGCATGAAGCAGATGGGAGGGGAGGTGCGGCTTGAGACATAGAAGAGGTCTGGAGTACATGCGTTCTTCAGTTGGAACGACATTTGGGAATTGGGTGGTGCAACCAGGTAGAGGGGATGAAGTAGCGGCTGCTCCTGTGTTAAGGTAGGCGGTAGGTCGAGCAGCCTGGATACTCGGCTAGGGATTCACCTAGGGTGGTGCAGCGACCTCCCATATGCGTGGAAGAAGAACTTATGGGCCTTCTATGCGCTCATTTTTTAATTTTTTTTATATAAGGAAGACCCAATTTGGATTATTGGTCTTTAATTTTTATTTTATTTTATAAAATTTAATGTTTAAAGGAATTAAATAAATATAAAAATAAGGCTTCACCCCAACTCTTCAAAGACATTGTTTTTAATTTTTTTTGTTTTACTTTCATTTTATTTGATAAAAATAAAATAATACTATGGTGTAATATATTTTATTTATCTCTTGAGATAAACATACTGGATTACTTCCAACTACCAGATTCTGGCCAATGTGTGGCAGAATTTCCGTAATTTCTAATGAATATAGAAAAAATATTAAAAAGTTTTCTTCTAAATATTTTAATCCAAAAAAAAATTTAAACCGATGAGTCGATCTAAATAAATTATTCCAATGGCCGTAACTTGGTCATTCGAAACAGATAGATGTGTGGTCAGATCCATTAGAACCGATTTATTTTATCATACATAAATTTAATGTAATTTTATTTTTATCCATGCCTCTAAAAAATAATGCATTGCTCTAATACAACATTAAGGTACCAGGATTGGAAGCGGAAGCCAATGGGCTAGGAAATTAAAAAATAATCACATCACTGTTGAAACATCCGGACGTTGACATTGATGAACTATCATGGTACGGTCCAAGGACCATTCCTGGATTTGACAAAGAACAAAATAAAGTGGATAAGTACATTGTTCATATATGACATGTACCAATATTTCGCAAGAGGCCGACGATCGTTGATCGAAGACATCAATGTCAAAGTCATCTACATCATCCACAAACACCTCTCAAATATGCACGCGCACCATTCGTTGGAATTCTGGTGCTTGTGAAATACACCAAGGATCTCCTCGATGCATATCTGATCACCACATAGAAAGAACATCGATCTAAGAAGGTTGATCTTGAAGTTCATCATTTCTAGAGAGGATCTCTTTATTATATCCATCAGAAGAGAGAGACTCTAGAATTTGACACATGAATAGTGCCAAGGGGAGAGACTCTCTCTTACTTATATAAGGGATATAAAAAATACCCAGTATGGGTTATCATCCCCTACTGTAATAGATATTAACTGTATTGGTATTATAAATATTTATTTAGGTCAAAATAAATTATTCCATAAATAATATTTATAATTTTATTACTAAATACAATATATATTAAATATATATTGCGTGATAAACATGATTCAATAACTTCACTCACTTCTCCTAAAAATATTAAACGAACCATGAATATATAAATAAGTTCAAATAATATTTTATCTCTGTGATTACATAATAACTTAGAAATATATTTTATAAATAAATTCAATATATTATTCGAAGATTGAATAATTAATGGATTTATTTATTCCTTAGTGATCTATAGAACATGGATAATAATCAAACCCTTTGGCGGGGCCCACCAAGTTTTATATTCCAATTCCTAGAATAAGGAGGACTCTCAAAGTGTTATTGTGTGTGATCCTATAATCATTTATCTCAATAGTATAAAATAATATACCTCAACAAAGAGTGGAGTCTAGCAACACATCGAGGCCCCAATAGAGATAAGGTAATGTAAAAAAAAGACTACCTTCTTACAAACATGGTCTGTGTAATATAATATCTTCATCATCTAAATCTCAATAAAACAGAATGCATACTAGTTTCATCATCCTTTATCTGGATTTATTTTATTTTTTGATTTGTCTTTACATTCCTACCTTACACTACCATGGCCATGTATTTAATGAATGTGAAACCATCTTAATCAAGTAGGCCTAAGATATCTATTCCTAAACTCAGAAGAGACAAATATTATCATGATCATTCAATCAATGTCTTGTCACCAATGACATACCCAACATAAACTACCCCAAAATGAATTTATCACCGTGGATTTCACATTGCATGAATGTACACATGTATATGAAATCCATTGATAATGATCTAATATCCGAAGACCGTTAAACACGTCCGTAGATTGGAACGACCAATGACACATGTGACATGTGGTGATCCAATTATGCAGGTATTCCCTCATGATCTCAACTACTATAGATCATCATGTGTGAACATCATGAGATGATGTTTCAATGCTTAATATCCCCAAGAACCTGATGTTCACACATCATCTGTGTCCATTCAGAATGATGTTACTGGACAATAGGACATTAGTATAAGATTACTGTCATGGCATCTGAGGGTTCTCATTATAGCACGGGAACTGAAATAACCCTTTGATACGAAATGTAATATAAGAATATTTTCATAAAAAATTGGATGAATAAATATCTACTCTATTATGGAATGATAAACACTCGTATTATAACAAACAATATTCATGTATTGGTAATCAAAGAACAACACAAGTTGGGTCTAGGGAACCAAATTTCAACACATGGGATGAATTAATGAGAGAGAGAGGGGTATATCATCATTAAAACCTAAGGATTTAAGTGTATATGATGTTCAACATCATACCCCAAAAATTGTAATTGAAAATAAATTGGCATAACAATATATGGTAACTTGGACATATATAAGGAAGGAAGGAAAGTGAGGATCCCTTATTTGGAAGTGTGATCCCAAAGGCTTGACATGGGCTTGAGAGAGGCTTAATGGGAGCTTGGGGTTCCATTATATGATTATAGAGAGATGAGGGAAGAATTTAGTCAACCTGGAAATTGTTTGAGTGATGATTAATGGGAGATTGAGTGGGTTTATATGGGAATGGAGGGGGAATTCATTATTATTTAGGTTTTGGACACTACACATAAAAACTAATCAAACCCAAAAACCATCCCAAGGTTATTGTGTATTGTTTTTTCCAACATGGAGTGGAAAAAATTATTTTATATGGATAATTTCTGAACTTATTAAAATATTATGCTTGATTATTTTGAGGTGAGTCACACACTCAATGATATCAATTTAAAATTTTAAAATGTATTATATGTCTTAGAGGGTCCACTAAGGCACTATAAAATTAATCAATAAATATATAAAAACAAATTATTTTAAATTTAAAACATTTATTGGCCCAAAATAGGTTTTATATTATTTTATTAAATCACAATTGGGTCATTATGATATCATAAAACACATTATATATTTACGAGGTATTTAATTTTTACCCAAACTTTTGTCTGCCTCAAAAAATCATGAAAAATTCACTATTGGAAAATTTCAACATGCTGATTACAAAAATAATATTCATTTTACCTAAATAATTTTATAAATATGTGAATTATTAATTTTAAAATAAAAACCGACATTTGTTTAAAATTCATGGGTTTTGTAAAAAACAATTTTCAAACCGTAATAAAAATTAAAATTGTATTCAAAAAAAATATACATTCATTTAAAAGTAACAAAATAAAAATAATTTATTAATATATTATTTCATTCAGAAATTCATTAATTCATCAATATAGTTTTCTTAATTGAATATTAACAAAAACACTGTTTTTTATTTAAAAACAATTTACAAAATAACAATAATAAAATGAATGTATATTATTTATAAAAAAATATTTCAAATAAACATAGTGATAGGTTATTGTTATGTAACCCCTTATAACACCTGCATAAGACCTAAAGTTATGGTGTGCAATGGAGACATACTCATGGGGTGGGTCAGATAACATCGCTCAAGTGGAAATATCCACTAACTTTCACTTCTCCCATAGGCGATTATTTTCAAGCTTAATGTGTTGAAGCTTGTCTAGGTCTTTGTGTATAAAAAATACCAGTGAAGCTACAAACATTCCAAGATCTGAAAAATGGGATTTGTATAGAGAAATTCTACTGGCTGAGGTAATCCAATCCTTTTTTTGAGTAAAATGGACTTGTCGCATCCCTATATTTATACTAATCATCTGGTTACTGTTCAATAGCTATACTAGCAATGGTAACATTTAATAAAAATATTTTAAAATCCAAAAAAATTAATCCATGGAATTTAATATACTTTATATATCCATTTTAAATAATAATAAAATTAATTAGATCAAGATGAATTATTGTTAATAAATGTTTGGCTGGTTACAATAAAAAGGCTACCATAATGTAGGAAATGATATTCTTTCTAAGGGGATTATATTTGGAAAAATTATATATTGAATGTTCATCCAATGTTAAATAAATAAAATATTGTGCTTTCAAAAAAAAATTACTAACCTTTCTAAAACCTAGAATTTTTATAAATGCTTTGAGTAAAATTGAGATAATTAGAAGAACTTATTATTATTATTATTACATGATTTTAGAAACCAGAATACTCATCAAATGATATAAATATATAAAATTTCTGATTTAACTTCATTACTAGAAGAATAGAGGGAAACATAGAGTCAAAATAAAATATAAGTAAACTGAATTCAATAATCGATCTCATAGAGAAATTCTAATTCTATAAAAATTGGTATTTTGATGAAAGTCATATGTATAACATGAATATATTTCATTCATATCATTGAAGATCCACAATATTATATAGAATACAATAACCAATCATTTTGATTTCAATTGAAATGTAATATTTATAGAATCCCCATATAAATGAATCGAACCATATTCCATGGTATTGATATGAGATTACTATATAAGGGGTTCATCCTTAGGGAATTTTTTTTCAAGCATGGTGGATTCATAATACCAGTTAATATTTAAGGATATTATCGTTTTCAATCATACTATAATTAGAATGAAAATAATAATATAAGGGATTGATTTCACCATTAATACAATTATATATAGTTTCATGTCATTTTCCATTGTGAATTCTATTTTTAATAGAATCGTATGACATTATGTGCAATATGAGAATCGACATACCTCATGATGGTCCAAGAGACTCCCCTTTTCAATAGATATGGTTGCGAGAAATTTATAACTATTAACCAATTAGATGAATGATCAATTTTACTCTTGTGACATGTTAATAGATTGTCTTAGTGGTCCAGAATGAACCTGAACAAAAATATGAATTAAATGGAATATTTTATACATTTAATATTTCTACTATTCTACACATAAAGTCAATCAGATGAATTATTCAATGTATTAATAAAATCTATTGATTTGACCATTTTTACAAACAACATGAAATGAATGATTCATGATTATGGATTCAATACAAATAATTTATATGGATTTCTATTTTGATAGAAGAACTATTTTACAATCCAAACTAATTATGGGGTTCGTTTATGATTTCTATCTTAGGATCAAAACCCATTGCCCCAAGTATTGTGGAATGTATATTTACCATCGAATAAGGGGAATAATGACTTGATGCCATCCTCACCTTCCTCTGGAATATAACTAATAGTCTACTAAAGATTATGAACTCAATAGTGAAAACTAAAAACGAGGGATATTCTCATTTAAAGACATAACCCAACACTATATGAAATGAGATATTGACATCCATAACCCACATATATTAGTGTTCTCAAAGGCACCACTATCATTAAAGAGGATTCAAGGCATGCTAAGCCCCACTAAACAGCTTCTCTTTGAATTAAATTAATCCATGTGATCCATCTATTTTTCTTCCCCTATTAATTACGTTGAATTTCACTTTACGAATGTACTACCGATGCGGGAATTTCTACACATTAGCTATAACATTGCATCAGTCGATAGATGTTAGGCCCAATATCCAAAATTTACGGTTATGACTACTAGTGTATATAATACCATATTTACAATGGGAGTTTGTCTCTCTGTTACAATAGTGTACCAGTAATGGAATTTTACTATTTTTTTCTTTCTAATCTATATTCCTTTCACCACTCCATCATAAATTATTTCTTCCCCTACAACAATCCATCGTGGAATATTCGATTTATTTTCTAGGGTTATGAATTAGTATTCGACGATGGAAATAAAAATCCACCTATAGATTCTCTATGAAAAATCATTTCAAATAATAAAAAAAATATATTTATTGTCAAAACTTTTGGAATATAGTTAGTTAATTCATATTACCAAAATAAAATTAGTGATTTTTCTCTAAGAAAATAATATCGCAACCCAATGGAGTTTTACCCACTACATGAAAAATTTATCTATCAGGATCTATACCACTATAGAAAATTAATCACTATTTCCTCTTGTAGGATTCTGTGATATGTCACATTCCAAGTATGGTTGATCATACTCACATACTAGCTACTGAATATTTCCTTGGTAATCCATTTCCTCAACAACTAAATAATCATGTATGAATCCCTCCTCTAGGGGATTCCTCTATTTTCTCCTCATCATTATTCTATAGTGTATTATAATCAATTTCTACCTCTCTTCCCCTCCAAAATGATGGATCATACACATTAACATTCATTATTATATTAGAAACACATCATCTCATCATACATTGATATGTTAAGCCTAGTTCTAGGGTTTTTCCTAAACTACTATCGAACTCACCTGGAGATTCAATGTTTCATGAATTATAGTTTCACTCTTTGTAGAAAAAGTAGTGAATTAAAAATTGTATATAATTTAAATGAAAAAAAAATCAATTTTTCTTATTCGATTTGAGTTTTCTCCTTGAAATATATCCATTATATTCTTACCCCCTTAGTTAGTAGAGGAACCAATTCCCATTCAAATTTGATAATATGGGGGCCAAGAAAAAATAGAAATTTCATATAGGAATTGGGATAATCATTCTCAAATTGTTGACTTCCACCGCATCAAGGTGTCAATAATTCACTAATTTATATCTCTTCCTCGATTAATTATTAAATTGAATAGATTGATCTTATTAATTAAAGGGTCAATCAGATTTTATTTATATTTAATAATACACTTCTTCTTATTCTCATTAATGATTAAACATATTAATAATTGTAATTGAATATAATATCGGATTAGATTATCAACATTTACTACCATATATCAATCAAATTGGGTTGAATATTTATTTAAACCATATCACATGGATGCTTTCATAATACTATAAAAGTTTTATGATCAAAATCTATATTCTCCTTCAAGATGATTTGGATCATCCTTCTATAGAATAATGAATCAAAAAACACATTATTCTTCCTAATTCTATTGGGGAAGTAGAAATTATTCATATAGATCATAATATGTTTATATAATATATATTTATTTTCATTTTTAAGAAAACTATATCAGAATCTATTGTCTTCATATCCCTAGAATCTATCATCCAACACTATATCAGATAAAAATTTACAAACATATGAAACATAATGAATTTACAATGATCCTACCATATAGATGACTTTTGTAAAAATTATCTAAATATACATTGATGTTTTCACTCATAATAAAATGTTACAAACACTTTAAAAAAATTCTAAATTTGTAATATTGAAAAATATTTCATCACATCCTATGAAACTATCATTTAATTTTATTTATTCAATGGTCTTATTATCCATTATTTGGAGTTGGTTGCAATGAACTCAGAACATATCATATTCACTTAAAAACGTTAAGTACTAGTTCCTCCTATGATGGATTATTTTGATGAAGCAACATTATAATTATTTATGGTTCTATCCAACAGAATTAAAATTATTCTTCTTAAAGAATGTATAATGATCATATGAAAATCCATTATAAAATATTTTATGAATATAATTTCAAGTTCGCCTAATATTTTTCATCAACTAGTCATTGTATAACATCTTATAGTGGTAATTTGTTTTACATTTTCATCTTGAAATTATAGACCATCCTCTGGTTAAAAATCCTTATATTTTATAAATATAATTTATTTTGGATTTATAATTCTTCTCCTAATTTGATTCATTTAGAAAACATGTGTAATGTCCGATCTAATTTATAATTTATTCAAAAAATAGTAGAATATTGGTTTTCTACACAAACATTTTAAACCTTTTTGATGTTTGATGTTAGTAAAATATATACCATGAGGATGTGTGTTGGGATTTTAAAAAAAAACTTGAGAATGTGTTGACATCAAAAAATTAGTCTCATCAATTATAAGTACATGATTTTAGAATTATCATTTCTAAAATAGAGATTAGGTTTCCAGCACTAATAAATGTCAGTATTTTTTTTTCAGTTTCATCCCTAGTAATGAAATATTTCATCAATTACAATAATATTATCATAAATGAACATCATAATGTAATAACTATATAAAAAATTATAAATATATTTTAAAAATTATTATATTATAATAAATTATAATTACAAATTAATGTATGCTGAAAAAATTTAAATACAGCATAACTACATTTATATTTATAATTTTTTTGAAATATATAAAATTTATAACATTATAGTTAGATTGATAGTTATAGTTTATTCCATGCATATGAAAATCCTCACTAACACAAAAAAATTAAATCCTACCAAATTGAGAGGTCGTATATCTTACTTTTCATGAAACCCCCTTCTAACAGGGATCAATTACGTGTCCCTATGTTAAACAAACAACCTCTAGTTCATTGATAAGAAGTGTGTACCTAAAACAAAAATAATTAATTTTTTTAGTAAAACTATAATTAAATCAATAAAACATAAATATAAAATATTAATTCAAAAATAAAAAATTAAAACTATAACATAAATGATAAAACATAATAAAAAAATATAATGGAAAACATAATACAATAATAAAAAAATTCAATATAATAGAACACAGGAAATGTGTTTTCATTATTTTGACTATGTGATTCACTTTCAGTAATAAAAATCACACCATGTGTCAGTTTGACATGTGGTAAATTCTTACACATAACAAATGAATAATCAGCATTATCCTAAATTATTATAATAATATGATGATATTTACACATATTTTATTTATTGAATTGTGTTTTTAATGAAGTTAAATATTCTAAATAATAAAACACACTTTTCTCATATTTTTACAACATAGGTCAGGGTGACATGCGGGTAATTATTTCATGTCACAAATTATATATTAAACATTTCAATTAAAGTATTAAGACAAGAGAATTTCATTTTTATGATTTTAATTATGGGATGATTATTGTGATATAAAAAATTCACTTTGAAAATGAAAAATATGAACATTAATCTATATCATTCATACCATGTACCAACTGACATTAGGTTAATTTCAACACAACATAAATGAACTATAGAAATTTCTGTCAAATTATTTAGAAACATTCGACTAGTTTTGGATGTTTTGAGTATATGATGCATTTTTTATCATTAATTTAATTTTTTATTGAAAAAACTATGTACTAGTCATACTAAAGATAACATATATTTATTTGATTTGATGTTACATCCAACACATCAAAAATTAATTTTTTATATTTTCCAATGTTTTAATGATAATGATGGTGTGTTTTCTCGGTTTTGAGTTAATGTGATGTGTTTTGTATTTAAATTCAACTTTTAATCAAAAATCAAATCATTTCAGCCATACCAGAATCAACGTATATTTGAATTAAATGTGGTTAATTAAAACAAATAAAAAATATAGTATCAATAAATTTCCAAATGATTCAATGTATCATCCTTGACTTTGAACAATCATAAGTAACGAAATCGTTTCAATGCATAGATTCAAGGGAACCTCCCTGTATGATAGTGGTTGTTAAAAATAATTGGTGGTCAAAGAGGATACAATGGGATGATTATACCCTCTCTTAATAGTAGTGAAAATCATGAAAATAAAGACAATAACATTGATCGCATACCATAAAATATTATATACTAAGGATGTTTCCAAATAATCCAAAATATATAACCATGCTAAAAAAATTATCTATCAAATAATAAAAATTCCGATGTTAAAAAAAAGATATACCCAACTCATTCTTAGGCCATTCATAGACCCATTATCTACACTCAAATATAGAAATACTTGGTGAACCATGAAACATAGGGTCCCTACACATACCTTGACTTGTAATAATGAAATCTGCATAAGTAAGAAAGGTTCCATGAGTAATGATAGAGAAAAACTCAATATTCCATTAATTTTTTGACTAAATCATATCAATTCTGAGTGATGTATATATCAATGTTAATGTTAAGAATTAATGTTTTTTATAGAAATTCAAAACAAATATATCATTTACCCTTGGGTCTAGGGTGGCACCTTGTGTCAACCATACCTACTTTGGTCTATTATATATATAAATGTATCAAAGACGATATTCCATTTTATAATTATATAGGCACAAAAAATACCAAGATTCACATCAAGCTATCCAAATAATAATAAACACCACACAAAGAATATTAGATCATTGGAATCATGTCATGTTCCCCCAATAAAAAAAATAACAACATAGACTTAGCAATTCCATGAAATGATGTGAAGGTCCCCCAATAATAATAATAACAACATGGGATTTGACGACTACTGATATTTAGTGCACACTTGGATAATGGGACATGTTATGGGAGCCCTCTCCTCCATAAAATATGATGTTCAATTGGTTTTAATAAAAATTGTGTGCTTCCACATACTTATTAAAAAATCATGGAATGTTTCACTAGACATTGGGTAGTTCTAGGTACTCCTAGTGTCATCAATTTAATTCATTTTTAATTTACAATGGTTGGATTACCTTAAACTGTGACCTATATCATGGTATTTATGTTCCAACAGACAGTGTAGGGTCTATGGGAATGGCTAATTCATTTATAGTATGGTCAAAATTCAATTAAAAAATAAAAATTGGAATGTTTGAATTATGTATGAATTATATACATTACTCATACAAGAGAAAAAACAACATGATATCAAGGGCTATCCCAGGAAACCCAACCTAAAAAATAGTATGATTCGAAAAATTAATGAGGTCTACAATAAAATGGGAAATCAATATCCTATTGTATATATATATAATGATTGTCAACATGAATAAATCCATATGAGAGAGATCATCAATGTTTTTCATTCGTATGAAGATTGGTCATCTAGATCTCACCCTATATTCATATGCATCTGTATGATCTGAAAAAATGAGTAAATTAAAGAGGTTTTTAGATAATAATATGAGTCGGGGATGCATTAAAACTCTCCCATAAAGTCCAAAATCCAAAAAATTCAATAGGCATTACTTCCCCAAAAGACCACCCAATCAATTATCCCAGTTCAAAAATCGAAAACTACATACATCATGACATAGAGGTGTACAAAAATAAGGTTGTGTATTTGATCACACCATGCCCATGAGATTCATCATAATAGAATCCCACAATGTAATGGGAGACCCTCGTACATTTTACACCAATTGGGCCCTCTTTGAATCTAAGGTGGGGACATTTTTTGCTCATCCACATGGAGACTTCCCATGCTCATGCTCGTGAACCTGGCCAACCTAGGCACGTTGATCTTCATGTTTTACAAAGATGATCTATAGGTGAAATGCAGGTGGGACCATAGCATTGTGTATCCTGCATTGTACTAAAAACTACCCAAAACCACCTTTTAATGTCAGCAAGAACCATTTGAAACATTTCAAATGAAATAAAAAGATGATAAGGTTAAAAAATTCTTATGTTACTCAATGGATGTTACAATCTCTAGACCACATTTAATTTTGTCCCTTATCTTTCTTTGTGAGAATTACTGGGGAAAAAACCAGGCCACTAAGATCATATGTCCCCATATCACTACACCTTAATACACAAGTGCTTCTATAACACTATTACTAGAGGAATCATCTCCCCATATGATCATTTTTCTCTGATTCACTATATAAACTAGATACTCCCCAAAATATCTATTAATATTAAGCTCGATTACATCTATTTTAAAAACATGTGATTGGTTATGTTAATAAATAAAAAGATATGAAACATGAAAATTTTCATGTATGGAACTATAACATTTTTTAAGGAACAAAATATTATCCACCTCACTATAACACTACAAAATCTCAAACCATCATTATACATGGTATCAATCCATCCAATTTAATGAAAATGGAGATGTAACACCCTTTTCAATACCCATATAACAATTATGTCTCTATCCTAAAACATAATATATTGTCATAGTTGACCTATATATAACTTATTCATAGTTTGGGAGGCCACTAACCACATCATAATTAACCGAATAATCTATGATGATTCTTTCATGACACTCACCCTGATGAGAACTTAGTCACCAACTTCTAACCAAATAAATAGTTCAGGGGACTTTTTTTGTATGATTTTTTTAAAAAAAAATTATTGGTATTCAATATTATTAAGTAAACTAACAATATAGTTTTTTATGTCAATATGTAGAAAAATATCCAATGAAATATGTTTGTTGAAGTTACTCTAAAGAATCCATGATATCCAAGCTTGTTAAACTAGTGAATGTTTCATGGAAAGACAAATGAATTAGAATTAAGTAACTCTTGTATTATTATATTAAGGAAGTTCTCTTAAATACTTTTTTTCAATTATGATAATTTATAAAATTTTCATCATCTCGAGTACATTTGTCAATGGTGAAACATTCTTTGCAACAAGTAGAAGAAGACCATGAAATATTTCATTATATCCTGAATAGTTTTTTTGAAAGCCATTATTATCATGAATATTGAGAAATTAGTTATAGAATACTTTTTTACACCATGAAAAAATGAAATTATGTTATATATTTTTCATGAATTCTATATGAAGAATAATTTTTTTGGTTTATAATTTAATGCATATTGTCAAAATATTTTTAAATAAGTGTGATAAAAAAACTAATGACAACAATAATCCCACAAAAGTACCCACCTAAACCTCATGTGAGACCAAAGTTGAACCCCATGTGGGACCCATGGTCAACCATGTGATAGTTAGGTTTACTAAGAAGGTCCATGATGACTGGAGTGAGGGAGAGCATAGATCCTATAGGGAGTACAATTGTAGGTGTGCATGGAGCTCATGGATGTGCCTAGGTGGACCATGAAGGTGTGAGGTATTTCTAGGATTCATTGTCTACTAACATTTAGAAATCTTGAAAATCATAAGTGAAGCTTGAATGGATGAACTATAGGGAAGAAAACGATGATAACACTTGCATGCAATCTATATATTACATGCAATAGACTATTCAAAAAAGGGTCCCTTCTAAGAAATTAAACAATATATTACAATTCAATATCAATGAATTCAGAACCATGGTGGAGTTTTGATAAGTGTAATGCGATTTATGTTTCATGCACATGAGTATGAAATTGAAATGGGAGAAGCGACCACCTGCTTGAAGACACCTTGGCTTTCAACATCACCTAAAACACATTCATATAATTATAATTATGAGATAATAAATCATTCAATAATATTTATTTACACAACATATTTTCCAGGATTCTATGGAAGTGTATGAATAATTTTTTGGTAGTGAAACTGTGTTATGAAAGGAGATAACACATGACCATTATATGTTATTTTGACTAGAATTTTTATCTAAGAACCCAAAATTTTCAAAAAATATAGTATCTATTTAAGGATCATGAATCAATCTATAATACATTATGAAGCACATACGGGGTTTCATGATTCTCCTTAGGTAAAATAAAGAAAATAATCAAAACATCTTCATATACACAGTGTTTCTTAATGCACTCATAACCTGGATACTGTGCACTTTATCTTACATGAAGAACTATTCAATTAAGAAAAAAATAATTCATAATGAATAAATCATTCACATAATATCATTACTTGTTTGGAGAATAAATTTCATGGAATAGTTATTTGTTTTCAGATGTATATGTTTTACATAAATACATATACAATTAAGTGGAGAAGGTTGTAAGTGTTGTGCAGGAACAATTGAAAATGATGAATATTGCATGTATGATACAATTAAATTTTAATAATGTGCAATAAATAAAAGAGTACATAACATGTGTATATAAAAGCATACACGAGGAATAGTGTATAACTGATACATTTCCAATTTTGGATATTTTTTATCAATGAAGTTTGAAATTTCATTCCATACTAACACTCATATCATTAAAACTAATGAAGATAATGAGTATTCTTAGATATCAATTTTTTTATTCAATTAAAATGTTTAATGAAAGGATCATCGAGATAACAGATAGGGTTTTTATTAACATTTGTATTCGAATGATCATGGTGAAGAAGAAGAATGAATCAGATGGAAAATGTATAGAATAAATTTGGAATGTAACTATTAGTTTAATATTATGGAAAATAAGAGTTACAATCATCAATAGTGCGAAGAAGAATAGTGAGAATAGAAGAAAAAATAAATACTATGACATCCAAAATAAGTCTTATATGGTGGAAGACGTTTGATTATACAAAATATCATACAACGAAAGTGAAGATTGTATTTAGAGGCAATATACAAAACCCATGAGAAGCCCCATATAGGATGATATTTTCAATGTTAGAGTGAAGATAATTATTTATATTACAATCATAAATATTAGGTACTCAGGCCTGGATAAGGTTTTTTTCCTTCCAAACTACTATATTTTTTATCTTATTATAGTGGGGAATCCATGTAATGGTCATTGCCATATATGGGAAGGACTAGATACACTTTTTGAGTAGTGAACATTATGAAAACATCATGTTCAATCATTTTCCATATTTCATATACAGGAACATGATAAGGAAGAGAGAAAGGAGAATCCTAGTCCTAATAGATGTAAGATATAAGAATGAAAATAGTTATGAAATGGTATAATGTACCAAACACTGATTCACCCCCCATTATTATTGATTATATTTTTATTTGGTCCACTCAATTTGTATTAAGTTCAAAGAAAATTAAATTGTATCATCTATTTTGAAGCTATTATATTATAGGAATTTTATTTTCTTTCATGCTATAAGAATGAAGTTCATTTATTCATGAAGATTCAGCTATCTCTGAGAAGAATTCTATATCATCCAAGACTATGATGAATAAGATAAATAAATAGAAAATAAATATGAAGAAGATATCCCTATTATCTAACTAAGAGGATGAATCTACATCTGCATTCCATGTTAACAAGGAAGAAATATGATATATGGAATGTGAATAGAATGTTTCCCAGTTTTCCACCACGGAGAAAGATAATAATCTCTCTACTTTAATTGGATCAATACATGCCTGTTATGAATAGGTATGTTCTAGTTCCAGTCAAAACTATCATGAAGATGATATAATCACATGTTGGATGCATAAAATTTCATTATATTATTAAATTTATGTATTAAAGGATATGATGCATGGTGTTCCAAAATTATTAGTCTCTATAATATATGGTATAATTGAAAAAAATTTGGAAGAGATAATTAAACATTAGTATACAACCAAATTAATGGAAAAGAAATTACAAAAAAATGTATATAATTGATAAATATCTTCAAACAAGTTAAATCCCATAGATTATAAAGTGTTGATCATAAAATAACATACAAAAAATTTGAATATATGTGGCTCAATATAGTATATGATAATGAATGGGTCAAGAATTCACTGGATGAAAAAAACCATGCACTTGATGAAATAGGAAAAAGGGTATCAAGGTAAAGGAGTTTCAATTGGAGGTAAAATTCAAGAATATCATGGAACCAGAATATTTAATACCAAAATATTAGGCTACATGAATAGTATATTAAAAATTGTAGAAGTCTTGTGAATAGAATAATATATTTTTCAACGATCATAAAAACAACCTCAATATAATATGTCACAAATTGGAATTTAAGTTGTCCAATCATGAGATTACTTATTATGTCATAAAAAAGGCTAACAAAGATGTTTCTTATAATTAATGATAATTAGAGGATTTTAATGTTAAGATACCCCCATCACATCACAAGAACGTCCTTGTTTTACTCAATGATCTATCTCATGAAGCTTGGATGAAAGAGGTTTCATCCATACAATCATGTACTATTTTTTATAAACTTGTTATCATGAATAATGTTGGTTAGAAACAAATATGTACATGTATGGATGAAAAACTATGATTTGAATAATTCTACCCTAAACAAGGTGGATACAAATATTATGGAAGATGGTTCCCCACAACGAGCCCAACAGGTTATGAAAAAAACTCAAAACCATTCTACAATAGAATAAATAATATCAAGATTCATGGGAAAATTTTGGTGCTATAAATGAATCATGAAAAGAATATTATAGTTTTGGTACAATGATTAAAATTAAAAACTATAAAGTAAGACCATGTCCATTGGTAATAGGTGTAATATGAAGAAATAATATCTAAAAGTTAATAAAAATATATACGCTTCAATTATATTTAGATATAATTAAAATAAATGTGATGTATGAATGTAGTGTGGTCATATGATTATTACCTGATCATATCAACTATTATCTAAACTTGATAAAAATATAAGACCACATAAGTAGAATAATAAAGTAGAATCATTCTTGGTATGTAAGATGAATATGTAAAAAAATTATCTCAAGAAAATTTCTAGTTGGCATGCTGATAAGTACATGTATTATAAATCAAATAAGGAGAAAAATTTACTCTTCCAAAAAAACTAATAATAAGGATTACACTCATAAGAACTCATTATAGAAATATATATTTGATGCCAATGTTCCTTATGATAGGTTAGTAACCTAGATATAACATTTGTATTGAATGAGGAATATAGAATAATCACAAGAAAAATTAGTGAAAAGCGAATAGAAAATATATCACATGAATGTAAAGTTCTGTGAATGAGGTGAAATATGGTTGAAAAAACACAAAGTTATTTTTATATAAAAAATACCGCACAATATTATTTATTTAATAATATTAAATTAAAAAACAGGTGGTATAATTTCATTACAATATCTTAAAGAATGAGGTTTTATATACATATAAATTGAATAATTAATAATATCCATTATTCCCAAATAAAAATTGATGTTCATATGTGAAATTGTGATTAATGGTGGAAATGATGAAACATTGTTAAATAAATATCTCCACATTGTTATTCACATTACGTAGAATGTAATATCAACCGTATTCCTGTAATCTTTGTGTATTTTAATTTTTCTTATATTTAGTGAATTGAATGTAAATTATATGATTAAGGGGAGAACATGAGAATGAGTGATTGTTTTAAATTAATAAAGACAAATATAAATTAGTGATAATCACTGAATGATTTATCAATTGGTATTGAAAATAATATTTTATATAGGATCATCTTTAAAAATGTTACTTCTTTTGTAGTAATAACCCAGAAAAAAAGTATATATTAGTTACCATCATGGTCTAAACATATATTTTTTATCTAAAAAAATATTAAAAAATATAATCCTTAGTGATGTTGTCAAAATTTTCAAATATAGGAAGTCATAATATGATGATCAATTTTTTTATTCCCCATATTAAAAAATTTGAAATACATTTTTTATGAACATAAACATTTTGATGATTTTTAGGAATGTTTACATGAGGGGTATATAAATGATCAAAGATAATCCAGATTCAACAAAATATTATATCATAAAAATAAGATTATTGGGTAAAATTATAGAAGATCATGTCATTTAAAAATGTATTTTATTATTATTATCTCATCCTTTGATAAATAATGAATAATATTAAAACAAAATTGTGAAGTAATTGAATAAATAAATATAATTAGAAATATGGATGTATATAAGTAATCCATGGCCACATATCCTTCCTATTACAATTTAATATTTTTAATAAATTTTTTGATGTGAGTTCATGTGTTTTAGTTTTATTTTTCTTACAAAAGATTCAACCAAATTTATAATCACCAACCTAAAATACAAGTAGAAAAGCCTTCATGTCAAATTTATGTGTTCTCATTCTATGTGGAATAATAATAAGTGGGTAATAGATATATTTATTGTCAAAATCAAAAACTCTATTTTTCTATTTCGATAATGGATCAAATGGACTAATAGTAAAATTATATATGACATATATCTCAAAAAAATGTGATACCCATAGAATTTTAATTATTTCAATAAGTGGTGGATAAAGTGAAATGAAATTTTGTAAAAATAAATGTTACATATTCACACATTAATATATTAATTAGGATAAAACATTAAACGTTTTTCTAAAAAAAGGGGATTTTGAATTGACCAGTATATGTATAAGTTGTATTTATTTAAAATTATTTTTATTGGTTATCAATGGTTTCCAATGAATTGACAATATTTTTAATTTATTTCAGTATATTTATGATGTTATAATAAAATATGTTTCTCAGTTTTATGATGAAGTATCCATAAAATATATACTTGATAGTCATGTTAATGTATCATGGATGATGTTATATAGAAGAATGAATGTACTAAAGTATTATTATCTTAAGGATGTTATTTTAAAGAAATTCAGTTTAATTGTGAATACTAATGAAATAATTTTCATGTCAAAGAAATTTTACTACGGTGAGTTTTTTTAAATGTTAAAAATCCCAAAAAAATATTTCATTATTTTATGATGAGTTTCGATGAAATCCTAGTAATTATTTTTTCCATGATGAAAGATACATTATTTCTTGAATATTTATGAATTCCATTCATATAAATAAAATATTTTTTATATTTATCATGAATAAGAAATAAGAAATTATTTTGAGTGGGTTGTGAATTATTTTCATATTGGATTACCATTTTATAGATGTGTACCAAAAAGTATAGCCAATGATAAAGCCATAAGGGGACCATCTCAACAACATTGGGATCCAATGGTCAACCACATGGTATATTGTTATATTATTAATTATCATGATTCTAGGGGTGAGGGAGGTCATAACACTCGAAAGGATGACACATGTGGGTGTGCATGGCACATACAGAGCATCAATGGAGGTGTCCGTGGGTCGCACCAGTTTTTTAGGCGTAAAGAGGGTGTATGTAGAAGGTTTTCTAGGTGTCAATCGCCATTGTTAGAGAAATAAAGCAGTAGATACGAATTAATTTATTAATAACATATCAATCAATCAAAATTATGATGTGTTATAGTTAAAGAAAATTACAGTATTACCCACCTTAAAATATATGGATTTAACAACTGTCATCTGATCAAATGTTATTAACTTTATGATCAAATAATTTGATCATCATTAACCTTGTGGAATCCATACCTCAATGGTTTCAGGTAATCCATGATGCAATTCCATTCATCTCGAAAAATCATGTGACTAAAAATTCTTCATCAAAAAGATAAATCATTTGGATAAAAATCATGAGAACTATTTCGATAAATGTATGTCTTTCATAAAAGATGAAGTTCAAAGATTATAACATTGATAGAGATAGAAAAGATATTATAGTGAGATATTAGATTGTTTATATGTGTGAGGGATCTTTACATGTTCCATTGAAGTTATGTTACACACACATGATTTTAACCTCACTAAGGGAGAAGAAACCACATATGTGAAGACAACATTGTTTTTTGTGTCATGTAACCCATGTTTAGTGAGTGGAAATGTTGTAATCTATTGTTATTCAAAAAAACATGATGGACATCAATTTTTTTCTATGATTCTATGGTGTTGGAGGAACAAATCCAATGTGGTGTAACTCACCTACAAAACAATGGTATCCATGGAAAAATAATGCTACCTTCACTCGAGTTATTATGTGAGATGTCATGTTTTTTAGAAAAGTGAGTACCCTTGGGATTCATTTTATAAAATAAATATGTACTATGATCTTCTCAACATCATTTATAGGAGAGTTCCACACATTGATTTTCATGAATAATAATAACTATAAACTCTTATATAAAAAATAATGGCAAACCACATAGGTCATAAAGAAATATAGGATCTATATGTGATGTACAATATTATGAAATCTTCATCCTAGATTATGAGAAACTCCTTGGGTAATGAAAATTTGACAGGATCTTCTTCATTTTATACATTGGGTTTCCTCATGAACACATAATTCAGATACCATACACTTGATTTTACATTATCTAACGTTCTAAGAGGAAATCCATATTTTTTAAAGAAGATATCATGCAATTAAAATCATTAATATCAAGAATAATAATCTTCATCAAAGATTTAGTTATTCATTGAAGGAGAGTATATTCATAAAAAGTAGTGTGAAGGGGGAGAAATGGAAGTAAGTGTTGTTCATATACCAACGAACATCGATAAAAAATATGTGTGATTTTCAATAAATGTATCTTTGTGTTATAGAGTTAATATTTCATAACTCAAGAATATAAAATAATAAATGGGGAATAAAATTAAAAAAATAGAGAACGAATCTTAAAACAATTTAGATTAAATATAAAATAACAAGGTTAATATTTTCTTCTCACTAAGATGAATTTCATAATTTCCAAGGTCACTACATCATAAAATAATATTAAAAATGATTTTGGATTCACATAAAAAAATATCAAATATACTATGGAGAATCAAAAAATAAATTCAATAAAAAAATTAATATTTTTTTCAATGATAATTGAGCTATTAGTCCACATTAATATTCATATCAATAATAGTGAAGGGGAGAAAGAGTTTGTCCAGTGATAAGTTTATTATTATTCAGGAAGTAATAGCGATGAAAGGTTCATCCATATACCAGATAGTGATGTTATTATCATTTGGAATCAATAAATAATAGTAAAGAAGAAGAAATAATCAGAATGACAATCTTCTTATGAAATTATAAGGTAATCAATTAGTTTGTTACTGTGAAGAAGAATATGATATACACTTAAGTTGTTATGGAAGCAATAATAGAGGAATTGTAAGAAAAAAATAATCCTATGAAAGCCAATATAATTATCATCTTAGGTAAAACTTTTTATGTTATAATGTTCCTGAAAAAGTAGGTTAAGGCTATATTGAGAGGTATTATAATGAAGAAAAGAATATTTGAAAGTTATTAGAGGATTTCATGAGTCTAGGAAAGAGGATTGTCTCCATCCCTCCTAATATTTTATAAGGGCTCACAATTGTATATATATTTTTTATTCTCTACCCCACTGTATTTTGTGTATGATTATAATGGAGAAACCATGTACTGCTCATGGCCACACACAGTAATAAAAATATACTATAATTTAGTACTGAACCTTGTAAAAAAAATCATATTTCATATTTTATGTTATTTCATATACATTCCTATGATATGGAAAAATGTAGTAGGTGAATTAGTATTATAACATGTCTAAATGGTAAAAGTTATAAAATATAAAAAAGTAAAAAAAATTACCATTATCAATTAACCCCTCTCAGTGTAGTGAATATTTTGATGTTGTCCTATCAAATAGCGAATGACACAACCTACCATAAAAATCAACAAATGGAAAATTTTTAATTGAATGATGGATTATATTATAGTATGAGAACTCTAATAATTCCATGTATTCCTCCCATGATCAAAAAAAAATTAGAAACACGTAGTCTCAAAATGTCCTTATATATCTAGAAGTACACTCATGATAACCATTAGTATGTACATGAAAAATAGTACTCAAGTGTATCTGAATACCAGGAACATTATGTAATTCTAGACAAATGTTTATTGTAAATAGGGTAACCTAATTTAAAACTATACTCTAAGTTAATCCATGAAATCAAATTATCTCATGAATGTAAATACTTCCCATATAATCTACAGTGATGGTATCATAAAATTCTTAGAAATGATAAACCATAGTATTTCAATTTAGGAAAACGAACCCATCATTATTCCTTTGTGTTTTCCTTGTTAGATTAGTAATGAAGTTCTGTGTGACATCATCCTATTTCCACTTTGTTATGGGAAATGGTTGGGGAGGAATAACAGGTTGCTGGTGATAAGACATAACATACAGAGAGTTGGACCATCAAATCCCAAATCATTCTATCTCCTTCATTAACGACCAATAGTAATCTTGACGAATTCCATGATATCACTTGGTAAAACCTGGGTATATCATCTAGTTTGATGAATGAAATTATATTATAAATTCCATATGAATTATTTTGGGAACTAATACATATCCGTAGTCATTTTGAATCTAATCATCATATATGGTCTATTCTGATAGCATCACCCCATCATATACATTGTCCCTCAAGGCTAAGAAATATAGGCCAGAAAATTTATTTAATATTATCTTGTTTAGAATAAATGATATAAAAGTAAAATATGTAGTATTTTATCAACCATGATATTACTTTAAATACATATGAATCTCCACAAAAATATTCATCATCTTCCACTCATAGGTGGACTATTGACGAAACTCACTAAAAATCAAATATTTTATTATCCAAACACTTATAAGGAAAAAATTGAGAAACTAAAGGATATTACACAAAAAGAGGACACCGAGACATTAAAATGAAAATCCAGCCTTCCAGATTTTACATCCCTTAAAAGTTTCCATGATATGGTGTTTACCTATGTTTGTGGTTCCTCTGTCAGAATAGCTTCGACCCCTGACACGAGCTTGTCCCATGATTGGATATACTCCTCTACGCTTATTATCCCTTTGTTGAAGCCCCGAATTAAAATCATGTCCTCCTTATCGATCCAGTTTATTTTCTTCTAATTGGGAGGAACCCTTAGATCCCTTTCCATCATTCTTTTAGCCTCTTCATTATGAGAATTAATTGTTGGGACAATTTCAATCATTACCTCTTTCACGCTCATAATCAATTCTAGAGAATGCTCGAGCATTGCATCAGATTTCTGTTGTTCACTCTCGCGCTACTGGCCAGGAGGGGTATCATTCTCCTTTCCCAGCACCCCATCCTCTAACTACAGTGTTTCCACCCCTTTAATATCTTCTAGAATCTTGTTACCATACTTATGGGGGTCACCAATACTTCTGGGACCCTTGTCATTGTAAACTCATTGTCATGATCTGGGGGCATAGTGTCTCCTAATCACTGACCCACCCTACCTTCCATTGTCTGACTCTCAATTGCCTCATATTTACCATATTTTTTGGTTCGCTGTGTCTCCATAGTCCAATAAAGATACGTGTAGTATTTGAACCCTTTTGGTTTCTGCTTCTTGTTTACAATGTAGCTCCTCGGATCACTGTATTACTTATTTCCATTCATCCACCTTGTAATGTGTAGTACTTTATTGGATCCCCCTATATTATTGTCTTATGAGGGTTTTCATTTTCCCTCAGACTTGGATTTAGAGGGAAAACTGTTGTTGTCATCTCTCCCTTCATCGATACTCAAACTACCAAAATGGTAGTTTAAGTTGAGACTGGCCAATTTTATCTTTATATTTGTTCCCTGATTGAAATTTAGCTTCTCATTTTCTCCAATTGATGGATGCTCACACTTCTGAACATCCATAGGAAAGCACTCATCATTTGTATATATCCCGCTTTTGGTGATGTTATAACTTCCACCACGCACCTCCATAGAATAGGTACCTGGAATTGGGCTAGCATCACACTTAGGTTTTGAGATACCAAATTAAATAGATTCACCCGGAGATTTAGCATTATCTTTGTTCATATCTATAGTTACTACAACCCTTTTACTGGTATGTGCACCCCCTGAAATTATAGTGCTAGGGGGACTTTCCAAATTGTTCCTTATCCTATTAAAAATTCATGAAAAGAAGGATCATGAAGAAATACACTATATTTATTATTCTTCACTCCATAACCCAAACCTACAATACTAGAAATCATGCAAGACTATCAACTAGATTTTTCACAACCATCAACAGACCCCTCATCCACTGTATTCATAATCGTACCACACTCACCAGAAAAACCATATGGGGACCTATTTCCAGAGCACATTTTCTAGACAAAGTATCCTCTCCTTAAGACCCTGAGCCCTATCCCTTGCTGCCTCTTACATCCCCTCCCTTCCGTGCCTCAAGGTCCTTCGAACCCCACATGTATGTTGTCGTTGTGTGTCCCATTCGTATAAAGTGGGATCAATAATCGACACATGATTCATAAACAAATGGTTGTTTGTAGTGAAATTATTCAGCCACTAAAATCCACACATACTCCAGAGGCACTCTATATGCATCAACATCCACACAGATTATCAGATTAATATGGTGATAGACAGAACAAGTTCAACTGTCAGAACATAAAAATCTACCTACAAGGATCCCTATAATTTTAATTATTGAAGGGTTATGAAATGGTAAAGGATGTTCTGGAAAGCTAAACAATGTTGGCATAAATGGGGAGTCCCATTTCATATTGAAGTTGTAATACCATCTAAAGTGGAAGAAAATGGATATGTTGGAGCAACGAGGAGCACTATAACATGCTTTGATCAGGTCACCCTCCAAAACAAACTGAACCAGGATGTTTCTATTATCAAGCATCAAACTACATGAGGTTCAAACATTTCATGGTAATATATTTAATTGAATCAACCAAGAAAGAGAAGTCTTAATGAATCATATTGATGTGTCTAGGAAAACCAAAAAAACATATAATCATAAAAAAATCCAAAGAATCTTCTAATGAAATACCAAAATAACCTCTTTGGGGTTGAGTGACATTTCAACATTCGATTTCACTTGCACACATGAGTGTTATAGGATTCTCTAGAAAGGACACTTAAAAATTTGTACATATAAATAGTGTTCACTAATGGTTAAAAAAAATCATATAGGTGTCATGTATTCTATTAAAGTGATGTAGAGTATATGATTATTTAAATGGAAAATATGACTAAAAATTTATCTAATAATGGGAGGAAAATCTATTCATCCTGTATATAAACATTGTCTATGAAATGGAAAATCTGAATGGCATATCCAAGCACTCAGATATGACATACTTACTATAAAAGTTATTTCTTGGTATATCATAATTATTTACCCACAAATGGTGATAAAATTATCTTAACATAATATTGAAAAAACACATAGTCTCTTTTGATTTGATCAAATAAATCATATATATAGAAGGAATTGGGAACTAATATTTGATCATCTATTGGTTTAACATTTAAAAATTCATGCCTAGTCTCAAGGAATTTTTTCCATTCTACTGATTAAAAATAGAGAACCCCATGGTGGTGTACATAGCTAGATAAACCCCTTTCCATATATGTCCTCTGACTAATCTTCCAATTCACAAAGCTCTGTGGGGTCCATCTATTAAGTAGGAATATAACATACCTCCTACCCTGACCTGAGATCCATGGTAAACCCAACCTCCCTCTCAAGCGATCGTCCAAGGATGTTTTCAAGGGAAACATCATAGAACTAGGTGAATACTTTAGTGTAAAAATTCATCAATAATATATCATCATCCAAGATGAGGAAAAAACAATTGAGTATTAGTCCCACCCAAAACTCCTCTTTTCGGGGACCCTACCTTCCCCTGTGAAGGTTAGTGTGTGTTGCTTTTGAAACTATTTTGAAAGGAATAATATAGTTGGATCACTCCATGAACGTCCTATCTCTAAATAATGTGTAACATCTAACAATATTTCATGGATTTTGTCATCTACTTGATTTTCTAAAGTTACTAGAGACTAGTATCTATTGACTAGAGGGTAATGCACATTTCCCCCCTCTCGTCATACTACCAAAATTATTCAAGGAAAAATTTCTCTATATTGATGAACAAATGTCATTAAAAAAATTATAATAAAATTAAATCAATAACATTAATGAAATTAAGAAAATCATTATTCTACATATATTATTATGTTTATATGATACTATGAAATAACATTTATTTAGATTTTTTTCATAAATAATCCCAAAAAAATGTGAAATCCTATTATGCCTACCACGATACATGTATACTCACCCTTGTGTCCTAAAAACCCATCATTTGAATAATAGAAATAATATTATATCTCCCAAATCAATTGCATATCTAAATGTGAAATAAATCAATGGTAATAGTGAATTCCATTATATAAATACCACACCTGGTAAGTTAGGATTTCCTCAAACATGGGGTAAGAACTCGTATGAATGATCTACATAGCATGTATTGACAACATCCTATCTATTTTACTCTAAAAATATAGTAAGTCAAACAAATACTTCCTATAACATCATTTTTTAATATGCCTGACCTAGTTCACACATAACTAACCAACTATATTGCTAAATGGAATCTATAACACCTCTTCAATGTCATCGACAATCAGAATTGGTTTTAAAATTTATCATGTGCAGGTTATATCCTACTGATAGAGTAAAATTAAAAATATAATATCAATAACATCCATCACATTCTATAATATTTACACACTAAGGAAAATGATAAATAATCTAAAATGTATAACAATGAAAAAATAAATAAATTCATATAATAAACTAGAAAAATACAAAAATAAACCCAATATAAAGATAAACCCAAATAGATTAGAGGCCATTACCTGTCCAACATTCAATGGTATAATATTGACACACCAGGTCAACCATAAAACAAATGGGAATTTCCCTTAGATTTACCTAAACCATGAAATCTAATCGGGTACCAAAGTTGACCCAATAAATGTGTGACTAAAAAATAGTAGGTCACTAACAACAGTGTCTAAACGATATCTACTCTGACTTATTTATATAAAAACGTGAAATTAGGGAAATAATTTGTGATTCAAAATTAATAATCTAATATATCATTGACCATTGAATATAGAATTGAACATGGGTTCAACCATACCTTCTTCAACTACTAAAAAGTTTACATTTACAAAACACCATCGTCCACAATACATTTATATAGGCTCCCTATATCTTTAGAATCATAGTAGTATTCCCCAATGATAATCATTAAAACACAGGTATACCAAATATTTGAAATCATGTCATGGTCCATCTATAAATAACAATCAAAACACTAGAATAGTAGATTCTTATATTCATACTAAGGTCCCAATAAAATATTCACATCACCAACATATCATATCCCTAAAATCACGTGAAGGTTCCATAAAAATAATAATTAATAATACCATTTAACTATGTTCACCCTTGGTCGTCATTTTATTACCCAAATCAGTTCTCTGAATTTCTTTGACAAGAATTTATCATTTATAACCCATTATGGTTTAAAAATGATTAATTTCTAGAAACAACTTGAATTTAGATTATATTACTATTATCTTTGAAAGGTCCATTCGCCATTGGGTAGTTCATGGTGCCCTTAGAGTCACCCATATAATTAAATTTTAATTTAAAAATGTTTTTGCACCATACTCTGTGGCCTATATCTCGCTCTTTACACAAAAAAAATATCGATTTGGAATCATGGGAAGGGATAACACTTTATTAATGGACCTAATTCAATTATCAAATAATAAGGGACAAGAACACATTATGTAACTAATATGCAACACACATATACAAGGGAAAAACAACAAGATATTAATAGATAACCGAAGAACACTTACATCAATTAATGGTAGATTCTAACTACCATATGGGATAAAAAATATGAAAACAAAGAGGGTCACTCTAGTTTTAACACTTAATTAAAAATCAATTAGAACAAATCCGAATGGGAGAACACATATATGGAAGATGTTTCAAAAATGATAGGTTATATAGATATCTCCCTAAAATTATATTGGTCTATAAAATATCCAAAAATAACAATGATAAGGGGTTTCGTATAAATAGAAAATTTAAGGATTCTCTAAAACCCTACCATAAAGACCAAACACCATAATAATCAATAGGTGTAACCTCTCTAGAAGACCAATAGTTTGATTCAACCATTTATTAAATCTAAAAGTTATAAAACAATGACATAGAGGTTTCCACCACTTCCAGGGTATATTTTACCACACCATGTCTAGGATACTAACAATAATGACATAGAATGATGTAGGGGGAAATTTCATTAAAAACAATTCCTAGCTCCATAGTATGGTGAGTCCGTCATGGTAATGGTACCATGGAGACTTGTTATGCTCCCCACTCATGAAAATAAAAATCATAGACATATTGGAAATCTAATTTTAAAAATGTCATCTCTAAGAAAACCCAAACATGGTCCATGGTGTGTTCCATCTTATGTTTCACCATAAAATTAAGAAACCTCCTTTTAATGTCACTAGGAACCATCATACAAATCCAATACCAAAAAACCCATCAAAAGGATCCAAAAATACATACCTTAAAATAGGTATGTGAAAATAAATAAAATACAATCATTTCATCTTAGTTTTAATAATGTGAAATGTTTTTTGAACTAAAAAATATAATTTAAATTAAATAATGAACATTGAATGTTATCAACTACACCATGTGTTAGATTTATATTATGTTTTTTACCAAAGATAAAAAATGATTATATATATGTATATATATATCCTAATGTATCAATATAATCTAATAATATTTTATCAACTTTGATCTTGTGACATTGTATTTAACTAAAATGTAAATTTGTGACTAAAAACCTGAAGATTCTATAGTATAATACGTGTCTTATGTAATACTTAGATAAGGTAAAATCAAACATTATAAAGTAGAATTATTTTTATTTTTCTCAATGTATCATTAAAATATGATAATGTTTTCATGTTATTGATTATGTGGCAAGATTTCTAGTAAAAATGTATCTTTTGTATAAAATCATGCACATTTGATCATAACAACTACATCATGTGATATATTGACTAATGGTTAATTAAAATACTTCAATAAATAATTATTGGTATTTTTTTGATGTTATAACGACACTTTGAGTGGGATTTCTTGGTTTTAAGTATGTGAAATGTGCTTTGAAACAAAATATCACATTTTAAAAAATAGGCACTTTTATTCAAATTCATTATATCATATGTCAGATTGATATGAGGATAATTTCTACACGACACAAAAAAATTATTAATATTTCTATTAAAGTGGTAATACAAAAAGAGTTATATTTATTTTTTTTGAGTATCTGATATAGTTTTAGATCTAAAATGTCACATTTAAATGAAAATACAAACTATTATCCGTACATAAAACATTTTTAATCATATTTACATGTGGTTAATTACATTACATCACAAATTAATTATCCATATTAGTGTCCTAAATGTTATTATATTTTCAATCATCTAATTAGTATATAATTAATTCCACTCCAATTTTCTTTTAATAATTCCAAACCATCTTAATCATTTCTTATTTATATTCTCATCAATTACAATGACTCCAAATTTCTGTCAACATTATTTCATCCTAATTTAATATATTTTAATATTCTCAATTGTCGATCATAAAATTATCATTCTTAATGCCCTTATATTTTGTTCAACGTGTCACAGCGAAGGCCAATAACCACTACCAGATAAAATATATATTCAAATTATAGTTTTATAAAATTTTCACTTTAATTAGAAAAGTAAAATTTTGTTTAAAATTACCCTTAGAATTATTTTTATTAATTCTATATATCTAGTTTGGTTCTTATGAGATAAATATTCATTAATATATCCACCACATTGTAGAAAAGAGTATTAATATTGTAAATTGTAATCTTGTAAAATAATAGGGGCCCCTAATCTCACATCCAAAGTATTACTATGCAATCCTTTTATAAAACAACACCAAAAATATTATTCTATATGCATACTATGGTGATAAACTTTCTATTATAATGTTTATCTCCATAAATCAAACATAAATTTATAATTTATTTAACTATATAAGATTTAGATAAACCAACACTTCTTGATCTCTGTGAAATAAATATTTAAAAACATGATATGAAACCAACACTCCATTACATATAGAGACATTATAAAAAAGGTAATTTATCTACATATTTCAGAATTATACTTCCTTCATAAATGAAAAATCAAGGCTCCAAATGATTCATTATTGATAATTTAATTTACATTCTAAAACCTAATCATTCCAATAATGGTATCTCTATATATATGCTCTTCATATTGAATAAATACCATAATTTTATCTTATACCACTGTATATTTATGGAAATATATTGTTAATAATTTATATAGTACAATTAGTTGGGTTAAGGTGCTCATAGAATTCCATTTCTATCTAGAAATTAATCCTTTATATTTCCATGAGATGACAATCTATTTCAACATCTGATTTACATTTTGTAACAAACATCCTTATTTCAATACCATTTTAATTAGTATTAAAATAGTCTTAATATAATATAATCTTTATTCTAAATTCTTCATTATCCTTTTGTGTCTACATATTATTGGAAATTCATGTTATGGATTCTCCAATTGTATGTTTGACCATTTGATCATTAAGATCATCTAGGGGAATGTGATTTTTAATAGATAGATTGTGAGCTATATGGATTCCTGTAATTTAAATATGTTTTTAAATTTAATATTATATATAATATAAACATGGAGATTGTATATTGTACCTCTAACAATAATGAAATGAGTGGGTTTGATAGGTAAAAAACAAAATCAATTTCACCAAATATAAATTTTGTACAAAAATGGTGTCAGGAGTTGTTTGATTAACATTTATAAAAGATATTTCCGAAGAAATTTATTAACTCAAGTATGACATTCCTTTAAGGGGGATGTATATCCTCTATGTTATTCCTTGTGAATAAATTCATTTATATAGGCATTTATTATTTTAGTAATTGTATCCATTGAATATAATAATGATTTATCGTCATATGATTCTCATGGAATATTGTTTTCTTCTTGTATCATATCATTAAAGAAAGTATTTAGTTATGTAATATAGTTGTCAATACTTCAATTATTAGCTATAAATTATAAATCTTCAACCTATTATATGATGAATTAAATTTAATACAGACAATATATTGTGGAATATTTTCATAAATATTTTACTTTGAAAACATATTTGGAATATCATGGTGGTCATATTAAATTTCTATTATAATTTCTTCAATATGATCTCCATTATCATTTACAGTCTTACTCAAATCATACTAACCATATACAATAGTTTTATCCTGGTCACTAGTAAAATTCATTATCTCATCGGTTTTATATTAACATTTACAACATTGGTATATTTAATGATAGGTCAAGAGTTCATCAAAATCATATGATTAAATTCATATTTAATAACAATAACGTGAATAGAGACAAATGGTTTTTTATTGGTCATTTACTTTCCCTTTTGAGAACATGAAAAACTCTATACGCTCATCCACATACTACCATATAATACAAAAACCGACCATCATTTTTATTCACATTATCTCTATTTGGTTTAATGATATTAATATTTAACAATATAAAAATAAATCTAATTTTATATTATTTGAATGAATAAATATGAAAAAAAATTTAATACATTGTAAATTATATACATAAAACAAAATTTCTATATAAAAATATAAATTACATAATTTTACAGACATATAGATAACTAACAAGATTAAAAAATTTAATATAAATAGAAAATTATTCAAGATTGTGTGTGAATATATAAATATTCATATACAAAAATTTATATGTAGTAAGAGAAAATTTTCTATGTATAAACTATAAATTTAAAGAATATTCTAGAACACTATTAAACATACCTAAATGATGTATATATATAAAATACAAATTTAATGTACATAATTACTATTATGTATATAAGAGTTTACTTATATATAAATATGTAAATTTTTGCACTCAATGATAATAAATAAACACAAAAAAAAACAAAAACATATATTCATATTTATATATAAATAGGTGTAACACACCCACACACACACACACTCACATATATATATAGATATATATTATTTTTTGAAAATAAATATGTCCACTACATACATACCCTTGTCCATTTATTGAGCAAAATTCCCCTAATAAATATAATACATCTATCCAGTAGGTTGTGGTGGACAATATCCTGAAGGCATGATGTTGGTCAAAAATCATGAATTTCATTATACTCAACCTTGAGTTCTCTTATGGACTGATATAAACATATACACCCTTTAAAACATACCACCATATAGATTTGTGTACCTCAAAATATTTCCCCTATCATTACACAATATATTCAATGGAGACGAAAAATTGAGACCTCCGATAGATTCATTTATGGGAACCCAGTGGAGAACCATAAACCCTACCCCTATGGTCATACACATACATTTATATATGTTTGTGTATATATATTTATGGATTAATTAATATAAATAAATATATACAAAAGATAATGAAATGAAAAATTCCAATAATTGGGAATCTAATTTATCCTATTATTAATATATATTTTTATTAACACATGCACATATATAGATTTATATATATATAGAATCTGGGATGAGATTCATTGAAAATTTGGGGAAGAAAAACTATAAAATTGGGGTAAAATCATTCTAGATCAAATAAAAATTCCATAAAAACAAGTTATGGTTATCTTAAGATTAATTTTGATGAGTAATTCAATCTAAAATTTTCCATATAAGTGATTAAAATGATCATATTCTATGAAATATTTAACAATAAAAATGATTGGTGTGACAATTAGGGATGGTTTAAAATGAGGGAAAGAGTTTTGTAAGAATGAATGAAAAAATTCTAATAAATTTATCCTTAATTGGGAGTAAAATATTATCTACTAGTAAAGAAATCATTAATCTGTGAAGTATTTAGTGATAAAGGGGACTTACCTAAGTTATAGATAATACCTACAATACTATATGATTCTCAGGTTCTAATTAATATGGGTAGTAATATCCAAGAATTTTTAGTTGTACTATAACAATGAAGTACTTAAAGCATTTACTATAACAATAGTATTTTCTTCATGATTTCGGAATCTAGGCCACATATTTTTGGGTTCAAGATGCTGACCGTTATGGATATATGTATACCTACAGTCCCCATGGTCCTAAGGGATAGTATACCTTTGTGTTATAATGAATAAAATATTTTATGGATTAGAGAAGCCTTAATTTAGTGGTGCCATCTCGTAATAGTTTTATTAGTAATAGGTGGAACCAATTGGTGTACACATGGAGGGACAAGGAATAAAAACTATTATAAATAGTTAATTAAAATCTCTATATAGATAATGACCATTCCATGTTGTGACATTAATGGTGGATAATCAAAAACACTTGAATGGGATCCAAGAAAAGGGTTTGATAGTAGAAGCCTCAACCTATAATTGTATGGGTCATCTAAAAATGTATGGTCACTATACGAATAACACTTTATGAATACATGGTCTCCCTCTCAACCCACATAAAACTGGTATTCTATAATAAATTAAAAATATAAAATCTTTCATGGAGGGTATTAGTGCCAAATTTAGCACAAATATAAGTACATTTATCAGTGTAATTCTTATCCCTTATAAAGTAAGAATATATACGGTTAAATTGCAAAAATATATGGGTTTGCCCTTATATATAAATCCTATATATATTCTAACGTTCTAATTGATGAAGGTTTAAATTTACTTATTTATATTAATGAATAAATTTTTTTTTAAAATACAACAATAATTATTGTTAAATTTTTAAATTATTAGAGATACAGGAATGTATAAGAGAAAATTTTGATAAGAAGAATCTAGAAGGGATAATGGAAGGTTATTGATAATTTAACCCTGCACTATGTTTTTAAAAAGGCTAATAATATATCAAATGGGCTTTTCAAAATGCAATTTTTCCCTGGAAACTCATCCTCTGAGAGAAGGGTCATACTATTTTAAGACACCTAACAACCACAAATATGTTGATATATTATTATTCTACATTAGTATATATGGACCTTTTAAAGAAGTTATCCTTAAATTTATGGTGTGAGACAACCACCCCATCAGCCATATTTTTAGTTTCCATCAAAATTCCCATAGGATCTTCATCCACAGATCCCATTGCATTAACCAAGACATCTGTACTAAACATTCCCTTCATATCTTGTTCTTCCTTTTGTTGATATCTATGGAGAATAATGTATTTTGATGTCACAATTTGATAGTCCAATAGCATTATATATATAAAATTCATCAAAAAAATCTATAGATAATATAGATTCATCGCGTCCCCTTTGCCACACTACTCTTCTGAAACATCACTTCTTTAGGAGAATCAGTAAAAATAACAAGATCATATCCTACAAAAAACAATACACTTCACATAAACATCCACAATAGTATCACTACCATTTATATATTCATATGTTCTCTAAAATTCTTTTTATGTAAGTTACCATCATTCTCCTTCTTTAAGAGATTATAATTACCCAAAAAATATCCCTTTCGAAAATAAGAAGGAAAATAATTCACATTACATAATATATTCCCTAGGTAGGTACTGGTGACAACATGGAAGCTAAAAAAATGGGAAAAGGGAAAGGAAACCCCTAAAGGTTGATCCCTTCATAGAAGCTTCATGGAGGAAAAATATGAATATATTTTTTGTCGAGGTCTCAAATAAGAATTAAATTTCTCTTTAACTTCATGTTCGATTGAAAGCGCATGTTTGTTCACCTTTCATAAATGATAATCATCCACCCATTGAACTTAAATTTTATAATAGGACTGTAAATTCTCAAAAACATGATCACAAGGAGCAAGATAAATTAAATTAAATAAATCATCACTATTTTTCACACCATAATGTTGTAAGAGGGGTTGATATATTATATCAATATAGGAGAGTTCCATAGATAGTTATTCGCTGACCAGAAAATGAGGAGAATCATCGTGGGAACTTTATTGAAATTCCACCCCATGATTCTGAGCTAAATTTCCCACAACATCAAAAGTATATTACACTAAAAAAATTTCATAATTATAAACCATATAGTAATCATACTTCCATTAAATAGGACTCAATTTTTATAAAGAATCATTAATCTAAGAAGCCTAGACATTCTTAAAAGTTCCACCATTGGTTGTAAATTTAAAAATTACATTCCTAAAGATAATACCACTATTTAATTTAAATATTGAATTTTCAATTCCTATCACATCCCTAATTGGAATGAGAAATGAATCTACAATTAATTTTAAAAAACTTCCTCTTATAATATTCTATTTTTTACTCTAACATATTCTCAAAGTCAATTAAAATCACAATATTTATAAGATTATCAGAAGTAAAAATTTCAACCAAGACTCTTGATAAATGTACATACCATTATTCATCAATCTATGTTTTTATATTAAAGGTAACCCCAAAAATTAGGATATTGTGATAAAGGATTTTAGGATTCCATAATAACCAATCAGTCCTCAGAATCTTCAGTTGTACTTGTGTCAGTAATTATTTAAATAGAACAAGATTATAAAACAGATACCAACCAAGGATCTATATTAATCTAGGTTTAACTGATAAAAAACCAAATCCAAAACCATTAATGTTAATTAATTTAGTTCAAAATAACCATAACTATGATCTTACCAATCAAAGTAATCATCCATACTTTAAACCCCCATGTATGGAGTTGTCATTTTTTTTAAATCGTTGACATTTCAAAATTTAATACCCTATTGAATCATTATGTGAAGAATAATTTAATTATTTCAATACATTATCCTCCCTACAATCATAATATTATCTTCCTCAATAATATAAAACGATCCATTAATAGTAACTCTTTTATTAGATATAATTTATCAACAACTGAATTCAGAGAAGAAATGAGGGATTCTATAAGGGACATCATAAATCTTTTTCACACCATCTAAAATGGCCACACCCTTAATCGAATCATCAAAAACCTCCAGAATCATTGAGGTGACAAAAAAACACATAACAAGGATTGAAATAATATCAACGATATAAATCCATTGATCATAACTCTAGATCTCCATATAGACCAAGCGATAGAAGCTCTCGAACCACCCATTTCTCATTATTCAAAATTAATTAAATATATATATATATATATAAATGATAACCTTAATTAAATATACTAGTAATAATTATAAAAATTTAAACAACATTAATAACACTATATATATATAATATTCATAATTATTTATTATATTTACATAAATATAGTTTTATTTTCTAAAAAATAATTATTTATTTAAATGAACAAATATTTTTAACTAAATAAAATTTTATAGTCGTATTATATATATATTATTTTTGTTGTTTTGAAAGAAAATATAATTTCAATATATATTAGTAATTTATTATATATATTAAATTATAAATCAGTTGTAGTTGGGGTCATAACCTAGTGGTTAATTCTCCTCATCATACTGCATGAGGTTAGAGGATAACCACCCCGCCCCTTGATACACACTTGGGGGGGAGGGGGTAGACTCATAGGTACTATAGAAGTAATTTAGGAGGTAAAACTTTATTAATGAAACTATAGAAACAATATTTACATTATAATTAAAATTAATAGATTGAGACTTTGGGCCTAGAAAAAGGGATTTCAAGCCATCGGGGTTATGGTATATTAAATTATAATGGGTTAGCATGGTTATGATCATATTCTGGAGGGGTTGAGTACTAATACAATCTATCTCAACATTTGTGTATGTGTGTGTTTATTTATTTTCTTTATAACCCCTTAATACATAATATAATTTTTTTAATAACTACTCATTATTGTTCATATTATTATATTTATTTTTAATAATTAAGTATGTAGTTGATAATAAATTTGGAAACTTGTAAGACCATATGATATAAACCCATGGACCCTTTATTAATCAAATGGAAAGATACAATGGGGTGAAAGTCAAATATATTTTACAAGAAAAAATCATCCAACAATAAAGAACAACAAAAAATAAAATTAAAAAAGATAAGGCCCACTTTAGAACGACAAAGAAAGATTGAAATAATATTAATCATCAATTATGTAGAACATTAAAATAAAGAACCTTAATAATATTTTTTAATCATCTATGAAACTATACCAATTTATCCACATTTAATGTAAGTCTTCAAAACACACATTTTTCATCCAAATTTTTCATGTATGATGAGACCCCAAATATACATCATACATCTTGATACCATACATGAATTCCCAATTCCCATTCATATATATAATAAAAAAATTCATAAGATATATCCTCTAATAGTAGAACATACAACTATTAATAGTAGATAACACTTCCATTAATAGAAAACAATTTGGAAAATTGACCACCAAATGATCAACCCAATTCAAAACAAACCACTTTCTAATGTTGTAGACAATATAAATCCAAAAATAAAAGTATCTTGTAAATTTCAAAGAAAATCAAGACAACCATAAAACCCATAGATCTATCTAAACAAGTATCACAAAAATTATAAAATTCAACCTAATATATATATCACACACATTATATTTTTATAAATTTTACCACTTGTATAAGTACATCTCATATAAAAACCATTACTCTAGAGTATACTATTCTATTGATTAGGATTATAATTGGCCAAGTGTTTTGTAATATTTATGTCAGTGGGATATTTACTCAATAAATAAATCTGATTGGTAGCTGCATTATAGTATGTATAAGCTAAATTAGCCACATACTAAACAACATTGTATATTTTATTTATTTTCCATTGGATTTTGAATCATAGGGTGTGTTGTATCCACTACCTCTAAATCAGGATTTCATCATCAACATTTTATCTTTTAAAATTGAGAATTAATTCAAAGGATGGATGAAACAAATGTGTTTTAGGGAAATGTGGGGAGATATATATAGATTGACATTGTTTTATTAATATCAATAATTATATTATCATACCAATATTTCTCAACTATCTTATTCACCACACGACCTACCCAATTGATATTATATGTATATTATTTGAAAGATTCTTTTCAAATAATAAAAATTGTCTTAATATATTATTTTCAAATGATATCAACATTTCAATCCACCGGTAATATTATGATTGTTATGTTGATACATATAATTCTAGACCCATATATGAAACATTATTTTGAATGGTAATTTTTTGTATACCCTTATTGATTTACACATAAATTTAAAATATATTATTTTTATGAAAATTATGAAAATTTATTTTTTATAAAATAAAATATATAGATAAATATCAATAGGGATTTTTTTTAAAAAATAAATAACAATACATCCATTTGTGTGTATGAAGGTATAAAATTGCATACATAAATACACATATACTAATACAATTACATAAATACAAATTATTATAATAAGATTTAAATATATGTATGTATACCTTATATACAACTATATGTATGTATATACATGATCCCACACATGTATACACAAGTATATAAGTATTTATGAATATATTTATTTATAACTATATATTAAAAAACTATATATAAAAAATTATTTTATATACTGACAATTAGATTAATATATTTTATTAGAAATATTTATAAATATAATTAATTAAATTACATATACAAATATATATATGTTAATCCATGCATGTGTAGACACACACACACATATATGTAATACAATATAATAAATTTACCAATATATTTTGATGCATATAAACACATGTATCTAAATATTATCATACAAATATACATACATATACATATAATCATACAGTCAAGTAAATATGGGTATATACATACATGCTTGAAGTTAAATATATTAATGTAATTCTTAGAAAAAAAATTAAGTATATTTATAATAAAATATAAATAAATTTTTACATATATATAATTTTATACAAACAGATTCACAAAAACATTTATACATATTAATATATGTACCCAAGTGCATGAATGAATATATATTATTGTAATTATTTATTAATGTAACATAATAATATAATAATTAAAAAACAAATATTCCAAATTATATTGATATAGAGAAATATATAGTACATTAACAAATCTCTTGGTTAGAATATGTCCTACAATGCACCCAGTGGGAATTGGTCCTAAAAACCTGTTTGTGGGAATTCATCTTACAAATCTCTCAATGGGGGTCTCTCAAAAAAATCACTCATATTATATTAATATGTATAAATTTCATCATGTATGTATACAGAAATATATATATATAAATATTTTTATATATATAAGTATGTATGTATATCTAATAATATTTAGATGTATATAAGTACTTGTTTCAAAATATACATACAAATATGAATAGTTATATAGGTCAGCATAAATACGTATGTACTTATGCATAAATATACTTATATGTTTAAATATTTACATTATTTACATTTTCATATAAATTCAATAATATATATTTATGTACTCATGATAATACATATAGATTTGTATTGAACTATAGTGGGATATGGAAACATTAATTTTGTATGAATTGATGTATGTATGTGTTTATATGTTAATATAGTAATATGTTTGTATGTAAGCATGTATGTATGTGTGTGTACAAACATATGGAATTCTACCCTATACCAATAGTTCAAAAACATCGGTATAAAATGCATAATTGTTGGTATACCATATACGGATGGTTCTCCAAACCATTAGGTATACGGTAGTTTGGAATGACCTATACTAATTGTTTTTAATGAAAAATCGGTATAGGCTCAGTTTAATTTTGGTTTAACCAGTGGTTTAAAAAGAACTCTTGGGATAGACCTATCCCAATTTTTCCAAGTAAACCATTTGTTTAGGATTATACCAATGGTTTTTGAATCGTTTGTGTACACCCCTACTAATTCCAAGACCTGCAACACCACCAACATACCCAAAAAAAGCATTCAATTTCCATCAAAACATGATCAAATACCCTTATCCCTCATAACCTACTTAAATATCAACCATAATATACCATATCAGTCAATAATGGTCAATTACTTGAATAATAACAGCAGAAAATATTCGAAAAAAAGATAACACAGTAAAAAAAATCATCCAGTCATAACAGGCATTTAGAACATCACAAAAATTAATTCAGAACATTTAATCAAACTTCAAATGTTATAAATATAATTGAAAAATGTAAAGGACCAATAATTACCACATTATCTCTTCTATCATCTTTGTCAAAATATCCATTATCCTCACCCTCATCCTCATCGCCATCCTCACCATCATCATCACCATCATCCTCACCATCATCCTTTCATCATCTTCACCAGCAACATCACCATAGCCATCACCAAGAATATCATCATCCTGACCAAGAATATGACTACTTATTGATGCAATATATAACATAAAAATTGTCAAAATATATGCATCACAAGCCATGGAGATATCTTTTTGATGTGATGGATGTATGATTTCAATATATTTCCTAAATTCATAATTTTCCCTTTGATTCAATTCACTATATTATATGGCCAATTTTTACCTTTTTTTACCTCAGCATGAGAATATAATGCCCATGAGATATCCATTTCAAATATGGTTCTACTATAACTTGATTTTGATGTGGTCCAATACATCATTAGGACAATACTCTTTCCTAGTGGTCAGTGTACTCTACCATGGTTCCCATCCCGCAAAACCTTATGTATGTGATTGATGGCCCTGAGTTATGCGTTTTCTGCACATAAAGGGACTCCAAATCATATTGTTCAAAATATTAATGTACTATTATGATACAAAATTTATCATAGATGTTATTTTAATGGAGTAGAATATAATATACAAGTATGTTTCAGTTCATTATCTAGATACCAACTTTATTCTTTTTTCTTAAAAAAATTCAAGGACCACGTCTTTAATTATTCAATACATCCCTCAAAAATGATATTTAATATATAAAACCATAATTGAAAATATATTATTAATAATGAATTTAATAAATATAATATATTGGATATTAATACAAAATTATGATAACAAATAAAATCATATCGTAGATGAATTATATTGACTATGTTAATCATATTTTTTCAAATGTGAAACTCAATAATATATCTTTCAAAATCATTGAACATACTAATATATATCATATCTCAAATATTAATAGTTTAAAAATATATTAGAATCAACAACCTATTAATAAAAATTAATTTTGCAGTGGAATATATTAGAACTATTGATATGTAATTCCAGAAATTTGTGTTTTACTTCATTCATCTTCCAACCCCATTAGTAGTGTTTAATTTTAGTTCCACCTAATCAGTAAGTACAAACTATCAAAAAAATATCAAAAAATATTTCAGGTTAATAATGAAAAAATTACAACAATCCTTTACATTGTTTCCAATATAGTTGATATATTACCACATTTAGAATGATCCAATCCAATTAGGTTATATTTATCCATAAAAACAAGTTCTCCTTTTCAAATTCATTAAAATAACTGGAAACATTTGGTGAAAAATACCCCACATAAATTGGACATTTGGACACATTGGAATGATTAAATAGACTATATAGAATATTCCTACCTTAGTAAATTATATGTCATTATCTTATTTTCATCATAGAAAAACAATTTAATATATGTAATTTTATTATAAAATGAAATTTTAATATTAATCCAAATAATTACTCAGCCCAAACCATGACCATATATACATCATATAATTTAAATTTTATTTTTAATAAACTTATAGACATATAGAATATTCATATGATTAGGAATACTAATATTTATTATTTACTATTTTCATACAGGTAGAATCATATATCAAACTAGATGAGGAAACTTATAAAATAACACGAGGTTACTTTCAAAGTGAATAAGGATAATTTTAAATAGATACATTTAAAAACTATATTAGGGTAATTTTAAAAGTATATATCAAACATTATATGTATTATTTTAAAACTATAAATTGATTTATGATGAAAATGTATTGAATAAATGAAAAATTAACATCAAATAATATGTTTAGGTAGTCAGAAAAACATGAAATAATAATATTAAAAAATCAAATGACATTTCATGGATTGATGATATTCAATTAGACAAAAAAATATCCCATTAAATATATATATATGTTTGGAATTTTTTTAGAAAAAATTCATTGAATTTATATGTAATGAGATGGACTATTTTGGGGAAAAAATCATGAATATAGAAATTCAAGGATCACAGAATATAATGAAAAATATGATAAATATTTTTGATTAAAAATACTAAAAATAAACATTCTATTAAAAGGAATGTGTTATGAGGCTTTGTAAATTTTTTTTCATAAATAATTAAAAATTTATGGTAATGGGATTGAAGAATATTATATGATAAAATCTAAGAAAGTTGTTGTTTTTAATTGAATGTGATTATTTTATTGGTATTTTTGGAACTATGGAATCTTTTGGAACATGGAGAGTATATATTTGTTTAATTGAAAATATTTTACTAACTCTAGACAATTTGGATAATATTTTTAGAGGAATAAATCCTCTCAATGGAAAAAAGTACAGTGAAAATATGAACATACACATAGAGAAATTTAAGAAAATGAATTAAAGTATATGTCACATGGGTATAATACCTCTATAGAAATCAATAATATCTCAAAAAATACTTATGATTATTCAATTAATCCTAATTGTTTTATTCATTATTAAAAGGATAGACATTTATTAAAATGAATATTGGTTTTATCGATTCAAGACATTATTATATACATAAAAATACAAATCATGAAGGCACAATAAAAAATTTCAACATTAAACTAATGAATAAATGATAATTTATCTTTAAAAATTACAAAAAGAATGATATATGGAGGAAAGAAATGATATTTTTAGAAAAAATGACTATCATAGCTTCCTCCTCTCAAGGTTTGACATCATAGTCTTCCCAAAAGTTCAGAGGTATTTCTTGGTATCCATATTTATTATTTCTCCCAAAAACATCCTAAAAAGTAATTTAAAAAATCAAATTATTAATGAATATAACTTTCATTTCAGATAAAAACAATCATATTTTATTAATATTCTAAACTATTTACTCATCTAGTGCAAAATCATTTCCCAATAATATTCTGCTGAACAATTATTTAGGATCAGTGTGGCATCTAAATATGTAAAAACTCAAGAATTCGATCCTCTATACAACTCATTCTCATATTCACCCAAAAACTCACATATTTCCATCAGTAATTCATTCTTTACATCCTTACCATATGTAAAATTAATACTAATATAGAACCAAAATTTGAATTCATAAAAATAAATTATTAAAATTAAATAAAATACAATGATATTTCTCTCCCATATTTGTTACTAATAATAATTATTTACCTAATTTTCTATGTGTATCCTTGGGTTTGGTCTGATGGGAATGATGTTATAGTATTTGGAAATTATATCTATAAAATATATACATTATAACTCAATTTTTTTTCAAACATTTGGTTTTCCTCATTGTACTTCATCATCAATTGTGTGTGGTGGTTCCACACAACACACATGCATGTACAACCATGACACCTATTTGAAGATCTTGATATTAAAAAAACTATATCAATATATTTTATAATTAAAATAAATTATATTAAAAAAAATTACATTGGATTTATACATATACATGAGGCAGTCCGATTAGTGGGTTTCACTGAATCCCCGTACTCTAAAGTAACATCAACCTGTATAGATGGAGTGGGTCCCAATGTATGCACCAAAGGCTCTGAATCTGATAGAGAATAAGTAGAATTAACATAGAGTAGAACCTCAGGGAGATGTAAATATAAATAAATTATTATTAAGTTGATGTCTATGGATATTCCTAACATGGATGAGTAGGATCCGTTATTGAATAATGGAAATATAGGAATGGAGGTATGAATGAAAATGGGGCTGAAAAAGTACATTGTGTAAATATTTTGTGTATCTCTAATGACACTATGGGATAAAATGGTATGTTAAATGGTTTATCATGTGTAGGGAAGAGGTCTAGTCAGGTACACAGAGTAGAGTGCATAGCTCTAGTACCACCCCCTCATATCGCATGCTGGAGCACTAATACCATTAGTATTGTGAGAGAATAACATTTAAGAAGGTGGTGGATCCTATTTAAAAGTTAAAAACAAAATAAATTACTAAAATTATATTATATATATATATATAGATATGAAATTAAATAATCACATCATGCACCAAAGGATGGATTCCCATTTCCCTGATTCGGTTATTATTATTTGGCATCATATTACTTTGTATCTCCTGAATGTTTTTTAGTTTCCAACATGTGGAAACAAATATTTAATTAATCATAAATTCTTAAATTATGTGTATATAAAATGAATATTATTATACATGACATAATTATGTATTAATAATTTTCAAACCAAATAATTGATACATGGTGATAAATAAAAACAATATACATTTATAGGTAAAAACATAAAAACATAAAAGATGTCATAGAAAAATCTGTTCATTCAAATTATCATGTTTACCATGGAAATAATATAGTTTTCTTCTATATTCAACATGATCCCCATCAATTTTAGTTAGGTAATTTGGTTTATTTTGGTTAATTGGTTTGGTTTTTTGACAATTTCTATCAGTCTTATGTAATTTGATTCATTTTTATTAATTTTTTAAGATTTTTTTCTAATTTATTAGTCATAGTTCAATTTTTTCATATTTTGGGTTAGTTCAGGTTTCCATTTTTTGTTAGTTTATTATTTTAATTAGTTTATATTTTCATATTATTTAATTTTATATGACCTTTTCAATTCATATTATTTTTCATTCAAATCTTATGGTTTCATTTTTGTTTTATTTGGTAGGTTTGAATATAGTTCAATTCAATAATAGAAAATGAAACTCAAAGAAAACTAAGGCTGGAGAATATTGTAAATTCACATGAATGTGATGTTTGATACAAAATATTTTTAATCAATAATAATGAAATTTGAATTGTACAATCCTTAACAACTAAATTTGAGCTAAAACTAATGAACTGAGAACATCGATGGATGATTTTATATATTTCCCACTTTAAATTTAGGTTTTCAATCATCTCTGACAATTGAAGTATTAGATTCGTCATAATTAATATGTTGATCAGGTCCAATTATAGAATGGATGTTGTCAATTCCATCATCATCATCATAAATTTTTTTTTCAGATTACATGAATAATGAATAAAAATTCATGTTAACGATTATATTTCATATAAAAAACTGGTTTATCCATATATTCAAATACATATTGTTCCTAAGTAGTATGAGTGAGATTCATGTCAATAAATTTGAATCCACAATCATATATAAATTTATTATTCCTTCCCATAAAATCAATCAAATTTAATTCCATCATAGTGAATTGGAAATGATTAAAAAAATATTATTATTTTATCAATGTATCCATAACAAGCTGCATTTTTAAATTGAGGTATAGTATCCAATTCACTATAATAATATAATGTAGTGATTTTTACCATAATCTAATAATTTTTTGTTCTAATATTTGTTTCTCATTCAGTGATAGCCTTTTATATAAATTGTTTTTCATTCACTAACACCAGAATTTTGACCAAAAAAATATATTATTTCCTCTGATATAGAGTCAAAAAGAAAACACAATAACTAAAATATAGATGAATAATAAAAATTATTAAGTATTTATTTATTAATATTTTTTCTGTAATATTTCTATATTGAATTTCAAAAAAGCATAAAACTCTTTGTTATACAATGATGTTCCCATTCTAGGTGACAAATAATTAGGATTTATATTTATGAATTTTTATGTTTCATAAAAAAAATATAAATCTTTTAACATATATGAAAAATTACGTGATAGGAGACATGATATACATGATCATTTTACTAACATTATATAATCATCAAATAAATCATACTAAATTAAAATTGTGTGATGTGTCATCTCTTACTCATCAAGTCTTAACTTGTTCATTTCATATGATCCATGAATTCCCTCTATTTGGGTATGTGAATGAGATATATGATAAATTTGGTCCTATAATTATTCCTTATTTCACTTTGTTAGGTTCCATTTCGATGTGAAATCATAATAATATGTCGTACATAAATACATAAATTATTGATCAAAAAAACCATCCATGATAGGACCTATGGGAAGATAAATGTTCCGGACAATAGAAATAAATGTATACATATTTATTTTAGTTGGATATATACAATAATAATAAAAAGTTCCTATAAGATGCATTTTAGTAGGATGATGGATATTTTGAAGCAACATGCATGTGAACAATGATAAAGGATATATTTTCAATAACACACACAAAATTAATGGTTCTTCTACCAAATTTTATTGCAATAAATTCTTGGATGACCTATTAGAAAAAATTTATGTTTAAAAATGAAACATATGACTAAATTAAACCCATACATTATGTGATAGAAGTTGACGAGTTTCTATTTGAATCAACTAATGTAGAAAGATGTTATAATCATAAATTTTCATAGATTTCAACAACAAGTATCTACATTTGTCCATTTTATCTGTAATAGAAAATAGTAACATTAATAGTTTCTATTATTTCATGAAATTAATTTTTTTCTATTGGTTTCACCATGTATGAAACACAAGATAATTCATATTTATTTTCACTAAAAACATAGGATGCAATCCATGTGTGTTTCCCAAATCAACCATGTCACATTGAGATTGTAAATCCACATTTTTTATTTTCCCTTGGTATTTAGAATAATTTAAAGAATGACTTCACATATATTCATTTAAATTTGAATTGTGTTTATGAAAATACCTTAAAAATTTGTGTACCAATAAGGAGACTAAAAGACGACACTTATCTTCTTCTAATTATAACTCGTTTTAGAGGAAAATTTATTCCTCATTAAATAATTGTTATGAACCATCTTGACTGAAAATTTCATATATTTAAATTGAGGAATCACTTCTGTTCTAGACATATGCTGAGGTTTATTTTATGTCTCCCTGTTATTTTCAAATCATTAACAACTATTCCAATATAGATGATCCATTGGAAGTAAACATTGATGTCCTATAAAATGAAAACTATAGTGATATTTAAGCCTATTGGATCTTTTATTATTCAAAAAATAGGAAATTATAGTTTTACCTTATTGATGCATTTTTCCATCATTTCATAAGTAGGTGAATCATTGATCACCCACATAAGTTCAACCCACATATGAAATATATCCTTTGAACAAGCATTGTATGTTCACAAAACCGTATTCCAATGTTGTTCCAACTCTTTTATTGAATTTTATATGTATAATTATATATCATTGAGTGGATTATAATTTCTATATAAGAGTATAATCGTTACTATGAGTGGTTTTTTCATACAAACCATTGGAGGAAGGTTATAAATGCCTATGAAAATCATCCATGTTTTCTATGAAGAAAGCATCTTACAAAACAAAATAAAATTCTTAAAAGATATAACCAACCTCTAATTATTCATGTCAAATGCAAAATTATGATATCAATTTTCAAATGTCTGCCATAAAAATATTTTTATAGGATGAACCTACTCATCATTATCCTTATTTCTCTCTATATTATTCCATATCATTTTTATTTATATTTTATCGTACATGAAAGGATTTTGGATTGTAGAAATCAATGTAATGTTCACATTATGTTATTAGAACACTAGATGGTGTTCCATTAGTTTTTGGCTTCTATAATGATGTGACACACTATATATAGTCAATTTTTTAGTATTTTTTACCTTCAAAAAGTTGTAATCTATTGGGAAAGAATGATTATTTTGAAAAATAATTGTTTCCCAAATAACTCACATGACATATAATGGTTTGAGATGATATCTAAATCATCTATATGTAATCACTTAATAATTTTATGATTTTAATTGTTGAAAGTATTATTAATCCCATACATGGTTTTTAAATGAAACAGTCAGATAAAAATTCTCACATTTTCATTTAACCAAATTTACTATATACTAGATTCATTGAAACATCGTTCAATTTATTAACCCTTTTGACATCATCATTTTCATGACATGAATAATGTGTTCCTATTTTGATTTTTTCTTGGGTCATATTCTTTTCCTCCTCTTGATGATGAATAAACTGAAATATGTCATCTACTAAATTCTTCAACCCACTCCTCTCATTTGGATCATGAATATTTTGAGATTGAATTTTCTCCACATTTTGATACACACATAGTAGTTTGTTTGAAAACCATATTTGGTATTATGGTATCTAAATTCATCATGAAATAACCAAGGTCATACAACATAATTATAGCATGTGTTGTGTATGTGACCACTATCTAAAGCATTGTTAAATGAAAAAAATAAAGATATAGTAAAATTGTTTTTAAAATCACTTCAGATCCTGTGAGTTTAATACGTCCAACTTCTTTGCATTCTTTAAAAATATGCTATACAATATGTGATAAAATTAATTAAATAATATTCATGTTCAGTGGAATATATAATTATATTGATGAAAATTGTTCACATTTTATGAAACCATATGTGACACACTAGTCTACATAAAAATTATAATATAAATCAGAAAAACATAATATATGAATAACAAAATACTATAAATATTAAATTATGACATTGAGTTCATTTATATCAATGAGTAAAAATGTTCCAAATATATCGAATGTCAGTGATTTAATTGTGATAATAATATTTATGAAATTTAAATACTTAGGTGGTTATTAAAATAATATGTCATATAGTTATATAATTTATGAGGCATAAAGGATCATCACATTGGTTCCTTACCAACTTTGTGATTTAATTTGTCCTTATTTAGGTTCATTTGATTTGGTTGATTATTTATTGGTTATTTAATTTAATTAAGATTATTTAAACTCAGTTTTAGTTTGGTTATGTTATTTTTGGGTTTAGGGATTTATTCTTGTTTGATTCGGATGGGGTTGTGTAACTTTAGTTAATGTGCAAGTGGTTTGGTTAAATTTTATTTGTTTCAGTTTGGGATAGTTTGATTAAATGTTGGTTGTTTGGTTAAAATATGTTTTATTAAATTTGTTTTAAATAAAATATGTACATATGATATTTTTTATTAGGAATGGATAATTCAATATATTTTTTCGACAGGGATATATATTATCTATTTGATTCAAATCAGTTTTGTTGAGTTATATTTTTTTCTGAATAGTTTAGTTCTGGTGGATTTAGTTTGGTTGGTTTTTTGTCAATTTGGTCAGTGCATTCCTATTAGTGTTTCTTTTAATATTTGTAAATTTAATTAATTTTTTATTATTATTGTATAATTTCGTTTAGTTAAATTCAATTTAGTTTAATTTTCTTAATTTTATTTCTGTTTGATGTGGTTTAGTGTAGTGTAGGTCTACTAAAGTATACATGTGTTAGATATAGTCATTTTAATTTAATTCTATTGGTTGGTTGAGTTGGTTCTGTTATGATATAGATATTATTTCATACATTGGATATGTTTTAGTGTGTTAATTGTTGATTGGAAGGATTCATTTATTTTGAATCCTAGTTAGGTTGTTTTAGTACAATTTTGTTTTCATAGGTTTGTTGGATCGTATGATCTACTAAAATTACTATACTAAAAATAGGGGGGTGAGTTGTAGTTTTAAAAACATAATTTAAAAGAATTAAACTAATCCAACCCAATTATTTTTTATATAAAATTATTGGACACAAAATTTAGTCCAATTAAGATAATTGTAGTCATAAATAATACCATTAACTCAGTGTAAATATCAAAATAACAATAGATATTGTTATTATAGTATGTATCACAATAAGAGTTAATATGATACAAAATATAATATATTTATGAACGAAATGATATAGTTTCAATTAAAATGTAGTGTAAAAATAATATACTTGTAAGTAATATGAAATAAAATCATATATAAGATAAAGAATGACTTTAATGTTATAAATGTTAAAACACTTTTATCAATAAGACTACAGTAGCAGGTACTGTAGAAGTGCGGGTACTGTAGCAGTACTGTTCAGCGAGGGGTCCTTTGGGCAAAACAAAATGGGCTTTCAAGCCTTGTATTCAGGAAACTTGGACTTGGGCCTTCGGGCTATGTAATGGGTCTCCCTCTACCCAGTCTAAATAGGTCTTTGCTTTCAAATAATAAATTGAGACTTCGCCCCCAACCTTTTAAAAAAAACTAGTATCCCTCGATCTGATGGATATGATTATCTGTCTTCCTATCCTCATAATCCCTCACTTTTTATGATGATAAGATTCATATTACAATGAAAACGTTCATAAGAATGTAGCCTGATAGTGTTTTCTCTTGAACTATAAAACTCTAAATAATTACAAAGACCAAGAACAACAAATTCCTGCTATAAAACATATAGATCCTTCACCGAATTGGAAAATGAAAATGAATCCATCAGAATAAATACACTACAAAATCATTGAATTACGTTTTATTTATAGGAATCCTCTGAATGGTCATATTTATTTGTATTTGTCGTAATGAATTGGAAACTAAACACTTGATATCTCATTATGACCAAGTGTAACTAATTTTCTGACATAATATTTGTTTAAACATTTATAATGTAAAATATTTTGCTCAAATTTGAATTAAGAGTTCAAAATATGATAAAAAATTATATCAGTGAGATGGAATTCCATGTATATATCAATATTATAATCTTTATGAGGTTCAGTCTAATGTTATTGGTACTGATATATTTTCTGATTGTTAATTTTTGGTCATTACAATTTTCAGAACATAAATTATAAATTAAGGTACTCAAAATGTTGATTCTGATTGATCATACACATACAAAATATGATAATCACAATGAAAAATGTATTTGTTATATTATAATATATAACAAATTATTCAATGTATGGTATTAATTTTATTTACAAAAAAATTCTAAAACACATTCGAAAAACAAAAACATATATAAAATGTCTTTATATATTTGATAAACTAATGTAATTGAAAAGTTATAAGTATAACATTCTAATCAACAATGTCACGTTTTTTAGAAATAAAAAAACCCAAAACATTAATGAAAATAACTTTGAAAAGAATATAGTACCTTTTATTTTGATTACTACATATTCAGTGTTAATCATAATAACGTAACTAACGCTATGTTTATAACACATTTGAATATGATAGATAGTATGATATTGACTACGATGAACTCCCCTTTTGGAAAATATCCCCCCCTAAGGATCGTCTTCTCACACATAAATAAATGTCACCCTTTACCAAATATTATCCCTTTTTGTACAAAAAACTCCCTTTAATAAAAATTTTATTCATTTTAAAATTTAATCCACATATAATGTTGTATCCCCATGTATTGATTTCCAAAAGGAAATAGAAAGGATTTGAATTTTTCAAAAATTGTTAGAGAAAAAAACATATGAAAAATTTTATTTAACTAACTCATCATCCATAAAAAATATAAAAGAACATTTAACCAATAAATAATTGAAAAACATTTATAAAAGTCATAATTGGTTGAATAATTCATTCATTTATATAAAACAAAATTCTATTTTATTAGAATGTAAAAAATACAACAAGGGTTAAAAATATAAGTCATTATTAATCCATTTATTCACAAGAGACTTCAACTTCAAGAATTACTTTCAGTCCTACTGCATCATCACTAGCCTATATTATTATTTCCGAACATTCTCAGAATTTTTTTTATGATTCCATAATAAATTAATTTAATCTTCATACTATTTTAATAAAGTAAACTCTAACATGTAATATGATATATTTCCCCAATACTATTTTCAATTGTATCCCTAAATATATCAACAAACTATAATCATTAAACCAAATCATTTAATAATTGACTAAATTAATTTTTCAATTCATTCATGAGCTTATTTAAATCATAAAAATTATCATAAGGTAATTTGATATCCAAAATAACATGGTGATCAAATTTTACCTTTTGATTTCAAGTTCCATTATGAGTTTGGGAGCTTTTTTGTAGAGTTTTCAATTCCACACCAATATAGATCATTGATTCAGTGAGATGCATTATTGAATCTGGCCTCATATTTAGACTATATTAAAATAAATATACTATTTATTAGTCCTAATAAATATATAATTGTAAATAGTATAATTTTAAATGTTGGAACAATATAATCAACTCCTTGTACAACTATTATTTATGCTGAATTGAATTGATTATTATAAATATCAAGAAGTTTTATTGGACCTGTCCTAACTCTATATTCTTTTCATTTCTACATTTCCTTCTTTGAAAAATCCATTTAAACTTCTTAATAAACCTCTTAAACAACATCATTATCATCCTATAATTCAAGAATCACATCTTCTTTATTTGATTTATCTTTTCAATGGATTTATTTTCTGAATTGTGTTAATCATATTTATTTCTATTATAATTATTTAGGTTCATCAAATGATTATTGTTATTCATGACTGTATAAGGTAGGTGAAAATATGATGATGATGATGATTCTGGTTATGATTTTTCAGATTTTTTCTTTCTTATGATTAGTTTCTTTATTTTCATTATCTTCATTCTCTTCTTGTTCTTCTTCTTCAATATTTTTCACCAATTATTCATTTAATTGATCAAAAAGAATATTAGTATTATTCTTCTTGTCCATATATTTATTACTTATCTTTCCCATCAATATTGTCATTGATAAACCAATTAATATCATCCTCATGCATCTTTTTTATTCACAAATCCTCTTTTAAAGTTGGCTCCGGTTCTGATGGATTTTTATCAAAATTGGAAAAACTTATTTTGTAAACTGGTTGGAATATATTATTCATGAAGAATAATTTTTCAACTTATCAGTAATCAAAGATGAATTTTTCAAGACTACTTTTGTTTCCTGAAAAACTAACCAGACTTTTGGAATTACTTGATATGTATTGTATTTTTAAATAAAAACATTCCTAGAAGATCTCTATACACCCTTTAATAAATTATCACATAGATTAGGATCTATCAATGTATTATTTTGTTTTATTTCATATTTTTAAATTGTATCTATATAATTTATTCTCGAAGACTAATACATAGATGATTCTTGACAAATTTGAGGATCCCCTAATTTCTTGTCTCATTTCTTTTGCATTCACTCATCACACACTGCATCATGAACATTTTTCTGTTTCTTTGAGGTTAGGTGGGGTCTCTATATTCCTTTTTATTTTCAAATCCATATTTTTGTCTTCAGTTATGGATCTCCCTAAATTTTTTTACCACAAACCTTCTAAAAAAACTTCATTATTTTACTATCAAATAAAATTATCAACTGATTCACTATGACATTACATGAAAATAATATTTTTTCTGTCATCAGATTTTATTTTTCAACTAAATTTAATAATTTCATACACACAATAAACATCATACAAATTAAATTGAGCAACATGATGATATCTTCCTTTATTGTGCATATTTTGATATTATAAAATTTTAGAAGAATGACCTTTACATGATATATCATCCAAATGTTCACTAAATAATCAAATACAAAAACATATGAGACACTCATTGTAACTAGGTATACTCTCCTCTGAATGAGGAATACATACATCCAGAGGGATAAAACCCATTTACGGATGTATGGTGAGAAACTATTATTAGATTTATGTAATGATCAAATAAATATTCTACTTCATTTTTCCTATAGAACACACCATAATCATCAAGAAAAATTTATGAAGGAGATAAGGAATCAACATTCGATGGAATTATCACAAAATCTAAATGTTTCTTCTGTAAAATATTGTACCTATTTCCATACAATGAAAATGAAATATTATCTCTACCAACTTCTCAGAAAAATTAAAGAGAGGTAAAAAATCGTGAACTATATCAGGAGAGAACACGTCAAAATCCTTATCATCCTTTTCCATGCAAACAAATTCCCATACTTGTAATTATATAATAAAATTCATAGTAGATTGATATTTATCATAAAAATATCTTTATCTAAACCTATCTCAGAATATGATCCAATTATTGTAATATTTTTTTTATCCAACTAAAACATAAATCAGTTAAAATGATGAAAATATGTTCTTTCTGATATGGAAATATAATGAGGTTAGTTTCGTGGAGAACAAACTCTAGGGAAACTAATTGGGGACATGTGTGTATCCACCATTATAAATATCCACATTGGTATTGATATATTTTCAATAATTAAAATTAATGGTTGAGATTAAAATAATTCCAATCTGATGGTTCAAAATGAAATGAGGAACTTTTAATATGAATTTTGAATAGAAATGTTTTTAAAAAATTTATCATATTATAAATGAATACGTTTTGAAAAAAAATTACAATATTATAAAAATAAATGTATAATATAAAAAATTATAAAATAAATATAATAAAATAGTTCGAGAATTAATTAACAGAGAGAAACCTTTAAGAGTGTTGAAATTCATTGAAATGAAAACAATTCCACTTATTATTTTTTAAAAATTTTAAATTGTTATAATTATTTTAGAAAAACAAATTTTTAATATATTTTTTTAAAAATTATAATAGTTATTATAGAAAACTTAATATAATAGTTCTATAAATAAAGATTGATTGTAATAAAATATAATTACGAAAGAATGAATCCAAAAAAATAATTACAAAATAATATTATGTAATATTTTAGATAATTTCTAAATTCTTAAAATAATTTTTTATAATTCTGAATCAACAATTTTCATGAAAAAAAATTGAGACTGAAAAAATTGTTATTATAATTTTTTAAAAAAACTATTATTTGTAGAAAACTGATTGTTTTTTTAAATAAACATATTTATTCTCCATAAGAAAATGAATAGCTTAATGTAGGGATCTGATTAAAAATTAAGTAGATATGAATGACAAATTTATGTTGATCATTCCTAGATATTGTTTAATTTTTTAAAATGAATCGAAAGGGAGTGGTTTTGTTAAAATATCATCAAGTTGATCTTGGATTCTGATGAATTGTAAAATAATATCTATTTTATATGTGTGATAGTAAAGTAAATGGTGTCCTATATAAATGTGATTAGCACATGAGAGGTTTTTTGAGTTTTTACATAGTGAAATTGACCATGTATTATCACATAGTATTTGGGTTTTTTTAAAACTCAATTCATAGTCAATGAGTGTGTGTTTCATCGCCAAAACATGATAAATAAAACATCAAACTACCATATATTTGGATTTAGATTCGGAAATTTCTAATTAATGTTTTTTCATAAAAGACCATGAAACTAATGAGTCTCTTAATAAATGACGTGATTCAGATGTTCTTTTCCAATCCATTCTATAGACACCAATGTCAACAATTGAAAAATGTTTTAAATAAAATTATTTCTAGAACAATAAAGAATTCATAAATACAATTTTTTCTTAAGATAATGATTAATTTTTAATAGATTTTAAATGGTTCACCTATTGATTTTCTTGATATCTGTCACATAATCACATATAAAACATTAAATATATTCGACTATATGTTATTTAATTTTAAATTCCTAATATACCTCTAAAATAGTTTTGATCAATTGGTTCCCATACTCATTAAGATCTAGGGGGTTTCACATTCCAATAACTAAACAATTACTTTTTGTATTTTTGTAGCGAACATTTTTAATTAAATATTTTTTTAATTATATTGATAAAGTAATATTCATTTTGGTTTTTTTGAAATTTGAAAACTATTAAAATATTTCAATTCACCCATTATACTCATTTCAGACTCATATTTTATAAGATTTGTATAAGAATATGTTAAATATTTTTTATTTTATAAAAATATAAGGCCATACACATAATTTTAATATTCATAATATTTTTATATAAATATTATATAAAAATTATAGGATTGAAAACTACCTAAATATTTTTTGAATAAAAAATTATGTAATAAAATAATATGAAGATCTAATGGATTGTTTGAATCCATATAAATAATTATTACATTTATAAATTTATGCATGAAATTTTTTATTTTCAAAACTAGTGGTTTGTTAAACATAAAATTCTTCCTAATCACATCTATTAATAAAATCATACTTTACATTCATTTGAGAAATATCTAATTTATCGGATGTTGTAATGGAAAGTAGTAAAATAATGACATCAAGTCTAGATATCAAAGCTTATTATTCTGCTTAATATATACGTTGGTTCTCATATCCTTTTTTCACATGTCTAACTGTATTTCAATAATTATTCCATTTTAAAACCATTTTATTTGAAAACACCTATTTTACTCCAATTACAAAATTTTCATTTGGCCACTCAACTAGATTAAATACTTTTCTCCTCTTAAATTTCTGGATTTGATCTAATATTTATTAATCAAATCCACATTTCCTAATTCCCTATCAAGATTATTAGGTTTTAATTGGTATAGTAAATCTATATATTTAACTTCATTTCTGAAGGAACTACTTTTCTAACTTGTTAATAAAAATAAACAATAACACTCTAACAAGGATGATTCCTAAGAAACAACTGACCACTAGGGGTTTAAAATTATGTTCATAAATATATGGTACAAAGCTTATATGGAATACCATTAGAATATATTTCTTAAGGTGTATCATTATGAAAGTATCCTTTCAATAATGTTGAAAATCTATTCAAGAAATAATATCTATGGAAGATATAGGTTGATGTTTTTTGAAAAATAATGGATAAATTTCATAAATAATAACATTTACTATTTTCTAAATAGTAGAATACTTTTTATTAGAAAATTATATAAGAGTTAATCTTAGATGAATAACCTAAAAATATTTCATCATCAGATTTGGGAACAAATTTATGTAAGTTATCTTTCGTATTCAGAATGAATTCATCGAAACAAAAAACTCTGAAGTAAGAAACATTTGGATTTCATTATATCCAAAATTCAGATATATTTTTATTATCAAATAGTCTATTTCAAACTCAATTTATTTTATATAATTAATTACTAACAAATTCATTTTAATTTTTTTTTCAATTTAGTATTCAGTCAATAAGGTTCTAGTAATTTCTTGATTAATTATATTTATCATTTAAACAAATCAATTTTAATTAAGAGTTATAGGAGAATAAAATATATTTTATGTACCTTTTTTAATAAAAAATGATTCAAAATCATAATTTTCAAATTCTCCACCATGATCACTATGAAAATATATCATGGAGTGTTATTTTCCAATTTATTACCTAAGAGGAAGTTTTTTTTAAATCACCAATTGATTAATATTTCATTATAAATAATTAACCCATTTGTATTTACTCTAATCATTAACTAATAAATTTATATAAATATCAACTAATATATCCAATTTTTGTAGTCCAAAATATGTCAATCTCCACTAACTGTAAAGCATTTGAAGTTGAAACTTCACTAATAAATTTAATACTGAACTTATTATTTTACCACATTAACAAGGGTCACATACTTTTTATATATCAAACATATATTCTAATAGATCCTTAAAAAGTTTTTCATAGTCAATTTAAATGATTTTCATTAGTGATAGTGTCATGAACTATGATTCCATAACCAATATTGACATTCTATTACGCATAGAAAATGATAATTATGGCCCATAAAGCCCTCTATATTCTGTATATAAACAATATCATGTTGATTTTTATGAAGAATAAATTCATCCTTGAAAATATGTACTAAACATTTATCATTTATAAATATCATATGGTTACCTTCACCCATTAATATGTTGAAGATTATGAATATTTCACTTAATACCTTTTACAAATAACGCATTTTAAATAAGTGGTTTACCAAGAAGAATGATATTACCTATTATGATAATATCATCATGAGTATTTTATCCAAATGTGACTTTACCAGCTATTATATTCATAATTTTCATGAAAATATCACTATTTTTAGTAATATTAATGGAACACCCACTTCCAATTTACCATGTATACAATTTTTTATAACCATTGTTTTTCATAACAAAAAAAAACAAATTCTGCACCCAACCATTTTTAGGTCCAATAATCTAAAAAAATAATGTATCTAAATATATTTAGATATATTGGATTCTTAAAAACTGAAGGATTAAAATTTGTTTGACGAAAAATTAATTACTCCAATTTCCAAAACATATCGTATGCAGTAAAAAATGAAACAATTGCAGGAAAAAAGAAAATATTAATAGAAATATGATTCTAATTTTTAAAATATATTCTATAACTATAAGCATGAGTAAATATTTTTCTATAAATTACATCAATGTTTTATTTACCAATATTACGATTTGAAAATAAATTTAACAAATAAGAAATTCTATAATTCAGTTACAAAAGTAAATTCATTTCCACTTTAGTAAATAAATTAGAATTATATTATTTAAAACTAGTTTTTAATCTATTCATACAAAAAAAAGTTTATCTAAAGAATTATATTCACTAGATTATATGAAAATTGGAAACATAATATGTTGATGACTATGAATAGTATACATCCAAATATTTACATCAAAAAAAAGTTTTTTATAAATATTTTTCATTATAATTTTCAAACAATATTGTAAAAATTTGAAAAATGTTCATATGAATATAAATAATTATATTCACTAGATTATGAATATTTTACATCCAAATATGTTGAAGATTTATCATCATGGTTATTAAATCAAAATGAAATATTTGTAATGTTTTAACGAGTTTTAAACATTTAATACAACAATGATTTTCTCTAGGTACACATTCATAAAGTCTTAAATTCTTTTTTCTGGAAGTTTCACTCAAACAATAATTCTCATATGAATTTCCTCTACTATAACTAAATGTTTCAATAGCCTTTTTGAATTTATTTACTTTTGATTTTTAAAATTTCATCGTGATCCTTTCTGAATTCTTATCCTTTTTATCTTTCTACTTCATATTTGGAAAATCATAATGGATATGTCCCTATTTCATATATTCATTAAATTTGAAATCATATTTATAATAACGTATATCCTTATTACATTTATTATATCTATAATGGAAATAATTCATTCCATATATGTTATCCATAGTTTTAGAAATTATTTCTAGATCATTATGAAAATTTTTAGATGTACCTAAATTTTATTTCGAATTATCATTATCATTTCTAAAATATTTAAAAATATTATATGTTGATTGTACTTTATTATTTATGGTTACTGATGTAGAAAACGAAACACCCCTATTTTCTTTTTTCTTTTTCTTTTTCTTATCATCTCTTTTGATTCAACCCTCTTATTTCATTATAGTTCCAATAAAATCATTTAGGCTAATATTATTCAACTTCCTTTTCTAATCTATATTACTTCTTTTTGATTTCCACTCATTAGACATGAAATATATTTTCCTCTCCATAAGGATATCAACATCTATTAATTTTTCACCAATATCATTAAAATAGTTTATAATTGTCATGAACCATTGATTCATCTTTGAAATAGATTCTCTCATTAATAAATAAAAATTTTCAATGCCTTTTCTTAACACATGTCTCTTATATTCATTATATTTTGAGGTTCCAAAATGTAAAACCTCAAGATCCTTCCATGTAAAATTAGCAACATCAAATATTGATATTTTTAATTATATTCTTCTTTTCATAGAACATAACAATATATAAATCACTTTGTATTTTATATGATAATATCATTTTATTTTAATTTTACAGGCAGTAGCTTCATAATTATTAATATTATAATTTCTAGTAAACATGAATCAATTATCCACTCTTTTGTTGATAAACAAATTCTACATCATATTTATCTAATAGTAATAGTCAGCACTTTCAAATATATATGGTATATGTGGAATAATATTATTTATAAAACCGTAATTTAGTCATGAAATACTTTAAAAAATAATTATTCTATTCCAAGAGAGTCATTAGTGAAAATAATGATTATAAACAATAATTTAATAACAAAACATTAAAAAACAATCATGAGCAAAGAGAGTAAAAACTAAACACATATTTGATTAATGTAATTATACTCTGATAATAGCTTTATGATCATATGATCCGCTCAAATCAAAATACATACAATAGTTCGGTGAATTGTAGTTTTAAAAATATAGTTTTAAAAAAGCCAATGCCCCATTATGTAATATTATTGGACATGGCCTTCTTTTTGACTAACAAAATATTAATAAGAAATAATATGATTAAATAAGAGTAAATGTTGGTATCAAAATGGATCCAATTATGAGACTATGTATCAAAATCATAGTTCATGTGAAATAAAAAATTGAAGATAATGATTAATATAATGATTCACTTAATTTTGACATATACATCTTAAAAAATGATTATTAAATAGTTAATATAATAGAAAAACACGAATGACTAAATTTCAAGATATTAAAAGAAAAAACATCTTTTACCCTTATGAGTTAGGTATTATATAACCCAAATGAAAGTTATAACTTGTTTTAAGATTTAAATACGTTATATATTTGTTCCCAATGAAAAAAATTATATGATGATTAGAATGTCTTGTCTTCCTATCCCCGAAATACCTTAATACGAAGATAAAATTTTCTATGTCTACATATCCCCAGTAGTCATAGATCTGATGTATCATATCCCTTATCTTCCTATCCCGAAAATTCATCAATTTATAAGATGATTTAATGTAATTTTTAATTAAAAAATCATAATGACACAACCTAACATGGTTTACTCATAACATAAAAACTCTAAAAAATTAAAAATTCTGACAATAATATGATCAGTCTATAACATATCCAAATATATTGAAAAATATGAAAATAAAAATGAATAAATATTCATAAATCCACTTCAAATACTTAGAATGAACTAGAATTTTTAGGCATCCTACCAGTAGTCATATTTTTCTCTGAATTTTATTATTTCATTATGTTTTTACAATGATGTGGACAACTGGCACATGAAATCACACAATGATCTGGCATAACTGATTATCAAATGTCATATTGTTTTACCATATTACAATGAAATATATTTTAATTACATTATAAATATGTCTTTAGTATAAAATTATATACTATTAAGTCTAATGGACATCATTAAAAATGTCAATACAGTAACCTTAATGGGTATTAATATTATATTTTAAATACATGTATAAGTATTATTGTTAATATTTTTTTCTTTAAAATAGCCATGACAAGAAGTCTAACATCTTAGACTTATAAAGGTGAGCCTTATTAATTAGACACATACTCATTATAACAATTGTGATGAATAGTGTATTTTTTATATTCATAATACATTGCAACTTATTCTAAGTATCATAGAATACAATGTTTTCTAAAAAAATAAAAAAAATTGAAAAATAAAAATTTAATTAAAAGCTGTAAGAAAATGTTTGTGATTTCCAAAACTAATGTAATGGAAAATTAAGAAGTATAACTTCAAATTAAAAAAATTTATGATAAATTATTTCCAATTTTTTATTTAGTGTTTAATATGGTATTTATGGTATATTTTACTTTTTTTAGTCTGGATCATTTCATTTTTTGTTTTTTGTATTCGTTTCCTCGTTAATTTTCTTCTGTTTTGTTGACAATTGATTCTGATACATTTTGACCAATTTAAGTTTCATTAATTTGGGTATTGTCAACTCACTTCTTATTTGTTTGTTATAAAGAATCTCCATTCAATTAGGGTTGGTTATCATTTTTTTAGATTGGTTTGGTTCAATGTAGTTTTTTTGGGGCTAGTCAGTGTGGTTTTATAATACAGTTTGAGTGATAAGATTTGTAATGAACATTTAATTACAATATGGTGAGGTGGTATTATATATTACTATTAATGGTTATGTTAGGTTATTGTTTCTATTTTACTTATATAATAATGTTTTAGAATATTATGGAATGTAATATATTTTGTATTTTTTTGAAATATTCTCAAAATTGAACCTGGAAAAGAGATGGATTATATTATATATCATTATATTTAACTAGAATAATTCATGTAATATTTTATATGTTAGATATATAAATAACATCTAGATTAATTTTAAAGTGTGTGTGGAATAATATTAATTTTTTGAGGATTAAATTTATATGGGGTTATGATTATTGATTTTGTAAAATTAGACTTAAATATTAGTGAAAATTTGGTCGTTATTTATACTACAAGTATTCGTGAGGGTTGATGTTTCCTGAGTTTTGAAATTTATAGTTGCATGAATGATTAGATCATAAAACATATGAGAAACAGTGATCCAAATTTATAAAATCTACCCTGGGTGTAGGCTCTTAATTTTAGATTCACTAGATACTATATTTTTCATTAAATTAACCACAATCACATTTCTAAAGATGATATAATGTAGTCAATTAATACCACATTTTATTGATCTAAAATTAAATAATATATAATGACATAATTATTTAATTCACCATGTGATACTATTATCTAATCTTTTCTTAAAACGGATGCTCAAATTAATGATTCCTATAAATAGTTGTATTCAGCTACCCATAAAAACAGAACATCCTAGCCTCAAAATTTTTCTTCTACACCTATAAAATAATTTATCATAAATCACATAGTGTAGTTAATATAAACATTATCTAAATAAATTAACAAATTTGTTCAAAATAATATGAGATATCATGTCATGTTTAAAAAACATTTCCGCTATGAATAAATTATAATTTTATAGAATGTATAATTAATAGTTGAAATTAACTCACTATTGAAATAAAATAGATTATCTAAAAAAATCATGAGAATGTAATATGTCAAATATATTATCTCACTACCCACCAAAAAAATTCCAATATATTAATTGAAATCACTATCATAACAATAATATCAAAAGTGGATATCAAGTTGTAATAAAGAATAAAAATATAAATTCATTATAATAATAAAAATAATATCTAATAAAGAATAAAAAAAATTAAATAATGAAAAAAATGAAATCCATTAATCAAATTAGAAAATGTATGTCAAAGAAGACCAAAAATTCAAATAAAATAATTTCTTTAACTTATCCCCCATACATAAGTTCCCAAAATCTACTCATATAATCTCACTGACCAAATATATATTAGACTCTTCTAATATAAACACTTAGTATAACTCTAGGATTAAAACCATTTAAAAATTAATCTTGGAAAAAAAAATTCATCACCACTCTACCCATAGAGCTATCTTTATTTTAAGAATCTTAATCAAATGTGGTGAAATTACAAGAGGTGAATAATAGATGTTGGATCTAGATATCAAGAATTTGATGATGAATAAAAACCAAATGAAAAGTGAAAATTGAGGATGGGTGGTCACGATTGAGAAATAAGAGGAAAGTGCTTATAGATATCACTATCGTCAGGAATTAAATATGAGAATGTTTAGGTCATGGATCATATTTTGGAAAAATTCTATACTAATATTTTTTAAAATCATTGGTATAGAAATACTAACAAAATCTATAACATTATTGTAGTGGAACTGTTGGTATTTCCATGAGAAATTATATCCTATATAAAAATTTTCAAAAAACTATTTTCATATAGTTCACCATTGAAAACACATACTATGAAACATTGAAAATTTTTATATTACATGTTTCTATACAAATATTTATTCAGAACCATTGTTATAGCATCTGTATAAAAAAACTGTACTAATAAATTTTATAAAATATTTGGGATAAGATCATTCCAATAGCTTATATCCACGGTTTTGTAAAACCTTCGATATATCCCTATTCATGTAGATATTTTTTACATTAGTGATATATATTCATTAGTTTTTATATATGTGTATGATCAACAATTATTATTGTTTTATAAAAATATGATAATTTATAAGGATATTTATATAAATATACATATATGAAACTAAATATTAATCTTTGTATATACATGCACATAGATATAAACACGAATAAGTATAAATATATTTTTTTAATTATTTATAATTATAAATCAATATTTGTATATATAATTATTATAAGGTTATTTTCAATTTTTTATACAGTACACATAGTATATAAGTTATATATATATATATATTTAAATTATCTGTCTAATTCTATGAGAATAAATTATATAGATATACATATATATATATATATTAATTTTATTATATATATATTTGTGTAAAAGTTCACTTGTTTTTAGATATAGTTATTGAGATATTGGAATAAAAATTTCAATTACTACAAAAAGTTTATTAAAAATACATTCTAACTATTATACAGTAAGATTTATGTTTTATAAGAATCTATGTAAATGTCTATATATATACATATGTTTATATGATATATGTATTCTAGTGTGTATATATTTCTATTTATACATACATGAAAATAATTATATTTGTAAATAATTATATATATTTGGGGTGTATGCATGTACATAAATATAGAATCATTTATGGATAGATATGTATTTTTTTAAATAAATTTAATTATATTCACATATTTAATTATAATATATATATATATAACTAAATATATATATATATACTAATACTCATTTATTTTCTATGAAATTATCTTTATCAATCTCTTAAATGTAATTGGGTTAAAAAATAATATGTATGATCTTTGGAAGAATATATTTTAAATTTACACTAAAAATCGATATATGTGTATGAAAAAATAAATTTCAAAAATAATTATCTTGTATTATTGTAGAATTACTTGTATAGAATAAATTATTATAGTGGTAGAGACAGATTGAAAATCTAATTCAATTGGAAAAGTATATATTAGATCATAGATTTTTTGAAAATCGAAATTTAATGGATGATAAATATAATTTATTTGGTGTTACTATAGGAGTCTTGTTTGGGGGGGACTCTGGTAATTAAATTTAAAATCATATAAAATAGATATATTGATAGTTTATAGTAAATTTCACCATGTGGTTCATGTCAATGAGTCACCATTTGAGGTTCCAAATTAACCTATAATTTTTTGTGGGTAATGGAGACAATGTAAATTCTTCTAAACCATCATGTTAAAGAAATTGGATTATGAACCTAGAATTTAACACTACATGAGTCTCCAAAATTTTATAGAACCAACTTGAAATACCCAGATTCTATAACTCCATAACATAAATATAGTTAAACAATATATTTTTAATTCACTGAGACTAATACCCTCGAGTATTTAGAAACAAAATTTTTGTATTTACTAGGATCCTTTATTAAAGAGTCACTGGCTTGCTGAGCATTTATAAGGGTATTATCAATAGTTGGTACAACAAAATAGACTTCCTTGTTAGTGGTTGTGGTAATAATGGGTTGATTTTTCTTTTGGATCATCCACGATTAGGAATAATATGATGTGTCATCCTTACCATTAGATAATCCATAATTTTATAAGGTGAAAAGGATGAAAAACTCAACCCAACCCCATTAACATGTTGATGGTCAACTGGCCTAACTTTATCCATCTAAGAATCTTATTTATGAATAGACTTCGAAATAGATGGGGGTGTTCCTCTAAATATCTTATTTATTCTGCTCCAACTTAGGAGGCATCATAATAATCAAATCAAGGCTATTAAGAGAGAGTCACTTCAAAAGTTTGGAAGTAAAATTGTATAGAGTATCAATCTTTATTTTTTCTTTATTACCTTTAAAGGAACTCATATTTTGTTCCATTCTAAATTAATTATCAACATTTCTCATTACATCTAACACATATTTATAATAATTATTATCAACATCACTTTTTTATAACCTAAAACCATTAATAAGTGAATTAGTAAAAGTAATTGCAATACAATAAGTATGCTAATTATAATCAATATGATCCCATATTCCTTATATTATACACCCATAATATTCTTCCATTATCATATCATGCTAGTTGATGATCAGACAATTTCCAGGGTGATTAATTCTTTATTAATAGTCTAATATAGTACATTGTTCCCCTTTTGGATCCATAACACACTAGCCCATCACCTTATTTACTTGTTTTTGAGGTACTTCAACATCCACAACATTCACATTCATTGAAGGATTCAATATATATAATTCCTTATAAGAACTATTAGAAACTCCTTCTGAGAGCTGTGAGTGACAATCCTATTTACAATCAAGGTAAATATTCCACCTCTAATGAAGATAACCATCATCATTTACTAAAATTTAATCTTCCTGATAATTAATAATAATAGGACCAAACCAAATTGATAGAAATACCAAGCCTTTCCTTCTTCCCACTAATCCCCTACTCATTCCACATTAAAGAGAAGAACTATATATCTATATCAATTAACCTTAATATGTCCAGCCAATTGAAAGTAATCAAGAAAAGGGTTTATTAAATTTAATTTGGGGATCAAAATAAATGGTAGCATTTAATAATACCACCTTATCAATTTGTTTATAAATTAAGTCAACATATTTGATAATCTAATCAAAAATTCCAAACTAAGATTCCATTGTTGCTTCATCCATTTTAACATGAATATCGATCATATTATTATCATCAAATAAAATTATACGATATAAAACAAATCAACTAAATGAAATAATTCAAATAAAAAATTTTCATTGAGTATTCCAAAGGTTAAATGGATGAAAAGGAAAATTCCAGTCATGAATTTTTTGTAAGATTAGTTTAAGTTAAATTTAACCATTCCCCTATTTTTTATGAAAATATATCTTTATATCAAAACAAAATTATGATATAAAAATTTCCAATAGTAATACACCTCTATCAAGAGATGACCAAAAAGGTTAGGAGTTTATGAAATATATCATTTGTTCTCAATGTTTTCTCAATATCCTGAAAAACTAGCTTATAATTCTCAATATATTGGAGAGTGGTAAAAACTCAATGGTCCTATCTGTATTCTATAGTACACCAACTAGAATTAAGGGTATAAAATGTTATTAGATGGAGTATATACCCTCATATTGGAGTAAACAACTGCAGGATGAGAACTAAAATATATGAAAAAATTTAGGTTCATGCATCTTCCTATTTATTTTCATCGATCATTATTCAATATGAATAGAGGTATCCATTATGAATTAATTGAATGGATTTCATTCATTATGGCATTAAATGAATAATTCAAATAAAAATAGGCATCTATAGATACATTGAGTATGGAAGATGTGATTCATTAAATAAAATATGTTAAATATGATTATATATGGAAATGAGATACCTTTTGTGGGAAATGATTGATTTTTTGCACGAATTATAATATTCCATTTCTCATGATATGTAGTTTATCACTCTGTAATTGTTGTATCACTGCTTATACATTTTGGGTATATATAGAAATGCCATAGGATCATTTTCATAGTTTAATCCTATCAGAGGTAGGGGAATTCTATCAAAGACTCTAGTAATATATATCATGCACACTCCATCAAAATTTTGAATTTGGAGACTATTGTTTTCAAGTCATAAATTTTTTTGTTCATAATTAATATTAAAAATTATTTATATCAAGGATAAAACATGACCCTTAATGGTATTTCATTAGCATAATTTTTTCGTTTTATGAGCTTATAAAATAAATTAGTTGTTTCAATGATGGGTTCTTCAGAGAATAAATATTATCTTAAAAATTAATAGAAGAAATTATTTTATGATATTGTATATATTTTCCCAATGTGTGATCTAGCATTAGTGTAGGTTTCTAGAAGCATTTTTTATTAAAGAGGGTGAATTTATTGTCTAAGATACGGTATTTTTTAGTAGTGACTCTAGGTTTTTAAGAGGATCTCATTCTTTTTTGAATTTACATATTATAGTGGTTATATTTTCTATAGATTAATAACATTGAATTTTGTAGAGGTTTTGGTTTCATAAATCACTCCTTGCAGTGTTTTCTACCCCTCCCCCTTCATAGTTTGGTTGTCTCTCCCACCATATCTGATTACCTCTCATTTAAACCCACTATGTTATACTTTATAATGATCAGACATTTTGTAGGTCTTATGTTGTAGTATTCTTCATCATGTTGTAGGAACTAGAGGGGGAAACAACTTTCTTTATTTATTGAGGTAACAAAATTGTTCCTTGGTGATTGATAAAAGTGGTGGAATCATCAATATATAACAACATTGATGATTTGTTTTGGTGATTTTGGTTGTTTAGTTTCGGGGTAGGTGGTCATATTAGAGGATTAAAAGGACATATGTGGAATACGTGTTCACATATTCTGATGGAAGTGGCCTCATCTCTAAATGTCACATGTTTTGATGCAATATTTTTTGTTCAAATAGAATCAATGGTGTCTACAAATGGTAGATATAACTCTTCTTTAGCACTGAGGATTTTTTTAGAGGGTGTCAATATCTAGTGTAGATCGGTCAGTGGAGATGAAGATAGTAGCTTAAGAGGTTTTTTGATTAGACATTTCATTACCCTACGTTCTTTGGGATATTTTACTTTTTCCATTGGGCCACTATGACTCTTGGAAAAAAAATTAGGGTTTTAGGTGAGATGTTGTGCACATTTTTTATCTGAACACATTTGGAAGGCGATACAACATCTCATGATAGTGTCACTGGGTGGGAGACCTAAAAGGAGGTATGATTTTGTTGAAATCTATCATTAAACCCTATGATTCATTCTAATGTAGGATGGGCGATTTCCCATAATATTATCTTTGTTTTTATTATCTCATTTAGATGAATTTAAGAATGAGGTTGATTGTGTAGTGGGTCTGTTATAAGAACTATTAGTTGGATGGATTGATAAAAAATTTGGCATTATTGAAAATATCGTATTGTTTTCCCCATATAACATAGTGGGACGGAGTGATTCTCATCCATGCTATGTCAGACTTGATGGAACAAATATCAATAATGAGAGACACATTTTCTATGACTCAATATAATTGTACAATTCCTTTGGTAAGAAGATGGAGGGACGTTTCACTAAAGTTGTCCATCATGAATACATCCATTAGATCTTGATGTCACTTGATCTATTAGGCTATGATGTTGTTAATTAGGAAATATTTGTATAGCACATTGTTCCTCTAGTCCTTGAGGTCATATTATTTGTTCCAATTTTTTATTTTTTAAAAAAGTATTTCCATTATTTTTTTAAATAATATAGGGATTTAATTTCAAACTATTTTACATTTCATGAAATGAAAATATTAACTGCCATTTTGTATTATTATTTCTAATTCATGAAATATTTTTTTATGATTAGAGGATTAAATAATAATAATTATATGATATAATTATTATATTAAATATTTACATGATTCAAAAACAATTAAGATGTTTATAATTCATAAAATATCATATATTAAAGTAGATATGTCATATAATGTATTATATGGGAATATAATATTATAATTGTGTATAAAAGAGTTTATATTAATGATGAATTGAGTTTATACAATATACAAAATAATTAATAAAATGTATATTGATAGAATTTATTTATTAATTTTAGATGAATTTATATCATGGTATAGAAAATGAATATAATATTTATTTATTCATTTATTCGTTTAATAGTAGTGTTTTGTAATTATTTTACGATATGATAATATTTTTTTTAAAATACTATATGGTAAATAGAATCCTGGAATGAGATCCAGATATTAAATGAAAGGATAAATTATATAATATTTAGTATTAATATAGCATGAAATCCTTATTATACATTTATTACATTACTCTGATATTTATGAATATACATGGATTTTATTTTATGGTGTGTAACACAAACTATGGGTTGCTTAAAAAATTAAACCCTGATATAGTGTGAACAAATTAATTTTTTGAATGAGACGTCGATTCCAAAAATAAATAATTAGAATCATGAATACAACATTAAATAAAACATTATAAGATAAATATTTATCTTTTTTAGTTATCGTGAATTTAATTAGAATATGTTATATATTTATTTGGTGAGACATTTAAAATGAACCCCCCCCCCCCAAAAAAAATTAGTTCAAGATTCCTTCAATAGAGGAAATTTTCAAGACCTTCATCATCCAAATTCATAGTTTCATGACATATAAGAATGTCCATGGATTCTCTTGTGAATATAAATCATGTAATGGGTGATTTTGTGTTATCCAAATTAGTATTTTATTTTTATAACTATGCACCCCTAGATTTTCATTTTTTATCCAATTATTGGATCCCGATTGGTGTCACACTAACTAAGAAACCCTTAAGACTAAGACACTAAAAGAATTTATTTTAGTATATCAATATGATATATTTGGATTATAATTTATTTATAATACAATAAATAAATATTCACTTTGGTAATTGGGAGGATTCCATAAAATAATTACAAAGTGGTGATATAAATTCCATAGTTAAATCATTTCTTAGTGAAATATAGATTTTGGATCACTAATGGATATCATGAATAATTTAATCAATTTTAGTGGGGGAAAATTTATTAATATTATATTATTAGAAGGTATAATATAATACAATCACTGATTGATATGTATATTTTTAGATTATATATTAATTCATGATAATCATATTGAGATTTACAATAGGTATGTCCTAAAATACAATTTGTTGTTGGTAAATAAACTTGGGAAGTGTTCTCAAAGACAATAAAATTAAGAATAGAAATGTGATTCTCATAGTGATTAATTATACTAACTCTAAATAATGGATATTAAATATTTAGTTTTCATATCACATTTTTGCTCACAAACACATTCCCAAAAATATGAAGGAATTTTTGAATGTTAAGGAAATACTACTGTCAGTAATGCATCTATATTTTCAACTATATAATTAGAAACTAATGATCTAATCCTCCCTAATGAAAAAATTTTAGATTTAATAAACTGTTAATATGTTATCATCATCAAAAAAATAATGTATACATTTTTTTGGTGTAGAATGGATGACCATTCACTATTAATAAGATGATTAGTTTTATATATAATAATGGAATATTATTCATAATTAGCAATAAAATTAATGTTTTACATTTTTTGGGTATAAATACTAATTTTTAAAAATTCAGAATAAGTTGATCTAGATTGATTCTAATCCCATCATCCTTTTACATTATAATCATGGATATATAAATTAGAAACATGATCAAATTCTCTATAGAGATTTATTGTGGGAATAATTTGAATATGGATAGTTTAGTAGATGAAAATCATCATTATTATGAAAAATAAAATACGAAAAAATTTAATATAATTGGTAAAAATGATGGTGGAATATTGGATATCATATATAGTTATCTTTTTGTAAAAAAAGTACACAAGAAAGTGATGGATTTAGTTTCTTTAATAACTTTACAGATGAATTTAGTCAGTATGGTTATTTGTATCTAATGAAAAACAAGAATGAAAATTTTCAAACATTCAAAGTGTTTAAAAATTAAATGTATAATAAACCTGTCAAATGTATAAAGATTTCTTAATAATATCAATGGGGTCAATAATTCGGTCTTGAATTTATAGATCATCCAATATATTGTGGAATTATTATCAATATCACCCCTCTATGAAGAACAAAATGCAATTGTGTATTTAAGTGGACTAATCATGCCCTTTTTGACATGGTTTGATTGACGATGAATCTATGTAATATTTTTATCTATTATAGGGATATAATTTAGTGATTTATCTATTCCAATTAATTTCATTCCATCTGATGTAGTAATAAATACATCACATGAGATATAGAATTTTAAATATCACATTATTTTTTTAATATTTGGGTTTTGAAGAACTCATAAAATTATTTGATTTCGACTAACATGACCCAAATTATGAAAATTTATTATCTTTTAGTTACCCTATGGAAACAAGGGAATACTATTTATACCATATTTTGGACAAAAAAGTGTTTATGGACCAATTTACATCTTTTATGGATAAGAAACATTTACGTTGTGGCTTTGGTGGGAGTAATGTTAAACATATATATGTTCAATACCAAAAAAACATGATGTGTTATTGATATGGTGGTTGATTCAATTATTCAATGTCTTTCCAATGAATAATTGAATCAAGTCACATAAGAACTTAAAATGTATATCAAAATTTTTCAAGAATCAAAAAGATAAATATATCTCATAGTAGATGTTGGGGGATTAACATTCATAAGAGATAAAACTACTTCATAACGGGAGACAATTGGATGTTTGGGTTTTGATAAGTGGGTAAAATCCAAAGAATATGAGTTAGAATCCATGTACAATAACCATGAATAGAACGTGATAGATAAATAGGAATGAGTGTGATCTATAGAGTGAAGGTGTTTTTTTTAATGAAAACTGACATGGATGGTTTATTTTCTACCTATAAATCATGACTGGTGGAAAAGTTTACAAAAACATCATGGAAATAACTATCAATAATCCATTTAAACTTTTTTAATGATTAATTCCATTCATATTTTCTTAGATATAATATACAATATAATAATTAGATATATCAAATAGATATCAAAACTGATTTCATTAACGGGATTTTATTCATGAATTTGTATATGATATTGATTAATTTTCTAGAATTTTAAAATGAGTTTGATAAGGTAAGCATATTCCTATGGTCCATTTAATTATTGAAGCTAGATTCTCAGAATATAAATATCTGGTTTAATGGTTTAATTTAATAGTTTTTTAATGAGGAACATTAATGGATTATGTGTATAAAAGTTTTTTAGTTGGATCATTTGATGTTTCTAATATTATATGTGGTTGGCATACTCCTTATAAGAAATGATATCCCCACACTTAATTATGTGAAGTTGTGGAAATGTAAATTTTTATTAATTAATGACATGGGAGGAAATTAACAAGTACATGGTATAAATATCTATTACAACTATAGTAATAAAATTTATCCACAGACCTATAGACAAGATTAAATAGGTTTATAGATATGTCTTGAGATAGAGTAACAATTATTTAACAATTGTTTCAATATGTTTTTGAATGAAATGAGAAAGAATCATGTGGCCATAGGGTTCTTCAAATTGTTATCCTCCCTCAACCTCCCTATCCTAACCATCCTCCTACACAATCCTTTATCCTTTATCCCTTATCCACTATATACCCATCTATTGACCAACCCCTTCTCTTTCGTTGGATCCTTGATGAGTTATCAATTTAGTTCCTCCAAACATCATGTTATTCCTCCCATACCCTTAGCCATGATTTATTACCCTCCTATATCCCCTTCATCAAATGTTCCTCCTCCCTTAGGTACATCTTATGAATCCTTTTACTTATTACAATAGACCTCGCCTGAGTGCTCCATATGTTTCATCCATCATTCTGTGCATCGTCTGAAACCTTTTCTTTCTATGAGTGGACTAGATATTAGGGCTATAACCAACACATTACACAAGTGATTCCTATGTGGGAAAATCGATACCATTTCTACAAACCATACTAATCTCGATCCACTCATTAAATATACATCTTTCATCCATGTTCTTTTGTTTTAATGGCCACATTTTTGTGTTAGGATCTTTTGATTAATCAGAACATCTATTTTTGTATCTTCTCATATTTAATTCATTCTTTTGTTTAGTATTAGGTTTATATTAACACTCTTATTTAATACTCATTAAATTATTGAAGGCCCCAAATAAGTGTTGTAGGATGTATCTTTTGGCTCTAATATTAAACAATGGATTAAATACATGATATTCTCAAATATTAAATGTTTCTTTATAATATCTTTTTTTATATTTATCAATAGTAATCAACCCCATGATACCAAGGATCTCATATTCAGAGTAGGCTATTAATTATTCTTGACTACAAGAATGAACAATATTACACAATAATTTGGTCACATTAAAATTAAATTGATTGAACTTATTTTGATGTTTGGTTGCATTTATAATCTAGAAATATTAGCTTCATTTTTCGTGATAAATTTGATCCAAATTGATGGATTCTGTTTTTAATTGACACATGGTATGTTTATCTGAATAAAGTAATTTTTGGACTATGAAATTGAATATGTTCCAACGAATTATACTATTTATTTAATACAAATAAAGTTTGTTGTAGAATATTAGACACTATTGTTTCACATATATATTAATTCTATTGAGTCTAGAAATAGATTTTAATCATAATTAAATAACCAAAATTGATCAAAAAGATTAGATAATGTGAAATAAAAAATATTGGATGGTGGATTGATTAATTTTTTATTCTTTGTTTGTGACCTGTTCATCATCAATTCATTAAAATATTATTTTATATATTGTGTGGATAAGAGGATAGAGGTTGTGGACCTTGGTTTGATAGTGATCCTTGCATAAATATATTAATTGATTTCAATGATATGCGCTTTTTGGAACACTTTCATGTCCCTATGTGTATTGGCATATTATATTTCCATTTTTAGTTATCATTTTAAAATTTTCAGGTCACTATATTAATTTTATATATTTTTGATGATTTAGTTGTGTGTATAGTATTCATAAGTATGAATGAAAGAACATATCACATGGTATTATTTATGACATGAATCCAATGGAAAACAAATAGTAGTTGATCAACCATTTCATTTAATCATTATTTATCTCCCATCAAATATATACTTTTATTTTCATAAATTTTTACATATATTTATTCTACATAATATTCCTAAAATATTTATTTCATGTTGATGATTTAACATTGATGTTTAAATCATTATTTTTGTAATATGATTTAATCTATGTTTTTACCAGCAGTTAAAATCATATATTATTTATTAGGATAAATGTTGGAATAAATAAAGAAAAAACATAACATTTTATTTTTTAATAATTTGAATAAATATTGAATTCATAATCTAAATTCAAATTTAAAAAATAAAAATTCAAATAAGTACATTCATTTACCTAAAAGATTAATACTTTCCCTAGTAGATCCGAGACATGAAATAATCCCACCATCAAAAAACTGAAATAATAACAAATGATGGGTCTTGGAGTTCACATTAAAATATTTGTTGGTTGGAGTGGACACTCAAGAGCGGGGTGAATTGAGTTCCAATTAAAATTTATGTTAAAATATTGTCTAGTTAAAATCCCCCGATTTATAAAATAAGTTAAACTGTAGTGAATTTATACAGATTTTAAATGTTCACTTAGATTCTCAAAGATTGATTAAGTCTCAGTTAATTTAACCACAAGATCAAACTAACATTTGAAGCTTACCTATTGATTTACAATAAGTGTAAAGACTTTCTAATTTAACTATCAAAGTATCTTCAAAATTGTTGTGTATTTCAAAGTAATAGAAGACGAATAATTAAGTTATATGTAGTATAATTTAAACTTAAATAAAAGATGCAGAGCAGATATAACAAGAGGTTCAGTCTCAAGACAGGACATAGTCCTCTTAAGTATATATAAATTTGATCCACACCCTGGATCGGGGTTAACAACAGTTTTACAAAAACTGTCCAGGCCACGCAGGGACCTCTACCAATGTTCTTCGTGCGAGACAAAACAAAGACCATGTCACACAAGGAACACTTCCACAGTTGACGTGGGTAAACAGAAGTAAAGAGAATTTGAGTGAGGATTTTGATATCCTCCAGTTCAAATTAGGAGACAGTGTGTGCAAATATATACATAGGACACCACACTACATGAAAGTTAATAAATAAATCATGTAGAGAATTTAGATGAGAGTTTAGAAAGATCTAGTGATTATCAATGTAGCATTGGACTCGTTGGATTCAGCAGGAATGCTTCTGAGTTCTTCTCTGTTTTTTTGGTAAAAAAACAGAGTGTCATAGTTCAGCTTGTCATCTTCAGGAGTGAGAAAGATCTCTTGATTCATCGTGTGTTCTTCACCAATATTGGATTGCACTCATGAGAGTTCTTTTTTGGTCTTCCAATATCCTTCTTGTTCAGGATTTTTCTTCTTGTTCAACATAGTGCACTCGGATGTATGTATGTTATTTGTGTTATTTCTCGTTGCTTAAAACTTCTTACTTGTTCCTTTTTTTCATGTACTGCATCTCAGTATTTCTTATGTTCCTCGAGTTCTGGTAGTAGGAATGATTCCCTTTCCATAGGTTTGAGATACAGTTTCCTGACATGCCAACAACTATCATTAAATAACATTAATTTCATTAAATAAAACAAATATGATCGTTAGAATTATTTAAATAATATTTACAAAAACATAAGAAACGGTGTCAATGTGATTATGGAAACAGTGTCTTCATCATGGTATGTGGTTCACGGTATGAGCTTCACGGTGTAAGCTTCACGGTGAGTCCTTCACGGTGAGTCCTTCACAGTGTCTGGTCACGGTGTCTGGGTCACGGTGTCTGGTCACGGTGTCTGGTTCACGGTGTCTGGTCACGGTGTTTGGTTCACGATGTCTGGTCACAGTTTCTAGTCACGGTGTCTGGTATACGGTTTCTGGTTCACGGTGAGTCCTTACACAGACAAATATCTGTATTTGGACTAAGACAATGATATGAAGAATATGGATTAAGGTTAATCATTAGAAAGTAAGATAATGTGAATCATAAGAATAATGGTGTGATAATATAAGTTAGAATTGTGATCATGCATAATACTTGTAAATAATAAAGAGATTAATTAACATCCATAAGCTTTGTTATTATAAAAACATGATGTGTAGCTATTATTGAGATTGAAGAGCATTAGCAAGATGTGAAATGAAGATCGATATTAATTAACAGTAAAGAGATTTTTGATAATTAAAACATGATTTACACATGAGGAGTCCAAAAATCTCCCCCTTTCAGATGATCACAAATCATATAATGGTAGAATATAAAATACATGCAAAATTACAGAAACTATCATAATAGAAACATTATAGAACTAATACTTGAAGTTTTTCTCCCCCATTTATACTATTATAGAATTGACACTTGTAGTTTTTCTCCCCCTGTTGGGATTATCAAAAAGTATAGATAATGAAATGAAACACTGCATTTTGGCAATAAAAAAGGGTTCAGAATATAATAAAATAGGAAACAATGAATGAAATCCCATAAAAAATAGTCCTCGAACACTTCAGGGATCCATCTTGTATTTTCCTTTATCAGCAGCAGGAGATGGTGCTGAAGTAGAAGAAGGAATAGATGTGGTAGACAACGATGGTAAGGGTAGACGTTCAAAATATATGGAGCCAAAGTAGGAGCAGTAGAAGATCTAGGCTGTGGTTGGTCACGAATGACTGGTCGGATCTGAGAAAGAGCTTGACTAACTATCATGGCAGTGGAGGCTAAAGCAGGTAGTCTAGGTCTAAGGGGTGCAGCAGCTGGAGCAACTATAACAGTACTCTGCACACCAAGATACGACTTCAAAAGGTTGATGAAATCAGTAATGATTTCACCACCATACTGCATAGCCTTTTCAAAATCATCCTTATTCTCTAGATATCTATCCAACAATCTAGTGAAATCATAATGTTTCGGAACATGAGCTTTAAAATCTTGAGTCACCAGAGGGATTCTCAACTTTTCCACAAAATATCTAAAGTGATATGTCATATCACTTTTAGAGAAAATCCAGGAAAGATACAAATCTATTTTCTTGTAGTTATCTTGTTGAGCATCATTGTCTATATTAGAATTATTCCTAACCAATTCCAATGATCTATCACTGTTCTTAATCACATATGACATAGAAGATAGATCCAAGACACTTAAGGCATTCAGAAATTCTTTATTTTTTTTGGATCTTAGCATAGAATCATCCAAAGATGGTGTGGAGGTATGACTACAAACAGGTGAAACTTTGACAGCTTCGGTTAGAACTTTGAACTGTTTCAGAACTTTTTGCAGACATCCAATGTATTCATCTGTAAGCTTATTCAGATTTTCCACAAGCTCTCTAATGCGTTCCAACATCTTGGTGTGACTTTTTCCAATATTTTCATCAAATTATAGTAGTTATGGATGAACATGAGACACAATATCCCTAGCAAGGAGGGAATCCGAAGACTCAGGGGAAATAGCAACAGGTGCAGGGGCAGAAACAGGAGTAGGCTCTGATCTCAAAGATAACTAATTCTGAAGACTTGCTACCATACTTTTCAGATTTGCAACATCAGCACTCAGGAGATTATTCTCTACTCTAAATTCTTGAATTTCTCGGATCATCCTTGGTTGAAAATGCAACATAATATTTTCCAAGAGAATTCAAGAATCTTCTTTACATAATTGAGTCACTAGGCGAGATTGAGTGTTGACAATTTAATCATCTCCAGCTAACAATGTCTCTCCAAAAACATTCAGATCATCCTTGGTCACAAAGGAGTGAATCTCATGTAAGGATGCAGGTAAAGGTAAATGTTCAGATTATGGTTGAGGTTGAGAGTCATCTTCAGACTCAAATTCTAATTCAGATTGAGGTTTTTCCTCTAGTTCTAGTTCTGAATGAGCTAAGGACTTCAGTTGAAATAGAGAAGAATGATCCATTCCAGTTGCAGTTACTTGCTGTGACTCATTCACATCATAAAAGCTTGGGAACTCATACTGAGAGTGCACAGAAAAAGTGATAGAAGGTTGAGAAGCATCAACAGATCCATCTTCCACAATATCATGATTTTGAGGTTCCTCCCCCTCAACTTGTTCTTACCTTCCAGATTCTTGAGGTTCAGGAACATGAACAAGATCCACAAGATCATCCCTAATCTCTTCAGCAAACTCTTTCCTTTCCAGCTGAAAGGCAATTTCAATTATTTCTTCAGCAGATGGAATAATATCTGGAACCGATTGTTCCACTGGATAAGCTACCAGACTTGCTTCTTTCTCAATAGAAGGAGTCTATTCAACAATATCTTCCTCTAAGGTTGCTTGTTGTTCTGAAACAGAAAAAAAAATTCCTTGCAGCATTGGGATGATCTTCTTACTCATGAAGAACAACTGAAGGATCCTTAGTTCATTCACTTTCAACAACTACTTCCTCTCCATGAGGTATTTCAGCAGGGATAACAGCAGGGAAAACAACCCTTTCCTCTTCAACCGGAACTATTTCCATTGGAGGTATTACAGGATCTTCTCTAGGTGGTTCTTCAGCTGTTACTTCTTCTTGTTCTTCTTCTTCTGAATACTCAGCCACTTCATCTGGTTCCAAACCAGGATCATCTAGGTTTTTAGTCCTTATTGGATAGTCAACAGGATTAAACTTTTTAAATAGTTGATCACTATCCTCAACCCATTTCTTCTTCCAGGGATTCCAGCGTATATTCATCCTTCTGATGATAGGAATGGATAGGCAGAAATCATGTTCCTCTAACTTTTCTTCATTCGGTCCAACCAACCCTTTTGTAACTAACATAGCTAAAATAATCCTTGAGTAAAACAGGGAGGTGGATTTGGAAGTTACTTTGATCAGCTCACAGATACGGTTGATAACATACTTACACAGATTGATCTTATTGTCATTCTTTAACAGGTGAATCAGGAACACATCCGGATACTTCCTAATAGAAAAATCCTCTTTTCTTGGACTAACCAAATTCTGAACAAACTTGAACAGAAGTCTTGTCTCCCCATCTAGTTCAGCAGCTATGGCCCTTCGGTTGGTGCCATTTCCAGTTAGACTTTCCAAAGCAGTCTCCAGGTCAAAGATGTCAATTGTTGGAGGAGGGTCTCTCTATTAGTCTTCACAAATTCCTTCATGTTGAATTCTTAGGCATGAAGCCCATATCCTTGAAAAGAAAGATCACTTCTGATCATCGATCCAGCTGGTCACCATAATGCTTTCTCCAAACTCAAAAGAAAAAATCACATACCGATAAAATTGAGATACAACCTTGGGTAAATCTGTCTATTCTGTCCAGTGAACCATTCAAGTCATCCTTGTTCTCTTAAAGCTTTCAAAACTAATGATCTGCTAGACAACAACCATTCAGGGAGAACCTCTTTTTTAGGTACAAATGTACGGCTTACAAGGTTTGGGTTTAGAGGTCCCTCGGGAGCTATCCTCAGTATCCTCTTTTGTTTCTTAGAGCATCGCTTCTCAGACGAGGGTGGGGATAGAAGGTTCTTCCTTGGAATTCACTAATGGTTCGGGTCAGAGGGAAGAGAAGGTTTAGAAGAGAGTTCAGGTAAGGAATCAAATGAAACCCTTATGTTTTATCATTTGGGAATGTCAAACGTCATAAAAACAAAAACATGGGAAATCAAATAGAGGTGAAATAAAAATTAACATGATACTGATTAAAATAAAAATAAACACAATTCTCACAGTGAGACTGTGAGTAGGCATTACGGTGAGACAGAAAACTAGTTATCACAGTGAGACAGTTTGTAGTCGTCACGGTGGGAAATGAGCATTTTATATAGTCACAGTGAGATAGTGAGTTGTCAGACCGTGTGCATAAAACAGTAACATAGAAACAGAAAGTATGAAATTGTAATGTAAAGTACAGTAAAGTATTAAAAATTAAAATCATTAAGATATTCATTTATGATTAATCATATCAATATCATGTATGATGTAGTCTAATCTTTCAGAATTTAATGGTTTAGTGAATATATCAGCAAGTTGATATTCAGTACCAATGAATTCTAAAATGATATCACCTTTTTGATAATGATCCCTCAAAAAGTGATGTCTTACATCAATATGTTTTGTCCTAGAATGAGAAACAAGATTATTAGAAATATAAATAGCACTTGTGTTGTCACAATTTGTTGATACGTGTCTGAATTGATATCCATAGTCTAGTAATGTGTGTTTTATCATCAAATTTTGTGCACAACAACTTCCAGCAGCTATGTATTCAGCATCTACATTTGATAATGCAACAGAATTTTGTTTCTTACTACACCATGATACTGGTGGCTTGCCTAAAGGGTCACATGTTCCAGAGGTGCTTTTTCTATCTATCTTGTATCCAGAAAAGTTAGCATCAGAATAACTAACTAATTCAAATGATTTTCCTTTGGGATAGAACAGTCCTAAATTGGGAGTATGCTTGAGGTATTTGATAATTCTATTTATAGCATTTAAATGTGACTCTTTAGTGTTTTCTTAAAAATGAGCACACATACACACACTAAACATAATATCAGGACGACTAGCAGTCAGGTAGAGAAGAAATCCAATCATTCCTCTATATGTGGTTTGATCAACAGATTTAACATTTTCATCATGATCCATCTTACAGGTGGTACTCATGAAAGTGTCACTAATTTTTGTGCTCTCCAATCCAAAACGTTTTAAATGATCTCTAGTATATTTACATTGAGTTAAAATAATTCCATCATTATTTTGAAATATTTTAAAACCAAGATAGAATTTATGTTCACCCGTTAAACTCATTTCAAATTCATATTGCATCATTTTAGAAAAATCAGTACATAATGTAGTTTTTGAAGATCCAAAAAAATATCATCTACATAAAATTGTACAACTAATACAACTTTAGAAATTCATTTTATAAACAGAGTAGAATTAGCTATTCCTTTTTTAAAACCTTTAGAAATTAGAAAAGTACTTAATCTATCATACCAAGCTCTTGGAGCTTACTTTAAACCATATAACGCTTTTTATAGTTTGAAAATATGATTTGGAAAATGAGGGTTTGAAAATATTGGTGGTTGTTCAACCAAAACATCCTCAGCAATATATCCATTTAAGAATGCACTCTTAACATTAATTTGATATAGTTTGAAATTTAGATGTGGAGCATGAGCAAGTAAAATCCTAATAGCTTCTAATCTCGATACTGGAGAAAAAGTATTCTCATATTCAATACCATCTTCATGACTATAGCCTTGTGCAACTAGTCTAGATTTATTTCTAACTATGTTTCTGGATTCATCTACTATATCTCTAAACACCCATTTTGTGCCTATTGTGAAAACCTCTTTAGTTATTTCAACAAGATTACAAACTTTATTTCTTTCAAACTGATTGAGTTCTTCTTGGATAGAAATTACCCAAAATTCATCATTGATAGAATCATCAATGTTTTTAGGTTCAAGCTGTGACAAGAAGATTTGATGTTCAACCTGATTTCTAAAAGAAGCTCTAGTCTGTGTCCCTCTATCAAGATTTCCTACAACAACATCTAAAAGATGAATCATTAGAATTATAGTTGATATAGAAAAGGTAGAACTAGAAACATCAGGTTCACTAACAGGTTGGGAATCAACAGAAGCAAGTTCTGGAAAATTTCCTGAACGGGTTGTCTTTATATGAGGTTCATTTTACTTTTAATTAAGGTCTAGAACAGATAAATCTTCTTCACGATTTTCAAGAGAGGTTTTAGGCTCATGTGGATCAGTTTCATCAAACTTGATGTGAACAGATTCTTCCACAAACTTGGTTCTTTTCTTGAAAACTCTATAAGCTTTACTAGAAATAGAGTAACATAGGAAAATTCCTTCATCACTCTTGGATGCAAACTTGTCAAGACTATATTTGGTATTAAGAATAATGACTTTGCAGCCAAAGACTCTGAAGTAGTTAACCTTTGGTTTCCTATGGTTCCACACCTCATAAGGGGTCCTCTTAACAACAGGTCTGATCAAGAATCTATTGATAATATAACAAGCAGTATTTACAGCTTCATCCCAAAAATAAATAGGCATGACATATTCATTAAGAATGGTTCTGGAAACTTCTTTCAGTGTTCTATTCCTCCTTTCTACTACACCATTTTGCTGATTTGTCCTAAGAGAAGAAAAGTTATAAATAAATCCATTGTGTGAGAAATAGGATCCAAATTCATGATTCTCAAACTCACGGCCATGATCACTTCGTAGAGTTTTAATCTTAAGTCCACTAAAGTTCTCTACAGATTTGGAGTATTTAGAAAAGTAATAACAAGCTTCACTTTTGTGAGCTAAGAAGTATACCCAAGTATATCTAGAAAAGTCATCTACTAAGACATAGACATAGTGCTTCCCATTTAAGCTAGAAACTCTATATGGTCCAAAAAAATCCATGTGAACCAACTCGAGAGTTTGAGAAGTTGAAACTTCTTTCTTTGGTTTGAAGGAGATTTTGTGTTGCATTCTCTTTTTACAGGGATTACAAACTTTGTCATTTGGAAACTCAAGTTTGGTTTGGTCTCTCACTAAGTTATTCCTAGTAAGTTTTCTAAGTGAGTGTATATTGTAGTGTCCTAATATTCTGTGCCAAATCCATTACTCTTTATCAAAAGAATTTAAATAAGTAATATTTTTCACGGATAAAGAATTTAAATCAACAATATAAACATTTTCATTTCGCAGGGCAGAAAATACTAAAACATTTTTAGAATTAAAAACATTGTAAGAATCATTTTCAAATTTATCATTAAAACCATCATCACATAACTGAGAAATACTTAACAGATTATATTTAATTCCATCAACGATTAAAACATTAGAAATTAATACTGAGTAAGTGTTACCAATCTAGACTAAGCCGATGATTTTCCCTATAGAATTATCACCAAAGGTGACAAAGCCTCCATCAATTCTGACTAAGCTTTTAAAGCATGAGAAGTCTCCTGACATATGTCTTGAACATCCACTGTCCAAGTGCCAAGTCTTACTATAAGAGCTCTTTAAGCAGGTTTCCTACAAAACGGATTTAGATAGGAAATGATTTTGGTACCCATATCTTCTTGGGTCCAGACAGGTTAGCAATCAAAGCTTTTGGTACTCAAATTTGACTTATGGGTCTTATAAAATTTTTAGAATCAACAAATTTAGAAAGATAAAAGTTATTAGATCTGTAACTATGAATATAACTAGTTGAAGCATATAAATGTCCAGAACTAGAACTAACAGTATTCTGTCCAGATTTAGAAATTAATATATTCTTAGTAAACTGTCTATGTCCAGGTTTGTAGCCTATTTCAGTCGTGTATTATGGTGCAACTTGTATTCCGACAATTTGAGTTCGTGTGTCCTTTCCATTTGTGAATTTCTCTATATCCTTTCTGAGTTGCTCATTAGAAATTTTCAGTTCGGTGTTATCCTTTAACATTTGAGAATTTTTCTCTTTTTCAATAGTATGTTCAATTTTAAAAGTGGTAGTGAGAGCATGATGTTTCATTAATGATTTGTATTTATCCTTATGTTCATTGCATGTCTCTTCCAGCATATTACAATATTCAAACAATTCCTCAGTAGTCCTGTTTTCAGAATCAGAATCAGATTCTGCACTATCTTCAGAATAATAAGAATTTAAAGCAGGATTATCTAAGATTACCTCAGATGTTTTTTTCATAAAACACATGTTTTCCTTATTTCTGGTTTCAGTCTCAGAAGCACTCCAAGTAGCCTCTATTCCCTTTATCTACATACTATCCTTGTAATCATATTTATTCTTGAATTTGAGCTTTGGGAAGTCATCTTTAATATGTCCTTTTCTTTTTCACTCATAACAGACAACTTCATCACTTTTATCTGGATTTTTCCAATCTTTCGTCCAATTTCCCTTATTGTCATACTTTCCTTTGTAATTTGATTTTTTGATGACTTTTTTCTTCCTATAAAATTTCTTAAACCTTCTGGCTATCTAAGCCATTTCACCATCACCATCAGAGTCTGAATATTCATTGGTTGAACTGTCTGTCGGTAGTTGAGCTTTATAATTGTCCTTTCTCTTTGAAGAAGTAGTTTGGAAATCCATGGATTTTTACATAGGTTCATCATCTTCCTCTTTATTCACCATGAGTTCTTCCTCATACATCATAATCATACCAATGAGTTCTTTGACAGGGAGTGTAGCAATGTCACATGACTCTCTGATAGAAACAGATGTTCCTCTCAATCGGTCTGGTAAACATCTAAGAATCCTCATAATTTGTTCCTTTGATGGAACATCCTTTCCAAGTGAATTAATTGTTTTGACTATCTCATTAAACATGAGAAACATATCATAAATGGGTTTATCAATATTCATTTTAAAATTATAATTTTTAATAGTATAAGTATTTAATCTCATTTCTTAAACATTGGTTTTTCCTTCATGAGAAACTCCCAAAGTATCCCAAATTTCAAAAGCAGTTTTACAAGCAGAAATTCTGTTAAACTCTTCATCTCCTAAAGCACAGTACAGGGCATTCATGGCTTTACAATTATTATTGTAAGCAGTCTTTGTAGGTTCATCCCAAGTGGATCTAGTAGTAGTGGGAAGTTTTTATTCTGATTCTATGTCAGTCCAAATATCAAAACCTATGATTTCAAAATGAATTTTCATTTTAAGTTTCTACTTAACATAGTTTGTACCATTGGATAAATGTGGAATGTTAGTAGCACCACCCTTTAGTCTATTATCCATAACTAGATTATAGAAAGATAATTAAAGAGATAAAAATTTAGAACTAACAGAAATTTATGATCTTTAAAGATGAAACTAAAATCACAATTGAAAAACAGAGTATTTCAAAACTATTTGATCAAAAACTAAACCTCTGATACCAAATGTTGGTCGGAGTGGACACTCAAGAGGGGGATGAATTGAATTCCAATTAAAATTTCTGTTAAAATATTGTCTAGTTAAAATCCCTTGATTTATAAAATAAGTTAAACTGTAGTGAATTTATACAGATTGTAAATTTTCACATAGCGTCTCAAAGATTGATTAGGTCTCAGTTAATTTATCCACAACATCAAACTAACTTTTGAAGCTAACCTATTGATTTACAATAAGTGTAAACACTTGCTAATTTGACTATCAATTTAGCTTCAAAATAGTTTTGTATTTCAAAGAAATATCATCTGAATAAATAAGATATATATAGTATAATTTAAACTTAAAGAAAAGATGCACAACAGATATAACAAGAGGTTCAGTCTCAAGCTGAGACTTAGTCCTCTTAAATATATATAAATTTGATCCACACCCTGGATCGGGGTTAACAACCGTTTTATAGAAACTTTCCAGGCCACGTAGGGACCTGTACCACTGTTCTTCATGGGAGAAAAAACAAAGACTAGGTCACATAAGGACCTCTTCCACAGTTGACGTGGGTAAACAGAAGTAAAGTGAATTTAATGAGGATTTTGATATCCTACAGTTCAGTGCAGGAGACAGTGTGTGTAAAGATATACAGAGTACACCACACTACTCAAAGGTTAATAAATAAATGACATAGATAATATAGATGAGAGTTTATAAAGCTCTAGTGATTATCAATGTAGCTCTGGAGTCGTTGGATTCAGCAGGAATTCTTCTGAGTCATTCTCTGGTTTTTCTGTTAAAAAACAGAGTGTCGTAGTTCAGCTTGTCTTCTTCAGGAGTGAGAAAGATCTCTTGATTTGTCGGGTGTTCTTCAGCAGTATTGGATTGCACTCATGAGAGTTCTTTTTCGGTCTTGCAATCTCTTTCTTGTTCAGGAATTTTCTTCTTGTTCAGCACAGTGCACTCGGATGTATGTATGTTATTTGTGTTGTTTCTTGTTTCTTACTGCTTCTTACTTCTTCCTTTTTTTCATGTACTGCATCTCAGTCTTTCTTATATTCCTTGAGTTCTGGTAGTAGGAATGATTCCCTTTCCATAGGTACGAGATACAGTTTCCTGACATGCTAAAAACTATCATTAAATAACATTAATTGCATTTAAAACAACAAATATGATCATTACAATTATTTAAATAATATTGACAAAAACTTAAGAAACGGTGTCAATGTGATAAATGAAACGGTGTATTCTTCACGGTATGTGGTTCACAGTATGAGCTTCACGGTGTATGCTTCACGGTGAGTCCATCACGGTGAGTCCATCATGGTGTCTGGTCACGATGTCTGGTCACGGTGTATGGGTCACGGTGTCTAGTCACGGTGTCTGGTTCACGGTGTCTGGTCACTGTTTCTAGTCACGGTGTCTGGTTCACGGTGTCTGGTTCACGGTGAGTCCTTACATAGACAAAAATCTGTATTTGGACTAAGACAATGATATGCAGAATATGGATTAAGGTTAATCATTATAAAGTAAGAGAATGTGAATCATAAGAATAAAGGTGTGATAATATATGTGATAATTCTGATCATTCATAAGACTTGTAAATAATAAATAGAGTAATTAACATCCATAAGATTTGTTATTATAAAAACATGATGTGTAGCTATTATTGAGATTGAAGAGCATTAGCAAGATGTGAAATAAAGATCAAGATTAATTAACATTAAAGAGATTTGTGATCATTAAAACATGATTAACACACGAGGAGTCCAACAATATCCCCCTTTCAGATGATCACAAATCATATAATGGTAGAATATAAAAGACATGTAAAATTACAGAAACTAGCATATCAGAAACATTATAGAACTGATACTTGAATTTTTTCTACCCCATTTATACTATTATAGAATTGACACTTGTAGTTTTTCTCCCCCTATTGGGATTATCAAAAAGTATAGATAATGAAATGAAACACTGCATTTGGCAATAAACAAAGGGTTCAGAATATAATAAAATTGGAAACAATGAAAGGCATCCCATAAAAAACTATCCTCGAACACTTCAGGGATCCATCTTGTATTTTCCTTTATCAGCAGCAAAAGCTGGTGCTGAAGTAGAAGAAGGAATAGATGTGGTAGACAATGAGGGTAAGGGTAGACCTTCAAAATAGATGGAGCAGAAGTAGGATCAGTAGAAGATCTAGGATGTGGTTGGTCAAGAATGACTAGTCGGATCTGAGAAAGAGCTTGACAAACTGTCATGGAAGTGGAGGCTAAGGTAGGTAGTCCAGGTCTAAGGGGTGCAGTAGCTGGAGCAACTATAACATTACTCTTCACACGATGATATGACTTCAAAAGATTGATTAAATCAGTAATGTTTTCACCACCATACTGCATAGCCTTTTCAAAATCATCCTTATTCTCCAGAAATCTTTCCAACAATCTAGTGAACTCTGAATGTTTCTGAACATGAGCCTTAAAAGCTTGAGTCACCAGAGGGATTCTCAAATTTTCCACAAGATATCTAAAGTGATCTGTCATATCACTTTTAGAGAAAATCCTTCAAAGCTACAAATCTATTTTCTTGTAGATCTCTTGTTGAGCATCATTGACTATCATAGAATGAATCCTAACCAACTCCAATGCTCTATCACTGTTCTTAATCACTTCTAACGAAAAAGTTATATCCAAGCCACTGAAGGCATTCTGAAATTATTCCTTTATTATGGATCTTAGTATAGAATCATCCAATGATGGTGTGGAAGTATGACCAGAAACAGGAGAAGCTTTGACAGCTTCGGTTAGATCTTTGAGCTGTTTCAGAACTTTTTGAAAATATCCAGTGTATTCATCTGTAAGCTTATTCATATTTTCCACAAGCTCTCTCGTTTGTTCCAGCACCTTGGGGTGACTTTTTCCAATCATTTCATCAAAATACAGTAGTTATGGATGAAATTGAGACACAATATCCCTAGAAAGGAGGGAATCAGAAGACTCAGGGGAAACAACAACAAGTGTCGGGGCAGAAACAGGAGCAGGCTCTGATATCAAAGATTACTCATTCTACAGACTTGCTACCACACTATTCAGATTTGAAACATCAGCACTCAGCGGCTTATTCTCGACTCTGACTTCTTGAATTTCTCGGACCAACCTTTGTTGAATATGCAAGATTATATTTTCCATGATAATTGAAGCATCTTCTTGAATTAATTGAGTCACTGGGAGAGATTGAGTGGAGACAATTTTCTTATCTCCAGCTAACAAAGTCTCTCCAAAAACATTCAGATCTTCTTTGGTCACAAAGGAGTGAATCTCATGTAAGGATGCAGGTAAAGGTAAAGGTTCATATTCTGGATGAGGGTGAGAGTCATCTTCAGACTCAGATTTTGATTCAGATTGGGGTTCCTGCTCAGGTTTTGGTTCTGAATGAGCTACGGACTTCAGTTGAAATAGAGAAGAAATATACATTCCAGTTTCAGTTACATTATGTGACTCATTCACATCATAAAATCTTGGTAACTCATACTAAGAGTCCATAGAAAAATTGATAGAAGGTTGAGAAGCATCAGCAGATCCAGCTTCCACAATATCATGATTTTGAGGATCCTCCCCCTCAATTTGTGCTTCCCTTCTAGATTCTTGAGGTTCAGGAACATGAAAAAGATCCAAAGGATCATCCCTAATCTCTTCAGCAAACAATTTCCTTTCCAGTTGAAAGGAAATTTCCATTCTTTCTTCAGCAGATGGAATAATCTCTGGAACCGATTGTTCAACTGGATAATCTTCCAGACTTGCTTCTTTCTCAATAGAAGGAGTCTCTTCAACAAGATCTTCCTCTAGGGTTGCTTGCTATTCTGAAACAGGAAAAACAAATTTCCTTGCAGCATTGGGATGATCTTTGTCCTCATGAAGATCAAAAGAAGGATCCTTAGTTCATTCCTTTTCAACAACTACTTCCTCTTCTTGAGGTATTTCAGCAGGGATAACAGCAGGGACAACAACCCTTTCCTCTTCAACCGGAACTATTTCCATTGGAGGTATTACATGATCTTCCCTAGGTGGTACTTCAGCTGTTACTTCTTCTTGGTCTTCTTCTTCTGAATACTCAGCCACTTCATCTGGTTCCAAACCAGGATCAGCTAGGTTATTAGGCCTTCTTGGATAATCAACATGATTAAACGTTTTATATAGTTGATCACTATCCTCAACCCATTTCTTCTTCCAGGGATTCTAGCTTATCTTTATCCTTCTGATGATAGGCATGGATAGGCAGAAATCAAGTTCCTCTAACTTTTCTTCATTTGGTCCAACCATCCCTTTTGAAACTAACATAGCTGAAATCATCCTTGAGTAAAACAGGGAGGTGGATTTGGAAGTTACCTTGATCAGCTCACAGATATGGTTGATAACATACTTACACAGATTGATCTTATGGCCATTCTCCAACAGGTGAATCAGGAACACATCCTGATACTTCATCACAGCAAAATCCCTTTTTCCTGGACTAACCAAATTCTGAACAAACTTGAACAGAAGTCTTGTCTCCCCATCTAGTTCAGCAGCTATGGCCCTTCACATGGTGCCATTTCTAGTTAGACGTTCCAAAGTAGTCTCCAGGTCAAAGATGTCAGTTGTTGGAGGAGGGTCTATCTAGTAGTCTTCACAAATTCCTTCATGTTGAATTCTTAGGCATGCAGCCCACAACCTTGAAGAGAAAGAGCACTTCTAACCATCGATCTAGCTGGTCACCATGAAGCTTTCTCTAAACTAAAAATAAAACATCACATACTGAAAGAATTGAAATACAAGCCTTGGGTAAATCGATCTATTCTGTCTAGTGAACCATTCAAGCCATCCTTGTTCAATTTAAACTTTCAAAACTAAAGATCTGCTAGACAAAATCCATTCAAGGAAAACCTCTTTTTCAGGTACAAATGTACGACTTACTAGGTTTGGGTTTAGAGGTCCCTCGGGAGCTATCCTCTGTATCCACTTTTGTTTCTTAGAGCTTCGCTTCTCAGACGAGTGTGAGGATAGTCATTTCATCATTGGCATTCCCTAAAGGTTCTGGAGAGAGAGAAGATAAGGTTCAAGAGAGAGTTCGGGTAAGGAATCGAAATAAACCCTTATGTTTTATCATTTGGCAATGTCAAACGTCATAAAAACAAAAACGCCGGAAATCAAATAGAGCTGAAATAAAAATTACGGTGATGCGGGTTAAAATAAAAATAAACATAATTCTCACGGTGAGACTGTGAGTAGGCATTATGGTGAGACAAAAAACTAGTCATCACGGTGAGATAGTTTGTAGTTGTCACGGTGAGACAGTGAGCATTTTATATAGTCACTGTGAGATAGTGAGTTGTCAGACCGTGTGCATAAAATTGTAACTTAGAAACAGTAAGTATGAAAACATAATGTAAAGTACAGTAAAGTATTAAACATTAAAATTAGTAAGATATTCATTTATGATTAATCATACCAAGATCATGTATGATGTAGTCAAATATTTCAGAATTTAATGGTTTAGTGAATATATCAGCAAGTTGATATTCAGCACCAATGAATTCTAAAGTGATATCACATTTTTGATAATGATCCCTCAAAAAGTGATGTCTTGCATTAATATTTTTTGTCCATGAATGAGAAAAAAGATTCTTAGAAATATAAATATCACTTGTGTTGTCACAATTTGTTGAGACATGTATGAATTGATATCCATAGTCTAGTAATGTGTGTTTTATCCACAAAATTTGTGCACAAAAACATCCAGCAACTATGTATTCAGCATCTACAGTTGATAATGCAATAGAATTGTGGTTCATACTACACCATGATACTGGTGACTTGTCTAAAAGGTGAAATTTTCCTGAGGTGCCTTTTCTATCGAGCTTACATCCAGCAAAGTAAGCATTAGAATAACTAACTAATTCAAATGATTTTCATGTGGGATAGAACAGTCCTAAATTGGGAGTATGCTTGAGGTATTTGAAATTTCCCTTTATAGCATTTAAATGCGACTCTTTAGGGTTTTCTTGAAAATGAGCACACATACACACACTAAACAAAATATCAGGATGACTAGCAGTCAGGTAGAGTAGACATCCAATCATTCCTCTATAAGTTGTTTGATCAACAGATTTACCATTTTCATCAAGATCCATTCTACATGTGGTACTCATGGGAGTTTCACTACTTTATGTGCTCTCTAATCCAAAACTTTTTAAAATATCTCTTGTATATTTACTTTGAGTTAAAATAATTCCATCATCATTTTGATATATTTGAAAACCAAGAAAGAATTTAAGTTCACCCATTGAACTCATTTCAAATTCATTTTGCATCATTTTAGAAAAATCAGTACATAATGTAGTTTTTGAAGATCCAAAAATAATATCATCTACATAAATTTGTACAACTAAAACATCTTTAGAAATTTGTTTTATAAATAGAGTAGAATCAGCTATTCCTTTTTTAAAACCTTTAGAAATTAGAAAAGTACTTAATCTATCATACCAAGCTCTTGGATCTTGCTTTAAACCATATAAAGCTTTTGATAGTTTGAAAATATGATTTGGAAAATGAGGGTTTGAAAATCCAGGTGGTTGTTCAACAAAAACATCCTCAGCAATATATATCCATTTAAGAATGCACTCTTGACATCGATTTGATATAGTTTGAAATTTAGATGTGCAGCATAAGCAAGTAAAATCCTAATAGCTTCTAATCTGGTTATAGGAGAAAAATTCTCCTCATATTCAATAACTTCTTCTTGACTATAGCCTTGTGCAATTGTTCTAGATTTATTTCTAACTATGTTTCCGGATTCATCTACTGTATCTCTAAACACCCATTTGTTCCTATTTTGAATGTCTCCTTAGGTCTTTCAACAAGATTCCAAACATTATTTCTTTCAAACTGATTGAGTTCTTCTTACATAGCAATTACCCAAAATTCATCATTAATAGCATCATCAATGTTTTTAGGTTCAAGTTGTGACAAGAAGTCTTGATGTTCAATCTGATTTCTAAGAGAATCTCTAGTCTGTGTCCCTCTATCAAGATTTCCTAGAACAATATCTAAAGGATGAATCTTTAGAATTCTAGTTGATCTAGTAAAGGTTGGACTAGAATCTTCAGGTTCACCAACAGGTTGGGAATCAATAGAAGCAGGTTCTGAAAAATTTCCTGAACTAGTTTTCTTTATAGCAAGTTTATTTTATTTTTAATTAAGGTCTAGAATAGATAAATCTTCTTTAACATTTTCAAGAGAGGTTTTTGGCTCATGTGGATCAGTTTCATCAAACTTGATGTGAACAGATTCGTCCACACACTTGGTTCTTTTATTGAAAACTCTATAAGATTTATTAGAAATATAGTAACCTAGGATAATTCCCTCATCACTCTTGGATGCAAACTTTTCAAGATTATCTTTGGTATTAAGAATAAAGACTTTGCAGCCAAAGACTCTGAATTAGTTAACCTTTGGTTTCCTATGGTTCCACACCTCATAATGGGTCCTCTTAAGAATATGTCTGATCAAGAATCTATTGATAATACAACAAGCTGTATTTACAGCTTCAGCCCGAAAATAAATAGGCAGGTCATATTCATTAAGAATGCTTCCGGAAACTTCTTGTGGGGTTCTATTCCTCTTTTCTACTACACCATTTTGCTGAGGTGTCCTAGGGGAAGAAAAGTTATGACTATAGCCATTGTGTGAGAAATAGGATTCAAATTCATGATTCTCAAACTCACGTCCATGATCACTTCTTAGAGTTTTAATCTTAAGTCCACTAAAGTTCTCTACACATTTGGAGTATTTAGCAAAGTAAGAACAAGCTTCACTTTTGTGAGCTAATAAGTATACCCAAGTATATCTAGAAAAGTCATCTAATACGACATAGACATAGTGCTTCCCATTTAATCTAGAAAATCTAGATGGTCCAAACAAATCCATGTGAACCATCTCGAGAGGTTGAGAAGTAGAAACATCATTCTCTGGTTTGAAGGAGATTTTGTGTTGCATTCCCTTTTGACAGGGATTACAAACGTTGTCATTTGGAAACTCATGTTTTGTTAGGTCTCTCACTATGTTATTCCTAGTATGTTTTATAAGTTAGTGTATATTGCAGTGTCCTAATCTTTTGTGCCAAAGCCAAGACTCTTTATGAAAATCATTTAAACAAGTAATATTTTTCACAGCGAAATAATTTAAGTCAATAGCATAAACATTTTCATTTCGCAGGGCAGAAAATACTAAAACATTTTTAGAATTAAAAAAATTTCAAGAATCATTTTCAAATTTAACATTAAAACCATCATCACATAACTAAGAAATAATTAAGAGATTATGTTTAATTCCATCAATGAATAAAACTTTATAAATTAATACTGAGTAAGTGTTACCAATATAGCCTAAGCTGATGATTTTTCCTTTAGAATTATCACCAAAGGTGACAAAGCATCCAACAATTCTGACTAAGCTTTTAAAGCATGAGAAGTCTCCTGACATATGTCTTGAACATCCACTGTCCATGTACCAAGTCTTACTACAGAAGCTCTTTAAGAAGGTTTCCTACAAAATATATTTAGATAGGAAATGATTTTGGTACCTAGATCTTCTTGCGTCCAGACAGGTTAGCAATTAATGCATTAGGTACCCAAATTTGTCAAATGGGGCTCATAAAATTTGTAGAATCAACAAATTTTGAAAGATAAACCTTATTAGATCCGTAACTATGAATATAACTAGTTGAAGCATATAAATGTCTAGAACTAGTACTAGAAGTATTCTGTCCATATTTAGGAATAAATATATTCTTAGTAAAATGTCTTTATCCAGGTTTGTAGCCTATTTCAGTCGTGTATTTTGGTGCAACTTTCATTCCTAGCATTTGAGTTAGTGTGTCCATTCCATTTGTGAATTTATCAAAATCCATTTTGAGTTGCTCATTAGACATTTTCAGTTCGGTGTTCTCCTTTAACATTTGAGCATTTTTCTCTTTTTCAATAGTAATTTCAGTTTTAAAAGTAGTAGTGAGAGCATTCTGTTTCTTTAATGATTTGTATTTTTCCTTAAGTTAATTTCATGTATCTTCTAGCATATTACAATATTCAAACAATTCCTCACTATTTATGTTTTCAGAATCAGAATTACATTCTGCACTATCTTCAGAATAATAATAATTTAAATCATGAGTGTCTAAGATTACCTCAGATGTGTTTGTCATAAAACACATGTTTGCCTTATTTCTGGTTTCAGTCTCAGAAGCTTCAGATTCACTGGAGCTATCCTCAGAAGCGCTCCAAGTATCCTTCATAGCCTTTTTGTACTTAATATCCTTGTAATAAAATTTATTCTTGAATTTGACCTTTGGGTAGTCTTCTTTAATATGTCCTTTTCTTTTGCACTCATAACAGACAACTTCATAACTTTTATCTGGCTTTTTCCAATCCATCTTCCAATGTCCCTTATTGTCATACTTTCATTTGTAATTTTATTTTCTGATGAAATTTCTTCTTTCGATAAAATTTCTTAAACCTTCTGGCTATCTGATCCATTTTAGCATCACTATCAGAGACTGAATTTTCACCGGTTGAACTGTCAGTCGGTAGTTGAGCTTTATCTTTGTCCTTGCTCATTGAATCAGTTGTTTTGAAAGCCACTGATTTCCTCTTAGGTTCATCATCTTCCTATTTATTCACCTTGATTTCTTCCTCATACATCATAAGCATACCAATGAGTTCTTTGACAGGTAGAGCAGTAATGTCACATGACTCTCAGATTGAAATAGATGTTCCTCTCCATTGGTCTGGTAATCAGCTCAGAATCCTCATAATTTTTTCCTTTAGTGGAACAACATTTCCAAGTGAATTCATTGTATTGACTCTCTCATTAAACCTGAGATACATATCAGAAATGGGTTCATCAGTATTCATTTTAAAATTATCATATTTAATAGTATATTTATTTAATGTCATTTCTTTAACATTGGTTGTTCTTTCATGAGAAACACCCAAAGTATCCCAAATTTCAAAAGCAGTTTTACAAGAAGAAATCATGTTAAACTCTTCATCTCCTAAAGCACAGTACATGGCATTCATGGATTTACAATTATTATTGTAAGCAGTCTTTGTAGTTTCATCCCATGTGGATCTAGTAGTAGTGGGAAGTTTATATTCTGATTCTATTGTAGTCCAAATATCAAAACCTATTCATTCAAAATGAATTTTCATTTTAAGTTTCCACTGAGCATAGTTTACACCATTGATGAAAGGTATCCTGTTAGTCGGATCACCCTCTAGTCTATTATCCATAACTAGATTATCGAAAGATAATTAAAGAGATAAAAATTTAGAACTAACAGAAATTTAAGATCTTTAAAGATGCAAATAAAATCGCAGTTGAAAAACAGAGTATTTCAAAAATATTTGAACAAAAACTAAACCTCTGATACCAAATGTTGGTCGAAGTGGACACTCAAGAGGGGGGTGAATGGAGTTCCAATTAAAATTTATATTAAAATAATGTGTAGTTAAAATCCCCCGATTTATAAAATAAGTTAAACTGTAGTGAATTTATACATATTGTAAATGTTCACTTAGCTTCTCAAATATTTATTATGTATCTGTTAATTTAACCACATGATAAAACTAACATTTGAAGCTAACCTATTGATTTACAATAAGTGTAAACACTTGATAATTTAACTATCAAAGTAGCTTCAAAATAGTTTTGTATTTCAAAGAAATAGCAGTGGAATAAATAAGATATATGTAGTACACTTTAAACATAAATAAAAGATGCACAACAGATATAACAAGAGGATCAGTCTCAAGCCGAGACTTAGTCCTCTTAAATATATATAAATTTGATCCACACCCTGGATCAGGGTAAACAACAGTTTTACAAATACTGTCCAGGCCATGCAGGGACCTCTACCACTACTCTTCATGGGAGACAAAACAAATACTAGGTCACACAACGACATCTTCCACAGTTGATGTGGGTAAACAGAAGTACAGAGAATTTTAGTGAGTATTTTGATATCCTCCAGTTCAGTTCAAGAGATAGTGTGTGTAAAGATATACAGAGTACACCACACTGCTCGAATGATAATAAATAAATCACATATAGAAAATAGATGAGAGTTTAGAAAGCTCTAGTGATTATCAATGTAGCTCTGGACTCATTGGATTAAGGAGGAATGCTTCTGAGTCCTTCTCTGGTTTTTCTGTTAAAAAACAGAGTGTTGTAGTTCAGCTTGTCTTCTTCAGGAGTGAGAAAGATATCTTGATTCGTTGTGTGTTATTCAACAGTATTGGATTGCACTCATGAGGGTTCTTTTTTGGTTTTTCAATCTCCTTCTTGTTTAGGATTTTTCTTCTTGTTCAGCATAATGCACTCAGATATACGTATGTTCTTCGTGTTGTTGCTTGTTGATTACTGGTTCTTACTTGTTCCTTTTTTTCATGTACTAAATCTCAGTCTTTCTTATATTCCATGAGTTATGGTAGTAGGAATAATTCCATTTTCATAGGTACGAGATACAGTTTCCTGACATGCCCACAACTATCATTAAATAACATTAATTGCATTAAAACCTCAAATATGAATGTTGGAATTATTTAAATAATATTGACAAAAACATAAGAAACGGTGTCATAGTGATTATGGAAATAGTGTCTTCTTTACAGTATGTGGTTCACGGTATGAGCTTCACAGTGTGAGCTTCACGGTGAGTCCTTCCCGGTGAGTCCTTCACGGTGTCTGGTCACTATGCCTGGTCAAGGTGTTTGGTCACGATGTCTAGTCACGTTTTCTGGGTCACGATGTTTCGTCAAGGTGTCTGGTTCATGGTGTCTGGTCACGATGTTTGGTTCACGGTGTCTTGTCATGGTGTCTGGTCACGGTGTCTGGTTCACGGTGTCTGGTTCAAGGTGAGTCCTTACATAGACAAATATCTGTATTTGGACTAAGACAGTGATATATAGAATATGGATTGAGGTTAATAATTAGAAAGTATGAGAATGTGATTCATAATTATAAAGGTGTGATAATATATCAGAGAATTGTGATCATGCATAAGACATGTAAATAATAAAGAGAGTAATTAACATCCAAAAGCTTTGTTATTATAAAAACATGATGTGTAGCTATTATTGAGATTGAAGAGCATTAGCAAGATGTGCAATGACGATTGAGACTAATTAACAATAAAGTGATTTTTGATCATTAAAACATGATTAACACATGAGGAGTCCAACAATATTATTGAAATATTTTTTATAACATTCTAAATTAAGGATAATAAAATTAATAATAATTATGAGTTTTCCAATTCATACAAATCAAACACTAGTACTCTAATAAAGTATTTAATTGGTTGGTTGTGTAATTAAAATTTTATAGTTGTGGGATTAAAATATTTAATAAAATATAATTAAATTTCGATAATTATGTTTTAATGAACTATAAAATATAATGATCAATCCCCATAACTAACTACCAATGACCACAGGTGTGTTCCACAGAATGTCAATGAGTTGTGAACAAAACAATGGCTTTATAAACCATTTTAGAGATTATTATTCTCCAAGAATAGAAATTTTAAATATGATAAACTCCAAATAAAAATTTTCATATTTCATCTATACATAGAATAATCACTAAAATTTTCTATTGAAAATGAAAATATCTTTAATAGAGATTCCATAAATCATGGACCATAACTATTTCATTAGAGAAACACATAAATTATAAAATGCATATGAAAAATAGATTGACCTCAAACACATATGATATCTTATATGGGTTTCAACATATATGGTTGATTATAATAAATTGGTAGGATATTCTATCAATATGTAATTATAGTCAATACAATAACTAAAAAATATATATTTTTAAAATAGTTTTAGAAATAATTTGATGATGAAGCTGTATTATAATATATTTATAATGGATGAATAAATAAATAATGGATAATATTTATTGAATATCGAATAGAAATAATAATTTAATAATATATAAGGTATTATTTACATTATATTTAATATATTTCTTATTATTATTTATAAAAATGTTATTAATGATTATATTTTATCACATGGAATAATACAAATCAATAAAATTAATTTTGTAGATAATTTATTTAATTTACGTTTATTTTCTTTATAATAGATAAAACATGTATGTAAAAAATTTATAGGATCATTGATTAGTTTTATACGGAGTTATGAATTTCTTTGAAATTGTAGTACATAATGATTTAGATTGAAGAGTTATCTGATTGCCATGTTTTTATTATGCTGGAAGTCCACGGTTAACTCGTGAGAAATTGATTTACAATAAAAGTAGACTTAGTTCTATAAAAAATATCTTCTATTGTAGAATCAAGGAGAAATATCAAGCATAGAATGGAATTGAATCATCGAAAAGGATTTTAATAGAAGATTTGATTTCTGATCAGTTTCTATTTGTTTCTCAAGATAGATCCTCATATAGACTACTGCAATATGAAATGAATTCTAAGACACCATTTCTTATTTTGATCAGAATGATTATTATGAGAGTATTAGGATGCTGGTGGAGGATGAAAATACCATATCATATAGATATTGTAAAGAACTAAAAAAATATGATTTTTATAATGTGTCTATATCATGGGAAAAAAATTTCTACATTTAGTAATATTACATTTGACTATACCCTTATATTTATTAATGATTTAATTGTTGATTATGATTTTATTAAAAAATGATAAATTGAATTAAAATTTGATCTCAAATTTGGATTTTAATCCCCTAATAACCATTCTATAATAAAATATTATTATCGCTTCTGGAAGGAAAATAAAGAGTTTATTTAGTACATATAATTTTTTACATAAATTTTTGAAACTAATAAAGACAAAAATCAATCACACATATCATAAAAAGTGACGAGACACACTCTATTAATTACTTGGCTTCAGAAAAATTATTTCTTAAAATTTGGAAAGAAATATGATATTTCATTAAGATGAAATAATATGTATAATGATGATATAATGAATAATATGAACCTGTTATCTTGGAATTAATTTGACATGTTACATTCAAGTTCAAAAAAAAATATTAGTATTGTCATGTGATGGTTTCAAACCATTTCATGAAATGCATACTACACATTGTACTTTTCGTATTTGTATTCAAATTTATAACATTCCATCCATGATGTGTATGAAAAATACATTTTTTTATTAAGAATATATTAATATATACACATAGTTATTAATGAAATGATGTTGACATATGCTTGAAAATAATAATATATGTTTGAATGGAGTGTTAGATTGTTATTTTATATGTGTATGACACATTTAACAATAGAATTTTATTTGATAAAACACAATTTTATAGAATATTTCATTGATAGTAAATGATAACATTTCCTCACATTGTGTTAAATATGTTTATTTATAAAATATTTGGGATTAGATCATTCATTTGAAAATTTACTGGAAATTCTAGTTTGACCATTTACAATGCACTTTAGTATATCGAAAATAAATATTTTTATTTTTATTATTTGAACATGAAATTTGGTAATTGTGTTCCCGAAATAATGGGATACAAATTTTTTTTATGACATTGGAACTAAATTGTGAATTTGTTTGGACTAAATGAACAATGAATTCAAAGGTGGGTTGGACCCGCCATATAGGGCATTGATACTTTATTTTTTCCATAACTTATTCATAAGAGCTTTGATTGGGCCCAAATTTGAGTGGATCTCGCTAACCCAATTATCCACAAATAATTCTCATGGAAGAATAGCTGGTTCATGCATTTTGGAGGTCAAATGTATGATTCTATTTGGTGTAAATTATTTTTATGAGATCCCCATTCACGCATGAAACCCTTTTAAACCAAGACTCCCCTACACTCTATAAATTAGGGTTTTTATAATTTGGATGGGTTGGGATGTGCATTGTAAGTTAAGGGAAGAATAGTAGTTGATCCACTCCAATTATCCAACCAATTTAATAAGCGTAGCTCTTGAATCAAGGATCTCTTTGACAAATCATTCTTCTTCATCTTCATCTTCTTCTTATTTTTATAATCTAAATTATTCTTCTTTTTCCTCTTCTTGTTATAATATTTTTTTTATAATAAAATCCTTAGTTTTTCTTAAATTTATTATGTTTTATTCTATTTTTTCAACTATATTATTCTTTTCTCATCCTATTTGGGCTGGAATCTAGAGTAGAAACGAAATTTGGTTATACCTTTTCAATACATCTGCAAATGAAAAAGGTTTCTATGATGACAACACCACCCATAAAAGTTTAGTTATTTTTAGTAATCGACCATACTTTATCATTATTCATTAATTTATATTTGAATCAAAGAGACCCTATAATTAAATTAATATTGTACATGAATTGATAATTAAAATTTGAAGAATATAAGTAAGAAATTTAACCATTAACATAGAAACACACGAGGTTGAATTTTTTTGTACATTGTTATAGTGAAAACATAATCTGTAAAACAATCCCATGTGGGATAAATTTTTGGTGTTCAAATATAATACCTAAGCACAATTCATCGTCATTTTCTAGAATAGATATGTGCCTTAATTTAATATTGACAATAAGCTAGATTTATATCATTAATCAATGTAGGGGGTCACGATATCAGGTTTCAAAGCTATCCTAGGGTTTAAATAATTTCATCTTGGTGGTTAAGTTAATTTATATAGGGTTTCTGGGTTAAGAATGTAAGGGATTATAATTTAGTGGATATTGATTAAAATTATAATGATAAATAATTGAGTGAAGATGTATCATTAGATCAATTACTCATTTCAATTTTTTTCTAAAATAACATCTTCTGGTAGTGTCATTTTAAATAAACATAATTTAAAAAATAATAACAAAAAATACTATATTTTTTTTTGAAATATTATTTTAGATTTATAAATGATAAACAACCCCCATAATTGTAATATTTGTTCTTATTTCCTTAAATTTTATTTTGAAAATACCTATAATATGTCGACGAATTTACTTCCTCTTTCGAAAGATGACCTTTGTCAACCACTCTAATTCACCTAAGTACCAAACAATCACATATCATTTTAATGTTCCCACGACAGTGCCTTCCAAATTTATGCTAATTCTAGGTTGGGAACTAATTATCTCAATCAATTAGAGGTATTTATTTTATTTTAAATTTTATTCTCTTCTTCTATTCGTTCTTCCTTCTTTACCCAATCTGTTTTATTTCCTATTCATCCTTTTGAGTCGTCAACACAAAATTCTCATTTTTATTTTATTCTGTTCCACTTACTATATTCTAATATTTACATGATTTATTACAAGAGATAATACCAAAGATCTATTTTATCTTGACCTTTATATTGAACATAGACATCGATCACAAATCAGACATTCTCAGTAATCGTGATGTTTCAACATTAAACCAATTGGAAAATTCCTCCACTCAAAGAACATTTAAATTGGAAACACTTATAAATTCAACAAAAAACCTGAACCAATGGCTTAAAATAATGGAAATTTACTTAATAAAACCATTCAATAAATGGTTGCACCTGATATTAACTATCAATAAAATTGTATTATATACCCAAAATCTTGAATCATACATTGAACTGATATATGGATTAAAACAACTTCTTCCAATATTTCACAGATTATCTGGTGAGGATCCAACAAAACATTTAAAATAATTTAATGTGACTTTCTCAACATTTAAACCTAAATTTTTTTCTAAATATCTACTAAAACTAACATCATTCTCATTATTACATGATGGAGCAGCAAAATATTTGATGTATAATTTAGAATATGATTATGTATCTTATTGGATTGATTTCAAACGTATTTTAATGTATATAATTTTCCACCATCAATGACAAATTCCATTAATAAGGGCATCTCAGGGATCAATCAATCCCAGACAGAGTTAATGTATGATTACTGTGAGCGATTCAAGAAATTTTCTGCAAGATTCCCACATTACCAAGTCAGTGAGTAACTCCTCTTCCCATACTACTGTGAATGACTCACACCTATGGAGAGGATCATGGAGGATTCCACGTCTAGAAGAACATTGTTCCACAAAACACCAGCAGTTGCACATGAATTGATAGAAAAAATAGCCCAAAACTCCCAACAACATGGCGATCGAGGCACACCACATGTCAAGGTAGTACATCAGTGGAATTCCATGGGAGACCATATCAGCAGTAACCCAACAATATCCCCAAAATAATATTTACTCATTTTCTTCAACATATCAATAATGGTTGAATGATTAATCAGAAATTATTTATGTCTCTGGACAACATCAAAGGTCCCCTTTTTAACAAAACATCCAACATCCTCAACCTTACCAACAAGGTTTCTGACAATCCCAAAGTTTATTTGGAGCTCAAGCATCAACAAGTCGACAAAATGGAAATCCCCAAACTATGGTAGATTCTAAAACATATTATATTTTGAAATAAATTTTCCGTAATCAACAGAATGAGCTATATAGTCAGGATTTTTAGTTATGGGATTTGATGACAAAGATGAGCCAGATTTCCACCGCCCTCTATGAAATGGTATTTTAGAACTCTGAAAATATTTTTCCCAACCTACACAAAATCCCAATGGGAGTTTCACTATCATTACATTGATAAGTGGGAGGAAAACAACTGATACATCTACAAATATCATTCCAATGGGATTCACATAAACATCAGAGAAGCCCCATTCAAAACCAGCTGATTAAAGTCCCAAGGAGAAAGATAAAGGTAAGAAAAAGATTAATGATGTTCCTCCTAAAACACAAAATATTCCAAATAGAGTTATTACATCCAAGAATATGGATGAATATGCGATGGAAAAAGAAGTTTTGGATACATTCATGTGTTTGGGGATCAAAATCCCTCAACTGAAATCCATTAAAAATACCAATGTATTATAAATTACTAAAATAACAATGTACCAATAGAATATGTCTCAAGGTAAATGAGAAGATAGGTATTGGATAAATTTTGTCATCACTAATTACACCAACATTAGAAATTCCTAAAAATTGCAAGGATCCATGGAAATTCACCAACCCATGCATCATAGGTGAGTTTCTCTTTTTCGATGCCCTTTGTGATATATATGCATCCATATATGTTATTCATCATTCTGTATTTTATTTTGTTCATGTTGGTTATTTGAATCCCACATGAGTAGTGGTGCAATTAGCGAATAGATCGACAACATATCTAGTGTGAGACCATGAGAATGTATGTGTTCGGTAAAATACATGATCTTCCCAATAGATTTCTACATTCCTAAAATGAAGGATGATCGTGTAATTTCTCACACTCCCTATACCATAGGTAGAACCTTCATCAGATCTGCAAAATTTATCATAAATGTAAATGAGGGTATATATTCCATGTAATATGGATATGAAGTTGTGATATTTAATTTTATGGACTCCATGAAGTACCCCTCATAAGACTAGTCTATATTTGTTATATCACATTTTGAAACACCTTGTAAAAAACCACATGCATTTTGATTTTCCTATTCTTTGGTAGATTATGAGCATTGGATCTATTTTGATGTCTAAAAAAACTTCCACACCTATTTCAAATGCACAACAATTTCTTAAATTTATTTTTAAATTGAAATCATATTCTGATATTGATCTTGTTCACTCAGATTATGACATGTTACATTAGTATGGTGATGTATTTGTTTCTTTATTCTTTGATTTTTTTTAACATATATTTGCATATAGATGTTAATTGGGAACATATATAAATTACATTATTTTCTCCATCCATACATCACCCCCTACATTGGAACTCAATCCATTATCACCAAATACAAAATACTCATACTTGTAGAGTGGTGATAAATTGACAGTTATAATTGATAATAATCTCCCTTTTAAACATGTAGAAAAAATATTGAATCTTTTGAGGGAGAATGTTAGGGAAATATGGTGGACATTGGATGGAATATCATGTATTAGTCCCTCCATTTTCATGTATCATATTATTTTAGGGGATGTGGATATACTGAGAAGGCATCCACAGAGGAGACACAATCCAACACTTTTGTAGGTTGTCAAAAAGAGGTTGAAAATTTTCTCAAGGTAGGTATAATCTATCCCATTTCATATTCCCAATGAAAATTGAAGAGCGAGAGTTACTTATAATGAGGTTACAAAATAGTTGGTGTGTGTTTATTTATTATATGAAATGAAATAAGTCCAATCCAAGGACCATTTCACCCTTCTATTTATTGATTATATACATGAGAGGCTATCTAAAAAGATGAATTATTGTTTCTTGGTTTGATTTTTTGGATATTTTTTGGTTCCTATTACTCTAGTAGATCAAGAGAAGACAACATACCCTAGCCCATTAGTGATGTTTGCCTACTGGAGGATGCCATTTCGTCTTTGCAATGTCTCAGTGCATGAATGATTTTATCAGGGATTTATCAAATATTTTAGTAATATTTCACTTCATATGTCCTGATTACATAAAATGGATTCAGATTTTTTGGATTATTATTTAAATGTATCATTTTATTTGGTGAAGAAGTTTCATACCACTACAATGGTAATAAAACCCCCATGGTGGGAGCATCCTTTTGAACCGATGTGTGATGCCTCCAACTTCACAATTGGAGATGTCTGATCTTTGAGGGTGGAGGGATGTTAACAGTTGATTTCACATGCATATAGGACACTAGATTCATCCAAATCAAACTAAAAAACCATTTAAAAATTTTTCATTTCCATCGTATTTTTTGTAGATATTTTTTCATATATATTGGGTTCTAAATTAGTTATTTTTTCTGACCGTGCAACTCTGAGGTAACTCTTGAAAATTCTTTATTCAAAGCCCAAGATAATATGATGGAATCTTTTTCTTCGGGAATTTTATATTGAGATTAATAATAAGAAAGGGTTTGAAAACACAGTGGAAAACCACATGAGTAGGCATACTCACACACTATAGGTTGAAAACTTGGACCATGTACCACTTTGGGACAATTTCCACTATTAGCATCTTTATTCCATCTAAGGTGCACATCCTTGGTATGCTGATATAGTTTACTACATTTTTTCCACTCAAATCCTTGTAAATTTATGGAATCATAATGTCCAAAAGTTTAAGAGTGAGCCTATATTTTATGTACGGGATAATCCTTATTATTGGCACTAGTGTAGTTACCAAGTTAATAGTAGGTGTTTTTCGGATCATTAGTTTAGTCTATTTTACATTTTCTGTCATACACTTTCTTATGTTGGACACTTTGGAACCCAACAGATAGCTATGAAAGTCTTATAATGTGGATTATTTTTTCCATATTATTCCAAGATGCCCACGTGTTTTGAAAGTCAGGCTCTTGTTTCCAACCCATGAGAAAATTTCTAAGAGACATGATATTTAACAACATCCCATACTATTATTTCATATTTTTGATGTATGGTGAATCAATTTTTTGGTTCATTTTCATAGTTTGTTTGGTCTTCTGTATATTTTGGTTGTTGTTGATTATGTGATTAAATGGGTGAACGCTAAGGCCACCTAGACCAATGATTCTCATGTTGTTGTGGACATTTTCAAGACATATATTTTTTGTTGGTTTAGATTACCGGAGGCCATCATCAGTGACCATGGGTCACACTTCTTTAATTAGAATTTGGAGTTCCTCTTTCATAAATATAGGGTGACAGAGAAAACATCAACACCATACTACCACCAAACTACAATCAATATGATTTTTTTAATCATGAGTTGAAATAAAATTTGTTGGAAACCATGCAACCGAATAGGAGGGATTGGAGAAAATGCTTGGATTATGTGCTATGGGCTTAAAGTAAAACATATAATTCACCCATTGGTATGTCCCCATTTTGGATCTCTATTGGGAAAGAATGCAATATACCCTTGGAGGTTGAGAATCCGGCATATTGGGATATAAATAAATGTACCATGGATTTGGACAATGCAAGAGTTCAATAGAAGTTAAAAATTTTAGATCTTGATGAGATTCAATTATCATTATATGAGAACTCAATGCTCTACAAGGAAATATCCAAAGAATATCATTAAGAAATGATTAAGAAAATGTAATTCCATGTTGGAGAGAAAGTCCTTATCTATAGTTCATGATTGAGGTTTATTACATGTAAGTTTCATACCAGACGGTTATGTCCTTATATTTTATCTATTTTCTTTTCATTATGGTGAAGTGGAGATTGCATAAGAGGACACTGAAAGCAGTTTTATGGTTAATAGGAATAATTTGAAGAAATACATTGAGATATTTCCAACTAATGCAGTGGATCACATCACCCTACATGACTCCAGCATCACATGAGCATATTAGTAAGTTTCTAACTCTTTCACTATTATAATCATTGTCCAATTTAAAATTATAAATTTCGTGTGCATATATCATTTCATAGGTCCACATTACTTACTATGAAATATATTATGTGTGGGACAAGGAAAACAAATATGGGTTATATATTTAAGATTTTCAATTGTCTGTTTTTTGTGTATTTCCTATTATATTTTTTGTTAATGTTTTCAAAAAAACAAAAAAATACACATTAAAATTAAATAAAAAAGAAAAAAATATATCATGTATCAATCTCATATAAAACTTATGGAAAATTCATGTTTTTAAAATTTATTGGTAGAATTATAAGAAAGAGTAATATTTCATCATCATGGTTTTATTTTTATAGATACTGAAGTCAGTGATGAGTTGAATGGTTTTTTCATTAGAAAAAATTTTATATTTAACATCATTATTTCTGATATTTATTCATGGTAAATTGTTTCATTGATTTCTAAACAAAAATTTTTCACTCAACCATGTGTTCTAAAATTTTTCCTACTCAATTGAAGGTATAGTCATGATACATAAAAAAATAATTGGTTAACCCATATGATTGTTTCACTTCCTATGAGTTTCATTACTATACTGAATTGACCTATGTGTGTGTACCTATTATCTGATTGTTTAACGCCCTAAAAATAAATTTGGATTGTGTCTTGGATTGGTCAAAAACCAATATTTATCAACCTTTTATATTATTATAACTATTACACATAGGTTCATGTGGAGGTAAAAAATTCTTCATAGTTGTGTGTGCGATTTGTTCTAAGTGAAACTTAAAAAAACAAAATAAAAATTAATAAATGAGGGGAGTGATAAAAAGTACAACATATGGAGATATCTATGTCTGGAGCTTAAGGATTTACTATCAAGAATGATTATGTGAGTGGGTCTTGATATTCAATTGCAACAGAATTTAGAACAGTTTCGCTGAATTATACTAGTTAAGAATAATTATTTTACTTGACCTGAATTTAATAAATAAAGGGTATATTTATGAGAATGGAATGGCTAGCACACATAGACATGGATAATTAGTGCCATGGTGGAACCATGACTTGTTTTTCATGGATTAGTGTTATGAATCTCACTAGATTTTGATTTGACACAATTTATGATACAATGACTTTAAATTTTACTGGTAATGGCTCTTGAAGGGATTAATACTTTGCCAATATTTTCCCTATGGATTGTAAAATATGAATATTCATATATTGTAACAGTTTTCTTCATATACATGATATGAGGTTTTTCCCCTGAGTGAAAAAATTTATATGTGGGGTAGTTGATAAAACACATTTTTATTAAAAAAAATTATAGAAAATAAATGATAAAATATCCTCATATTTTGTTAAATATTTATATTTACGAACTATATTATATTAGATCATTCATTTGAAAATTTAATAGAAATTCATGTCTTACCCTTTACAGTTCATAGTAGTATTTAGAAAATAAATACTTTTAAAATTATTATGATAACATGAAATTTTGTAACTGTGTTCTTTACATAATGGGAAAAAACTTTTGTTCTGGATATTAGAGATAAATTATGCAATGGGTTATACTAAATGGACCATGAAGTCAAAGGTGGGATGGACCTGCTAGATTGGGAATCAGTTCTGTATTTTGGCCATAACGTATTAATCAATGAATTTATTGGGCCCAAATATTTATAGGAGCTAGCCACCCAAATTTTGAACAAATCATTTGTCTGGAAGAATAGTTGGTTCATGCGTTTTGGAGGACAAATGTGTGGTACAATTGAGAATAAAATATTTTATTGAGATTCCCCATTTACACATGAAACCTATTTGAACCTAGACTCCCCCCCCCCACTCTATTAATTACTGTTTATCTCAAATGGTGGGGTTTATAAGTGTATTGGGATTTTTAGGGTAGAGTATAAGTCTATCCAATCCCATTATCCAACCATTTAAATAAGGGTATCAGGTGAAGCAAGGATCCTTTCGATGAAGCCTTATTCTTCTTCTTCTGCATGCTGTAATACATTTGTTTTCATAATAAACTCCCAAGTTATTTATTAATTTATTCATTTTTATTTTTTTTTAACTAAATAAATTTTAAATCATCTTATTAGGGCTGGAATCAATAGTTGAAAATGAATTTGGTTATAACCTATTTAATCAATTGCACATGAAAAACATTTCTACGATGACTACACCACAAAATGAAGAGTATTTTTTAGTAATCAATCGAACACTATCCTCATTCATTAATTTATTTTGAATCAATGAGATACTATAATGAATTTATTATTATCATTTAATTGAGTGTTTAAATTAGATGGAAACATGTAAGAAATTGATAAATTAACTCAAAAAAACTTAGGCTGATAATTTCTGTAAATTGTGAGATTGCATACATAATTGGTAAAACAAGACCACACAGAAGAAATTTTTTGATGTAAAATATTATCCCTAAGATAAATTTGTCCTCATTTTCTATACAGGATATTTTTCTTAATTTACCACTATCCATAATCTATATTTATAACATTAATCAAAGAAGGGTGTTGGGATTTCATGTTTCAAATCTAGCTAAGGGATTAATTAATTTCATCTTGGTGGTTAAGTTAATTATCGTAGGCATTGTGAGTTAAGAAATTTAGGAATCCAAATTAAGTGAATATTGATATAAATTATAATAATAAATAATTTACTGATGAGGTATATATAAATTGATTAGCACATTTAAATATTTTAAAAAAACATCTTCTTGTTGTGTAATTTTAATAGAACATTGTTTCAAAAATAAAAACCAAAAAAATAAAATCGTCTTCTATAAAACTACTTATATATTTATAAGTAAAAACAACCCATATAATTTTAAATAGTTTCCTTATTTATTTTTATTTTCTTTTCAAAATTCCTTTAATATTTTGTTAAATTTACTTCCACAATTGTGATAGGACTTTTGTCAGCCACTCTGTTTCACCTATGTACCCAAAAATAAAATATCATTTGAAAGATTCCATGATAGATCCATTTATTATATTCATTGTATCGTTATTATGAATGAAAAAAATATCAATACATGTTTAATAAATGATTTCAATAAATGGAACTTCTATATATGAAGAAAAAACATAGTTTGATAATACCCAACATAAAGAAGAACAACCTCAATGAATCTTGGAAAATTATATTGTTAAATAACATCGTGGAATGAATTATGTTCCTGGAAAAAGTAAATCAAATTTGAGAAACATAAATTATCTTAAATCAAATTCTAATAGAAACAAGAAAAATAAATAGTTATTTTATATGTTGTCCTTTTGGACAAAAAAATTATTACATAATTTAACTGATATAATTCATATTGATAAAAAAAATTGGAAAATGTTACCTAGTAATCATTTAAATATCAAGTGAAAAACTAAATATGATTTATATGCTCATTATGATTTGATGGATTATGGTATATGATCGAGATTTCATTCTTAGTTAGTTTTACAAAATAAGTGGAAAATCACATGGGCCTATTTATATATAGAAATATATAGAAAAATAATTCTTATGGTCATGGAAAATTTGAGGATTTTAGATGGTTATTTAAATAAAGTCTTGAAAAGGGTGAATACAAAAGATATGAAAGTAAAATATCTCAAAAACCATGATTAATAAGTCTTTTTACATGGGTGATTCCCATTTCAATTTTATATACCCTTCCACATTATTTTTGAGTTGATGTGTTTGGGTTTTTTTATTTTTATCAATACATTTGTTTCAAAAGTATTAGAAGATGTGGTACTTTAAAATTTATGCAATATGCACCAATTCTTTTTTTATGAGTTAAAGGAAATTTTTTATCTAATTTTTTTCACAAACATGTTACATCTGACTATCTATCTTCCCATTTATTTTATTTTATTTTTGGTTTTATTTCAAGTATCTTGATGTCTATAAAAGAATGATTTATGTCTAAATTAAAAACTTATGTTAGAAATTAATATTATCCTAAGAAATTTATTATAAAAGGATATTTTTTTATGAATTGGTGTACTTTTTTTAATTTTCGTTTTCTAACATCACTACAAGGTGTAATAGACTAATGAGAACTAAGGATGAGAATTATTATCCCATTTAGCATTCATTTCCTTCACTTCCCCAATAATGGCGGGATATATGGAACACACTAATTGTGAACATTTAGAATAGATGAGTAGGAAATTAATAATTTTATATTATTTCTCAATTTTACTATGATTGATGATGACATAACACATGTAATATTGATTCTTATTTATGTATTTACCTAATAATATTTCAATCTTTTATGTTTTTTCTATACTATGATACATGATATCAAATTAATTTTTTTAATTACACTAAAAAAATTTCAAATGAGTTTCCAATGTAGTAACTAAATATTAAAATGTAACGAAATTATAATTTTAAGATGATAAATAATTTAATTAAATATTTTTAATATTTTATAAATTTTTTAGTTGTACTATTTAACATATTTATTATTTTTATTTATATTTTAGTACTATTTTAAAACTCTGGGTTAAAATATTTGATTTTGAAGAAGTTTAATGGAAACTATTCTGGAGAAAGGAATAAAGAATTATATATTTAGGAATCTCTCATATGTTTCCAACTATAGGTAAATTTTTTGTATGGATATTATATTAATTAATATTATTCACTATTTTATAATTATTTTAAATTTATCATCTATTTTCAATTAGGCTACGTCAATTTGGAAATCCCCGGATTATAATTTAGAGGATCATAGTATGGTGTTTCGTATTGGTTGGACTAATTATATGGCCCATCCTACCACTATACTACTTTATTCACTGATATTTTATCTAGATAATCCACCACTTATTCCACTTAATTCACTTAGATTACATACTCAAATTATTCAATATAATTAATTTCCTTAACCTCTATTTCCATATTCCATTATAACATCTCATTTTATTAATAGGATGAAAATCATGAAGAATTTTTATTTAATATTTATTGGATGGGAATTTTTAAAAATTGATCATCGGAATGTAATTACAATTGTTTTAGAACACAATTTTTTTTTATATTGTTCATGTCCCGAGCATTCCCTATGTGATCTATCATGTTTTGGGAGCATCAAGTCCTGAAAACCCCAAGGTTGGAGGGTCTTCATAGGGTAAATTGTATGTCTAAAAACATTTGTTCCTAGTAAAAAACTGTGTAACCTTGATCATAGGATTAGTTGTTCCCTACATGGGATGTTAATTATTTGGCCTAACTGTGTGCCTATACCACATTGTTAGTGCCAATTTGGTAGTACCTACCCACTATTCAATGCACAGTTTTTACATGATTAGTTTAACAGTGAAAGAAAAACCATGCAAGGTAGATTCCTATGTAGAGGGAGTCACACAGTTGGTGTAGAGTTTAGATAACCATGTGAACCAAACCATGCAGTATGATTTTTTAAAATAAATTTATTTTTAAAATTAAAATCAAAATAAAAATAATAATAATTAGGAAGTTGAAAATTAAATAAAAAATGTGTTATTTATAATTATAAATATATTATTATTATTAGGTTTTCATAAGAAACCAAAAGTGATTTTTCTTCTACTTCATAGCATCATACGATACCCACCTCCCTCTTCCTATGGTGCACACGACAACACTCTCTTCTGGCTCCTCTCTTCACATGATTTCATTGTGTTTTCCATCGAATTTATCACTCAATCCATCAATGTATTCTTTATGGATCCATCAACATATTATTTATGGTGTATTTTCTCCTCTCCTATCACACTCCACCAATCTTCCAAAAACTATGTTTATGGTTTTACATATTTTTACTTTTCTTCTATTGTTAGTGAAAGTGTTGAGTCTCTCAGGACTCCTTCATGCGTGTTTCAACATCTAATACTGAAGGTAATTAGTTTTTGATCATTTTGGTCCACTCATCAGTACTTCCATGTCGGTTTTATTATTATTTTCTTTATTTCCCAGTTTTCATGTGGTTCTTTCATATATTTGGAGTTCTGGTATTTATTTTCTATAAGTTTGTGGGACCACACATTGTATATTTTTAGTCTCCAGAGTCAAAGGCGACATACATGGATATTCATAGCTAATAATATATATATTTATGTGTTTGTGTTCAATTTCTAACATTATTTGTATATTCACCCCTTATTGTGAATATATATATGTTGATATGTGTTCTTACGTATATATAAAATAATTCATATGGGTGTAAATGTAAAAGTGTATATAAATATATAAGCATATTTGAAAGGATCCCACTGTACATATTTTTTCCATGAAAATATGTACAAAGGTGATTTTTGTATTTATTTATTTGTGGAGGTTCATATTCTCTGACGCATAAAGGATCATATTAATGTGTTCTCCAATAAAAACATCAAGTACCAATGTTTTTTGGGTTTGGCCTTCTTATTCATGAGTTATGATTCTTTCCTTATGAACATTTTATAACATATTTTTAAAATGTATTATATCATATTCCATTTATATTTTTAAATATGGTACGTTCTAAATAATTTTTATCATTTCTTCTATCACATGCCTTAGACTCTTATTTTGTACCGTATTCTATGAACTTTTCAACATGTGATGAAATCAAACACTTCAAATTGAATTTGAGGAATTCTAATAGAACAATGCCTTATTTTCCTTTAAAACCCCTCAGATGAGGTCTACTCCCTTAAAAATTTCAATACGTGTTTAGGGAATATTATCATTATGTGATCATTATGAATGAAGCTCTTATTTAATGATTTTATTATAGAGATTAGTGTAAAACAAGGGGTTTAAACTAAAGGATCCCTTGGATGGACACTCATGCCTTGTTAAATTGTAAATGTCTTATAAATGTAGTAGGGGAAATATCATAAATGCCTAAGATGGGCTCACCATGAATTTTACATTTACCTCTAGATTAGTGTTACCAGTTCCCTAGGGGTGACCCCTTGGATGGTCTCAGTGGTACGATTGGTTATACCATGCCCCAAGAGAGACTCAAGAACCCTTGTGAAATATTTTTTTAGACATAGAGGATAGTTTGAGTTGTTTTAACTCTATGATAGAGTAATACTTTGGACTCCATACTTGGGTCACCATGGATGGACATCGTGGAATTTGAATTTTATTGTAACATCAAGTGATAACTAAAAAGTCTCTCCCTATTTTCAAGGATGATATCCTGAAGTCATGAAATGTTTTATTAAAAAATAATTAAATTTTTTTCAATTCAAAATAAATTATATCAATGGAGGATAGGTCAGTTGGTTCTTAAAAACAAAGAACCTTTCCACTAAGCCCAATCCCATGCTTGGGGACAGTCTAGTATAAGGAAATTTACCAATGTTAGTTCTCCATTTTTGGTTCTCTTGGTTTAGACACATTGACTTAGGCCCATGTAGGTAGTTGTACAGGTGTCCATATAGAACCCAATCCAATTCATTAACTATTTAGTTTATTCATGAATCAATTTAATATGGAAAACTTCATATTTCTTTTTCACGAAATTGATTGGGATAGACACCATGAGTGCCAGCCTATGAGGATTTTATCTCACACCCTAATCGAGCACCATTGGAACCTGAGTAGACATTATGTTTGCAGTAATTAATTGAGGGAAGAATAAAAAATTTAATTTTTATTTTAATAAACTAGGTTTGAGTTAGGTAAAAGGACCAAGACAGTTCTAAAGAATAATGTTGATATAGTTTATGTGTAGTTATTCATTATTTTAATTTATTGATTATACTAATTTTGTAGGCATATACTTGTATAATCATATTTAATTCATTAATTGCTGTAATTTGGAATTTTCAACATTGATATTAATTTATTATATTTTTCTAATTCTACTTTTCCATTTATTTATTATTACATCATCCATTGATGTTTATTGTTTATAATTATTACATAGTTTCATGACTCTAATATAGGTGGCATAAGATCTCCATAATACATTTAATAGTCCCTGTTTACAAGTCAGCATCCTTTAGCATATGAGGAGGTGTGTCATAGTCCATGTTTATATCTCTCCAGCTACCAGTTTAGTGTTTAATCAGGTTGAGACATTACAAAATTGTATCAATTACATCTATCCCCTCCTTCTTATTGTTTTTTTCTCATAGATAGATGACTATGAGTTTTTACATGGTTGGTAAATAGTGGTTTTTGGGACCGATCACACCACCCCTGAGGAAAATCCCATGTTTCCATGGTAGGTATTATTTTTCATGTTGATTCACTTTTATATTTTTTATCCCACCTTGAGTGATTTGAGTATTTTTTTTCTACATACTAATTTATGAGACTTATAAATTTTCTCGTGGCCTTGTACGACAATGAGTAATCATTACCAGACTCATTATATTCACATAGGAATTTTCATTTCATACATATTCCATTCCGTTTAATTTTCATTGTTAATCTATTTAAAAAAATATCTTACTTTTCATCTTTTATATTCCTTACTATGCAATTTTATTGAACTGATTAGATTTTAAGGTAATAGGTATTTATTTATTTTTTATGCATATTTTACATTTCTAGGTAACTTATTAGTATACTTGTTTTAAATTTATATGTTTTTTCTTATTTATAATGGGCTGAACATTCTATTTGAGATTAAAAAATAGAGTTAATTTCTAGCTTGAATGGTGTGTGGGTGTCTCATCGATTAAGAAAAAATGACCCAAGAAATAGGAAAATAGTAATTTTAATTTATATATTAAATGAAAATTTATTTCATTTTTAATGTTTTCTAATTTCTATTTTATTCTTAAAAATGGTTTTAGTTATATGGGAGTGACATTATACTCTTAATGTCTATGGGTACATTATATAGTAAAAGGTGTTATCTGATAGAAATGGACATCCTTTATGAGATTTCTTTTATAGACTGATGAGTAGTAAAAAATATTTTTTAAGATATTTTAATTGCCTCATTGAGGATCATACCTCAATTTCAAGGTCTTAATGACCCATTTTGGTTATTTAATAAAAGTAATACTCAACCCAAGTTGGCCAGTTGGGACATGTAGTTAATAAAATTAAACCGCTAAATGTGTTTTCAAAATGTAAATGATTCAAATGTTTAGGATTCTTTATGTTGAAACCAAATTGGATAACAATATCCTCAATTATTTCCTTTTATTATATACTCCTAGTTCTAAACCCCATGTGTGTATGTTTTTCTATTTTTAGGTGAATAATTTCAAGTTTTCCTTATCTAGTACATTCTTATGGGGTAATAACTTTCTTAATTAATGAAAGGCCTCAGAATATTCATGATCTTATCTTGTATAAGGATTCTTAAATAAATATATTATGTTAAAATTGTGGTTTATGTAAATAATGATCTTGTTTTAATCGGATGTTACTGAACAATAACTGTTGAAATGGTGGTTTAAAATGCCATTCTTATTTTTTCTTATGTCTACTATTGGTTATTCCTTGAATCTAAACATGAAATGATTACTCGGTAAAATGAGTTTTCCATTAAATTCCTTAAAATGAAACCATATTTGGTTCTCTTGGACAAAACCCTCATATTAGGGTAGTGGATTTATTCTTTGATTTTTTCCATGAAACAGAGCATGAGATTTTCCCTAGGGTTATTTCTTCTTATATCTCAATCTAAATGATAAGAAATTAAGTCAACTGAATTTTACTATGAATTATATAACATTGGGTAAATTTTTTTGTGTTAGTTAGGGGTTGTCCCGTAGTAGGTAGGATCCTCATCTTTTTAGATACCTTATTTTTTTTGTGAGAAGTTTCACTGAAGTGGTACTGTTAAGGTACCATAATCTTATGTATGATTCATTGTTTCTAAAATGATACGCAGTTTTGATGGGTGGTTATGTGTTGTTATACCTTATCTCTGACTGAGAGAATTATGAAAAGATATTTTGAAGTAGGCTGGACATTCCACGCTCAAGGACATCTACTTAATAGACAGTGGGACCCTTCCTCTTCTAACTATTCATTATTGGATGGCATGGGATTTTATCAGGTTTTTCAATAGCTATGTGGAGTAATGAAATTTGTAGTTGGAAATTCCTTTATGAAATCCTATAATTTATAATTCATGGATTTTATGATTATAGATGATATCAGGGAAGTGAAATTTTTTTAATCATAGTGTAGTGTGCATCGATATACACAGTACCCAATGACATGACAATTGTGCAGTGAAATATTAATGTTCAGTGGTACTCATATAATTTTTGAGGCATGATTATTTGAATATTAGTCAACAATGATGTAATGTAAATTGGGTTTTGATAAATAACATGGTTCATCCAAATTATTTGGCTGATGTTTTAAGGAGACTCAAGTGTTTGACATATTGGTTAGTTGTTTTTGTCTATTATTCTTAATTACTCAACATGTGGGAAAGTGACTTAGAGGAGAATCAGATGTATGTCTTCTTCATAGTCAATTCTAGAAATTTTGATCTAATGGTAATCATAGTCTCTTTAGTTTATTTCATGCTAAAATCAATTTAGACACATCCATGACCCTTAGTAGGTTCTAAATGGTGCATGCTTCATTGGGTGATTCCCCTCATCTATGGGTATGACTAAAAAGAACATTTCTAAGATGGAGAGTATAGCATTTATTGGTTAAATGATTCCTCTAGGTAGAATAATAATAACCAATAATGACCTTATTGAATGGTAAATGCTTCTCATGGTCTCCCTTGAGTATGATAATCTAGGATTATGTGTGTGCTATAGTATAATCAAAACATTGATTAGTTGGATGAGGATGAAACCCTTGTAATCAATTTTGTTTAGGAATGGACATTAGTGGTTTTGATTAATTATGTGGGAATTCCATGTGATGTAACAAATCATTATTGGGTTATTGATGCATCGATGGGTGTATCGAGGATCTTCTAAGGGATTCCACATGTAATGGTTCCACAATCCATCCATTTTCATTTGGTAGGGTTGGATTGACCACTCAGAGGATGAAACATTGGTTTTATCCAAATATATTCAGGTATTATGTTTTTCATAGACCAATTTCCTACTAGTATTCACTTATTGTTTTTTTCCTTCAATGATCTCCTTGGATTCCAATTTTTGTCTCTAAGGTTACCTTAGTTTATAGTCGGGTTCATATGGTGTGTGTTTACTGTGGAGATCAAAATTTATCAGAATGAGATATACTTCAATGTTTTTGTTGAGGCATGAAATTGTAAGTTGTATTTTATCTATTGTTACCACCAGAAGTGAGTTATGGGATTTGATTAATGTTTTCTATACAATTCTTGATCTACCTTTGTATAAAATGCTTTGTATTTAACTTTTGTAATTCATTGGACATCTAAGAAGAGTGTTTCTAGAATGTTCAGTCAGTAGGGGTTTGACATTCTTCCCATGGTTATTTAATTGATGTCTGTTTGGAATCAACCATTTGATCAAATTGTGTCCTGTGCCCTGAGTGATTTTAAAATGATATAGTGAAATTTTTTAAAATGAATCTGATGGTAGAGATAAAGTGTGTCAATGTTGGCAATCAAATAACTGAAACTATAGTGACAGAACCATTTTTTGGCTAGATAAAGATATGATTTGGATATAATTTCTCTAATTTTAAAGGTTTTGTATCATTTTTTTCAATTTTTTTGGTCAGCTTTTGGGTGTTTTTTTGAGTTCCTATGTCTTATGTTTCATTTGTTAGTTTATGCTTATTAGAGCATTGAGAATTTTGAAATGAAATTATTCCATTTGAATGATACTTCATGGAACTCATTATTTTGGTGATTTTTTATTTGTTCTTAATGGATTAATTGGGACAAGAAATTCAAAGGTTGGAGGTTTTTATGACATATAGATTGTACCAAGAAAAAATCTAGAGGAATTTTAATTTTTTTGTTAACTGGATGGGTGACTTTTCAAAATGAGATTCAGAATGAAACTTTTGAGGGTTTCATAACATCAATGTGTTGTTTTATAGATGAAGCTCAAGGACTGAGGGGTAACGCAGGTGATCCATCTTGTTTTGGCAGCACCAAGTGCTGTCAAACATAGGTTTGGAGGGTCTTCATAGGGTGAACGGTTTGCAACAAACCATGTGTCCATAGAAGAAAAACTTCTACCCATGATCAGAGATATATATGTTGCCCGAACATGCTATACATAGTTCAAACAAACCTTGTTCCTTTCCCACATGATTAATACCAATTAGGTAGTACATAATAAATATTCACTACATGTTTTGTGACCATTTAGGTTAACCATGTGGAAAAAATTGGGTGAGGTGGATTCCCAAGAAGATGGTATTGTATGATTTTTGTAGAGATTGGCTAACCATATGACCCACATTGTGCGGTATGATTTTATTATCAAAATTAATTTAGTATATTAAAATAAAAATAGACATAAATTAAATGATAAAATAAGAAAATAAATAATATAAATGTTTTAATAATAATAATAATATTATTATTATTAAGGTTATGTTTTAATAAATCCACGGGAGTATCTATTTTCCTACCAATCATCATGAGAGAACCCCTCTATTATCCCATGGTGTATGTGACCCCCTATCCTTCATCTCCTCTCTAAACACAATTTCACCTAGTTTTCCTTCATATTTCTCACATGATCTTTCATGTGAAAGTATATAGATCTGTCACCTTCAATTTTTGGTGTTTTTTCTTATCTATCGTCACCCAGTTCCATTCAGTCGAACCCGAATGATAGGGTTGACCCAATTTTTAAATTTCTTTTACTGTCATGGAGTGTCGGGTGTTTATTAGGATACCTTCATGTATATTTCAATATACTCCATTGATGGTGGTGTGGTTTAGATCATTTTGGGATTCTTGTTATCACTTTAGGTTAGGTTTTCCTCAGTTATAATTTATTTCTCCATTTTTTTGTGGATTTCATAGTTATTATGTTCTATTTTTAATTATCTACATGATTTGGACCTTTTTTGGTGACTTATAATCACCAGAATCTAAGGAAACTTTATTTTTTATTCATTGGTTGGTAGGTATATATATATGCATGTTCCCCATTTATGTGTAAATTCACCCATGGGAGTGAATATATATATATGGGGCTTGGTCTGCTTATATATATATATATAATGCATTATTGTGTAAGTGTAAACGAGTATATTCTTATATAAAAATATGTGTTAGGATTTTTCTGTACATATTTTATCCCTAAAAATATATATATAGGGGTATGAGTCCTTATTTATATGAATATGTGTTGAAGTGCTTTAGCTTGTTCATGTTATTATAGAGGTAGGATACCTTGAATATTCCCTTTTTATAATATAATTTTTAATATTCATTATATCTTGTTTTATCTATATTTTTCATGCTCTTAAATTTTAAATACTTTCCCACCTTTACCTTATCTTTTTCCTGACACTCTGGTTTTGTGTCGTATGCTATGTACTTCACACCTTGGGGTGTAATAAAACACATAAAATTGAATAAAATTATTCATTATAGAACAATTTAATGTTTACTAATAAAACCAGTTGGATTTGGTGCATTTTATACAATGTTTCAAGTGATTTTTAGTGAATTTCATGTTTCATGGATTGTTATAAATGATGATTTTTAATGATTTTTTCTTAGAGAGGAGGGAAAATCAAGGGATCTTGATTTAGGGATCACTTTCAATAACTCTTATTTCATCTAGTTAATTTTAAATATATTATAAATGTACTGGGGGTGATATCATCTATTCTTGATATGTACTCACAATATATTCTTTTTTAACCTCCAGACCAGTGTTACTAGTTCCCTATGGGCGACCCATTGGAAGGATTAGATGGTACGAATTGTTATAGAATTCCACTAGAGATACTCGGGCCCCTACGTGTGATACTAAATTAAGCCTTAGTGGCCATTTTTTGTTATTTTCACACAAACATAGAGTAATACATGGGAATTCATGAATAGATCACAGTGGATAGACTTCAGGGAATTAGTATTTTACTGATCCTTTGGGAATTAAATGGAATGTTTTTTTATATTTCCATGTATGGGATCCATGTTTCTTGACATGTTTTATAATTAAATTATTAACATTATTTTAATCATAAATAAATTTTTTCAATGGATGATTAGTTAGTTGGTTCAGAAAACATTGGGACATATCCTCCATGTATAATCCCAAGACAGAGGACAGTCCATGATTTGGAATCTTAACATATTCACTTTACCATTTCAGGATATCTTTGTTTTGACACACTGGCTTAGGCCAAATTATGTAGTTAGAAGGGTTTGAATATGGAACCTCATCCCATGGTTAAATTATTTATTTCTATCATGAATATAATTACTATAAATTAATATATTTTTTCATTAAATGGATTGGGCTAGACACCTTAGGGGTACTCCTTTTGATATTTTATCTCACACCCTACTCAAGTACCATTGGTACCTTAGAGGACATTATGTCTATAGGTACTGATTAAGGGATGCGGTCAATATCCAATTTTTTTTACATTAATAGGATGATGTTGGGTAAAAGTATTGAGCTTATGCTCGAGATGCTCATGGAGCTAGTTAATGTGTATTTATTCACTCATTTCATTGTTTAATTTCTGTAAATATTATATATATACTTGTAGCATAATATTTCATAAATTTATAGGTTTAATTTTGTGTTGGACACTATTTTATTTAATTATTATATTTTTCTTCCACTACGTTGCCATTTCTACATTACTACTTCTAATACAACTATTTTTTTTAATATTATCATACCACTGTGTAACTCTGATCAAGGGGATATTCTCCCCTTCATACCTTAAGTAGACCCTTGTAACTAGTTAGTTGCCTTTAGCATTAGTGGAGGGGTTCTTGATTCCATGATGATAAAAATCCACCTATAGCATTAGTGGTTAGTCAGGATGGGACATTACACCCTTTCCACCTGATCCCGCGTAGGATAGTAGTTCTCAGTATCATATCCAACATTATTATCCCATCCGACCATACATTTTAAGGGTCTCTTCTCCTCTATAAGTCACATTACAATATCCATATCCATATCCACCTTCATCTATACATTATTATCTATCATGTTTTTTCCACTATCAGTACACTTATCTATATCAAATAGACAATGTAATCCTACTATATATATCCCTCCTGTCACATATGATACTCTCCCTCCTCCTACAGACAAAAAAAACTCTAGGGTTAATTAGATTCCCCATCCACCTGTACATATTTAAACATTATTGATACCGATTATTGATAAAATTTTTTATATTATTTCCCTTTACTAGATATTGTATCATTATTAACTACATCCTCTACTAGATGATGGTGTCACAAAAAAATATGACATTTCTGGAATTGGCCCATACATATCATGATTAAATAAAAGGAGTATGATATTAACATAGGGAGAAAATTTATTGAATTTTAATGTTATATGGTTACACTTTTTAAGAATAACAATATCTTTTTGGTTCAACTAATAATTTTTAAGGTTGTTGGAGACAAAATAAAGGAAAATGGTTTTGTATATATTTTATTAGTAATGAGAATAAGAAATTAAATATATATTAATTTATAATTTTTTTCTAATAGATATTTTTCTATTAAATCTTGAATATAATTTTCCTTATGGGAAAATATTATGGGCTTAATGACTAATTATGATGGGTAAATTGTGGTGATAATGAAAATATGACTTGTATGTTGGCTAGAAAGAGAGGGATCATACTGAGATTGAATAAATAACCATCATTACTGGGTTTACAATATCATGCATAGCGTTTTTGTGGGTATTGGAATATTTTAGATTTTAAGGAAGTAGTTCAATTTATATATAAAATTATTTATTTATTTGAAAAAAAATTAATTTTAAATTTTTTTTATTTTATTAATTTTAATGAAATTATATAATATTTTATTTATAAAATAAATATCACTGAAATAAAATAAATAATAGATCAATGAAATAAATTCCAACTAAGGGAAACAATTCTCCATTTGATTATGAACAATATCATGTATTTTAACATTTAAATTATTCCACCTCATTTTATTGAAATATAGATTTTTCACTAATACTGTTTCATTGAAGTGTCAAATTTTTTTCTTAGTTATTGTTTTTTGTCTATACATATTCATAGACAACAAAAAATAGAATCCGGTGACAATAAAATTTATTAGAGGTAGTACATTCTCCACTTACATAGGGAATATATAAAATTACATAATTACTCTTAAAAATAATTTGTTAATTAATAATATAAATAAACATATCAGACCTATTTGGACAACTATTTAGAAACAACAAATTTAATTTCCTCATTTATATCATTAATAAAATATAATATTACATCATTCATATTCTTGATTTCTGGATTAATATTGAATATAATTTATTCACCACCATCTTTTCATGATAAATCTCTATTTTTTACATCAATCAAGGACCTTAGAATTTATAAAAAATAAATAATTGGTATAGTGATTTTTTTCCTTTTTTCATCTTAAGAAGAAGAAAATCCAATATTTGATTAAACTTATCCACTCTGCAAAAAAAACATTTATAAAAGCTCTTGTATATATCAGCATTGTACTTTCCAACTGAGGAAAAAATTCTGTGAGTTTCATCTTTCTTAGATGCAATATTTTATATGTTTTGTGTAACATGACATTCACACATAATAAAGATCTAAAAAATATTTTCCAAATTAATAATATTCAATTTTTCTAGAACTATAAAAACCCCAATAGTGGTCGAGAACGATAATATGGTTTCCTCAAATACTCTTTTATGGTTTTTAGAATTCATTCCATGTTGATATATTGTGGAACAAAATATTTATGACTTATTTCAATTAAATCCTTTATTTTATTGAAATATATATCCATAAATTTATAAATATATTCCTCAAATTTATATATCCAAAATCATCCACCAATAACATTAATTATTGAATTATTCCACAAATAATTATCAAAACATAACCATATTCATTCTATAGTAATCATCTATGATTAGAGATATACAAACCTGAAACTAAAATTATTATATTATCTTATTAAGTGGAAAATAAATTATTCATAATAGGAATTACGTTATTATAGTACATAATCAACAACAATAAACCCTTTAATACTAAATTTAAATAAAATTTTACATTTAGTTAGGATATATTAGTATCAAATATTTCCAAAAATATATTTCATGAACAAGAACATCAGTCGATGAATTTATAATTGAAAATGGAAGATAAATATAATATATTCTCTGGTATAAATCATAGATCTTTCATACCACTTGAATATAAATGAATAGTATTTGAATACTAAAATAAATATGTAAGAAAACCTCAAATAATGTTAATCCCGAAATCATTTTATGTGGTTAGAATGTATATTGATAATTTATTACTAGTTCCTATCATATATCCAATTTTATATTATATGTTTTCATTATTATTTTTATATTATAATTAAAAAACATGTATAACCATGTTTTGTGGATTAATTAAATAAGTTATTATATATAATGGTTTCAGATTTTTTATTTTATATTAAGTTACTCCATAATGATATATAATAAACCATAATTTTTATTTAATGACTCTACAAATATTGTTCAGCTAAATAGAATAAATAATAATTCATTACGAATAATGAAATATGGGATTTAGTTGTTCTATATGGGGAATATATTTGGTCATGACTGACAAGGCACAATATATGAGAAGAAATCATTACACATTAATGAAGATTACAATGGTATAATAGAATTTAAATAAAATTGTTTTTATGGAAGTTGATTATTTATGGGAGATATTATACCATAATTAAAGGAATGTTTTCTTGATTTTCAAATGTCTACATATATTTCAAAATTAATAGGAATACATATAAATAGTTTTTAATGAATAATAAAAATTGAATGATTTTGATACATAAGTATATAAAACTAAATTGGGTAGATATAAGATATATAAAGAATCATAAATAATCAATAAAAATTTATTAGACTATGAAGGATAATAAAATAGTTGGATGTTTTGGTTTATTCTTTGAATAAATACTTGTCATTATTTTATAATACAGAAAAATTAATAAATTTTAGATTTTTAAGAAAAAAATTTATATTTGAGAGTTAAATATTGTGAAAGTGTACTGTCATTGAATGTTTTTGGTTCCATTAAGAATAATTGATCATATTAGTTCATCTATGTTGATTGGGTTTGTTATGATTTGACATAATTTATGGTGATGTTTAGGGTATCAAATGACATAAATATAATAATTAAAAGATCACAATTTTTTTAGTCCATATGTTTTCACCATTAATATTAAATAAATATCCATTTATAAGTCATTCCATGGTTGTAATTATTCATATTTTAATGGAAAAAAATTAAAATGGCCATGTCCAATATGATTATTTTGATTGAATTATTAATTAAATATGTCATGAAGAGTATAATTTTATCTATATTGATTAAAAAAAATTTAAACAAATGTTTTTTAAATTATAAATGATTAAAAGAATTCAATTATAAAACCCAATATCGAATAATATTGATTGATTTCTTCATCTTGAACCTCCTAAATTAGTTTTAGAGCACTCTAGGTAAAATTGTTATGTAGTGTTTCTACTATTGTTTTCTATTAACTGAGATTGATGAATTCTTGAAGTTATGATTTGTTTTCATAATTAATCTTATCAATTCATTAAATAAAAAGTGTTCTTACATTTTATGAAAACGGATTACAACATATGGAAGGATATAATTCCTTAGTACTTGTTTACATTGAATATGGATGTGTTAAATGTTAGAGCTATTTGGTTCACTTCTAAGGTTAATGATATAGTTTTTCTTATAGTTGATAAAAAAACATTGAGATTAACTATTATAAAAGAATCCTTATCATTTTCTCAGTTAAAAAGAATGCATTTATAATAATTATTGTGAATAAGACATTGAATGTGTATTTGTATAAGATATATAATATTCATTGAGGGAATGTTAGAGAGATGTAATCGAAATGTAAAATCTATAATTCCCAATTTGAAAATATTCATAATCTTGAATTAGGAAAATAGTGTAATTCATAACCTGAGGAAATATGAATTTGAGATATATTCAAGGGTTTGTATAAAATGTAAGAGATTACATGGGGTTCCAGATTATAATTCTTAATTTAGAAGAATGGTTTGATGTAGTTGTTTTTGTAAATGATGTTCCTTATTTGTATTCATTTATACTTGATGATTCTCATGGATTGATGTAAATGTTTCATCTACTTCCTACATTCCATCCATTATACATGGTTTCCCTGAATGAGTATTAACCCTTTTCATAGCTCAATAAGAATTATTCGTTAATCAATCATCACTTCACAATAACATGACTCAATTATTAGTGATTAAAACATTATCTCAATATACCAACTCTTCACTATGATGAGTTAAAACATCCAGGTCCTCCTTATTCCTCGGACATGATGTAAAATGAATTGTAGTCAGAAGAAAAATACAATGTAAATATCAGAAAAATCAAAATATAAAAGTTTCTTCCTGTGGATGGGGATCATGTTTACAAAAACGATATTCACTAACCAGTGAAATCATTTTATTGGTACATTGTTAATTATTTACCCATATGTTAATATTTTTTAAATAGAATTTTTATATTTAAAATTGTGTGATATCAATATATAAATGAAAAAACATGGGAATATTTAGAAGACCGGCCTTATTTTCATGTATGTATATGTGTTTCTAGTATATCATAACATCATCAGTGTTTAATATGGGATGGTGGGATTTCATAACTCAACATAATGTCAAATTTTCCCTGAACTATGAAGGTATAGAGTGGGCAGTATCAATCTACTTTTATCATTATTCTATTACTCGACGTTAAATATAACACTTCCATCTATTATAACCAACCAGATGACCATCCATGAAATATTATTTTTTAATAATTTATATTGTATTTGATTTATTTTCATTTTCTTTTCTTGGTTTAATTTATATTCAGTTATATTTATTTATTTATTCAGTTGGGTCATATTTAGTCAGATCAGGTTCCATTTGGTATATTTATTATCAGTTTCACTTGAATTAACTTATATTATTTCAGTTCTATAGAGTATATTTTGATTGTGTTGGATTGAAATCAGTTAAACTTGTTTGAATTGATTTTTTAGTATTTAGGTAAGTTTTGTGAAATTTTTATTGGTTTTATTTGAGAGAATTCATTTCATAATTTCTGAAATAAATGTTATCAAGTTAATTAAAATTTAATTTTTGAAAATATAGTTGTAATTGGTCTAGTTCATATTGGATTGATGTAATATTGTTTTTCTCAAATTTATATTTTTTAGGATTAGTTATTTTAAAATAATATATAAAGTATAAATTAGTTCTACTCCATTCATTTTGGATATTTCTTTTTGAAGAAATTTTTATGTAATAGTTCCAGATTATTGGATTAGATTTATTTCAATTTTTATATTAAAATATATCATATTGAGATCAATCTAATTCATTTAATCTTGATTTAGTGAAATATAATTCACTTATAATATATATTTATTTTATCATTAAATACCTTGGATATTGAGGGTTAGGTTCATAGCTCTACTTTTCATTGTATAAGAAGGAAAAATAGAGATTTAATGTGGAAATTAGAAACACCAATTAGATTATTGGAAGAAAATTTAAATTTATTTTTTAATGAATTTATTTAATTATCTTATCTTGTCATTTATTTTAGATTTTATATCACTCAATATATTTATTTAGAGGAATAGTCACAATAAGAATTGGGCATTTTGGGCCTTTATGATTGTATGCATTTGGTATAAGGAGATGGAAATCATGGAAGGGTTATATTTTTTCCTGGGAATATTATTTTACCATCTAGTTACTAAAATATCTATTGTTTTTATTCATGTATCGATTTAGTTATGGTTATAGAGGAAAAAATAAATTACAATATTAAAAAAACCTATAAAATCAGGAGAATATTCACAATGTCAAAATATGATGAATTTATAGATGATAAAAGTTATATATTCAATTTCCCTTACCCTTACAATAGAATGTATTGAACCCATAAATTATTTTTCATGATGATAAGTCTCATTTATAATTATTCCAATACACCTAACAATGATGGCATCGATATCGAGACATCTATTGATTCCAATGATTATGATTACGTAAATGGTCTGTGAGAACATGGTATAGATTTTTTGGATGAGGTCTATGAAAGTTCAAATGATACTAATACTGAGGATCATTACTAATGAAAATTTTATCCTTGTTTTATTTATATGTTTATTATTATTGTATAGTTTTTTAATTATGGTGATATTGATATTTTTTGAATTGTATTATAGAATGTGGTGCTTATTTGTATTTTTTAGGAGTATAAGTGGAGTTTTATTTTATCATTATTGGTGCAGAAGACACTATCTATGGCTTGAAAGCTTATAAATATAGAATTATCCATGGTTTCTATAATAGAAATTCTTAGTATACATAGTGGAAAACAATTACTTTCAACATTCATGGAATAAGAAATATACATGGTCTATAATTGTGGATATATGTGTACTTATATAGTGTAAAGGGAGTCTATTTTTCTATTTCCATGGTTTCAAACCATGGAAATAGGGCTTCATGGAAGAATTAATAACCATAGTTTATAACCATTCATATAGGTGTATTTTCATGGTGTAAACCGTGTTTATTACTCTATTTACATTGTTATAAATCATGGAAGTATACCTAAATAGGATTAGTAAAAATAATTATTTCAAATAATGGATATAAGTTTCTTTTTATATTGGAAATTGTTGTTATTACTATATTTCCACTGTTTTAACCATCTCTATAGTTCTATAGCTGCATTTTCAAATCATGGAAACACCCTCACCCATATTTCCACACCAATAAGAGAAACATCATCCCAAATCATGTCTTTTACCAATATCTATAGTTTAGATTTCTATATCCATGGTTATAAACCATGCCAAAAGATTGATTTCAAACTTGCGTATAGAGATAGATCTTACAGTGTTGTAGGACATAATCAGGAAATATATATAGGTAAAATTATAATGTTGTTTTTCCCGGATAACACCAAGATGATTATTTAGTGTTTTTACATTGAATGATTCTTAAGGATATTCCAAATCCATCTAAATAGTTAAAAAGGATTAATATATTTCCTTATGAATCCTTTATAGGATCTATCATGTTAATAATATTGTTTTCTAAAACAGATGGCATGTATTGTAATAGAATAACTAGAATATATCAATCATATCCATGTTTGATTCACTTGATTACTATAAATACCATTAAAATGTATATGAGAAGTGATAACTATATTTTGTTGGTATCTAGTAGATAAAATAAGAAGTGTGTAAATGGTTATATATATTTGAATTTCATATCCATAAGATGTGATATGATGTTTCAATCTAGTATTGTGACTTGGAAAAATAGTGGATCTATAACTTAGAAGAGTTCTAAACCAGAAACCATAGACGACTCAAAAAAATTGTATTGTACATCATTACATCATATTCTACAATGAAATTCGATTTGATCAATACTTTTATATTGGAATATGGAGTGGTTCCCATCATTTAGGGAGAAATTTAATTATACTATTACAAAAATGGTGCCATTTCTTATGTCAAGTAACCATGGTTTTATAAAAGGTAAAAATAAAAAAAAATTAAAATATCTTCTTATAAGGTATATCATTATTATTATTGGGATAAACATAAATTGTGTGGCTATAGAATAAATTTTAGATGATCCATTTAAAATTCTATTTCTGCATCAACAACTTGAGATTAATGTAAGGTATCTAGGTATTAAACACTTATGATATTGATGTAATGAATGAATAAAGTATCAAGATTTTATAAAAAAAATCTATATTCATTTATTATTTTTTCATGTGTTATGAAATTTAATTTACATGAATGATAAAATGACAAAATAACTTCAAAATACAATTTTTATTTATCTTTAATGGATTATTATCACAGATTATTTTTGGATGAGATTAAATGTTATGGTTGTCATGTGTATAATATTTCACTAATTATAAATGGTTTTATATTATATTTTAAGAGTTTATTAATGTGGAAATAAGTAGTGGATTATTAATTGGGTTGGCCTTCTAGATTATTATTCATGTAATGGCATATAGTCATCAATATACATAAGGGTGTATATTTATTTTGAATCACCATTACTTGAGGTTGCATATATACTTAGCATAATAATCTTAATATATTTATACTTACATATATAATTCAAAATCAACTTTACTAAAAAGGAATAGATTTTCTATGATGGTGATAATGTCATCGATTTGAGTAAAATAAGGATTAGATTGTCCCCATGCTAGATGGTCAAATAAATATCTCAGTTGATTTATTTAAACTGAGTAAATTTGTTTCATTTAATAGTTTTCAACATAGTATTTTCTTAGCTAGTTTTATTGGGTACATGTTATTTTATCATCTCATATATTATGGATATATTATGTATTAATATACAAGGTATGTCCATCTAATATGATCAATATAAGATGAGTTATATTATGATAAATTAACATGTTTTGTGTCTATTACTCAATTGATGTCATGGAAAAAGGATTATAAAGGTCAACATAAAATTTATATGATAAATATTCGATTAAAAAGGTTTTATATTAATATGAGTATTTTTCATAGATATTACACCATACCAATAATAGCTGGAGTAGCACTGATTCTTTACTAGTGGAAAATATTTGATTAAATATAGGAAATATGGATTTCATATGTCTTATAAATGTTTACAAGGACCATAGGGTCACAAAGGTTGGTATTTGGATAGATATTATTTTGTAGGAATGTTTCAATACAATATGAGGAGATTCTCATACAACCATATAAAAAATTTGTTTATTATGAATTTAAAAATATATTTAAATTATGACATAAATTACATCATGTATTTTAGTTTAATTTCAATTATTTTTGGATGTTCACCATAACATAATAATGAATTTAGGTGAATAAGTAATCCATGATAGATTCATCAGATATATTATATTATGAATGGATTAAGTGAAATATTTATTTATGGATTAAATTGATTGTGGTTGTTGAAGTAATTCAATGGCTAGTCCTAATTAGAATAAAGTTAATTTTCTATGATAAATTTAACGATTTTCTTAATTTGGATTAAGTGTTTTACTAATTGAAACTTGTTGAGGATATATATATATATATATATATATATATATATATATATATGGGTGGGATATTTTCACTTAGATGTGACAGATTATATACAAGCCTTCTGATACTCTCTTCTACCCGAGATTCAGTTTATCGCATGGTGAAGGAACCAAAAATATTTTTTAATTTATAGATCCTCACAAACTATTTAGGTATCATTTGATCAGTGCAATCCCCTATGAAGAAGTATTCTTTTTACTATTTCTCTAGTAATCAACATCAAGCATACCTCATCAAAAAATAATGATTCATATTACTATTTTATTGGTATGTATATATATATTATTCATTTATATTAAAATTTTATTCTTAAAATGATAGACCAGACACTTTTATGAGATTTTTCACTACCTTTGTTCCTTGGATGAACATTAAGACCCATCTTCAACTAGTGAAAATGTATCATGAACCAGACCACCATAGATAGACTAGATGGCAGCAATATGAGTGTGACACCCAAAACCGGTTGAAAATAAGCTAGGGTTGGCAAAACAAAACTGAAGTAGAAAAAAATATAAGGGTAATATTTATCCTATAGATTATATATGAACTCAGAAAACACTATCCTTGAAAAAGGGAAGATAAATAATTAATGTTTTAGCATCTATTGTATAGACTCACATGAAATAACCTTCAGGTAATACATTAGTGTATGATAGTAGGAACCAAAGTGTAATGTGAAAAATAAACAGCCAAATAGAAATGAAATCTAAACCATCCAAAAAATGAATATAGGAATAATTGAAGAGAGAGGGGATCATGGTCTCGATGTATGACCAACAAACATAGTCAATGCACCCATGTACTCTTATGATTCATTAATGTCACTTTTGATTCATATTTCTTCTTTATAAGATAGGACATCTGTAAAAAATCCATTTAATAGATGTGTATATACATATCTAGTAGGATACCCCAAAAAAACACAAATTGATAAAATAGATTCATAAAAAAATTTAAGCCCTATCCATAGAAAGAGGGAACTGAGACCCAAGACATGATCGTAAAAACGCAAATGATTGATAATGGGTATCTCTATCTCAACATACCACCTAAAAATGATGAGGTTATCTTCTAATCAAAAGACCCATATATTATTCCCACAATATCATGTATTCATAAAAAAACCATGTGGAGGAATTTCATCTCACTATTGTTCTTCACAATCCATGGTTCATTATCTTGTAATCTAGAATTCCACATATCATTGTACGAATTTGAGTGGAAGACCTACACCATACACATGTGATAGAAATTTGAGGGGGAACAACCTCCATTGTTCCATATCATGTGACCTCACGTGAATTAGTATGTAGGACTCACACCTCCCCACTATTCTCAACAACAAAGGGGAAACTATCTCAAAAATATTATATGAACCCTCATACATAAAGGGGTTCCACCCACGGTATATAAGACCCTCAACCTATTAATATAGTGGGTTTCCTTCAATATATAGAGGACTAATTCCCTTGTTCCATGTGTGGGAATGGAGAGACACTCAATAGATATAGGACCCACTCTATAGTGCAATAGGGGGTTCAATTCAATGGCTTGGGGACTCATTCCCTAATAAGATATGGTGTACCACTCAATGGATAGAGGACCCCCACCATAGTGTGATAAGGGTGCAACACTCAATGTATAGTGGATCATCACACTAGGGCGATAAGGGGTTCCACTAAATGAATAGAGGAGATAGTTTTCATTGTGTTATGGGGCACCACTAATATCAAATAAGGAGTATGGGGGACTAGTTACTTAGAACAATCAGAGGATTCCAACCACATCAGCTATATAAGTAACATTTTAAATAATAGATGTTGGTCAAGCATCGTCTGAAGAAGATCCACCTTAGAAACATGTGACATCATATCTTAAAATCCATTATGAAGGATACCAAAATGTTCTATGCAGAAAAAAACTCAATATAGGCTACTCGTGACCTAGTATCTGAGTCCCATAGGAGGATAAATGGATGTGAGAAGAGTTTATGAGAGGTAAATCTAATGTACATAAGTCACATAATGTGTAACCTACCATAAAAACCTGATTTTTTCCTTCCATCATGAAGTTTGGTTTTCCAAGTTGCACTACAAGGAATGCACAAGTTGTATATGATGTTTCATGGACATAAGAGCATGCCCAACACCTTAGAACATTCCCATGAACATCTATTCATGCACATGTAATTGGGGTTATGGCCATTTTTAGTGGTAATGTCTATGTACTGAGTTCTGCACTTGCACTCATATCCGATCTCATGTTCCTAACCACAACCATTCCCATTTACTACCAAATCACATTGGAATATTATATCACTGAGTCAAAGTATGTGTTATAGTCCCACATGGAATTTCATATTTAACTTAAATCGTTCCCTAAGAACCATAGTTAAGGGAATAAATAAAATGTCTTCTTCTAGACTGTACAGCGTGGGGTCGATTTTTTCACACAAAAAAACATTTTATTTTTTGTGGGATATCATATCTCCCATTACCAAAACATATACCATCATTGGACTACTAAAAATCTACAAACTTCAAAGTAATAATCTCTATATATATATTTCTAGATTCTGATGGTTAAATGATGGAATATCTAATTACCCACATGAGAATACTAATATTTCCTATCTCATTCGGGCCCCTAAATAATGTATCAATCACCTAAAATAAAAAATAATCTTTATCCACCAAAAAATCATCAATAATTTTATAATTCTATTGACTATTACTCAGATAACGATTCAATTATTCACTAACCCAACAAGTGAATGTCGAACCATGACCCCATGGGCCAACAGTGAAGAATATAAAGAATAATGGGGGAAAATAACAAATGAAAAGATAATGAGAATTTCTGTCCCACACAATCCAATTTAATGACCATAAGGTGTATTATCAATCATGATATTGTCACATAATAAATATAAATAGGTTTATTTAATTCAATTTTTAATCAGTTAATGGAGCCAAAATATAATATAAAATCAAGATAAAAATAAAAACAATCATTTATTATAAAATAAAATAGGTTAGGAACTATAAATAATGATCCTTACCTCGATAATGGATCAATCAATAGTGAAACTTTAGTTCTCCATTGATGAAGAATATTTGTTGTGTTTGTTTCCTACCCCTCAATTAACCTTGATCTTATCTCCATAGTTATCCACTCCAAACCTACCAATGAAGAACAACACCCACCCCCTCTCTAATTTTTTTAATGTTATATGGATAAAACTAGGGATTTAATAGAATTTGGTATTTATATATATGGATTTACTTTAAGTAATTGAAAATAAAATAAATAAAATAATTTTTTTAATTAAACATTCCATCCAATGGTAACCTACCTTAGAACATCTAGTTATAATCAACCTTATATCATCCTATGGTAAACCTCATATTCTTAAATCAAACGATCTATCATATTTACCATATATTTTCCCAAAAAATAGGATAACATTTTAAACAAACTCAATGAACATACATACACTAATATATATTAACATTTTCATTATCACTTCACCAAGGCCCTGTAAGCCTCAAAATTCAATATAAATATATAAAATAGATTTGTAAAAATTAATCTAAATATTGAGAAAACATAAGTGGATAATATTATTATTTTTTGATCTCCCCACCATCAATGATTTTTATCCATAATAGTGAAAATCCCCTGAAAATGGATCGTATTGGACTCTCAACTGGGTTCTAACTTAAGCATGCTCTCTATAAGGTTCATTTTTTGTCCAAAAATACACCCCAGGGGAACCATTATCCCCAAAATGATCATATCGTTTATGTTCTACAATTACAATGGGATCATCAAAATCCTAGAAAATAGAACTTAAAATTGAATTTCATAATCATCCAGTTTGAAATCGTGCAATTATTCATGCATATATATCTATAGCTGCAACACATGATAAAGACTAGGCATCCCTTCAAATATTAGTCATTTGCTCTTGTAGTATTGCACCATGATAAATCATCTTAGTAACTAGAAGATTTCTTATGAACCACACATATATCATTCCATCGCATCCAAATCTCGTTAATCCACATCCAAGCATGATCGCTCAGAATAAAATATCTCCTCATCAAACCTCAATACCTATATTATAAATTTAATAAGGGATCCTGACAGATCTACGTATTCATCATACACCCCAGGATGAAATACATTTTCTAATAGAATCTTTAGCACCAAATATAGTTTCATATGTTCTACTCACACAAGCTCCGACTAGTACAACAGTGTCCTTCACAGTCTCACATTTAGGGCCTAAAATGGTGTTACATTGATGGTGGAGTGGTAACTACTATGATAATCATACTCTATCATGGTTAATTTATCCTCCCATTTATGGCCCCATAAAAACATGACAATAAAATCAAATGCCCTAGAACTCAAAAAACCATGTTTACATTGACATATTTCTATTGTAGAAACACTAAGATTAAACGCAACAGAGTCTTAAAATCCTCCTACACTCTCTTTATAAATTTTATGATATGCTATCACCATGATCTAGAATTACCATCTCTATAATTAAATGAAGAAACATTACCTCATGCATACGCATGAATCACAAACTCTTCACTATGATATAATAGTATTCACCTAAATACAGGTGATACGTTAAGTGTTTCGACTTAGAAATTCTCCACTACATACTTGGACATAAAAACCGGTGTTGATGTGTCCTAATACGTCCTCATCCCTATATGAATAATGGATTAGGGAATGAAACCGCTATATCACCTCCTCTCATTACATGAATGGTTTCATTGTTTGTACTCAAATAAGAATGATTTGCTCCCCGCCTTTAGAAAATCTTTCTAGAACATGTCATGTGAATAACTTGTCATTAAAGGTCTCTAAATATATATAATCATCTTATACCTCCCTATCTCATTGAAGAATATAAGGGGTAATTACCATCGACTAGAGGTACAATATGCCATAATCACCCTCAATGGGAAATGAAAAAGAGGATAACTACTCGATCCCCAAGATCATAAAAGGTATAGAAAAGTTTTCATTGTCAGAATCTAATGTCGTGACCACACTATTGGGTGAAATTCAAGCATGTAGTACCTCATCCTATTCTAAATCCATTATCTCTGCCATGTTTGAGATGAAATATAATATGAATTGGAATTACCAAATTCATAGCTAACACTATGTGGGATCTAAATATAGATGGTACTTCCAATTAATTTTTTGAACCATCCTCAAATGTATCAGGGGATCCACCTCCGATGTGGTGTACAAAATTATTTCACTAAAGTGTAATACCATGAACCAATTCAATAATGGTTTGGAATCCTATCCATTTTTCTCACAAACAAATATGGAGAATCCAACACACCAAAAATTTGTCACCATGAACTCAAAGAAATCATAAAATCATTACAATTCTGATGGAACTCAGATCTGGTAAAAATATGATCTAAAGTAAAACTCATAGAATCAATTAATGCCAATCCACTAGTAAAAAAGTCATTGATTCTTGATAGTGGATAGTCCTCCCAGAATATATGCTTTTTATGTGACATCAATCCACCCAAAACCTCATGATCTCATATACCTCATATGTTATTAACAAAGTAATAACTAAGATAACACAATAGGTCTTAAGAAGTCATATATCTAGAAATATACCAGCTACACCTTCATCTCTCATAGCTTTATAGGGTTATCAGATATGATAGTATAAATATTAATCCATACCTAGGTGTATGACTATGTAGAAGACATAATTTTGATGGTGGTAGTCTAAATACATCCTTAGGGATGAAAACCATGAATCTATCCAACATAATAAGAAACTAAAAAAATCATATAATCAATTTTATACAAGATTTTTCCATCTAGATGATTGGAAATCAGTTGTATCATCATTAATGTGAGCTCATATATCTCAATGTGAAATTCCTTCTCCATAGATTTAGATAACTCCGTCCTAAAACATTGATGAACTATGACCCTTGCTGCTGATAGTCACCTGATAATGGATGCATGAAAACAAGTCCATACAGAGGGAAACATCATAGTAACTCACTTCTGAAAATAGAAAGGTTCTATGTCAGCATCTATCTCCTATCAAAATTAGGTAGAACTAACATTGGATGTGTTTGATCCCTGGTCCTTCATTGTAGGTGTCACTGACCACAAGGGTCAAGAAAAAGTGGCTCCACTAGAAACCCTATACCTTATAAAAGGATGAATTCATGGAAAAATGTTTGTTTCTTTGTAATAAATCTATAACTTGGGTAGAGAATAAAAACGTTATACCTTACAGAAAACCCAAAGACCATGAGTCATATAGCATACATCATAAATCCATCCTTACCACTGTATTCATGTTCTCTTCTACCAAGGATGGATCTAATACTTTAATATAATAAAATGACCTCAAACAAAAAAATTGAAGTAACTCTTCTTACACACATTTAAATTATACTCATTTTCTGGATCAGACTCTTGCACACTGTTTTATATCAAATCACAAGATTCAATATATAGGGTTGATGTATCCCAATTCATAGTGATTTTGATGTTATAACTACTATCCCCAACAAATAGCTCTACCAACACCCAGCATCGCCTTGGGGAATTCTCACAACCTATTCTACCATCAACAAATGTTATATCCAAGTGGTAAATTCACACCAAAAACATTAAACTGTGTTCTGACACCCTTGATGGGGGTTCTGCTTCACCATGACATCTGTAAATTCTCTATCTCTACAAATCAAGATGCATACTTTTCACTGGTGATCATTCATCTAGTTCTACTGGATCCAACTACTAATCCTAGAAGATGACTACTCACAAACATAGCCATCAGATCAATTTTGGTGTGTACATGTCAAAAAACCCTAACACCACCTACATCGAGTCCTTTACTACCTAAGGGCCCATCTCTCCATAAAATAGGAGAATTATCTATTATTGTATCATTTACATTGTTCCAATATTACAAGTATTTATTACATAACATAAAAGAGTAATCAAATACCCAGTATAGAATATATTTTCCACCGGATCCTTCTAATTATATATAAGCCTAAAAATAGGTGATGACACTAAACTATGACTATCTAGTGTAAATACCTCAGGAATGATTCCTTTATGTTAGTATTAATAGATCAACTTGTTTTATTTTTGAATCTGTATCAAAATCCATGTTATTTCATCATATAAATATCATGAATGTTATGAAAACATGCTATGATAAAAGAGAATATATAGTGAGATAACTCATGAAGGAAATTCAAACGACACAATCATGTATTATTCATGTACATTTGGTTCCCAACAACTGATAACTATATATTCCATGTTCATATGAAGTTATTAAAAATACTTGTGTAGGGATATGAATGTTACTACACCCACACTGAGATCTTTGGCCAGAAATTCACATTGGAGACACTCTTTCACCATTTCCCTATGTTCTCAACCAATCCACATCAAGGTATAAACTCTACATTGACCCGATTATCAACCAACTTTGAAATCACTCTGTAAAAACCTGACCCATAACGGCCTAAATTGCTAGAAGTATGTTGATTTTTACACCACAATTATAATTATAATAGAAAATGATCTAGGGAGAATCACTGGGATTGAATAAACATTAATTAGAGTCCTTAGAACATAATAATTATATGTTTTCACACAAAAATCACCAAGAAAAAGTGTAAAGAATAAATAAAGACCACAACATAAATAGTATAACCATGTATAAAATAACCTCTAGGGAATACATCATGGTATGATAGTGTAGAAAAACCCATAATGGGGAAAAATTTCCAACCTACCAAAAATGAACTCCCAACTTCGAAAGCACCGATTAAGGAACAAATAAGGAGAGATTAGCTCCTTATAAAAATATTTTACCACCAAATTCAATCAATTCACACAAATAATAATATACTCTTCTAGTTTAAATGCTAATATTCCTATTATTTAGATAAGACATGACATGTGTGTGAAAATCCCATGTAGGTGTGAGTATTTATATACCTAGTAGGATGATATGAAAACCAAAAATATTGAAATGTAAATATAAAATACAAGTCACCTCAACCCATGAAATGAGGGAAAAAAACCCCAACACATGTTCATAAGAATTCGAAATGAAAAATAAAGGCTATCTCCATATTCATATGCTGGATATGAATGACGAGTCAACCTATGTCTCCAAATTTCAATATAATATTCCGAATATCTTGTGTATCTATACAAGAAATTATGTGGTAGATCCAAACCTCACCATTTCATTTAACAGTCGATGGAAAATATATACTAACAAATCATTACATGTAACCTTTCTAGAATCAGAGTGGAGTAACCACACCTCACGAATGTGCACCAAAACCATGAGTGGAAAATCACTAGTCGAGTATCACTTCTGTCCTCAAAGTAATCCATGTATAGGACATAAACTTCACTACTACACTTCACAACTAATAGAGGGATACACATTAAAAAGGACCAACACCATGGTGTGTCATAGAGAAATATTCAATAGAAAGAGGAACAACACCCTAGTATGATACGGGTGATAGTAAATAGGTACAGTACCCATGTCTGTGTATGTTAATGGGTTCCAATCATTTGATATAGGATCCACACCCTAGTGTGATATGGGGTTTCACTCAATGTATATAGAAACCACACCATACTGATATATATGATCAAATCAATGGTTAGAGGACATGTTTTCGAGTGTGATAGGGGTGTAACTCAATGGATTGAATAACCATTGTATATTGTGATTAGGGAACCAATCAACCTAAAAAAGCAGTATGGTGACTGTCACACTATTGTGATATGGGAGTTTCCAACCTCGACATCTCTATGATGATTCTTCCCAATCATAGTTGTCAGTCAAGGATTTCTTCAAGATGTGTCACCCTCATAATAGGACGTGTCGTATCTCAAAATCCACTATCGTGGATAAAATCTTGTTCTGCGTGGAAAACAACACATAATAGACTACATTTGTTCCTATATCGAAGTCTTGAAGAAGGATACATAGATTTTAATACTCTATGGACGGTACACGCTTAGGGTCACATGATGTGTAACCTCTCCTATACACATAGACATGTCATTTCCAATACATAGAATAGCTATCCATGTGGAACTACATTGCATTTACAGTTGGTACACGACATGTCTTTTACATTGGGTCCTACATGTGTACCTCATATCTTTAACATGTACATTATATATCTCCCATGTACGTTAGGTTGTTCATGTGTATTGAGGTTATACTCAAGTAATAGGTCATTCCTGTGTAATCTTATATAATACTATGCTCTTGGTCATTCATTTTACCATATACACCCAAGGAACACACTATGATTCTAGTGCAAACTCACATGGTTTGTGAAAGTCCCACACAGTTTGTGATATCTAACATAGTAGAAACCCAATCCTTTGTAGCTAGGGGACTACATGACATGTATTATCTCGAACTACATGGTGTGTAGTTGGGGTCTAACTAAAATCTAATAGCCTTCCCTTGGGAGACTAGATCTTCCAACAACACTAATTCCACCACTATTTGACCACATGAAATCTACCAAAGTGAAAGGAAAAATTGTCATCCATAGTTTCCATGCTTCTAATGGCCAGAAATTAGAGGTCAAATATACTACATGGGAATCTGTCACATGTTCACCATCATTCGGAGTCTCGAATCCCATAACAACGAGCCACAATCATGAATCCATAATTATCTACCCAAAAACCCTTAATCATTTAATCATTTATTCTGCTTTCCAATACCTTGTAATTTGACCATGCTAGTATACAAACATGATTTTTCAAATGAAAACCTCATAGGGAAATAATGATGAACATAAAAATAATCATAGAAAACTCATGAAAATTTTAAATGATATATTTTGGTTGATGCAAACCCACCCAATGACCAAATATATTGGGATCAAGGCTGATATAATGGATAAATAAATATTATTTTGTATAAACAAATCAATTTTTATTCGACTAGTTTGACGAAAAATATTCACATATCAAGATAAAGAATATAAAAAAACATTCTGATCAAATCATATTGGTAGGGAACCACAAATAATGATATATTCTTAAATTATGTATAGGTATTTGGAGAATAACATGTCCTCTAGTGACAAATATGATCCAATTTGCTTTTAGTTGAACTCTAGATACACCTTGATCTGATCGTCGGTGTTCCCTAATCCCAGCCCACCAATGAAGAACAACTAATTCCACTTTACTAATATCCCTAGGTGATGTGGCATGCACTGTTGACTTCTTAAAATGATATATTTTAAGACAGAAAATTAGGTTAGTTGTTTTTAAATAAAATAAATAAAATAAATAAAATTATTTAATTATTTTAATTAAAATACCCTCCAATAGTCACCTCCCTCTGAAGGTATGAGTCCTACAATGACCCATAATTTTCATACATAAATATAAATTTTATTCAATGCATATTATTTACATTACATGATGATCTATTACATAATAATATAGTTATAGTGAATTTTTAAAATTGGTTTCATGGAAAACTGGTTTATAAATTAATTACATTTTTTGGCACATTGTTCTTCATAACAATCACCCTCTTTAGAAATATTATAAATAATAGGTTTATTTATCTCTTTAGGAAAAGAAACACATGAAATGGTGAAATATTATTATTAGTAATAGTAATAATGGAAGTTATCTAATATAAAATATTATTAACATGAGAATCAACATTTTACACTATGAACATAACTTTTTAAAACCATACACAACATATCATTGATGATAATATTCAGTAATGACATAAAAATGGTATGATAATAAGAAATTAATAATTAATGGTGATAAAAATGGTATATAACATGGATTTATTGAATAAAATTAAGAATAAAATACCTTATTTCAAGGAATACCACCATGAAATTCATAACATGTTAGGCTTGGGAAAACCACTTCTGTAACTATGTTGGGATTGAGGAAACCCCTCATTTACCATATCTTGGGATTGCGATAACCTCCAATGTATCCTTTGAGATCATAAAATATTATTAATTACAAAATTCATTGGAGGGATATATATGTCCCACCTATCACATAATGAAAATAATGTATACTTGTTTTAGAATACCACAAAACATCAATCATATCATAACCCAAGAAAATAAATGGTTTTCATAATCATTTCATTTTAGAATGACGTATGGAAAATGAACGGCTTTCATATACATCATATAATAAAAAACATAAAACATTCAAAAAATGAATAAATGTGGTATAATTTGATTATATCCCCAGTTAATATATAATTTCATTAATAGATTTCATCATAGATTGAAAAATGATTTTGAAATATCACACGGAAATTTTCATATAAAAAATTCTTTTTATATTTTCAATTCACTAATATAAAAAATTGCACACATATAAGGATAACATATTATTTGAAAACAACCTTGAAAAATTGTAATTTGATATTTGAATTATTTATTTTCCATAAAATTATGAAATTACATTCATTCTATATAAGTTAGAAAAAACACTCCTTTCACACAGTTGTAGAAAAAGTAAAAAACTAACTCATTGGATAAATGATAAGATGATTACATTGAAATAAATTTGTAAAATTGTCAAAATAAAATGGAATGTATTTAAAAAATAATAGGTTAATTTTAAAAAAATTGAATACCTTTTAATAGAACATGGATATGGAAGGAAAATATTCCCCATTGGTGACTTAAGCATAACAATAATAAATAATGTTGTGATTGTTAACTATACCCTTTCCAATTTTGTATCTTTGGAACCATAATACCCATGAAATACAATAATCAAATGAACACTTAAATATAATGAAAATAACCATAATCATGATATAACATATTAAATTATATATATTCACCCTAAAAATATTTTATGTATATTGAATATGTCTCATGGAAGTTATGTTGTGGTGAGAAACACTTACCAGGAGATCATCATGATTCAAAGGAACTCTAAACCTATAGAAAATGAAATAAAATTTATTATATTTTAATATAATAATAATTTAAATAAATAACTTATCATAAATATATATATATATATATAGTGAATTGATATATGTGTTTCTAGTCATTCATAGAATGTAGAGATAGAAAAATGAATTATACCATCCATGGAGATGGTAAGTCGTAGCGACGCATGAATAATATTTTTCTTTTTGATTAATAGAATCTATGAAAAATAAATATAAATTATCCTTTACCAAATCATTAATATATAATATATATAAAATATTTTCATTAAATTCATCCACATTTCTATCCATGTAAAATATATATTAAAAAAGAATCACATCACTTTATGAAGGTGGAAGTCCACAAGTATGCACGAGACACATTGTGGTTCCCTATAAGATTGAATGTTAAAAAGGTATAAATTATATTGTCATTAATGAAGTATATTTTTTTCATAAAATTAAGGTAAAATTATTAATCCCATCATGATACCCATCTATAAAATACAGTGATTAGAAGTGAATTGTATCGCTCTGTAGAGATGGTAAGTCATACATAAGTACGAGTGATGACATCACTTCCCAATTTATTGAAAGAGGGTGGATAATAGTTATTTCATAACAATTATAAAATTCCATCATATTTTAGATAATTACTATATATTTTTTTGGAAAATAAAATCATTAATTGGATATAAAAAATAAGTTAATTAAATAATGTGATGGGTAAAAGAAATTACCTCTTTTTTTGAACAAACTCTTTTAGATTTCTTACAAGGGATCATATGGATAGCTTTTTAGTGGGATAGAACCAATAAAATTTTAATTATTATTTTTATGAGTTAATTTATAATAATTTTTAAGTATGCTAGGCTCAAATGGGCATGAAGATGTCAAGGAATTGGATTCCACTTATAATGTATGTGAAGGGAACATTGGAAATTTCTTGAAAGATTAAAATATTATAAAGTCATTTTCAATTCATATGGTTCGAAATTGACTATAAATTCACAAAAGGAAAAATTTCAGACCATATATTATCCTATATATCCTTCTTTAATATTTTGATGATTTATAAATAAATTAATAAAATATTAATTTCATAAGATATCATTTTTTTTAATTTTGACAATATTTGATACATTTATTTTAATAACATCTAGAAAATAATAAAAATTTAAAACAAATATTATAATATATCCCATTAATGGTATATTAATAAAAAAAGCATATAATTTTAATGATTTCAAATTATTTTACCAATAATATTTTTAAAATCAATTATTTGATTTTTATATTAATTGAATATTTATTGTTTTTACGTTGTGAAAAAATTTAATAAAATTATATAATTACAAAAAACTATAAATAAATTACCATAATTAATTTAATTTTATTATTCAAAAAATAACTATCAATATTCATCTGAAATTAATTTTTCTCCTATGTGATCAGATATATTATATTTAAAACTAAGAGAGTGATATTTTTTATGTTTTATTGATTTATATAATATATAAGGAATTTTCATTGAAAATGGTCAATGAAACTAATTAATTTGAATAGTAAGGTGATCATAGAGGAATAAATTTAAATTAATAATAATTATGATGAAGATATCTGTAATAATCACAATTTTTTACCCTACGTTAAACTAATTTACTCATTATATAGATGATAAATTTTATTGCCGTTACTGTTAATTTTGTAAAAAATAAAAGGGGTATTTTGGACAAATTTAGACCTTCCGATTTAAAAAATTGATTCCATTTTTCATGATTTAAAACAGATAATTATACTTATTTAATTTGTAATCAAATATAAAAATGCAATGAAAAATGATTCTCAAAGAAATTGTTATTTTTAAATATAAAATTTTTTTATGATACATTTATATATTAATTCAATTTAAAAAAACATCTTGGGTTTATTTTAGAAAAATATACTAATTAAAATTATAAAATAATCCAAGACCTGATTTTGCATTTTAAATACTTGAAAAGAAATTAAAAATTTATATTAAATGTGTTTATTTTTTAAAACTCATTAAATACTCATCCTTTTTAGAAAAAAACCAAAATTTCACCGTTCGATAATTTTATATGATGATTTCAAAAATTATGTTCATTTTAAAAAAAATTATTTATAAAAATTTTATTTAATATTTTCTAAAATAAGTATTTAATAAATTTAGGGATGAAAATGTATTTTTGAGAAATAAAAAGTGTTTACAAAAAATTGAATTATTAATCACCAATAATTTATTAGGTACCTATTATATAATTTCCAAATGAGTAAATACCATTCATAGCTTCCCATGAAATTTATATTTCATTTATTAATGAAAAATATTTATTTAAAGAATATCATTGTATATTTAAACTCACAGTCTCATGTAACCCATGATATCTATGATGTTTAATTATTTTAATATATATATATATATTTCATAGATTTTAATGGATTAACAATCTCCCCTAATTAATAAATTGTTTCAACACACATTTCTCTTTATATAAGGGTTTGACATTTGATAATTCTTTTATGGAACCCAACATCATAAAAAGGCTAAATAAATATTCCCTTCGATAAGTGAAAATGGAAAATACAAAGGTCAAATGGGATAATTAAAACATATGATTCTAGATATGATATAATTATTGGGATGTTAAAATATGAAATATAAGAAGAACCTAACTATGATGGATAGATAAAGAGTGATTGAGAACATGGTGAGTTGAAATTCAATGACCCCAACACCATAAATAAATATTGAGTAAAAAGAAATAAATTTATTCAGAATTGAATGATATTGAACATAAATGTTTTTCTAATATCCTGTTGAAATACTTGATGAATTATCCTACCATATATGAAATGAAAACAAGGAAATGTAGTTGGATGATATGTGTAACTTCATAATTTAATCAAATTCCACCACAATCTCATCTATTACTCTAAATGATGAGTATTCAAGATGATTTTATCATTCCAAAATAATAAAAATAATCTTCTTAGGTTCCTATAATTCTACAAAATAATAATAATTTATTCATTCTATATCTAGGAAGAACAAAAAAATATTAAAACAATGTAAGATAATTTTCAAAAACAATAGTAATTTATATAGTGAAATACTAAAATAATAAAAAATCAATAGAAATACACAATGTCCAAATTAAATAATTCCACATTGAAATTTCATAAAAATTATTCAAAATACTCTCAACCATGTTTTAACCCCCAATATTAGAATTAATTGATAAAATATTCTTGCTAGATTAATATAAATTTTTTCTCCAATCATCATTAGTTACTTATAAAGTCGTACATCTTAATTTAAAGGATTTTATCATATAACAACAAATATATTATAATCATTTTAATAAATAATAAACCATATATACAAAATTACCCAATGACATATATATTAAAGAATATTTTAACATTGTAGGTAATATTATATCATTCATCAAAAATCCCCCAAATTGAAAGAGAATTATTCGAAAATAATACTGCACATTAGACAAAATTTTTATGTATAAATCAACACTATAATTTTCTTCCATAAATATCATTAATCATCTAAAAATTATATTACATAAAATCTTATTTGGGGGTTTATTTATTTCATCTCTTGATCATTATAAAACATACAAACCACTAGTGGTATATATAACTCTTAATATATCCTCAAATTAAAACATATATTTTTCAAAAAATAATACCATCCATATTCATCAATTATTTTCAATTATAGTTTATAATTTTCCCTATATCAAAAAAATTCAATAATCATCAACAAATATGCCCTAAATCAGATTTTCATAAAATCACTAAAAATTTTACAAAGTCATCAATAATATCCAATATATGTTACCAACAATAATTATCTCTTTATCCAAAAAAAATATTATTATCCCCACATCTGTTTAGGGTTATCAATCTTTCAATCATGTGTTTCAAAAAAAAAGCAACTTATCACTGAATCACCTTTCTAGGTTATCCATACCATTCATCATATTCTTCAAAGCTATCATAAAATCTATAATAGAATAATCCTAAAATATTTCCTGATTATCATTATATTTTGTAAGTAAAACCTTATTAAGGGGTTTATTTATTTCATTTCATGATCACTCTAAGACTTATAAACCCCTTATGGTATCTATATATCTATTAATATATAATCAAATTAAAACATATGTGTTTCAAAAAAAATTAATACCATCCATATTCATAAATTATATTCAATTATTTTTTAAAATATTCCTTAACTTAAAAAATTAAATAATCATCAACAAAGATGACCTAAATAAACTTTTCATCAAATCACTAACCAATTTAGAAAGTCACCAATAATATCCAATTGACATTATCAACATAAATTATCTCTTTTTCCAAAATAAATATTATTATCCCCACATCTATGAAGGGTTATCTATACCTCGATCATGTGTTCCAACAAAATACCCACTTATCACTGAATCACATTTCTAGGTTGTCCATACCATTAAGCATATTCTTGAAAACCTATCATAAAAACTACTATATAATAATCCATAAATGTATCCTTATTATCGTAATATTTGGTAACAAAAAATATCTTATAATACTTATAATACTAGCACATTATAATTTTTAAAACTCAATAAATAATGAGACCATTCCTTCAACATTCTTCATAAACCTTTAACCATGCTTCAACATTATCATAACCCTAACAAAAAATATTTATCCCTTCCAAATTTCACATTTTATAGGAATAATATTTTTTTATTTGAATTTTATCCATTAATTTTAATATTTGGGAATATTATTTCACAAATCTTATACTCCTAGAATTTGAACCACCCGATTGTGGGTTGTAATTCAGTGGATATTTCTCAATATTTTATCATTAGATAACTTCTTCTAAACACATTGACATTCAGTTTCATGATAATTTTCCTTTTCACATTTAAAATATTTACTTGTACCCTTAATAAATATCCCCCATGTTTCCTTCAATGCATTATATAACATCCCAATATTTTTAGTATGTTTCTTTTTAACTTTAACCTCTTTAATAACATAAATTTCATGCACCACCCAACTTAAACGACCAATGAAATATTATTATGTGATTATAATAACCAATGACTGAAATTTCTAATAATGAATATTATTAACCAAATTATGTAATATATAATTTTATAACTAAATATTAATTTAGTAACTTATCCATTATAAATATTCACTTAGTTTTTGTAAAATCATTTTATTCATCAAAATGTTAGTTTTATTCATAAATAGTTTCCTTACATTTTGTTAGAAGCTGTTATAATAAATTTATAGAAATTAAAAAATTATTTTATAGATGTAATATAATTTTTTAAATAATCTTATAAAAAATATATTCTGGTGATTTTTTTCTGAATTTTATAAAAAGATTTATTTTTAGGGGAATTTTAAAGAAAATAGATTTTTTTAAAACCATTAATTTCTAAATATTAAATGTAATTTTATGATTTTAATTTTATATAAATTTAAATTAAGTAATATTTCTATATACATAATTAAATTAATTTCATTTTAATTATCAGTTTTCTATATTTTTTTATAAGCACATTTTTGGACTTAATAATGCATTTTTTAAGAAAATCGATTTTCACTTTGTATTCCATGATTAATTTTATACTGAGTACTGAAAATTATTTGTTTTAAATTTTACAAAATTATTTATATATTTTATATCATAAGCTCAAAATTTATTACATATTTATTTCTTTTTTCCAATATGAATAGTAAATTGGGTATTTTTGGATAAAACAATTGATAAAGACTCTAAAATGACCCTGAAACATGGTCTAATTTTATTGGATGAAAAAATATAGACCATATTATTCTGGGATCATATATGTTACCACATAGATCCATTAGTAAGTTATTATGACCGATATAATATATTATTTAAATAAAATGAAAACAAGAAATATTCAAGATTTTAATAAATATAAAAAATTTAATATCATATTATCTAAAAGTTATCTCTAACTATAAATATTAATTTTAATTATAAAATAAAATTATTCATTTTGGGATTTTTTTTATAAAAAATAATTACATTATATTCTTACATAATGAAAATGATGTAATTATTTTATTATTGTAAATATCAAATTAATGCTATAAAATAATAAAAAATATATATAATTTGATATAATTGATGGGATAAAAAATTTATATTGTTTTGAATTTTTAAGAATGTTATAAAATATAGTATTCTAATTATAGGTGATATATTGATATTATTAATGTGAAATTAATGAATTGTTCTTAAAACTGATATTATAAATATTTTATTGTAAATAATATTTTATAAAATGATATAAAATTCATAAATAATATAAATTTTTAAATATTATTGGAATAAGGATTAGAATTTAATATTTGATACATTAAAGGGGCCTTAAGATTTTATAGTATCTATATTTACCCTTGAAGAGTTAAAAATCTATGTTGTCGTGATAACAGTTAAAGAAAATAAATTTGTGTCTAAACCTAATGATAACGGTAGAAAATTAGTCAAGAAATATATATTTTATTGGATTAATGAATTCAGACCCATTATAATATTATAATCTAAACTAATAAATTTTTATCCTTTTTAAATATAAAAGTAGTTTATTATAAATTAATATTCTATGAAACTCCTAAAATGTTCCTCAAGTAAATTATAAAATGGAACTCCTTCCATTACTTATTAAAATAAAATTAAACATATAGATTGAAAATTATCTTCCAAATAATTTTCTAAAATTATATATAAAAGTTATCGAGGACAAATCCTCTGGAAAATACCGGCCTTAAGTCCCTTAAAAAGATATATAAAATAAATACTGTGAAGAAGAGGTAATCATTTTTATAAACTCTTTCAACATTATTTCTTCTTTTAAATTCTCATCATGAGTTTTTTTCATCCTAAAATAATATGTAAAGTATAATGGATATATTTATATGTTATTATGATAATTTGAAAACTATATTCCAGCTTTTATCAATCCTATGAATAATTATGGAACTACACATGTGTAGGTACAACATACCGTCTCCACATAGTCGTGTAATAGGTTTTTCATCACCACATTAAATGGATAGTTATAAATAAGGATATAATTGATATATATGATAATTATGACATGATATTGATTTAATAATATTAATATTCCAACCATGTCCTTTCTATTTCACACATTAATGGAAGGATATCATTGCTCATGCATATGTTTAGACAACCATCGTCATGACGTGATGCTTTTCATTTTTGATGTTCAACATTAAGGATTTTTTCTTTATATATATATATAATGAGTAAATATGAAATATATTACCATAATAAATTTATATAGATGGTTGAAAAATGTCCTATTCAAAATAGAAGAGACCTCCATGAATATACATGCATAGAAAACAAAATAACTTAACCACTGAGAAAGTAGTAATAATGTAATTTTATTAAAAATGGGTGATAAGATGATTTGAAAGGATCATATATGGTATAATAAATATTAATATATGGTACCAATATAAATTAATTACATTATTAAAAACCATTATACAAGAGGTTAAATATATATAAATTATATGAATGAATAAGGTACATGATTTATTAACAAAATTTCCATTAATTGGGTTAAAAATCTACCTAATTTATTTTTTTCATGCTAAGATTATGTGAAAAATGAATTATTATAATAATTGTTATTATTTTTTTGTTATTTTAAATTGTTTTATAGAAAATATAAAAATTCAATTCAATTTTTTAATTCAGACTTCTATTACATTATGTTTTATGGGACTTTATCTGAATTTTCTTTCCTTGAGGTATATTTTGATATTATATATCTATTTTATTTCATGAGGTTTATATAACACACCATTTACATTTTATTTCATGAATTTATTTTTTCTCAGGATAAATAATGTTTCATTAATTGTTATTCAATCATTTTTAATATATATTAACTATTTACATATCAGTAATGTTTTCTTTCATAAGCTTATATTTATTAGATATTGTTTAAGATTAGGTTTTTATTGAGGAAAATTTTATTTAAATGGAAACATTTTTTAATATAAGGTTTCCAAAAACAAATTTAAAAATTTTAAAAAATATTTATCATTTGATTTTTGAGCAATTTTTTATTTTTACCAAATAATTAGAAATGAATATTCATGTTATTTTGAAAATAATTTACATTTTTATTTTACCAAAATATGAAAGGAGTATCTTTTGAAAGTATATATCTTGATTGGGAGTTTCAACATGATATTTCAAAATATATTTAATGTTTATTTTCAAAAAAAATTATTTCAAAAAATTAAACATTTTGTTTTTAATGGTTATATTCAAAACAAAAATTATGTTTTTATAAAAACGTTTTTAGGGATATTTTTATATTATTTATATTAAGAAATTATATCCACCCTAAATATAAATAATAATAAAAAATGGATATGTTTTATTTATATCATTATTATTATTTATTTACATTTTTTATGATTAGTTTGACATTGGAAATTCTATTTGGATTTCATTTTCCATATATTCTATCTGGTTTGTGGTTATTTATTATGGAATGTTTTCATTTTTTGTATTCTAGTTTTTTATACAAATATTATATTTAAAAACATTAATAAGAAGACTGAATTTCACATAGTAAGTGATGGATGGTTACTTCTATATCCTATAAATGCATTTCTAGTTCTCAAGAGACAAATTAGTTTTGGCATTAGATGATGTACTACCCATTTATGGATGGTGTCATTAAAAAATAATAAATTGCATGATTATGATGACCTATATTAAGAATTCAAACATTATGAATTCAGTTCTTGATATTCCATGTGATTATTTGATTTCTATAATATATATGGTTAGGTTTCTTCATAGTGTAATTTTTATATGTAAATGTTTGATCATCTGGTATTCTAACCTTTTTAAGCTAAATTTATTAATTAAATGGAATGTGTTTCAGTAATTTTCCTTTTTATATATCTTATTCTTTATTTATTAATAGCATACAATGTATAATTACAGTTAAAAAGATTATAAACTCATCAATTATGTATATTTAATTTTTTTCCTATAATAAGATGAAGTATTTTGTAATAGATATACAGGGATACACTAGGTGGAATAATGAAGTTCTCAAAAAAAATTATTCTATGTTTTAAACTCTATTGTGAACATCATGTATGTTTCTAGTTTACCAAGTGTACTACACTATTCATTCCATTTGGGATTATATTACTTGTATCTTATGACAATGAAATAAATTAACCACCCACTCTTGGTTTCGGGGGTTTGGGTATTTAATGTGGGTATCATGAAATGTTTAGATAGAAAAAATCAGAACTATATTTAGAAAAACATAAATTAGAGAAGAAAATCCTATGATAGAATTTCAAATATATACAAATTAACTAATCATAGGATTTATTGAAATTTTTACCTATACTTAATAATTATATTATTTTATCAATAGATTTGTTATTATAAATTATGTTTCATAATGATATGATGTAGTACAGTGTATTCAATTATTCTAGAAATTTCATCTGGCACAAAAAATGGAATCAGTATCAATGAAAAATATTCAAAAGAGTAATAATGATCATTTCATTGATGAGTTTATTAAAATATTTTGAATTGATATAATGTTAAATTAGTTCCCATACTATGAATATATAGTATAATTTGATAACAAGATATAAAAATAATTCACTAATTCTTATGACTTCAAAAAGAATTAACTAATGAAGGGAATGGAAATTAAAAGATCGTATAAAGGGATGAAGGGATAACATTGATTTTTCAAATAGTGATACTTGTAGAAATAAATACCTTTGTACATGAAGAAAATTAAAAGGAGTGTTTTCATTGTTTTTGGAAATAATCCACAATTCTCATGATTACAATAATAATAATAAAAATTTAAATATTAAATTCTTCTATAATAAGTGTTTGGGGCACAAAAGAAAACAAATTATTAAATATTCAAGGGAATATACCTCTGAATAACTTAACGAACCATGTTAAATTTTATTTAATATTAATGAACTGTAATGATAATAGTCTTTGTGTATTTGGATCCATGATATATATTATGAAACTATTTTTGGAATTATAATTATAATATTAATTAAATGAATAAGTATTTTATGGTAGTAGTACTTCATTACGTATTTAAGGGTTTGTAATGAATATTACAGGTAACCATTAGAATTTAGTTCCTTGATAAGTGGATATTTCTTTAAACATTAGATTTAGAGAAGAAAAAATTAAAATGATCATTATTTTTGAGATAATAATGATAAAGATATTTTTTATGTTGTAATAAGAGATACATTTTTTTGGTTAAAATCAGATGACATGTTGATTTTGTAAATTTAGTTACCTTTATTCTAAATTTTTAGTCATTGAATTTGGATGGATATAATTTGGATGAGTCTTATGATTAACTACTTGTGGAATGGATTATGTTGAACCTTTTATATTATTCATTATTGATAGCAAGTGTTAACAATTATAATTTTATTATTAATTTAAAGTCTGAAAGAATAACTTGTTAATATTATTGTTATTTAAAGTTATTCAAGTAAAAAATAATCTTGAACATACATTTCCCTGCATATGGGATGAAGTGAAAATTGATAAAATCACAAAAAGGGATGAGATTATTCTTTTAATGGGATAAAATCAGTTATGCTGATTTTCTCAAGTTGATGACATGGTAGTAGAGAATCCATCAACTCTAGGAAAAGAATTTTTAAAAAAACATTATCCATTTATATTTCATATTTCTAAATCAAGGGTCATTTACGAATTCCTAAATTCATGGGTTTGTGATGGATAAATTTCTAATTACCTTATTCTTTATAACTCTTTATCGGATCCAAATAGTTATATTTCACTTCCATGATAAATATTCTAAATTCCAATTAATTTTAGTATTTTCAAATCATATATTCTTTTTGACCTTTACATACCATTTTCCCTCTTATTAAGAGGTTTCTTTATTACCCATATTTATGATCAATGTGTTACACAACTTTATTTTTAACTTTCAAATTTCGATTTTCGAAGTGATATAATAAATTTTTATAATTATATTTATTTAATGGGGAATAATTTAACACGCAATTATTTTATAGAATGGATCTTTTTAAATTTAACATATTTGATATATCTCGTTTCACACAACATCCAATATAAAAAATACTGAAATATTATTATATGATCATTACAAACCTAGACATTAAATTGGAAAGAAATTATTTTATTAACTAAATTAATAATTTTATAATTTTTCTAATCTGTGTAACTTTATTAATTAATTAATTATTAATAAGGACTTCAATTTTATTAAAATCACATTATTTTTCAAAAAATATGTTTTCTTCAAAAATGGGTTTTAGGCTTTTGGTCAGTAAATATTATTTTCAATTTATTGACCCTATATAAGTTTTATTTAATAAGAATAATGTATATTTTTTTAATTATAATATCAAAATGAGATTATGGTGAATTTTATCATATTTTATAAAGAGATTGATTTTTAGTGAACAGTTAAAAATAATGTCTTTTATAAAAGTTTCAATTTCATTATATCAAAATATTTTTTTATAATTTTTATTTAATATAAAATTAGATTATGTACTATTTAGTTATATATAATCAAATTAATTTCATTTTAATCATCCTTATACCATATTTTTATATATATTTTTTTCTTTAAAATTCATTTTTCAAGAAAATTGTTTTTCTTTGCATTTTACAACTTTAATTTTCAATTAAATTCCTCAAATTATGTGTTCATCAAATTTTAAAAATAGATATCACATTTTTATTCATAATGTATAAATTTATTAAATATTTCCATGTTATTATTGGCCAATATAAATAGTAGCAATGGTAATTATCTTTACAACATTAAAGGGTATATTGGGTAATATAATTTAAAAATAAAATGACAAGAATAAAAAATAACCCAAAAACATGAACCTGTTTTATTAGAGAAGTATTTTTTCTATTAGTGTTCTTTTTTCAAATATATAACCACTAATTTCTATTATGAAGTGATTATGACCAATATAATATTTTATTTAGAGAAAATTAAATTATGTTAGATTTGTGAATTTAATAACTATAACATTAGAAATGTTGTGTTATCCAAATTATTTCATTGAATAAAAATAGTTCTTTGATATATATAATATTTATATCCTTCACTAAAATTTAGTTTTAATTATTAATAAATAAATAATTAGATTATATTCTTACACAATGTTGTTGCAATTAATATTTTTTTAATATAAATATCAAATAAATGTTATTAAAAATATTAAAATAAATATAATATAAGATAATTAATTTGATAAATGAATTCATAGATTACCTTGACATTTTACTAAAGTAATAAAATATATGGATCAAATTATTAGTGTTATCTGGATATTATTATTTTTAATATAATGAATATTTCTTAAAATTATCATTATGAATATGTTATTGTAAATAATATTTTATTAAATGATATAAAATTAAAAAAATACTAAATTAGATAAAATTATTGGGATATAGTGTAAAATTATATCCATGGAACATTTATGGGTCCCTTGTAATTGAAAGGTGACTATATAAACCCACAATGATTAAAAATCCTTGTTTCCATGGTACGATTTAAAGAGGATAAATAATGGTTAAATCCAAACAACGAGGATATAAATTTATTTAATACTTTTCTAATTTTTATGATATGAGGTTATTATAAACCCATAATCATCTTATCTTAGATATTTATATGTTTCTATCCATTTGTAATTGAGAATTATTATATATTAATTAATTATTCTAGAAAATTCATAATGTAATCATCAGAACAATTAAAAAAAATTCTCCTTCTTTTACTTATTTAACCACATTGATCTGTCTCGATCAGCCCAATACTAACGATTAATTTTATAATATTAAAAATACATATTCCGGATGTTCTAGTATCCTCAAAATAAAAATCTTAACTCCCTTAATAAAATATCTTATAAAATTCCACCATATAAGAGGTAATCATTTTTATCAACACTTTCAATTTATTTTTCATATAAATCATCTTCAATTTTTTCCAAATTATAATAAAAAATCCTTTATCATCCAAATACTAATTTTATTATGATTATGAAACTACTACATCCTACCATTTATTTATCCATTGAAAAATGAAAGCATTACACGAGCATAAAAATAGATTACCATCTCAGTATAGTACATCAATGTGTTTTTGATCACCACATTATAATAATGAAAATAATGAATATTAATGGAAAATATAAATTGAAAATAATTACTAATAATTAACTTTTCCCCAAATTTCATAACATTTAACCCACCAATGGAATGATATCACCATTCATACATACATAGGTCCAACCATCTCCACAACAAGTTGTGACGCATTTTCCTTGTTCAACAGTATGCATTGGTCATAAATATATATATATATATATATATATATATATATATATTATGACACATATGTCCTTATTTTAATTCTGGTGATGATGTAACTATATCCCATGCTCCTGAATTATGACTTACATGACCAAACATGCTTAGAAATATGAGGTAGTTATCACCAAAAAATGGTTAATAATGAAATATTTAAATAAAACAGGATATAATATGATATAATACGATAACAAAGTAATATCAAAAATATGATAAGGGTTCAGGTATATATCAATAAAACAATTGAAATAATTATAAATGAATTTATAGAATAATCAAGTAATGTAAACATTGATGCATGGCACTTCTTAATTCAATTTCCATTAATATTTTCAAACATATACCACAATAATTTTGTCATGTTAATATTTTCTAGAACATTAATATTTATTATATTATGTTTTATTTACAATTTTTTATGTGAATTTACAATATATATATATATAACAACCCTAATCGTTATTTCACACTTATTCATAATTTATTACATAAACTCTTCACTTGATACAACAAAGAAGATCAATAGGTCTAATTTATTTTGGGATAAGGAACATTACATAACAACATAAAACATTAATGAAAACATCTTTTTGTAAAACTACTTTTACATGAACACGCCCATTCCTTCTTACTTATCATTTGATGGGATAACCTAATGAAATTAATAAAAAGTGTAATATATAAAGCCCAGTAAGGTAGTAAACAAGGAATAACAATAATAATACAGTACATGTTGGGAAATAGGAATATCAATGTAGCATAATAGAAACATCAACATAAAGGCATGGTATAACATGATTATCAGAATAAGGAAATGTAGCATCTACATTTAACATGATGTTAACCTCGGCCAAGGATCATTTCACATAGATCATGTGTAAACCCTCATTAAACTTGAATAAGAATTATTAAAATTACATTATACTTAAAGTATCATGATACTAATCTTTACCTAATGCAATGGAGTGCTATCTAGGCACACCCTTAATAATTATTTCATTTCACGCATAAATGTGCCACATATATAATACAATAGGGATTATATCAAAATAATAATTTTTTTCAAGAATAATAGACATGGAATATGTATATGAAACTATATAATCAATTCGTAAATGTGCATAAAGTTGAATACTCATTATATGGAAATGGTCTTGGTACTCACTACACAATGACTTTGGTTTGGAAAATTGTGCTGCAATTTTGGCAGCATAACGGCGTGACATAAGAATTCATAAAAAAGGATGATGAGCAGGAAAGGGATGTCTCATCATATTTACAAGAAATGGATTGTAAGGGTGTCATATATATACATTTCCCTACATATGTAATGTAATTTAGATTCATAAAACAAAAAAACTCATCAATGTAAAGGAGGAGAGAGAAATCCCATACGAAATTTTTGCATGGTAACGAGTATACATGGGAGGAATTAATGAGAGAAAAAGGTGTTTCTAATGATTCAAAAATAAAAAGGTCAGTATTAGGTAGGTTTGAAATCATACCCCAATATTTTTAATTGAAAAAAATGTATAAAAATATAATGAAATTTTCACAAAATGAGAAACAAATAAGTTTCTTACTTGGAAGTGTTATCCCAAATGCTTTGGAGTGTCTTAAGAGAGACTTCTTTACAGCATGGGGTACTTTGGAAGGATTCAAAAGGGAGGAGGGAATATTTTGGTAGAGATCCAATGGCTTTGAGTGAAGATGATGTTCATGTCCGGGTGGTTTTATATATGAAAACAAAAGGGAATTCTTTATTATTTAGGTCTTGGACCCCACACATTAAACTAATCAAAACTAAAAACCAAAAAAATAGTTTTTCCCAAAGGGGAATGGAAAATATTATTTTATAAGTTCAAAGGATGATTTTATTAAATTAATATGCCTCCTTTTGTGGAAGAGAGTCACACTTTCTAGGAAATCAATTTAAAAGTAAAAAAGTTTTATAATCCTTTTAGGGACCTCTAATGCTTTTTACAATAAATGATACCAACATAAAATCACCTTTTTAATGGAAAAACTTATATTGGCCGAAACATCTATTTATTTAATTTTATTGTACCTCTATTGTGTCATTATGATATACTAGATCACATTATATATTTAATCGATATTTAATATTTACACAAAAATTCCACTGCTCAGAAAATTATGAAACATTCACCATTGAAGAATTTCGACATCCTGATTCCAAAAATAACATTCATTTTATCTAAATAATATTCTATATTTCTTTTTTTTTTATTAAAATAAAAACCTACATTTCTCAAAAATTCATGGGTTTTGGGAAAAACGGTTTTTAAACCTTAATAAAAATTATAATTTTATTCCTAAAAATTATATGATCATTTATATTTAAAAATATATAATATAGTAATAATGTTTTATTAAATTTTTTTTTAATTTAAAATTCCATTACATCATCAAAATATATTTCATAATTGAATATTAACTAAAATTATAATATGTTTTTTAAAAACATTTAAAAGGTAAAAATAATAGAATCAATATATATTGATTATTATATTAAAAAATAATTAAAATAATCATATTTATAAGGTATTTTTACATAACCATAGATAACAATCACTTATAACCAAAGGGTAAGGTGTGCGATGGTTACAAACTCTTGGGGTGGCTCGGGTAACATAGCTTAGGTGGTAATCTCTATCAACTTCTACTTCTCCCATAGGCGGTCCTGTACGAGCATAACATGTGGAATATCGGCTTGGTATTGGTCAAGAGTGAAGCACAATGATGCCACATGATTTCCAATCTCCAACAAATGGTCTTAATATGAAGAAATTATACTCTATGAGTCAATTACATCATTTTTCTAAGTAAATTGGATTTATTAAAGCCCTATATTCCTACTAATCATCTGATCACTAATCGACAACTATATTATCAATGGAAACAATTCTTAAGGATATTTTTAATTACAAAGTCATAAAATCAAAGAAGTTCATATATTATATAACCATTTAACTTAATAATTCAATTAATTAGATCAAGAAGAATTTTTATTAATGAAACTTTGTGTTGTTATATTATTACCCCTTTATGAAATTTCTATTTTGTAATTTTCCTTTCCCATACAAAAAAATACGTGGGTAACTTTTCTTCATCACTTCCTCTAATTCCCACATTGCCTCTTCATACTTCTAGTTTCGCCACAACACCGTGATGAGGGGAATTGTCTTATGTCGTAGATCTTTTTCTCTATGATATAACATTTTCACCATCATATCTTCATTTTAGAGGTCATTGTCTAATGTAACCACCTCCAGATTGAGTATATATGATGGGTCAGGTATGGACTTCCTCAAGAATGATACATGGAATACTCCATGTACTTGAGATAGAATCTCTGGGAGTTAATGTCGATAGGCCACATATCCAAAGTGATCAAGGATCTCGAAAGGGCTTATGTACCTTTGACTAAGCCTTCTCTTCATGTGAAATCTCACAACTCTCTTCCATGATGATATGTAGAGGAATACCTTTTCTCCAACATCAACCACAAGGTCTTGTCGATGATTTATCAGCATAGATATTTTGTCAACTCTGAGTAGCTTTAATATAACGTTGGATGGAATTACCTTATCCACTACATCTTCGACCATTTCTAGACCTAAGGGTTTTTTCTCCCCAACATCATCCCAACATGTTGGTGTCTTTCACCTCTTCCCATACAAGGCATCATAAATTTCCATTTATATGCTTAAGTGGAAACTATTATTGTAAGAGAACTCACCCAGATGAATATGTTGATATCATACTCCTTTGATGTCCATTGTCCATGATCTCCACATGTCCTTAAGTGTTTTGATATTACACTCAATTTGGCCATCGTTTTGATGATGATAATTTGTACTACAGTTTATCTTATTATTCATATCATGTTGAATACTCTTCCAGGACATAGAGGTGAATCTTGGGTCATGATTGAAACAATTTATAGTGCTATTACATGATACCTTACCACTTCTATGATACATATCTATTCCAATTCATCGAGTGAGAAATCCTCTTCAATTTCAATGAAGTGCGCAGATATTGTAAGAAGATCCATAATAACCCAGAAAACATTGTTTCCATTTGATGTCTTCAGTTCCCTAGTCAAAAATTATGAGATGATGTTCTCCCATTTCTTTATTGATAAGGGTAATGGTTTCATCATGACCATATATTTATTTATCTCAGCCATCACTTTTTGACAAACCAAGAACATTGATGTATACTCAGTGATCTTATTCTTCATGTTATCAAACAAATAATTCTATTGGATATATCAAAACATCTTTGTGTTTCCTAGGTTAATGGAAAAATTCGATCTATGTGAATCATCCAAAAGATGTTTCTTTAACTATGGATGTGGTGGAATACATAGGCTTTTCCCAAATCTCCCAATTCCTTTATCTATAACATTGAAATCTGAAGATTTCCCTTTTATTATAGCTTCCACATTATTCTTTATTCTCACATAATCCTTTTGATCATCCATTAACCATTCTGAAAGATATATATGAGAAATAATTGGTGAAAGTGTTGATGATGTGTCCCTTCTATATGATTCCCTTGTCCATCTTCATTAAAATTTAATAAGATTAGATACTTTTCATTTCATATCGATAAAAGAATTGTTGGGTATATTTTATATAGAGCATCGTCCACCTTGTTCACTCTCCTATGGTGGTAATGGATTGAGCAGTCATATCCTTTGATCGTCTCTAAACATATTCATTAGGGCATGTTTGAATCCTTCTATGTGAATATATACATCATTCTATTGTGATCAGTGTATATTTCACACATCTCCCCAAAGGTGTAATGATGAAATAAAAATTGATGTGAATATTAATACATCCATCTCCAGATAATGTATTGGATAGTTTTTCTCATGAACATTCAATTTCCTTGAATCATATGCAATGACATTGTCATTTTGCATCAACCCAAAACCAAATCCCTTCTTCGAAGCATTACTAAATACCACAAAAAGTTATCCACTTATGGGTACTGTGATCATGGGCATAGTGATAAGCCTCCTTTAAAACTTCATGACTCTATATTCTCATTCATCACTCTAAGAAAACTTGACTCCATTATGAGTAGGCTTGTTAAGAGGGTTTGACAGTTGTGGGAAATTTCTCACAAATCAGCGATAATATACAGCTAATCCCAGGAAGCTACGAATTTCCATTACTGATGTTCACCTCATCCAACCCTCAATTAGACATATCATGGAGGGATCCACAGATATCCCATTGATTGTGATGATAGGACCCAAGGATGAGACCTCCTTCAACCAGAACTCACACTTGTTGTAATATCCATATAGGTTCTCCTTTTTTAAGATATCTAGTACCAGGATTAGATTCTCCTCAAGCTCCTCCATTTTTTTGGAGTATATTAGAATATAATCTATAAATACTATCACAATTTTGTATATTTAATCTCTTAATACACTAGTCATCAAGTACATGAATATTTCTATATCATTAGTGAGTCCAAAAGGCATTACTATGAATTCAGAGTGCTCGTACCTTGTATGAATTATAGTCTTGGGGTTATCCTCCTTCTTCACCCATTCTCAGTAATATCCCGACCATATATCCACCTTGGAGAAGTATTTTTCACTAATTATTTGAATGAAAAAGTCATCAATTTGTGGTAGTGGATACTTGTTCTTTATGATTATTTTATTGAGATCACTATAATCAATACAAAGTCACATTAACCCATCATTCTTCTAGAAGAAGAGGACTGGTTCACCCCATGCTGAATCACTTTGGCATTAAAAACTAATATCCATATTCTCTAATATTTGGTTCTTTAACTCCTCAAGATACACAATAGTTATATCTTAAAGGATAGTATCTTCTATATATTCAATAATCATATCATGATATGCTTTCTTATTGGGTAGTCATATCCACACTTGCGATGATGGTGGTAAAGAAGATTCATCCACCTCTTTTAATTTGTACGGAATCGGTGGTCAATATTCCATATGGAGACCGATTTCCCTCTTAAAACATTATATGTTGGATCTATATAATGAAAGCCAATATATTCTAAGAAATTAATAATATTCCACCAAATGATGTATGACAAGCTTTGCTAAGAAGATCTATGCAAAAATTATAATAGTGGATTCATGGGATGAAATTATTTCCACATTTTCCATTCTAACCAACATATTTACTTCTTTAACTGGTGGTGGTGTTGGGATTATTCTATTAACCTTTCGGGATATAAAATATTGTGTAGAACCAGTTTCAAAAAGTACGGTATCATTTCTTAATTGAATAACTAGTATACCTATGACCACTTTTTTTGTCCGGGTTCACTTTGGTGTTAGTTATGGATAAAAATCACCCTTTCTTCCTGGGAGGTAGTTGGTTTCCCTTGAAAAACCTTGTTTTATGGAACTGGTTTTCAATGTTCTATATTCATTGTATTTTAAGAAATTAGCTACCATTTTAGTGTCTAACAGAGCATTCATTTCATCTTTTCACAGTTGGGTGTTTACCATGTTGTCAGTTAATAGCTAAGTGGCCTTCTCTTTCACACCTAAAGCAATTCCTTGTCCCCTTTATGTAATTTTTGGGGGGCTTCTTTCCACACCATTAGCAAGTGGAGTACTATATTTTCTAAGCACAGTTGGATTTATACCCAGGACCACAAAAATTGATGTCCACCTTACATTTCTTATCCACATGATACACCTGAGATTTCTGATCTACATTTCTACTTTGAGGCCACATCAGACAATTTCCCCATATCTCTCGAAATCACGAATTTCTAGGTCTTTTCGTACACTAGGTTTTATCCCACCAAAGAAGTAGTCAACCTTCAATTTAGGGGTAACGACAAAGCCAGAGGCATTTCATACAATCATTTTAAAGTTTTTCAAGTACTATTTGATGGATTCAATATCATTTTGATTGAGGGAAAGGATGTCCCTTTCCATCTTAAGTGTGAGGGTGGGAGGAAATATTTTAAAAAAAACATTTTCTAGAAATCCTTGAATTCCAATGAATTGATCAACTCCTTAGGATTAATATTTTTTATCAACATCCACCATTGATCAGCTTCACCCTCCATACTATAAGAAAGTTGAAGTACCTTCTCTTGATTAGAACATTTATGGATGGAGAAGATATTATCAATGGAGTTGATCCATTTTTATGGAATTGAGGGATCAGATGATGCATTAAAATTAGGAGGTTGTTGTCTCAGGAATTTCTAAATTGTGACTTGTTCTTTATTAGGTGTTTGAGGTTGATTTTTCCTCTTGACACATGTCTCTATTCAGAAAATGAGTTAACTGATATAGTATCATGACAATGTTTGTGATTCTCGCTCCCATCAGATTGGGCATCTCATTAGAACAGTCATCACATTGTTCTCTACATAGGTTTTGGCCCATGTCCTCTAATTAACTTACATTGGATTGAATAAAACTAATGTTATGGGTAACACATAAAGGGTAATCCATTTAAATATATATATATATATATAATGTAAATTACTTTTATTTCCATAACATATGAATTTATAGACATTTATCTATGATATTCATTATATAATTCCTAACATATATTTATAGAGGATTTCTTTTATTCCGATAGTAATGGTTCATACTAATCATCTAAATTTAACAAATCAAATCTCCTAAGAATTTCGTAACCAAGAGTTCATCAATTCCCATTGTTGTGCACCATTTCTCATTCAAGTCTTGCTCAAAGTAGTGTTTTTGGGTTTTAAACTAGGATACATATGTTCCAGAGCTGCCTCTACCTACTCGTATCTAGAGAAGGATATATTTTCTAGATAATCTACTTACTCAATACTCCACAAAATTTAGGGACGTTTTTTATTTCTATTCATATCCTTATGTCTTCATTGTGGTTTTATAATCTTAATCCCATAAATAACTGAACATATCCTATAATACCAACTATAACACCCTGCTCTTTATTTCACACTTAATTTTAATTTATTATATAAACTATTCACCTGATGCAACATAGAAGACCGAGAGGTCTATTATATTTTGGGATTAGGAACATTACATAAATACTTAGAACATAAAGCACAATATCTTTATTGGAAAAATTTTTACATAACCACACACATTCCTATGTACCTAGCATTGCATGGGATAATAAAAGGGGATATATAATAAAAGGGTGATATATAAATCCTAGTAAAGTAGTAAATAAGGAATAACATAAAAAATACAATACATGTTATGAAATAGGAATATAAATGGAGAATCAGATAAACATGAATATAAACACGTGATATATCATAAGTATCATAACATGGAAGTGTAGTATTCTCATTTAACATGATATTTGAATGTTCTAAGCCTCTTCGAACATAGAGCATGAGTAAAGACTCATTTAACATGAATTAGAATGAGTAAAATATCATTTCACTTGACGTATCATGATACTTATATTTACCCAATTCCTTAAAGTGCTACCAAGGTGCACCATCAATAATCATTTCATTTCATACATAAATGTTCCACATAGATCATACAACATGGATTCATTAAACATCATAATTTTTTCCAAGAATAACAGATGTGGAATAAATAAATGAAACACTATAATAAATATGTAAATGTGAATAATGTAGAATGCCACTGATAGATAAATGGGAATGGTATTCACTACACAATGCCTTTGGCTTGGAAAATCGTGGTGCAATTTTGGCACCATATCGACATAAGATAAGAATTCATAATAGTGGTTGTTTGAGAGAAAGGGGAATCTCATCATATGTCCATAAATGTTATAATAATGTTTTATATAAATTCATGTTCCAATATATGTAATGGAATTTTTATTCATAAAACACAATGATTTCTTGAATGTTAATGATGAGTGAAAATTCCCATACAAAATTTTTGAATGGTTACCGGTGAACTTGGGAGGAATTAATGAGATATAAAGGCGTTAATAATCATTAAAATGAAAATAGGTATTTATGGGGGAGGGGGATATAATACCCGAACATATCTAATTTAATAAAATGGTATAACAATAGATTTAAATTTGGAAAAAAAATGAAAAAAGAAGAAGACCCTTACATGGAAGTGTTATCCAAAGGCTTGGGAGACGCTTCAGAATGGCTTATTAAGAGCATAGAGCACCTTGTTAGGATAATAGATATACGTGGAAAGAGTTTTTTTGAGATCTAATGGATTTTAGTGAAGAGTAATTGATATATTGGGTGGGTTTATTGAGGGAAAGAGTTTGAATTCATTATTATTTAGGTTTTGGATACCACATATTAAACTAATCAAAACCACAAAACAACCCATGGTTTTTTCCAATTCTTGTTTCAAAATGGGAGTGGATAAAATTATTTTATATGTCCAATGGCCAAAATTCTTAAAATATTAGGCTTGCATATATGGAGGTGAGTCACACTCTAAGGAAAAACAATTTAAAAGTTAAAATGTTTTATAAGTCTTGGTGGGTCCACTAAATCTTTTTAAAATAAATCAAACAAACCTAAAATCACAAAATTTTAATGATAAAACATATATTGGACAGAAACCCCATTTATATTTTTTTATTACATCACTATTGGATCATTATTATGTCATAAAAACAATATATATTTAAATGGTATTTAATATTTACCTGAAAATTTTACTGTCATAGAAAATTTTGAAAAATTCACTGTTTGATAATTTTGACATCCTGATACCAAAATTAATATTCATTTTATCTAAACATTTTTCTAAATATGTGAATTTTTACTTTTATGTTAAAAAGGTACATTTATAAAAAATTTATTGGTTTTGAAAAAAACAGCTTCCATACCTTCATTGAAATTACAATTATGTTGCTAAAAATTATATGACCATTTATATATAATATAATGTAATTTAGTAATAATATTATATTAAAATATTAATTAATTAAAAAATAAATTAATTCTACCAAATTATATTTCTTAATTAAATATTAAATAAAAATAAAATATGTTCTTTAAAAAACATTTACAAGGTAAAAATAATAAAATGAATTTATATTCTTAGTTATATAAAACAATATTGCACATAATCATAGTGCTATTTTCTCATTACAAAACCCCTTATAACTCCCACATATGACCTAAGAGTAAGGTGTGTTGTGGTGAAATAATATTGTGGTGGCTTAGATAACATTGTTCATGTGGTAATCTCAATCAATATCCAATTATCTTGTAGTTAGTTCCGTACAAGGATAACGTGTTGAATCCCGGACTGTTCTTGGTTAAGGGAAAAGCCCAATGATTCCACATTTTTTCCAATATTCAAAAAAATGGGATTTGTATAAAGAAATTATATATGATGAGATTGTCTCTTCCTTTTTATGAAAAAATAGGATTTGTTAAAGCCCAATATTTATACTAAACATGTGATCACTGTTCACCGGGTATACTAGCAACGATAACAATTAGTTACTGTATTTTGAAATAAAAAATCATAAAAACAAAGAAGTTCATACTTTATAAAACAATTTTACATAATATGATATTTATTTATGTCGATATGAATTTTTATTAATGAATGTTTGGGTCGTTACTAGAAACACATAATAGACGCATTTGATTAATTTTCAATTCAATTATATGATCATTGTAAGGGAATTTTTTTATCAATTTTCTTTACATGATGGATACCTTAATGTTATTCACCTAAGTTATTTTTTAAGGTGTATATAATGCTCCATTTTTATGATATATAATAAATTTACTTATTTTCATGATTTATAATATTTCATTAAATATTTTTCATTCATGTGGAATATGATTCAATGATTTACAAAGTGGAAAGGGTTTATTTCACCATCTCTTCATTATTTAAGAATATTTTAGTTTATGATTCTATAGAGGAATATTTTATTCCTTCCTAATATTTTTGAAAATAATTTTTTTAAAAAAATAGATCCATTTTAAATTGATTTATCAAAGATATTTTTACTCATTTTTAATATTAAAAATTATTTTGTAAGGTATTTTCATGTCATTTTCAAGACAATTCCCATTTGGATATTACAAAAAAATGAAAATAATTATTCATTAAGGACTCTATATTGAATTTTAATTTCCAATAAATATTTTAAAACAAGTTTTAAGGATATTTTAATTTTAAATTATTTTAAAAAAATTGAATATTTGGTTCTAAATGTGATTTTCAATATGGAAAGGATATTTCCCTCAAAACAATTTAAAGGATTTTTTCACAATATTTAAATTAAATGAATATAAAAACAATTTTTTTGAAAATATTAATAAAATTATTGTCGTATTTATATCATATATATTATTTATTTTGTTGGTTAATGATTACCTTGACTGTGGATGTACTTATATGATACCATTTTTCAGATTACTCTAGATTGTTTATGGTTATTGATTTCGAAAAGTATTCGTATTTCTTATGTTAGTTTATTAATAAGAATATTATGTTTCACTCCACTAATAATGGGATATATTTGGACTTAGTATGCAATAGGAGGGGCTCGTTATGTCCCCTTAATGCATGAGTAGGTCTCACAAGAAAAACTACTTATTGGATTATGAAAATCCCATTTATGTATGGTGTCTTAAATGAATCCTTCATAGTATGTTTATTATGTCCTAAATTATGCATTCCATCATTATGAATTTATTTATTTATTTTCATTACTATTATTCAATTATTATACAATATATATTTAAGTTATTATAGTGTGATTAATTATATGGAAATATTTGATCATCCTTCTTTCCTATCAAATTATTATCACATTATTGATTAAGTATAATGTGTCAGTTATTTTTACTTCTATATGTTATTTGAATTAAATATTTATAGATTTTATATTATACTTAACCTTATTGTAAATTTGATCTCATTCCTTTCTGATGATTTATTTTTCCCTCCGGTTCATGGGAGTGTTTTTCAATAGATGCGAAGGGATTCACTAAAGGTAATAATTTAATTATGAAAGAAATTATTTGTGATTTTTTGTTAAAATTTAATGTGAATTAATGTGTGTATCTAGTGATACAATACAAGTAAAATATTCTGTATTTTTTGGATTTGATTACTTATATATTAATTTTATAAAATAATGTAACCTCTAACACTAGGCTACTAGGGTCGAGGTCCTTATATTTTTTGAATAAGTGTAATCTCATCTTATTATCTCCATTGTTTTTTAAATTTCCTTTTAATTAATTCATTATTTTATTAACAAATATATGAAATTAATGGGTAACTCCACTCTCTATTTCCACCTTGAATGAACATTGAAGGATTTCCATATAATCGCAAAAGACACTTATCAGTATAATCCTTGGGGACTTTGTTTTAAACCACTGAAGAATATATCATTGTTAGATTATAATCTACTTATAATAATATAATTATATCACATAATTATTGTGATATTATCAAAATAGTTACTAGGATATTCAACATCATTTTTCTTAATCTCAAGGAATTCAATTTCAACTTTTGTACGATGAATATGAGAAAAGTTCCTATAGAGATATAATCTCCTTAGGTAATTTTATTAAATGGACTTAATTTCATTATGTTCCATTTTTTATTGATAAGATTAATCCATTGATGTTCTTTTACATCTAAATTATAAACATCCAAAAAGTTATTTTTCACGATCTGAACAATGGAGTGTAGAAAAGTTTCTTTTCATGTGCACTGATCCACAATTCAATGACTAGTAGATTGGGGTAACCACTATATTAAAGAGTATGTTGTTACATAATGGACTAATTAGTGCTATATTCCCTCCTTTTATAATTAGAATGTTCCACAATATTCATATCTTGTGAAGGTTGCGTGAGTATATCAGTAGGATTTTACATTCCTTCGTTCATAACATTTGGCTTCACATAAGGAAAATCATTGAATTTTAAATTGTATTTAGTATTAAAATGATTAATTTGAGATACAATCAATAATTAAAAAGAGAATAATAGTGTGATAAATAATAAACATAGTTTAAAACAATATAATCATGAAAAATACTTTATAGGATGTCTAAATCTTGATCCCTTATTTGAAGTATTAGGTTTAACCTAGTTTTTAAATGATCATTACCAAATATTTTTGATTTTATCCTATACGTAGACATATACCTAGGGTTATCATTAAAGTTTTTTCATCCTATATTCCAAAGTTGACGTAAATCATTATTTTATAATAACTATAAAACAACATAGTTATTCTACATAAATATAAATAATATTAGATATATATTATTTACATAACATGAAGATACGTTCTAGGATCCTATAGGTGTTGTTCTTTTGGAAACAACGATACATAAAAAATGAGTCATATATTATTTAGTCTATGTAACACTTATTTATTTAAAACTAGAATCCTTCTATGACATATCATGCACAATATCTTTCATCATAACTTGTGGAGAAGAAACATAAGGAATTTTGATATCTAATGCTCAATATTTATAAACCAAAAGATATATTTTATAACATTATACTAACATGATAATAATGGCAGTAGAGTGTGGGAATAACATCTTAAACCAATACCCTATATATCATATATCATAATCTTGAGTAATGGAATAAATAGTGGATGTTTAGAAGACATGATATATAAGTGAGAATAATAATGGTATATGAAATAGATTTGTGGAATATTCATAAACATAAAGAAAATTATGTTAATGATATCAACAAGGGATTTAGAAGGTTATAGGCTTAGTCTATCAACCCATGTACATGCATCACGGTTGAGATAAACTTTCATGTGCCCCCTTTTGGGCTTCACATGACCTCGGGTGTACCCTTCATGATCATATAGCATAACTTGTTACCCTATTAATTAGAGGGAGATATAGGTCCCACCAATCACTTTATGAAACTCAAACATTTGTGTGATAAATCATCATAAAAGTGTAATAATATCAACACACATGAACTAAAATGGGTATTATAACATTTTATCATAGCATAACACATAGAAAAAAATGGGTTTTACAAAAATCGTAGATAAATAATTAATATGGTATCATTAGGTCATGTCCCCAAAAAATATTAACGAGCATCACATGATTTAACAATATATGTAAAAATGATTTTGGAAGATCACTTGAATCATCTACTGTGGAAAATAAACCTTCCATTTTGAAATAAACTATTATAAAAACTAAGAATATAACAAAGGAAACAGGTTTTTAAAAAATACCATGTAATATTCTTATTTAATATTCAAATAATTGCAGATTAATAATGGTATTAAATTTTATCCATTTGGTATTAGTTGATAAAACATTCATTTTAAACAATAGTTTGAAAATCCAAAAAGTACTTCATTTGGAAAATGTTAAAGAGATTCCTTTAATAAAAAATACAAATGTAAAAAGTGAATAACAATTTATATAAAAATCACATGTTAAAAGTAAAAAATGAATTATGATTTTTTTTTGATAAAAGGGATATGGATTAGTAATATTTCCTAATAAAAATATAAACCCCGTAATCTGTAATAATGATGATATTTTAGATTAAAACCTTACCAATTTGGTAACTTTTGAATATTAAGCCCCATGATAGAATAAATTCAAATTAAACATGAAATTTCATGAAAATAAGAGGATTCATGGTAAAAAAATTCAAATAGTAATTTTTTATGTAATATAAATAATAATTAGTTCATATGGGATATATCACATGGAAGTAAAAGCGACACAAGCAACCCTTTCGCGGAGAGTTCCACGGGATTCGAATGCTCTATAACCTTATATATAATAAATCAAACATTATTATATTTTTGTATAAGAATAATATAAATAAATATAATATCATATATATATATAAATTATATAAATATTTATAGTCATTCTTAAAAGGTATAGATATAAAAAATGAATTACACCATTCGTGGAGGCGGTAATTCATATGTACACATGAACAATTTTTTTATTTTTTGAAGGATGTAATTTTATAAAGGTTAATATTAATAAAATTTTACAATAAAATTATTTTATCATATAAATCAAATATATTCATCGAATCCATACTCATTACTATCCATGTAAAATATAAATTTAAAACAAATCTAATCACTTTGTGGAGGTGGTAGTCCACACATACGCCTGGGAAATGTAATCATTTACTAAAGGATTGAATTGTAGAAATATTGAAAATATATTATTATGAAATAATTATATTTTTATAAATATGATGTATAGTTATTAAACCCATTATAATACCCATCCATATAATATTGTTCTAAAAAATGAATTATATCACTATATAGAGACAATAAGTTGTACGTACACACGAGTGTTACATTTACTTCACATTTGATAGAACGTTGGTGGATTATTTTGGTTTATTAATAATAATTACATTTAGGAAACACAATTTATTTTTTTTATTAAATAATGATTATTTAGAAGAGAAATAATAATAATTAAAAAAAGATATCACTTAATGTGATTATGTATTCTGGGAATGAAATCCTTTATATTTTCCCCTAAGGATACAACAAAATGTCATTTTATAAGAATAGAACCCTTATAATATATATAATTATGGATAGAGGATAATTTTTAATGTTTTGGATGAGCCTGTATCCGACAAGCGGTGTGAATATGTGAATGATGGGGTTTCCTTTTATAAGTGAGAGGAAGGGCACACCTAGAATTTCCCAAAAGTTTAAAATATAATAAATCCATTCTCATGAAAAATTATTGCAAATGGCATATAAATTCAAATATTATGACATTTTGAGCATATATTATCCCATTTATACTTAGTTAGTAATTTTATTATTTTTAAATAATTATATAAATTACTTTCATAAAATATCATAATTTTCAATTTTAAACTATTTTACAACATCGATTTTTAAAACAAGGAAATTATAATAAAAAATATAACCAAATAATTTAATACATACATAATAATTTATATTAATATAAATAATTCTTGGATGACATTAATTTACTCAAATTATATTACCAGTAAAAAAATTAACAATATTTATATGATTTCTCTATTATTTGAATAATTACTGATTTTGTGTTGTGCAAGAATTTAAAGTAATTATATAATTCTAAAAAAATATAAATAAATTTCCATAATTAATTAAAATTTACTATTAATAAAATAATAAAGAATATTGATTTATAAACAATTTTTATCCCTTTGAGAACACAAAAATGATATTTAAAACTACTAGAGTGACATTTTGTTACATTTTATTATTTAAATAATATATAACTCACTTTCAAGGAAATGTTCCACATAAAAAATAAATTTTGAGAATAAGTATATAATATAATAATTAGATTCATCCAATAAGATATATTAATAAAAAATGTGTCCTTATTACTTATTTTAACCCTATATTAATGCAATTTACTCTTTAACGAGTAGTTGAATTTTACAGCGGTTGCTATTCATTTTGAAAAAAAATAAAAATTGAAATATATACCATATTATAACCTTCTAATTCCAAAAATGTAATATATTTTCCTTGATTAAAACCATTAAAGAGGATTAATTTATATTCATATCAAATTGAAAAAATATAATTATAAATATTTGATTAGAAAAATTACTTTTATACATATAAACTGTTTTTTTTTTTGTCAATTTAAATTATAAAATACATTTAAAAACCATAATTATATTATTTTAAATAATGAAACTAATTAAATTTATATATTAATCAAAAACATAATTTTATTTTTCGAATACTTGAAAAAAACATATAATTCTCACAGAAAATCTGTATTTGTCATTATTCAATGATAAATCAACCTGTAAGAAAAATAATGAAACATCGCATTATGATAATTTTGATATGATGATTTCAAAAATTAAGTTCATTTTATCATATAAATGTTTTAAAAACTTCCAAAAAATTAGATATTCTATTTTTAAAAAAAATAGTCATATAGTTTTTGAAGAAATTGTAATTTTTTTAATAAAATGACTTTACATAAAATTGAAGGATTAATCACCAAGAATTGAGTATTTACATCGTATTTAATTAATAAATTATTAAATCATATTCATACCTGCAAATTAAATTTCAATAAGATTTCATTAAATGATAATATTTTAAAAAAAATATATGGATACTGATTTATACTCATGGTTTCATGTAATTAAACCGAATGAAGATGTTAAATATATATTAATATAAATATTTAAATATATATTTTTGTGTCTTTTCCATAAAATATCAAATTTCTACATTGTACCGCCTCTAAAAAATTTCTTCCTTTAAATTTATGCATAGTAATGGAGGGTTTGGAATTTTTAAAATCTTTTTTTAGAAACCCAAATCTTCAAACGGGTTAATAAATCTTTCTCTGGATAAGTGGGAACATGAAATATAAATATAATTTTTTATAATACTTATCTTGGTTTCTAGATAGGAAAAAATTTGTGGGATGTGAAATTATAAAAATTTAAAGCAACTCTAACTCCCATTGATACATATAGAGTGATAGAGAACATAATGATTATAATTTGGATGACCAAAAAGCCATAAATCAATGAGGAGTGAAATTAACATAAATTAATCCTAATTAAAGTTTATATGAATAAAATTTTTCTTTAGGAATATTCTGCTTTATTTTAGGAATTACTCTTCCATCTATACTAAGAACAATAGGAAATATTCGTACCATATATGTTGAATTTAATAATTTTATCAACTTCAACCTCAATTGTATATTTTTCTTCAAATTTAGAGTATTAATGATTAATTTTTAATACCTTTGGAATTAAATGATAAATCTATAGTTCACATAAATCCACAAAATAAAAACAATATATTCATAATGTGTCTAGATATTAACCAAAAAAAATATTACTACAATGTCTAAAAATTCCAAAAACGAATAAACATTCATATAAAAAATAATACATTAATTAAAATTAAATATTTATAAAAATGATATAATTAATAAATTACATATATTAAAATCCTAATTATTCATTACTATATCCCCAACCATGATTGGAACCAAGAATTAGAAGGATTTGATCACATATTCTTCCATTTTCTATTTAACATTTTTCTATAATATTTGTGACATACATAAAAATTCATATACTGATATATATATATTATCTAATAATATTATTTGTGTTATATAATAATAATTTATGTAAATAAATAACCCTATATCCCAAATGACATCAATAACCTAAATATTACTGAAATTCATTACCTCAAATATTATTTTATACCTTACATCTTACATTATCAATTGTGTAATCGAATTGTTATAAAATAATACTTCACATTAAAACTAAGGGTTATATATACCTAGAAAAATTAATTATTTTTAAAAATATCATTAATCACATCGCAAATGAATTTTTGAAAACATTATAATAGAGTCTAAGTATTTATCTCATGTTTATCCTCAAACAGATAAACCCATAATGGTATCCAAATAACATATGTCATCCTCACATTATAACATATATTCTTAAAAAAAATTAATACGATGTCTATTAATCAATTAATTATAAATTATATTGAACATATTCTATAAATTCAAAAAATGCAACAAACATGATCCAAGATTACCTGAATCATTTTTTTATAAAATCAATTACCAATTTCCATGTTCATTATCACTATCCAATTTTCATACTCACCAACAATTATTACTTCATCCCAATTAAACTTTATTATACCCACCTAATACATATATTAAGGTATATCTTTCTATCCATCGTGGGATTCTATACAATATTGCATTATTAGTGAATGACTTTTTTAGGTTGTCTATATAAATAAATATATACATTTAAATCCATAATTAAAAAACAATACATTAATCCTTATATGTTTCCTAATTCATATATTTTTTTTAAAATACCACTATATTAATATATTATTTATACCACTACATCCGCATTCTAAAAACTAGATAGATAAAGTCATCATTCAATCAACTTCATTATCAAAGAAATTAATATTAGGATTTGGGAACTAGTTATTATAATTCCCAAACTCTAATAATTTTAAACTATGGATTTTTTGTGGTTTCGTATCTTGAGATTTATCCATATTCACTTCATTAGATAACTTCTTCCCATCACATAAAAATTCACTCAAACTAAGCCCTTCCTTTCTACATTTAAACCATTTATTGATACACTTAAGAAAAAATCATCCATGTTTCCATGCATAGTATGAGTATAAATAGATTTACATCTTCTAATCTCCATAGTTTTTAGAATTTCCGTTTATTTTCATCATTAATTTATTTCCAATAAATTATATTGATAGGTAACTCAAATACTCATCTCCACCATGATAGAATATAGAATGAGTTCATCTTGGATAAAAAAGTCCTTTATGGAAAACTATATTTAAGGAATTTTTTTCAATCCATTGAAAAATCAATCAATATTTCTTTAATGTTGGATGAAAATACAAGAATCATACCTCATAAGTCATTGAAATTTTTATTATCTGTACTAACTTATTTCAAATACTTTTTCCTAATACCAAGGAATTATAATGATATTTTATAATGAGTTGGATAAAATTAAATATTGATAAATAAGATCTTAATATCAAACAATTACATGGAGTTAATTTCATCATGTTCCCTCATGATCATGATAAGATTCCATTGTTGATATACATCACCTTATAAATGGTAATGAAATCCTTATCCCAACACAAGAAAATGAAAAATAAATTTTCATTGATTATTATCCTTTACTTAGTAACTACTAGACCAGTTGACCCAGTAATAGAAGGTAGAAATTTCCTCATGAAGGACTCAATACAATGTTGTTACCTCCATCACTCATTTTCATGTTCAACATGATTTATTTCATGAGAATCTTTTGTGAGTGTATCAATGAAAATTTTCATTCCATCTTCAATAAAATTTGGTTTTCCTCAAGGAAAATCATTTCATTTTTGGTCATATTATTTATAAAAAAAATTCCATTGTGATGAAACCATTAACAAAAACTAAAATGATAGTTTGAAAGATAATAATTATAGTGGGATACCACATAATCATGAAAATTAATTTATATGATGTTTGTATCATTAAGAATTATTCAATGAAATTTTAGGATTATCCTTGTCCATTAATGGTCATTACCAAAGAAATCATATTTTGTCCTATAAATAAACTATTCCCTAGGGTTATTCATAATGTTTTCGCCTGATAGTTTTAAAATTATAACAACATCTTGTTAGGATACCAACTATAATGATGCATAAAGTTCATAAATAAATATAAATATTTATATATATATTATTTAAATATCAGGATGATTTATTCTGTAATCATAAAGGGCTAGTTCCTAAGAAAAAATTTAAAAATAAAAAACTAGGTCATAAATTCCTAACATTATCTCTCACCTAGTTCTTCATAAATTAAACCCTTCTTATAAATATCATTCAAAATACCATTCTTTATAAAATAAGAAAAATATACATAACCAATGGGTGAGATATAATTCAAATTATTTATGAATATGGTAGTTTCTTAGGACAAAAAAATCATTGTATTATAATAATTGAATGGTAACATGAGAATAAAAATTTAAAACAATTCCATAAAATTTATAAATCCTGATCATGAGTAATAGAATAATGACTCGTAGTTCATATTATATGGGTAATAAATGAGAATTAAAATAGAATAAGACATGGAATTGAGGAATACACATAGGCATCAAAAACCTTATATCATGTCTACCCACAATGATATTTGTTAAATGTTATTCATTGGAAAACCACTTTTGTTGATGCATCGGGCATAGGATAACCACTTGTACACCCACTTTTAGGTTTTAGATAACCTCTTGTGTACTCTTTTATCATATAAAACTATAGTTATTAACAAATTCAGTGGGTGTAGGTATAGGTACCACCACTCACATAATTAAAATCATATATATGTTTGAAACAATAACATAAAATACAAATGATATCAGAAACCATAAAATGTGATGTGTTTAATAAAAATTACATTAGATAATAATTAATGAAAAATAAATCAATTTCATAAATTATTTATAATCATAAAAATAAATAATTTATAAAAAAATATGGTATAATTGGATCATATACCTATAAAATCTTAATTCATCAAAAAGGATATCATATTAGAAGAAAAATATATTTTCAAAGTTCACATGGAACATTTCATGAGTAAAATATCACTTCTATTTTAAATGATATTATTAAAAAACAATCCACGTATGATGGAAAACATTTTCTTTAAAAATAAACATGTAAAATTATAAAGAAAGATTCAAATAAATTGGGTTTCATTACAATTAATAAATCCATTAATTTCATATAAGGTAAAAATATTACTTTAACACTATCATAGAAAAATTCATAATTTACCTTCTATATAAAATTATAAGAGAATAACATTTAATGTATTTTTAAAATGTAAAAAAATTGATAAGATTGTATTTATAAAATAATTGGTCGATTGTAAAAAAAATTGAATTTTTTTTGAGAGCATGTATTTTTAAGATAAATATTTGGTATTGGAGAGATATATATATAAATACAAAATAATAATGGCATCCTTTTTTAATCCCTTACTAGTTGGGTATGTTTTCAATATCAACCCCCATAGAAGTGAAAATTCCAATGAAACAGAAAATATCATGAATATAATAGGGACAAATAATATAACATATCAAATAGGAATTATATGTTCCAAATAATAAAATAAGTGGTGGATGTGGAATATGACCCAGGGAAGCAATGGCGAGACAAGAAACCCTTACCCTAAGTTCCACATGTTTTGAAAGGGAACTTGCCTTTTGTATAATTAATTGAATGTTTTTATATTTCTGTATTAGAACATTTTAATTCCTTATAATATCATATATATCTATATACATATCCATTATATATATATTTATAATCCATTATAAAAGGTCGATAGAGAAATATTAATTACACATTTCATGAAGACGGTAGGTCATACGTATGAATGAACAATGTGTTCATTTATCAATGGAATTAAAGTATGAACGATATATATTAGTTTACATTAATGAAATAATTGTTAAATCATATATTTAACATGTATTCTTCATATTCATACTCATTACTATCCAACTAAAATTTAAATTAAAAATGAATAGCATCACATGGTAGACGTGGTAGTCCATTCGTACGGACGAGCGATATGATCATTTCCCTATGTATTTCTTAGTAAAAATAGAGACATGATATTATTGAAAAGGTGTATAATGTTATCATTAATAGAATTTAAAAATATTAAAATCAAAATAAAAACCATCTATAAAATATTTTGACTTGAAATTAATTGTATCACTATGTGGAGATTGTAATCCATATATACACACAAGTGATACCTACACATCCCTTTTGGTGAAAAGAGGGATGATAATGATGGTTCAATAATAACAATAATAACATTAATCATATTTAGGACACAAAATATATTATTTTATGATAAATACAATTTGTTTATATGATATAAAAGAAGAACCAAAAAAGATAGTGATTTGTTAATGTAATTACCTATTTATCAAAACAACCCCTATATATTTCCTCCGTAGGATCCTAGGTCAAGTATTTTGACAAGACTATAACCATTATAATTTTAATAATTATTTTTTGAAGATAATTTTTCATTGTGTGGTTATTCTGGTAGGCTCAATGGGTTGTGAAAAAGTGAATGAATGGTTTTTGTTTTATAATGAAGGGGAAGGGCACACTTAGAATTTCATAAAATATTAATATATAATAAATATGTTCCCAAGAAAAAATATACAAAAATGGAATATAAATTCAATGATTATGAAACTATAGAACACAATATTATCTTATTCATGCATATTTAATGTTTTTATGATTTTAAAATATTTTAATAAAATATTATATTCATAAAATATCATTATTGTAATTTTTGAGACTATTTAATACATTGATTTTAATAAAATCAATAAAATAAGAAAAATTAAAACCAAATTAATTAATATATTCATTAAAAATTATATTATACTAAAAAATTCATTAATATCATTACTTATTTCAATTTATATTACATGTAATATTTTTAATATCATTTATTTGAATTTACCATTAATTGATTAATTATTGTCTTGGCATTGTGAAAAATTTTAAGTAAAATATATAATTCCAAAAAATAGAAATATATTAAAATAACTAATATAATCTAATTATAAAAAATTTAACTATTAATATAAATTTATAACTAATTTTACGCCATTTGTAAACAAATAAATTATATTTCAAACTAAAAGAGTGACATTTTATAACTTTCATTAATTTAAATAATATATAATAATTTTTTGAAAATATTGTCAATAAAACTAATAATTTTAGACCCTATTGGGATATGGGAAAATATTATTCCATTTAGGAAGAATTATTTGGATAAAATATGTCATTATCATTATGGTTTACCCCAAATTACCCTCATTTACTCTTTATTGATGTGATCAACTTTATCATGGACATTATTATTTTAACCAAAAATTAAAGAAGAATATATACCAAACATGGAACCTTTTGTTAGAAATATTTAATAAATTTTACATTATTCAAACCAAATATGCGGAATAATTTAATTTAAAATAAAATTGGAAAACGTGAAAAAATGTTTTTTTTAATAACATTTTTAAATATAATATTTTTTATGAAAAATTCAATTATAGAATTATTTTAAAAAATATTAATAGAATTGTTAAAAATAAAATTTCTGTATTACAATTTAATAATATTTTAAAACATAATTTTAATTTAAAACACAATAAAATCAAATTAAATTTTTAAAGAAATTAAGTATTTTTCATTGTTCATAGACAAATAAACATCTTGAGAAAAATTACATAAATATTCTAGGATATTTTTGTCTGATTATTTTAATAATAAAATAATTTTTATAAAATAAACTATTCTTTAATGTTAAAAAAAATTAATTATAATATTCTCTCACAAAAAGAAATAAAATCATTTTTGTAGATAACTAAATTTTGAAGAATAAAATGAAATTACAGAAAATTAAAGGACTAATAAGAAAAAATTGAGTAGTTCATTTGTATATAATAAATAAATTACTTAATACTATTCATAAAATCCCATTTAATAGCTAATAGTAATCATTAAATAATAATAGTTTGGTAAAAAATATTATTTTTCATTTAACCTCACAATTACATGTTAGAAAATATATTGAATAAGATAAATATATTTGAATATGTATATATATCAGAAAATATATGGTAGTTACATTCACCCCTAAACCCATTAATAATCATTTTCATTGTAAATTTTTCTTTGTAGTCAAGGGTTTGACATTTGAAAATTACATTTTGGAAAGCCACATTATAAAAAATGGATAATAAAACATCCCCATTATAAGTGAGAATGGGAAATACAATTTTCATCTAGCATAATTAATATCTATGTTTCATTATTGGATAAAATTAATAGGATGTTAAAATATGTCTATGTAAGAGAATCATAACTCCCAATGAATGATATAGAGTGACATAGAACATGGTGAGGATAAAGTCAATGAAATAAAACCATAAATTAATGTGGATTTATAGGCCAGTCAATTCATAATGATTTCAGGTTATATGAAATCATTAGTTTCTAAATATCTCTTCCCATAAGTTGAGTATTTCATCTATCGTATATACAAAAAAATAAGGAGATATACTTGCTTGATAAGTGTAATTTCATCTTTTTATAAAATTCCTAGATAATAAATTCTTTCTACACAAATGATTAGGATTCCAGATTAATTTTTCATTCCAAATTAATTAAAATAAACATCTATGTATTAGATAATAACACAAATTAATAATATTCTATTTATCTTATCTCTAGAGGTTAACCAACACTAGTTCATAACTTATTTTTCATTGTGGGTTTTTTCATGTTGTTTATAAGGATCCATTATTTTAGTAGAGATTATAAATATGTATTTAACATATATTAAAAAATACATGTTGTAAATGAATCTTGAAATTTCTTTTTTACATAGATTATAAAATAAATGGTGTAAAAACAATTTAAAAGTGTTTTTAATGATAGTTATTTAACAACTAATAGGAAAACCTGACATGATATATAGTTTAATATATAGTTTTTATAAAAATCGATGTAAAATATGGTTTTTACATCATGTATTATATAACTTCTGTCAAAACCCATTAATGATGAATTTTTCTAGTCTGTTACAAAATACCTAATGTGAAAAATAATTTTATTTTATATATTTATTTTTAATTATCCTCTACATTGTCATCCAAAACAACAAACAATCATAAGACATGAATAGTCATAATAAAAACTACTCGCAACACCTTTATTGTTAAAAATTCATAATTATAGTATATAGTAATAATAAGTTAAAAACCAAAATAAATCGAAATTTTTTTCCCATTCCACGTGTATGTTGTTGATCTCTTATGCACAATAATTATTTGGGTCCTCAAAAAGAAAAAAATCATATTAAATCATTAACATTTATTGTGAATAACAAATTAAAATATTAAGAAATTTTTAAAAAGAAATTTAACCTGATAAAACTTTTTAATTATCCGTAGTGAAATTATTTCATACATAGTTCATAAAACATAATTTAGTTATTGTTTTATTCTTTCTTCTTTATGATAATTCTGATTAAATTATTTTATAAATTTAAAATTACATTATTATGTTATATATCAAAAATGTACTCATTATAAATGAAAATTCCCCTTTACATTTAAGTATATTTTCTCATATTTCTTTGTCATTATGGTCTCTTGGGTGAAATTATATTTATTATTAAAATATATTAGTAATCAATAAAATTTAAAAACAATTATAATATAAAATAGTATTATAAAAGTAAAAATTAAATTTCTAATCCATCCTTAATTTTTTTTCGTACTTTGCCCAAGATAGATCATGACCATTAAATTTTATTTCCATTTGACACAAAATACCAAACATTCAATGGCCCCGGATATGAAAAAAAATTAATAGTAGTGGTTATTATGTTAAACAATATAAAAAACATTACGAGATAAGTGTCTTATTCTATTGACTATAAGGAAACATCTATAATTGAATAATTACATAATTTTGAAATCATTCAAAAATATTATTTTTTCTTTCTACTTAAATAATTTTCATAAATATATATCAATGAATTATGGGTCCATAAATCTATATAAATATATTTTTTCTTTATAATTACACATTATAAAAATATAACTAATACAAAATTGGCATAAGTAAAAAAATTTAATAAATTTAATGCATGGAAATATTTATGTTATGAATAATAGGAAAAATGATGCATTTTTTTAAGGTCTAACTGATCTCTAGTTACAAGATCCATGATAACATTTTTTATAATATATACAATCATTAAATTCCCATAAACATCAACTTCAATTATAATCTCATTAACACCCAACAATATATTTGAAATTCATGAAAATCTATCAACACTACAAGAATCTATATTTAAATTCATAGATATTTGTATGATTTCATAAAAATAAGGTATTTTTTAAAATTAAATTATTCTTGTAAAAAGATGATAAATATATAATAATTAAAATTTTGAATCAAATTTTAAAAAAAATGATATAAAATATAAAATATACACTTACCACTATTATAATTCTGTGAAAAATCCTAGATAGCCAAACTAAAAAGTGGCTGATACATTGTCCAACTGTACTCACCTCATATTTTGGAATTGATAATCGTGTTGATATATCCAAAATATCATGTACAATGACCCTACAATGATCTGTCTCGACCTATTTATGATTAATTGTATCTACAATATAAAATATCATTCCATATGCAATAATATGATACTGAAGAACATAAATATATAACTCACAGTAAAGGGGATTTCATGTAAGAGGTGCATAAGAGTTGGATAAGGAGTGGAGCATGTAGGTGGAGGTGTATGAGTGAGAATTGTTGGTGTAGGTGGAGGAACATTATGATACTATCATGACATGAATGAAAACATCGACTGTATTGATGATTGGATCCTATCTTCCATCATCAAATGAATATCCTGAAATTGAGCCTCCAAATAGTATTCATTTTTGTAAAAACCATTCACTATAATAGTATAAGAACATGGGAAATCATTTTTTCCCTAATAAAAATGTATTATATCCTCATACATGACCCCTGTGTTCTGGATTTACCAATTATCTAACTAAAATATCATTCCTACCCTCAATTAAAAAGACACCATATGTTCACTACTCCTCAAGAGAATCATGTAAGAATTATTTGAAAAATAATCTAAGAATGAAAAATATATAGATAATTTAGTTACATTAAATAAATAAATAAAATTAATATATTGCAATCCTATAAACATCATCCATTGACTCTTCTGTAGAATGTTTTATTTTTTTTTCATCTGATCCCTCTTCCATTTTTTCTATCTAGCTGAGGGGTGGAGGGGAATCCCTTATAGAGCTTAATGACCAAAAACTATGTTTTTTAAATATTCCAACCAGCATTTGATCTTCCAATAAAGTATATCCTCGCTAAGAAAATGTATGGGGTTATACGTATCTATAATTGATCTCCTCATGAGATCTCCTTGATTTTTCAGAATTATGAATAAATAAATCATTAATAAATCATTAATAATAACATTAATATAATAAAATATCTAAAATGAGTCATTTTACATACAAAAAATAATTCGTGTCTTCTACATTTAATAAATGTATTCCATGTATCATTCATAAATAATGGTATATATATATAACATGTAAAATAATGTTTCCTATGTCCAAAAATGAAATCTTCTTGTGAGGGTTGATTTGAAATCCTTCCATCTAATAGAAAAAAAAATGATACACATTTTCTTTTTGGATCCTTCAATGTCATATATATAATATGTTATCTGATATGAAGGGAGAATACATATAGTAAAATTAAACATTTAATTATAAGTAAAATAAAAAAACTATCTTACCCAAATAGACTCCCACAAATGAGATATTTTCAATTTTTCAACACTTATTCGATCATCACTCAAATTAGAGAATTTTATTTTGGTTTGAACTATTATAAATCCCTTGAATTGTTTTTAATTAGGATCTCAAAATATCATTATCATCAAATTCTATTAGTATCCCTTAGTCTGGGTGGTAGGAAATGGATAATTTTGGTAAACTTTGGTTTCCACTTTTATCAACCCTCAAACACTTATTTCCATGTGGTATTAAATTTCTCTACAATAGAAGGATAATGCTCATCAGGATGAGCATATACTTGTTCCTACCTAGAGGTATGCGTATGATCATATCCAAATGAATGTGGTAGATCAGTTTATTGATCTATCATTATCCTACAAATCAGTACCACTGACAATTAGTACACAAATATAAAAATTCAATTATTACAATACTAATGAAAATTAAAATGATATGTATTTAAATAATAATGTAAACTAAATTGTTCTTAACAAATTTTTGTTCATATGTTTCATATTTAACTAAAATGATAACCACATTAATGAGGATTCAAATTTCATGTAAATGAATGAAAATCAACCCAAAAATGATGTTGGAATATTATAAATGCTCTAATATAATATATCTATATTTACATATAAAGGAATATTTTCCAATATATACTTACAAAGTATTTTTTAATTAATGATAATATATTTAAAATAATGGTATTTCTAAAAAATTAATTATTAGTTAAAAAACATATGGGTAAACTAAACAAAACTAACCTAATATAAAACAAAAAATAAAAAATATTATAAATGTATGAGTTTTAATTTATAAAATTAAATAAAATTTAAAGATCTAACATTTTATAAAATTTTAAAAAGTAAATTAAAAATAAAAATTGGTTACAAACTATAATATTAGTTATATATGAAAGGATTGTTTTCACAAATTCTGTCAATGTGATCATTTGGTACATAAAAAACCAATAATACACCATGATGGCCAATATTATCCCAAAATAATTCCAAAGAAGTAGGGATCTCACATAAATCAACATCTTCATCAAGATCATATTCACTAAAATTAAATTTTTTCCCTTGTTAAATAATAAACCGCTGCATATATGATTGATTAAGAACATATAATATTTTTCTTTCATATGTTTCCATTATTAAATTATCATCTATATATTCATATATATTTAGATTAACTAGTGTCATTCTAAATTCATTATGTATTACACTGTTGTTATTGATAAAAAAATTTTAGGTAAACATTGTAACTTTATATATAATGTAATAATTCACCCATATTTCTTCAATGACTCCATAATATGCACTTGATATGGAAATTTGAATTTTTTATTTAGAACTCCAAAAATTCAATGCTTCAATAAACACCAATACACTGCTATTTTGAACTACACTTCTTTAGTCCTGATCATTCATATGAAATTTAAAGCCAGTAATGTCTTACCTTGAAGATGTTATAAAATTTAAAATTGGACCACAGAATAAACATCACAATGTATATGATTCATTTGATACACTAATCACGGTATCTTTAAACTATCAATTTATAATTATATATATAAATAAGAATCATATATGTTATTAAATATTAATAAATGTGCCTTAATTATATGTTTAGCTATCAATATTTTGACTTTGAGGCCATAGATCCCCTTTCCCCAATAATTGACATGTTTCTTAGGAGATGGAGGCAATCCAACGTACTCTATTGTAAACATTTAGCTTCTACAAAACATTGAAACCTCCATATAAATATACTTCTAAAAAATGGAATCATTAGGTCGATATCGATTGATAACATACCCCTTTAATATCTTCATATACCATTCAAATGGATACACTCATTTTAGATATATAGGTCCAAGAATATTTACTTTACACACAAAAATGAACTGCTAAATGAACCCTGATATCATTAAATGTTTGAGAAAAATATATTTCCAATTGAAAAATTATAGAAATTTAATCATTTTGAAAAAATTTCATAGAATTTATAACAATAACCTTATTAAAAATTGAATTAAAAAATGACACACCTTCAGGGTAGTCATTATAATAGAGATAGAAAATAATCCAGGCAATGAAATCGGTTTGATTTGTCACATCACGATTCAATATTAATGATTTTTCATACCTATCAACTTAAATTCCGTTAAAAACACAAAATAATATATACATGAAGAATATCTCGGAGGTACTTTGATATCATAAAGACACTAACAAAATATAATTTTCTCACTCTTGGATAATGTATGAAAAGCTGGGGTATGATTTTTTTACTTCCATTAGGAGTGGGATCTAACACCATGATTATTCCGATTAATAGTAAGTCCAATACTGCATTAATCCCATCTTTAGTGATTCCTTTAATATCAAAAAAATTTCCAATATTTTTTTCATTGATATTATTCTACACATGCATGACATAATTTTTATATTTATCCTCATGATATCTCCAATATGGTATCTCCAAAAATATATATTGTTTCATCTAAATGTTTATCTCATTATAAATTTTTTTTTGTCTTTCTAAATGGCACATCAATTTTTTCACCCTCTTAATATAAATATTAGTGGATAATGTTTTTTGTACCAATATCAAATTCTTATGAACCAATTACTTAATTTTTTAATCTTCTAAATGTGAGACACATAAAAAAAATTATGAATCATGTATACTATTTTTACAATTATGCAATTGATTAAATAAAGTTTATTTTTCCTAGATTGGACATGCTTTATGACCCTTAATATTATATCCTTAAATATTCATATATGTAGGAAATGTATTTATATTGAAAATAATCATTACATGAAATTGAAAATATTCCATTTGAAAAGAATATGCACCAAAAAACCATCATCCCATAACTATTCCAAACTAAAAGTTAATGGTGAAAAGAAAAAATCAATATATTTTCTGACAATTTTTTTTCTATAGGTCATTAAACATAACAAGAAATATTTTCGCTTCATAAAAAATATATGTGATACGTTATAAATTACCAATTAAATAGCGGATGAAGTATGTGAGTGACAAAGGAAACCATGTGGATTCATTCCATTCATGAATAGTCTATTTTTATGATTTGTATATTAATTTATGAATGCATGAAACTTATAATCAATTTTATTCTAATGTTGACAATCAGATAGATACCTAAATTTTCCATTACATATCTTCTATTCTATAATTCATCTTATCCTTCTTGCATCATGTGGATTTTTAAATAAACATTTCAAACATGGAATTATTTAAAGATACAAAAATTCATTGGCATAGGTCCCTATAAGTACTCAAGCATGAGGTAATTTTTATTTAAACATATAATATGATTTCACAAATTTATAACACTTTTATGTAAATTCAAATTCCTTCCTATATAGCACACATTAATTTGGGAAAGAAAATATTTTTTGAAAACTAATCCCATCGGGAATTTTACATTCATCGCTTTATAAAGTGAATTGTGAAGATAATTGTCTTTAGGACGAATATCATTCAATAACTATAAAAAATTTGTAAAACTATTATCACTATTGAAATGTTTCCCCTTCATGTTAATCAATCATACCACTGATGAAAAAACTGAAAATTTTGTACATCTCAGAAACAATGGCTTTTAAACATTACCTTATAGACGCAAAATCGTCAGCTCATCCTCATTTACCTCTACTTCAATATCAAGAATAATTTCATCAATTTAATAATTATTATAATATTTCTAAGAATAATCATTAATAAATCTAAAATTCACCCATGTTTTACCAACCCAAATACAATGTTTTTTAATCATATTAATACTATGAAAAATTAAATGATCATTGATCACTCTTATTTTCTAATTAATTATATTTGAACATTTTACGCATGGATTGAAATGTCATTGTTTAGATCATATCATTTAGAAAATTATTTATAATAATAAATAACTTCCTCAAATTCATATATTATTCTAAGTGTCATAATCTAACATTGCCTCATTATTACCATTAGAAAGTATCAAGGATAAATATCTTATCAATAGAATATAGTGGTGATAAAAGTGATAATAAATTGTTCTAGTTAATGATGGTTTAAATTTATATAAAATATTTCATAATTTTAAAGTAACAAAACACTAAAATATTTAAAAAAATATTCTTATTTGTGAAGTATAATTATAAATTATAGAAAATAATCAAATATATGTATAAAATAAGTAATAAATAAAAATTAATAACCCTTTATATTTCTAATCCCAAATATCACAACATATTATTTATATTTATAAAACATCCTTAACATCAATTAAATTTTAAAATAATATGTCACATCATTTTTTTTAAAATAATATATTTTACAAAATCAAATAGTTTCAAAATATAATATAATTAAAAAAATACTAAGTTTTTTACTTTAGAAAAAGGAAAGTATTTGGAAATATCCATCAGATTAAAAATAATAAATACAAATTTAAAATTAAGGATTAATTAATTATTTCATTAAATTTAATAAGAAACATGTTCACTTACTATAACATTTTCAACAAACAAAAAAATGATATAATCATGGATAGAATATAATGAGTAGACATTATTGTGAATACATTTCAAAATCCAGATACACCATTCTCATTTTAATAAACCATAATATTTTATATTATAAAAAACATAAAACCCAACATGTAGGGTGAAAAGTAATAAAAACTGAATAGATAGGGGTTTACATTATCAAGAATTCAAACAATTTTAATATTTTATAATATAATACTAAACCGTATCTAAACAACTAATCATAACATGGAAAAATATTAGAGAGACTCTAATTAATTATATGAAAAATAAGAAGGTTTTTAAAATATTTATGATTACATTATTATATGTTATTTAATTAATCATGGACTATTATATATAATTATAATTATTCAAATGGAATGTAGATAACTAAATGTTCCAATAAATATATAATATATGAATAATCCCTTAAATTTTCTCCCAAGTGGTTTTATGTTGTCTATTAGTTCACAAGTATGATGATTAATAAGACACCTCTATCATTATATAATATATATCCAAGCCTTACATTTCAATGACACTATTTTGGTGAATTTAATTTAGTCTATATGAAACATATATATGAAAATAAATACGATATTTCATCTATAACCAAGTTTGGCATGGTTATATAAGGAAAAAAATAAAATATATTAGTAATATTTCATAATAATACACATTTAGAGTAAATATTAATATAATTAACTATGTTATTGAAAATAATTTATATTACACATAATGAGAAATATGGATTTTTATATGCAAGTGTTATTTAATACTATATAATATTTCAATAAAAATCATTTAAAAGTATAAATTAATTAAATTATAATACCAATTAAATACCATCCAATATTATATTCAAAATTTAATTCCACATTATTTATATTTTACAAAAAAGTGGTTGTAGTAATGTCATTGGAATAACCCAAAAATTCACCATAAGGGCTCGTAATAGCTATTTTAATTAAGGATATCATTAAAAATTCATATGATTACTATGGATCTTGTTAAATTTAAAACAATTAAAGAAAATATTACCCAATAAACCATTTAACAATACTCAGTAATAAAAATACATTCTAAACCCTATGCTGATACATAAAAAATGATTCCAATTCCATTATAATGTTTAAAAAATATTTTTTAATCATATCATAATAACATAACATCAAAACAAATATAATTTTATATTTCTAAAAATCAAATCGAAAAATAATTAACTAGGGAATCCATGATGAAGGAATACCTGATTCCAATTTCATAATGGATTTAAAAACAACTTGTTAAATCATGGAATAGTTATTTAATATCAAAACCAATGCAACTTGGGATTTGAAAAATTTTAAATGATACAAAATAGGAGTTAGGAATCAAAGAGAAATGATGGATGTGAGAGAATTACTTGAGAGTTGAGAGATGAGCGGATTGAATCACAACATTTAGCTAGATGAAACCTAAAAATTTATAAAGATGGAAAACAGATATTTGAGGCACTAGATCAAAAAATGAGGTTAGTTATTCTAAAAAAATGAATATATTTTCTTTCTAGATATCAAAAATCATTAAAATGACACCAAACTAAAATTAAATAAATAGTAAATTATATATTACATCTATATATTATAATCGATTAAAAAATTAGATTTTTATTATTTTATCCCGATGTGTATACTATGATCGACATAAAAAGTATACTTTATCTCATTGGTAGTATAATAACTAAAATGATAAAGCAATAATGATTTTATTGTCACATAATTTAAAATATAGTCAATTTCAAAACCATATTTATAAGATTTGATATATAATAACCGATGTGAAAATTAGGGATAAATGTTTTATCATGTCAGATATAATATTACTAAAATGATAAAGTAATATTCATTGAATTTTACATCGGTTATGGATAACCGATGTGAAAATGCTTAAATAATAATTAAAATTTGCTCATGTGAGAACAAAAAAAATTAGAACAATATAATATAATTCATAAAATGAAGAAACCATCATATAAAAATACTAAATTAAAAAAAAAATCAATAGTAATAATCAAAGATCAAATTATATTAGTCCATATTAAATATCATTTTATTAAATACACATGATCAAGTTCGAAACCTAAAATTAGAAGTATTTGGTCACATATTATTCCTAGATTAATATAGTATTTATCTCCCACCATCATTACATAATTTTTAAGTCATAATAAAAAATTTATATTATTGAATCAAGTATTTTTATAGATATAATTATCTTTTCCATAAATAATAAACCTTATATCACAATTGACCAGAGTAACCTCAATGTTATCTCATTCTTTTATTATTACATCTCCAAAATTATAATATAATTCTTCATAAATATTTTTTCACATTAAACCAAAATTTTATATATTTATCAACCGAATAATTTTTTTTAGAAATATTATTAATCACCAAAATATCCTATTACATAAAACCAAATAATGGTGTCTAATACATTGATCACATGATCACCATAAACTTTATGAACCCCTGATTTTATACATAAATATTAAATTATTTTCACATTAAAACATATCTTCTTAGAAAAAAATAATACAATCTCTATTCCTCAATATTTTAGACCGTTGAACATAATTCATAAATTTAAAATTGCAAAAAACATCATCAAATTTTACATATACCACCTTGTCATCAAATCACTAACTGATTTCCATATTCATCAATATTATTCAATTTATATTATCAATATTAAATATCTCTTTATCCCTATAAATAGTTATTATCCCCACCCCATACATATATTAAGGGTTATATTCCCCCCAATCATGTGTTTCTATAAAACATCACCTTAACATTGAGTCAATTTTCTATGTTTTATATACCATTCATTGTATTTATTAAAATACAATATGAAACAATACAATAGAATAATCGTTATGTGTGTTATAATTCTTATAATATTGGTAAAATACCACTTTATCATAATATAACTCATTCCACAACATCAACATTCTAAAAATTCAATAAAAAAATATAACATTCATTCTAAATCTTTATTAATCATTTTACCATGATTCATCCATATCGTACATGTCATAATAATTAATAATAAGATGTTATTTTCCTTTTTATTTGGGATTTAGAGGCAATTGATAATGATAATTGTGATTAAAACTCATAATTGGTATTTATTTATCATAATACCCATACTCTTTTCATTTAAAACACTAAATTGAATTTGGTTCCTTCAGAAAAGATATTTCTATATTTGAATCATTATATAATGAATTTCCTTAACATTTAAATACATTCACTCAATGGCCTTAATTTCCATACATAAAACATTTTATAGCACCCTTTTGAAATATTCTTCGATGTTTCCTTCCAAAATTTGAGTATAATGGAAAGATCGTCATATTCTCTCAGGGGTCTTCAGAATTCTCTTTAAATTACATGAATATTTTCTTATCAAATCCATAATATTGGTGGGTAAATATAATCCCCAATATCCACTTCATATAACATTAAATTATTTACCTATATCTACAAAAGTAACTTATTGATAACACCCATTGGAGACTTGATTTTAAGCCAATAAAGAATCGATCAATATTACATTTTACTAAAAGGTAAAAAAAATTTATAAAAAACTTTTAAGGAAAAATTGTGAAAACTAAGTTCAATCATAAAAGGAATTAAAGGATACATTAATGTAATATTTAATCCTACCATATATAAACTCCCAAAATAATTTCAAATATATACTATTTACGGGAGTGTCTAATTAATCCATTATTAGATTGTCGAACTAAAAGGTCAGCTTGTCCTATGACTGGAAGCACCCCTTGAGGATGATGTCCCAATTATTGAATCCCAAAACTAAAATCAAGTCCATATTTTATATCCAGGTATATGTCTCTTAATATATAGTAATCCTTAAAGATATCCCTGTTATTTTAGAGGCTTTTCTTTTGTTTCATTTAGAGACAATTCATGTTCGGCCACCTAAAATTTCAAGCTCTTGAGAAATTCCAAGGATTTCTCCATAGCATCACCTAACATACATAGGGCTTTCATCTAAAATGATTTATTCGTTGACCAATTTTTTATTATAGGAAGCAATGAAGACTGATCCTCCCTCTCATATATTCTATTCCATCTGTCCATAGAGGCTCTGATCTAGTAAAATTCAATTTCTTCAACAGTAACACCAATCTCATTACAATAGTATGTATGCGGAACATATCATGTGAGATATCCTTCTTATAGAATATCCATTTAATTCAACCCTCTCCCAAGATGAGTGGCCTCACCATCAAGAAGTTCAGCATGAATATCTTTCACATCCACTACATTGTGTCCAACATGTTGGACAGTTGAAATTTGTTGTGGGGATAAACTAACTAAAGGGACTACCCTTATAGGAGGAATACCATCCAAGGATTCTTGTAGCTAGTTATCAACCATAAGACACTCAAAATTACTAAAAAATATAACTTTTTGAATAGTTCCTACCAGTCACAACCCTCCTATTGACATCAACAAGCCTACACTATCTTCCCTGCATATAGGTTCCCTTTCATTTTTTACACCAACATCCTGCCTCATCCCATTATCTTCTTCTTAAATTTATACTACCATTGAAACATCATTAATTTCCTATATAGTTTCACTCCATGGTCTCATATACTAAATAACAAAACTCCCTCCAAGTTCAAGATGCAATTTATGAAAAATATCAGCAAATTTTGGATCAGGGGGTACATACTAATCCTCCAACTTTTAATGGACAACCATATATGGAATTCTATTAATGTTATTAGTATAAAATCTACAACCCACGAACCCCCATATCTCTTAAGAATCCAAATTTTTGATCTATTATGGAATACCACACCTTGGGATAGTACTTCCTTGAAAACATTTCATTAGGAATGAATCTAGACTAGGCACAAATACTCTATCTTGGACCTTAACATTGTTTCCTAAATCCACGTACATCTTATAGGAAGAATTAATCCCATCCCATGGTTTACCAAGAGATGTTTTACACTAGTTTCCACACCCTTCTGCATACCCTACTGTCTAGACCCAGGGCTATAGGTCTCTAATTTCTATCCCAATCAATTGCAATAAGAAAAAAACCCAAGATTCATACACCACCTTATTCTTGCAATTAAACTCTTCTCTAAATAAACAAAACATTATGTCTTTCTTTAAAAATATATTAGGACACACAGCTATAGGTTAACTGGATGGCACATAATAGTTGTTCAATTATCGGAGGACAAGAACCTACCTAATTAGTTCACAATCATCCCAATGATGGATGGATTTTGAAATTTAATTTTTAGTTTTAGTAAACCAATCGAAATTAAAACCAATGGTCAGTCCAACTTAATATGATTGTCCTAAGTCCAATTATGTAGGTAGAAGTGGGACCCAAAGTATTTGTATAGAGCATGAGACCAGGCTGAAAATATATCATCCTCCAATGCAAAGAAGATTATGAACTTCATTCTTTCAATGAAAAAAATAGTATATATATCTTTTAAATCCCAATAATTAAAAATGAATCTATTAAAGGTGTACACTAAAGGCCTTCGTAGTGAAAATCAAGCAATAAACATCTGATTTAGGAGAACTGAAGCTTCACTCAACTATGAAATTTATATTGGATGGTTTGGGAACCATTAATTAAAATCCTGGACTTTAGGTTAAAGTGATCATTGCGGGATGGAAGGAAGAATCCTAGGTTTTGAGAAAGGGAAAACGTGATACTCCCCTCCCATGGAGGATGACAGATGTCCCTCACCCATTGTGGGGGAGGGACCGAAATGGATATCGTCACAATCACAAAGAGGGAGAAGGATCACAAAACTCCACCCCCTACCCCAAAGAAAATTCTTTGATTAATCATACTTTTAGGTTCAACAATAATACCGGAAAAAATACCTTATACTTCATGTGAAATATTCCACTTATGTAAAAAAAATTAGTCATAATTTTTATCAATTTCATGGAATTACTATTACATTTTTGTATATGGAAATTGAGAAAGGTAATTATTGAAAAATAAGATCATAAATTCAACTGATTCTATAGATTTAATTTCATCATGTTCGGTCATGTAATTGATAAGAGTCTTCCACTAAACTTCTTGTACTTTTAAATAATAATAAAAACCACGTCAAGACCAGAACATTGGAGAATAAATATTAATTTTTAGTAGTTTTTACTTATTTTCAATATACTAGTGGATAGGTGGATCCATTAAAATATTTTTAATGTTTTCTTATGATGTAATCAACAAATAATCATTCACTCTATTTCACAATTGGATGATTTGTGTGATTTCTAGATATATAATGTTGAGTGTGTATAACAATGATATTCTACATGCAAATTATGATAAAATTTTGTTTCTGATGAGGGAAATAATTGAATATTCTTTTATATTCAATTTGAATGTAATTAATTTTGGATCATTCCATTAACTCAAACTAAAAAAATACTGATAAAAAAATTCATCCTAATGGGAAACCACCTAATCATGAAAAATAATTTATATGATTCTTAAATCATGACACCATATTTTATGAAATATTTGGTTTAATATATGTCATTCATGATCATTACCAATATATTATTATTTAATCCCATACATATACTTATACCTTGGGTAGTTACAGATGTTTTTTCATCCCTGTTTCTCAAGGATGAATAATCCTTTCTCTGATAAGAACTATTACAACCCTTTACTTTTCATGCATCTATATAAATCTTATTAGATGAATATTCATTACATAAGATGATGATCCATTCCAGAATAATATAAATATAGTTCCATTGGAAAAATGTATACATAAACCAATTTATTATTGAATTACACTATCTCCTATAAAGTTATTCAAAAGTAGAACACTTCTTATAAATATCAAGCACAGTACATTTCTTCATTACGATAGAAAAGAAACATAAGAAAGTGTGATATCAAATACTATGTATGGGTAAAAAGGGAGTTATCTATGATCACATAAAAATTACATTAGAATATATCAATGATACCATGAGCATATCATTTGAAAACTATACAATAATTATCATAGATCGTAATCATGAGTAATGGAATAAATCGTTGAATTTCATAAGACCGGAATAATAATGTATAATAAAAATGATATAAATCATGGATTTTTTGAATACACATAATAATCAAAACGTTATGTCAATTCTACCCACCAACACATACATAAGATGTTTGTAATTTTCTAACCACATGTGTACATGCCTCAGTCTTGGGATAACATCTTGTATACCCTCTATTGGGCTTTCCATGACCTTCCATGCACCCTTCAAGGTCATAAAACATTACACATCACCCAATCCATTATATGGTTATATAGATACCACCCATCACATAACGAAAAGAATAAAAATGATTTAAACAACATCATTAAACACTCACCATTCCAAAACTAATGAAATGATATGTGTTTCCTAAACATTTCTTCATAGTATAACCCTTGGAAAATAAATGGTTTTCATAAAAAACTTGTCATCATGAAAATAAACAATCTCTAGAAAGAGTAAATATGGTATTATTAAATAATATCCTTGATTAATCATATGAAAAATTAAATTATTTCATATTATATGTATAATTATCATTAAAAACCACTTGGAATATTAATTGAGGAAAATATTATTTCAATTTTGAATTAGCATAATCAAAAACTACACATATATGAAGTAAAAAAAATTCGTAGAAAATTGTAAATTTTTTAAGGAAGCTTAAAATAATTTATTCATCATGATGTTTGGAGATTTAATTCAACTAGTGTATGTTAGAAACATTACTTTCACAATTTTTTAGGAAATTTTAAAAATTACCTCGTTCGAATAAAGAAAAAAATATTCATTTAAAAAAATTAAATGGTAATATATGAAAATTAATGTATTTAAAATAATAGGTTTGTAAAAATAAAAATTAATATATCTTTAAAGAACATGGATACAGAGGTTATATATTCCCTAGTGCATACTTAATGATAAAAATCCCGAATAATGATGACATTATGAATTAATCCTTTTACACTTTGGTAACATTTGAATTATACGCCCTATGAAAGAATAACATCAAATGAAACATAAAATATCATGAAAATATTGGTAATCCCCATATAAAATGTATAAGGGACATTATATAGTCAAAAAATATGTAGTGGATATGGAATATGTCTCTTGGGTGTAATGGTATACTGAAAAACCCTTTCTATGGGTTCCACTTGATTCAAACACACACTATACTTTAATATATTAAATTTAAACTAAATAAGTTTACATATAAGATTAATTTAAATACATATAATATCAAATATATCTATTATATATTTTTTTTATTCATTCATAAAAGGTAATGAAAGAATAGTGAATTGCACCATTCCTGGAGACTGTAATAAGTATGTACACATAAACGTTGTTTTCATTTTTAAATGGATGGAATGTAATAAATTTTACCATTAATTAACAATTAAAATAACATTATCATATTATATATATAATATATATTAATCAAATTAGTCTTCATTATTATCCACGTAAAATATAAATTGAAAAAGATTCACATCGCTTCATGGAGGTGGTAGTCCACACGTACACACGAGCGATGTTATCATTTCAAAATGGATTAAATTGTAAAAAGCTAGACATGATATTATAATTAATGAATTAAACTATTTTAAAATTTTTAATTAAAAAATATTAAATCTATCATAATATCCATTCATAAAATATAGTGATGTGAAATGAATTGTATCAATACATGGAGACAGTAAGTTATACATATGCTCAAGCGACACGTCCAATTCCCATTTGATAGAATGAGTGTTTATAATGGAGTTTTATTAATAATAATAAAAAAATTAATTATATTTATTTTATTGAAATAATTATTTTACAGTAAATACCACATATTTATGGGAGATAAAATGAAAACTAAAAAAATAATATAATCAGTTAAGGTAATGACCTATTCTTGAAACAAACTCCTTTAGATTCCCTCTTATCATACTAGGGATATTATTTGGATATTTATCTATCCTCTATAATTTGAAAAAGGATTAATAGAAGATAATTATGTAGTTTCCAGTTATTCTAGTAGGATCAAAGGGGTGTTAATAAGTGAATGGAGGGGTTTCCATTTATAAGGGAATGGAAGGTCACACTTGAAATTTCTTTAAAGATAAAAATATAATAAATTAATTCTCCAAATAAATGGTTATAAATTGATTATAAATGCACAAAGGATGATCATTTAGACGATATATTGTCCTGTTTTTTATTTAATATTTTTAGGATTTTGAAATTATTTAATAAAATATTATATTCAAAAAAATATTAGTATTCCCTATTTTGACATTATTCATTGCATTGACATTAATTAAACCAAAAATTAACAAAAAATTGGAAAAATAATTAAATAAATCACTATAAAGATAAATTAATATTATAAATTCAAGTAAATTATTAATTATTTAAAATTGAATTACTTTTAATATATGAAATATCTTTGATTTGATTTTTCAATTACGTGAAATATTACTATTTTGTCATTGTAACGAAATTTATGATTACAATATAATTACTAAATTTTATATATGGATTAAAATCATGAATTTAATTTAAATATAAAGAAATTAAATGTTAATATTCATTAATTACTAATTTTTTTCTACATGTGTACTCATAAATGATATTTAAAACTAAGAGAGTGTCATTTGTTAAATTTTTTATTTAAATAATATATAAGTTATTTTCAGTTAAAAGATTCCATTATGCTAAAAAATGTAGATACTATGTAAAAATATTTTTGAATAATTTCATCCAATAATAATTAGGATGGAAAAATATTTCTATATCACATCTTTTTACACTAAATTTACATAAATTACTCTTTAATGAGGTAAAACAATTTACTACTGTTACTATTAAATTTAACAAAAAATAAAAGGGACCACATTATACAATTTGGACTATATTATTTCAAATATGTTATCCACTTTTCATGAATAAATAATTATATTTATAGAATTTAATTTAAAATCAAATTGGGAAAACATGATAAAAATGTTTTTGAATAAAATTATAGTTTTAATAAAAAATATTTTATACAAAACTGAAGTATAAAATTTATTTAAAACCCATAATTGGATAATTTCAAACCAAAGATAACTAAGTAAATTTTAAAAATAATCCAAAACATTTTTTTCTTTTAAAATATTCATAAATAATATAAAACTATCATTAAAAATATGTTTTATACTATTCATTGAAAAATCAACCTTTTTATAAAAATGGAAAAATATAACCCTAATATAATTTTGTTATGATAATTTCAAATACAAAATTAATATTTAAAATAAAAAATTGTAATATTCTATTAAAATATCAATAAAATCAATCTTTATGAAAATTGATTTTTCACGAATAAAATGTCTTTACCCAAATTTGTGTGATAAATCACAAATAATTGAGTCATCCCATTTTATATAATTCATAAATATGTTAATACTATTTGTATATTCACATTTAACAAATAAGTGATAATACTAAATAATAATATTTTTATAATAATATATCATTGTTCGTTTAAACATGCAGTTTCTTATAAGACAAGTAATCAAAATAAATAACAATATTTTAAACATATATATATATATAAGAATAGTTTTGGGTTTCACATTTACAATCAAATTTGTGTCATTATAAGGGTAAATACAGCATTTGGGAATCATCTGTGGTCCCCAGTTTACTATAAGATGTCTCGTGAGATTGGAATAACATTTAAACGGAAATGATGTATATGTGTGCACAAAAATAAATCAATACTTTTAATATTAATGTAAAAATGCATTCTATGGACTAGAATTTCACGTTGAATCAGTGGATAGAATCAAAAATACTACCAAAAATATTTTATATTCTTGTATAGTTATAATTTACTCATTATAAAAATAACAAAACAATATCCAAAATAACAAGAAAAGAGTGAAATTTGTATATAAGAAAAAACATGATATATCAACAGAAATATCGCATAAAAATTCATACACATTCAATTAAACATCAATTAAACACCCACATGTTTAATGTATCATTTATTCTAGTGAGATAAGACATGGTCTATCATATGGATTCCATTTCAGGGCCTATCCTCTTCCATGGGGACTATACAGCAACCTTTTGGGTACACGATATGGGGCTGGGACCCTAGGAGAAGTGGTCTAACCATTATGGTCACCACCATCTCATAGATGCTAGAGTACATAATATGTGTTTCGGTAAATGGTCATTCATTCCAAAACTAGTAGGTATATGGTGTGGTAAGTGTGTTCTTAGTTTTTTAAACATTTCATCATAAATTTATACCACAATTTAGTTTTAAAAAATCATTGGATTTCTTCCTCCCTCATTGGATTCCTCAACCATATCTCTCCTTTATCTTCATTCTTTTTTCCTTCTATAGCGATTCTACTTCGGTTTCTTCAAGACATAAGTTTAATTCATCATGTTATTCCCACATAATTATATCAGATCAAATTTTCCATAATACAGTTTCTTGTTTCTTTCCCTAATAATTTCCTGACTACCTCAGTCGTTATTTAATAAATTTATATATTTTTTTTGTGATTGTATAGTTCTTCATATCTTCCTAATGATCAGTCATTACATATATGGGTAAAATAACACATTGATTCATGAAATAGATGATATGTGGAATTTGTTTCCCCATGTTTTATTCATTAACAATATTACCAATGATTCCAATATCTTTTTATATACGATTTAGATATATAATGGTGGTATTAAATATATTTATTGATTTTTTATGAAATAAAAATGGTTGTCATTTGGTTTCCATTGAATATAATGGTTTACTCTATTAATGTATATACTTTCAAACCATTATTTTTGCAACTACCATGAAAACATATTATTTAAAAAAACATTATAAACAACTTTAGAAAATGATTTCGAATTATTCATGTGTGTGTGGGTCCTTAAACTAACATCCAATGGGTTAATGTTTTTTTAACTACATCATTATTTCTTGGAATGGGGTAATTAAAACTATTAGAATGTTTTAAAAGGTTTATATTATTTTGTTAGTGGTTTGAATGTTGATTCTAAGGAAAATTATTTTATATGAACCATTATAGGGAATGATTGGGACCTTCAATGTTAGTTCTCTAAAAAGGACATTTCTATGAATTGTGGCCCTTTTGTATGATGTTTTTAGTCCTTATTGGGGGATTTTATGTTTATATAATATTTTATGGGTGTTTTAGTAGAATGAGTTTTTCATATTTGTTGATTGATTGTTTGTCTAATTTCCTATATATCTGAATATATCACTGTATATATATATATATATATATATTCCAATAAATATATATATATTCTTATCATGTCACTAATATTTATCATTGATTTTTTTCACCTAAATTTCAAATTCCAAGGTAATCCCAGAGTATCTATAGGGATTTTATGATACACATGATGTATTATATTAGAATAATTATCAGGATGGTATACCATACTATGGATAAAGCCATACCATGGGATTGTTTCCCTAATTTATTCTTGTTTGTGAATGGTTGAGCATTATGGTGTTCATATTACATCATGTATACCAATATTATAGATCATGATTATTTATTTTTTAGGGTTTTCACTTTAATCTATTGTTTTTTTATATTCAATTTCTCTTGTCTAATTGTATATTTTATTATTATTATTATTAATTTGGTCATATTTATTTTTAAATTTCACTCTTTATGAAAAAAATGGTTTAACTCAGAAAAATAAAATTTACCTTGATGTAATATTCATATTAAATATTTAAAATCGTATAATTATCATGTCAATTAGAAATTATAACATAATGTTTCTAAAATAAATTCATCCAAATTACTAATGGCTTGTGATTGGCATTTGAATAAGAGTATAAGACTACTTTCTATATTTATTTCACACTATCCTGAATTTTTTATTTTATGTAATTATTATACATTGTGTGTGGTTTAATAGTCATTCCTATTGGTATTTTCATTTACACATTTCTGGTTCATGTTTTAGTTCGGCCGTGATTTTCATGGAGTGATGATGATGTTGAGGATGATTGGTGACCATAGGTTCACATAGAGATTATATTATATACTATTGTATTTTATTTATGTAATGCTAATGTTATATCCATATAAACCTCTTATTTGTCATATCCATGATTATTTCAAATCATATTTTTATTATGTTGGGTTTTTTATTTATCATAGAATTGATTTATTTTTCTCATTTATAATTTAATCCATTCATTTTATTTTTCATGGATATACAATTTATGGATGGGTCTAGCCATAATTATTTGATGTGTTCTACTACTTATTAAATCAGGTTTCTTATGAAAATGTATCCCCACCATGTTCATTACAGTTCCTTGATACATATAGGTATCTCATTAGGTTTAGTAAATCCATTTGAACCTTACCATAGGTTAGATGAAGTTACTGATTTAGGGTTGGATTAGGATACTTATAGAAAAAATGTAACTTTATTTAGGTTTATTATTCGGAAAATAATGTTATATTGGATATATAGATATTATAATTTCTTTTGTAGGTAGAAATAAGTATTTATGAAAAAAATTAGTACCTAACCTTTATCTGTGATGGGATTTATTGTTTTAAATATTTGGATTTGTGTTATTTTCATTGACATATGATGCATTTTAAATCTAGTGGGTGATATTTCTAATTTTATTAAATAGTTTAATTTTTGTTTATGATTTTTTTGGTACTAACAATTTGATTTATTCTGACAGTATGTAGTTAGCATGCAAGGATTGGGAAGCCATGTCAAACATGTGAACAGAAAATAGTTTTGAGTGGAATGCGGGTATGTTTATGATTTTATAATGGTGCGAGTTTTGAAAAATTATTTCAAGTGTTATTTTTATCAAAATGATATAATTTTTTATTAATGGATTGATTAATTATGTGTGTTTCTTTAAAAAAAATATCAGATTATTATATTTCTCTAAATATTTCTAGAATTGATTAAATAACATTATAGTATGCCTTGGTGTTCATATCCATGAGATTTTGATAATTATATTTTATTAAATTGTGTTTGGGGTTTAAAATATTTTTTAGTTTATAACCCCACCAAAATAATATGGATTCCAAATTAAATGTTATGGGATGTTATATACCAGTGAACCCTTAAATTGATCAACCTAATTAATTCTATCTATAGTTATTGAAGTTTATTTCCCCTATTTTATGGATATACAGATTCATATTGATTGGAAAAAATATATCAAATTATTAATGGGATCTTTGGTTTTCTTATGTTCTATAACCTCTAAAGTTAAAATTTGTGACCGTTAAACCTGAAGTCCAAAATTAGAAGTGGTAAATGTACATTTTTGGGATATTCCATGAGGTAACCATTCATTGGATTAATTTATGTACTCTTTCATCTAATGATATTCTATTGTTATTGTGAATGTTGAAAATTTTATAGGGTTCAACTCCCTCCAACATGGTGATCGATTTTAATTATAGTTTATCTTCCATTTCATTGACTTAGTCCCTTATCTCCTAGAGTCAAATTTCATTTATTCTTTTAGGGTTATGTATTTAGAAATAGTTCTTCCCATAAATATACATTCTATAGTATTGACTCTTGTTTTTACATCGTATATAAGAGTTGTAAGGTAGGTGGTTTAAGATGAGGGAGTGTTTACAGGAGATCTGGAGTGGAATTAAACTAGGTACATTTGTAATACTAGTGATAGATGATCTAGTAATGAATAGTTGAAATAGACTATATCTGATAAGATATGATGTGGTATTATTTTTTCCATTGTTATGTCATTGGTTTCTTCCCAGTGTGGGGCCCTAGTGTCTCATTAATACAATTAGATAGATCCTAAAAAACATTATGTTAAAAAGAATGAACGAACTATCATGTATGTGGATATTTAAATCTTATAAAATGGGTTTTAATTGATTCTATTAGATGGGGATTGAAATTTAATCAAGATACTTTAAGTTTTCTTCTCCTCATCCCATTGAATCTGATATTGATAAATGTTTTGTTTGAGGTATTATTTATTTCTTTATTTTCTAACAAGTGTTTAACTAATTATAAAATGATTAAAGGACTGCTTTAACATTTATTATAGAAGATTCTATCTTCTAGAGACTATATATTTTAGTTCTGGTATCTAAATATTTTCTTTATGGTTCCAGTGTAGTTTGGATAGTGGGACTTGTGTTGAATCCCTTATTTTCCTTAATTATTTCTATAATTTAAATCTTATGATAATTAATGTATTGGTGGATATCTTTTATGGAATGGAAAAAAATAATGTTTTCCAAACCAAGACTCCTCCGGTTATTGGTTGTGTTATTAAAGTATCAGTGAGATATGGTTTTATTTTGTTTCATTATTTGTACTAGATATAAATTTAGATTTGTTGTGGTGTCGATTATATTGTTCCTTGTTTTCTAAAATAGATTAATGTCAATAAAGATATATATTATCATTTTTATTGATAAACTAAATATAATAAATCATTGATAGAGTAGAATGTTTTGTTTTGGGGAAAATTGTCACACCCCAATCTCACATTCCATGTTATTTTACATAATTATTGATCTCTAACTTAGTTTGTCTAATTTCATGGTATTCCCAATGATTCTAGGATTTCATTAGGAGAACTATAGTTTCATGTTTTAGACTATAATATTATGTAGTGTTTACACTATGGTTATTCCATGTGAAATATATGGTGTACAATGGTAACCCATCTTTCCTTTACATTGGTTTCTTAAATCACTACATAGATTGCGGAGGCTAGTGTATAACCCTCTCTATTGAGGAATGACCATGTTGTAACCTTCATGTTCTGTTGTGGTGTCATGGGGTGCTAGGATTAGTGTTCTTACAATTCATGGCACCTACATGTTTTACATGGAGGCCTAAATAATAGGTGATACTTAGAAGGGGGCATCATTCAGTAGACAATAGTATTGTGAGGTGGTTGGAGTCTAATAGTTTTTTTAAGAAAATATTTTTAACATTATAAAACTTCTTGATTACTAATTTTTGTTTTCCCTTCCTCCCCTCATTTTATTCCTCATCTCCATATTTTTTATCATTCATTTTCATCTCTTTAATGGTGATTTTAGGTGGGTTGTTTTCAATACTTAATTTTTATTCATTAAGGTAAGTCACTTTGAATAACCTCATATCAACTATTTTGTATGTCTTCCTCTTATATCATACCTTAATAAGGCCCCAGTGACCTAGGTCTCCATTTCATAAATTGTTTTGGGGTATTTAGTGATTTTATGGTTAGATTTTGTTTTTGAGGATTTTTCTACCTTTCAAAATGTGTAATAATACCTCTCTTTGTGAAACAATGATTTGAAGAAGGCTTCCCCATTATCTTATTCATAATTATTGAACCATATATTATTATATATTTATATACATGTTTTATTATTTAATGACTGAATTAAATGTTTTTCTATAATTTTTTAGAAGAAAATTATGTTTATAGATGGTTTTCGAGGAATTCAAAGTGTTCCTCAATTTAATCATATATGTTAAATCTTTTTTCAATTTCTAATATCAATTTTTTGAAAAATCACACGAATGGACATTAAAAAGGGGTTTGAATTATTCATGAATTTTTGGATCATTAAACTAATTTCAAGGGGTACTTGTATTTTAGTATCATGTAGGGCTATTAATAAATTTATTTTTTAAACTATTAAATTGATTTGGATTTTTTCTATGGTTTGTGAGTGGATTGAATGATAATTCTATAGAAAATTACTTTTAAAATGAATAAATGTTGCGCCAATTTATAAAAATAAATTATGGTTTTCTAAAAATGATAGATCTTGGAAGCATACCCCTTTTGGATGATGGAATTATCTTCTTTTCATAGAATTTTGTAGATATATTTAGATTTAGAAGTGTCTTTTAGGGAATTTTCTTTTAGATGTGTGGCATACATAGAGTTACAATATCTTATATTTATGAATATATATATAACTATAAATAATTATGTATTATTTTCATGCCACTATATTTTACTATTGACATACCACCACCCTTTCATATTCCATGGGAATCCTAAAATAGATAGAGGGATATCCATATACCCATAGTAGACTACCCTGGGATCATGCTCTAGATAGTGGCCTTAATATGGATCTTTCCCTACATTGTAATTTCTCTATTCAGTAATTTTAGGTATTCTATGATATATCATTTAGGATTTTGGATTGGAACATGTGTTATAGTATGATGGATCATTTATTAGTTTTTTTCCATATCTAGGTCTTTATTTTGTGCTATTCTCATTCTCACATCTACTTGTATTACTATTTCTAATTTCATTATGATTCATGTTTGTGGTTATTTAACATGGTGTTTTTTAAGAAAAATATATTACCAATATAAAATTAAAAGTCTCTTTTTGTAAAATTATTCTCTATTATTGAATGTCTTAAAATTATTTTTAAACCTAAAAAGTATAACATCAATGTTTTAAATGGAATTATTCCAAACATAAAATCACAAATGATTTTATTTTGAATATAATTATAATCATACATTATAAAAAAACTAGAATGAAATGTTTCTTTTATGTAATGGTTATATATGGGTTGTGGTTTACCTGAATTATTATATTGATTTTTTCTCATGATTGTTGCATTTTATATTCATTATTAGGTTTATACTTATGTCTATTGAGTGTTGATGGTGTTGAGTATCATTGGTGACCACAAGGCCACATGTATTCTATGTGAGGTGTTCTGGTTTTCTATTTCTTTAATGCAGATGTGTCAACCATTTTGGACTTCCATTTATTCTATAATTTTTCCAAGCATTATTTTGATTATATTAAAATTTATTTTTTTATTAGTTCTGATCCATTAATCTTGTTTATAATTTTAAACTGTTTATTTTATTAATATTGGATATCTAATGTATCAATGCGTCAGGAAATAATTCTTGAAAGAGTTCTATTTTTTATTGAATTATGATCTCTGAAAAAAATCATTCTTATATTTTTCATGGTCATTCCATGGTTCTATTCTCTAACCCTATGAGATCAATAATGATCTTTAGGCCTAACCACAGGATAGTTAGGAACAAATCTATGGGTGGTTGGGGCTAAATCACGAAAAATAAAATTAAATCGGCCCTAAGGAGAAAAATATTAGGAATCTAAGTCATTCCATGTAATTGGAATAGAGCTAAGTCCATGGTAGTCTCATACGAATTTCACATTACCATGAATAAATAGGTGAATAACACACATAATGGGAATTCCATGTATTAGGCTTATATCTAAATCCTATGTAACATCAATATAATTCCATTTTATCTAGTAGAAAGTTGAATCCCAGTAATCATATGATTCAATTCATAATTAATCGAGGGTAGTACATACCTCCCATGTTATCTCATCTAATCATCCCTAAATCCATACTGATAACACATCATTGACCTTCATATTATATTGTGAAAACAATGGTATACAACATAAAAAATCATACCAAAACCCTTATAAGAGTCAACATATCATATGGGAAACCACTAAGGTCCCCTAAGTCACACCATAACACTGACACTATATATGGGTTCATTGATCATAGTCTCATTTATCTGGAAATTACCATTACATATAATTTTTAAATACCTCAACATCATTATAATCACAATAAATCCTCATTGGTCTCATAGAATAAGACCGAATGAAATTACATTAAGAGATGAAATCGTGTAATTCTCTTTTCCCAATGTCATCCTAGGTCATTCCTCTCACCCAACCTACCATATATCTACCCAAGGTACCCCAATATGGGAACTCACATAGTAATGGGTTAGTAACAATATATATACTAATTAATAGTAAATACCAGGGTTATAATATTTCTCAAATCCATCATGACACACCCCAATGTTTTTAGGTGTCACTTGTGTTTATCCATGCCGAGTCCATTATTGCTCAGTACTCTAGGGACCTAATGGAACCATATACAAGGATCCCACATATTCCTTGATTTCATTGAATTTATATCCCTAAGTTTCCATAAATATAAATGAATATATTCATAATCAATCCCTCATCTTTTATTGGTGGATGAATCAAATATATTCTCATGGTTTAGTCACAGTCATTCACACTTGTGACTATCCCTAAGATATTATTTTTATAAAATAATTTATCCTAATATAAGAGGATCATACTCGGTTTTGATTCCATATATTACATACATATATATAAAATTTATTTACTAGTGGGGTGTTCCCAGGGGACTACCTACTACATAAATAGTTTCCATTTTTAAAATTAGCTTTCCCACCATTATCCATGCTCATCTAAGCCTAAAAATATCTCTAAATCACCTATAACAATTAAAAAATTATAAATAATAAATTTTACTAAATTTAAAATAAATTTAATTCTTTTATAAATAAAACTATTTTAATTAGTTTTTTAATTTAACTAAAATATAAATAAATACCTAATATATCACTAGACCATTATATGAATTTTAATCATTGTATAATGGGTTGTACCACACCACCCACATCTATTTGTAACATCAAAACAAAAAAACTCAATTTCTATTTCAATATATAATTCGTTTAAAATTTTCCAATACCTCTAAATAATACCATCTATGTGAAATAACATTCTAAATAAAAAATATATTATGTGCGATCAACCTCTTGGGATCTCATTTATATAAAATGAGAAAACTCTTCTTGATACTGAGATGAGTAAACAATTCTTCAGTGGACTCATCAACAAAGACCTTCCTTTAGTTGACATAATTTGGTAGTAAGGAAGAGGGATTGTGAGCATGAAATGAATAATTTAGGGTTCCAGATTCCCTTTCACCTTTCTTCTAGAAAAAACAGTTCTCAATTCCTATAACCTGCATGAATTACCCGAAGGGATACATTTTTATTGATCTTTGATAACCCCCTTTCTTGGGATGAGGGGGAACCCTTAGAAGGCTGGTAGGCTCAGAGATTACATGGCCTGTAGGCTTAGGGGATTTCATGACCCGAAGGTCTTAAGAAATTCAACTAGACTATATAAAAGGAACTTCACCTCCCCAGCAACAACATCTTTATAGTAGCTCTCCACCTTTTCATGACTTTATGGTTAGGCCTCCCATGCAAGCACAGGCTGGTACTGATAAAATAGCCATACCCTCTCATTCTGACAATCCATTTGGCTCTTCTCTAGTGAGTGTATATAAGGCCCCGGCCTTAAACCTTACTTAATCTTGAGTTGTTAAAAGATTGCACATTGAGGATCTTTTCGGGTTTAGAGTTTTATAGAATTAGATCATAAAACTTTCATTACATTCCACATTTAAACAAAGTTGTTACATAATGATAGTATTCATTTTTCCCATCAACAGAAACATATTGAAAATAAAACATGGATTCATTCTTGACACTTTCTTGACACTATCATCATATCATGTACCTTTCCCTTGACCTATGAAAAACATTTCAAAAACTTGGGATGAGCATAAAAATCTCAGTAAGGGATATAAAAATATGGAAAAGAAACATGGGTACATATATACATAAGAATGAAATCATACTTTACCCATAAAACATAAGCACTTTAACATACCTCATCAAATAATGAATAAATCATAGAAATCATAAGACATAAAGGTAACTTGAGGCATTCATAACATTCTTACATAGGGAGTAACCCTCTTGGTTACGTTTGGAATACCCATCACAGTATATTCCCGAAATCTCTTCGGAGAAACCTTAGGGTTTCACTCTTTCGCGTTACCCAATGCATTGGAGAGCTATATCGGTCTCACCCTCCCTTAGTTTATCACGGAACCACCCATCTTCATAATAATGCCCAAGAACCTCAACATAATCGTATCACATAAAACATGCATATAGGAAACATAACATTTCCACCGTTCAATCACAAGATATCAATACAACACATTGATATAAAAACATTATGAAAACCATTTTCAATACCAAAACAAAAAAAAAGTAAAACATGGTATTTATTTTTCTTTTAAAAAATGTATGGCTTGTAGAGGAAGCCGAAACTCAAATAATGGACCCGGCGGTGAAGAAGTCGTTGTCGCCGCATACGTTTGACAAAAACATTCCCATTTGTCATTTAGTAAAATGATTCGTATAAAAAATATTCCTTTTTGATAAACTTAAAATTCAAAGGGGTTTATACACCGTATAAAAGAAGGTTTTGTATAAAACAAAATATGCCTCAATGAAAGGAGATTGAGATGAAGTCCCATACGTTGGGTCCGACATGACTTGGTCGTTATTTAATCTCCTGGATAATAAACTTGAGTTAATTTCTACTTGTTTAATAACCTTTTCCAAGTTCATTATTCATTTTATATCACTTATTACCATGTTATAAACATTATGTAATTATTTAAGTTAATAATGGTCATTTTAACGATCATTGGTACTTGAGTCAAAATATGCTCTTTATAATTACAATTTGTTCATGTATCCATTATTTCCAGAGTTATAATCATGATTTATATATCATATATATCATATATATCGAGTATATACATGCATTTATAATATTACATAATCATTTAGAGGTAAGAAATGAAATGCACCGTTCATGGAGACGGTAAGCCGTACGTACGAATGAACGCTACTTTCATTTCTATTTCGTATTTTATAGAATGGAATCACAATGGTATAAAGGTATATTATAATTCCAGTGTAATATCATATATAATATCATAAATTCATCCTTTATATGTCCCACATATGGTATAAACGAATCAAATCACTTTGAGGGGGTGGTAGTCCGTACTTCCTTAAATGAAGATATCACGTTTACCCATAATGGAAACCATAAAGGTATTGCAAAAATGAAAAATAAAGAAGCTTCAGAAAAACATAAACATATTATATATCATATATAAATATAGTTTCATCATAATGGCCACCTTTGAAGGTGTTAAGAGAATGTTGAACAATCATCGTTTCGGGAGGCAGAAATTTGCCATCCACAGAAACAGTATGTTCTTTAACCATTAGATGTAGGTGTGTGTAAGTGTAGCTTGAATCCATATTATAACAATATCCTAGTATATTTAAGATATTGGAGTTGTTAAAAAATAAATGAATAAAAAGAGTTTAGGGTGTTGGAGAAGTAAAATAAAACAAAAGGACTCAAGTGAAGACATTACCTTAAAATCGGGTAACTCCATTTGGTTTGAGCTCAAAGGCTTCCTTGGGAAGACTTCTGCCAAAATTGAGGCTTCAAAGAGTAAGATAGAGATTTATAGAGACAAAATGGGCAGGGTTTGGCCGAGCCAAAGGCTTTGGAAGTGTGGGTAAGGAGGTAGAGGTGGGGGACTTTTATAAGAGGAGAGGAGGGGCACTCTTGGAATGTAAAGAAATGTTACTTTATTTTAAAATGAGTTTAGGATTAAAAAGGTCCCAAATTGATATAATTTGAGGGTATGGTGATAAGGATTCGAAATCCACCCTTCCAATAGGTTTTGGACATGTGTAGGTCATAGAGATTTCATTATCATTTCATTTTATTTAAATCATTTATTAATGAGGTAATCGCTGCATCATCATGATGTCATAAATAATTTAATTTATTTAAAGTCTAAAAATTATATAAAAAAAATATGATTTAGGAAATCTTTTTAGATTTCTAATAAATATTTATAATCAAAAATCTAACACGTATAACCCCATGTAAAAAATTTTTTAGTAAAATAACTCATGTATGTGTCATTTTTACATTAACATTAAATAAAAAGATATTAATGTCCTTTTCCTACCAAAGTGGCTCCATGGGGTCCCCATGTTGACCCATGGATTTTCTTGGTCGTCCATGACACATCCAATAAGGTTAGGACATGTGTCTAGGTATTTTCATTTTATTATAACATTATTTTTACCTTAAATTACACTAATTACCTCTAATCACGATTAAAAACATAAAAGTTACTATTCACCAGAAAATTATTTTAATCTCATTGAACCACATTTCAATTATTAATGAAAACCATTTATGTAGGATTTTTGAAAATCAAATCACAGAAGTGGAAAAGTTTCATTTAAACGAAAAATCAGTTTCTTTAACTACCACTTAGTGGTTTCACTATTCATAAAAAATTGATGTTTTTCAGAAAAATACCAAAACATCACCCTAAGATATATTTAATATTATGAATTCAAAAATGATGTATATTTTACAAAATTAACATCATATAAGTTACATTAATTAATTTAATAATTAATTTCCACTGTCATGACAAATACCATGTTTTTATGAAACAATAAGTATCAAAAGATTGACACCAGTTTCAGTCCAATTTCAACGTGAAATTAATTCCAATGACCACCATTGGATTAAATGATAAAAATATATTCTAATTTTCCTTCAAACCCAATTAAAATTATAATATAATCATATAAATAAATTATATTAAAAATCAGTTTGATGTAAAATGCAGTATTTTTCACTATTCATTAAAAAAATGAACATTGTCAGAAAAATACCAAAAATTCACACAAAGTAAATTTTGATGTCCCAATCATAAAGAATAATTTTATTTTGACAAAAAAATTTTATAAAATTTTAAAAAGATAGATTTAAAAATGGTTTTCCATCACAAGGCAGTAAAACAATTTTTTAAAAATATTAGTGTATTCCATGCTTAAGATTGGATTTATTTTCATTTTAAGCCTCTAAAACACTATCTAATTCATTAATAGACATAGATAAAAATATCTATTATTCATTACCTACTTCGGATGTTACAGTGTACCTTCTCTGAATCATCTTATAGGGCTTCTCCTTTTTTGTATTGTGTCAGGGGCCTGAATTCCTGTTTCCCGAAGGCTTGGGGTCACCCTAAGGCCTTAAGGTGGCCTGAAGGCCGTGCGAATCAACTAGCCGGAAGGACATGGGTGGCCCAGAAGCCTTGTAGGACCTGAGGATCAAACAGGTGGCCCGAAGGCCCAGATGGATGAATAGTTCCCTCTGCTACAGTACCAAATAGTACCTGCTACAGTTCTTCTATAGTACTGCTACAGTAAACTGGAAATATGCCTCCACCTGGATTTGATCCCAGGTATCTTGGATGCACCTAGTGAGTCCTCACAAACTGGGATGAGGCTCTTGTGAAAAATGTGTGTTGCTAACAGCAACTCCAATAGGGGATCCCCACCGGTCCAAGTGTGTGCCACGTTCCCCAGCTATGAAATGGCTTTGAATTGCCATGTTCATAATACGAACAGTGTTCGAACCTGGTTGGACTCGATCCTGCGCCAGTTCCCAGAGAGAGCTTGGGGTACAACTAGTGGGTACCACTCGGCTAACACCCCATGGGCGTGCTCAATTCCTATAATAAACAATAGATTTCCCCTCTATGAATGTGGTGATTTATTCCTATGAGTCACTACATTATTGGATGTAGGAAACCCATTCATTACCCTTTTAAAAGAATTTAACCTTAAAATTTTACCATTATTTTTTTGTTTTGATTTATTTTTATTATGTAATGGTCATTCCTTATGAAAGGATAGCTTCACCCTTTATGTAAGCGTCACCCAAAACATAATTGTAGTTTAACCCTTAATATAAGGGTCACCCCTAGCTTAAGGGTGTTTGTACCCTTAATGTAATTTTTATACGTTATTTAAGGGTGGACACACCCTTAACATATATTTCACCCATTACCTAAGGAGTAACATCCCTGAATTATAATAAATTATTACCCTTAAATAAGTCAATGTTTTCATTTTATTTCTTCACAAACAACATTTAACTATAATTAAACTGATATACAAATAGATTCAAAAATAAATATTGTTGTCTAACTATTAAAAACACAATAAATAAATTTATGGAAATAAATATATGTATCAAATTGATGAATTATATTCATATTGATAAAATTACATTTATTGTGAATTTAAGTAAATTAGCTTACTTAAAATGACTAATGAGATAAAAAATTGAAATTTATTTTTCAAAAAATATTATATTATAAGAATTTATATTTCAAAAAAAACGTTACAAATGATGATAAATTATAATTTATATTAATAATTTTTTGACTAATATTTAGCTTCCACTAGTATGAAATAATAATAATTACCAATAATATTTGAAAATTTCATTTTTTGATAAAAATATTTTTCCATTATAATTTATTCTTTTATTCCAAAATTTAATTTATAAATATTTTAAATTGAAATTATATACAATTTACATTATTGATAATTTTGTTATAAAAAAATTGAATTATTTTTAATTTTTGAGTTTTACACAAATGTATATTTTTTAGTTAAAATTTACCATCTTCACAAGACATAATGTTTTTATGACTTCACTGTTATATGAGAATTTCTAAAAATTTTAACCACATTTGAATTAATAAAATATGAATTTTTTGGATTGAATTATTAATGTTAAAATATATATTAAACATATAAAACATGTGAAAAAAATGAATAATTAAAATTTTAATTTAATATAAAATAATCATTCAATATTTTATTTAAATAAATTATTTTTTCAAGATAGATTTTTTTCGTAATTCTGTTCAAGAATCAAATAAATTATTTATTTTATATAATCTAATTTTTGCATTACAATTGAAATAGAATATAATTTTATCATATATATAATTTTAACACGTAAAATGTTATTTTATAGAAAATATCTTTTATGTTAATAATTTTAATTAATTAAAATATAATTGTTCATACTTTTATATATTTTATATGAAAAAAATTATTTAAAATTTAAAATTATTGGTATCATTATATCTCAAAAGTTCAATATTTATCTTTTTCATTACAATTATTTACTAATGTTAGATATTAATTACATATGATTATTTAAAAATGGATATGTTGACTTTAACCAAGCATAAAAGTCATAAATCATTTAATAAATTAAACAAGAATTTAATGATAAAGATTTTTTTTACCATGAAATATTTCACATAAATTTTTTAATATTTATGATCCATTGTCCCTAGAATAGTGTTGTAACATTATTCAAAATTTAAAGCTTACTCCTAAAATTCCCCTCTCAACAATTAAAAAAAGGTAACATCTTCACAACTTCGAGGCACATTTTACCATAAAATTAGTACTGAAAAATATGAAATTTTACTATAACTTAAACTAAATTCCATTAAATTAATCCACTAGTAACTTATACATTCCCTAAGACAATTAAATTTAAGGATTCTATCAAGTAAAATTCAATTCCATCACATGATTATTATCAACAACATCACTTTACTCTTAATGTATTGTATAAAATTTATTCTATACTAACTAATATATTGTCACGAACCAGCCCGAGTCGACCGTGAACCGGTCACCCAGGCCAGCCCGCGACAAGTCCCGAGAGGTGTTCCTGATCCTCTCGGGATGGTGACAAGCACCAAGGCCATAAATAGAGTACAAAAGGGAACGATTTCACCCATATATAATCAAACAAACAAACAATGGAAATAAACGGACATCCCAAAATGAATTTATATAAAAATTAAATTAATATTATTTGTAAAAGAAACTAAATGTAGAAAAAAAAACCAAAAACTGAACTGAACAATCCCGGTGACCAACTAAATCCATGTGACACTTCTGGTCACTCTCCAACACAACGATCAAATGTCGCCGAAGGTGATAGAACTAATGTTGAAACCTGCACAAGGGGAAAAAAGAAGAAGACTATAAGCGTTAGTATTAAAACTCAGTAGGTTAGCCAGATATTCTATCCCAAATGAACATTCCTTTAAGATAAGAGAAACATCAATTTATAGTTTTAAATTCAATATATGAATGTATGGTTTTCAAATGAGGTTCCACACTATAATATTTATCAGACAAAAACATGCATGTTTAATAAACAAAAATGCAAGTAACAATTTTTTTCAAAGAGATGAAAATTCAAAATGAAAGTAGTTTTCAAGAGGGATACTTTAAATAATTTTAACTTTCAAATAAATAACACATACTACTGAATTTACCAACCAAACACACCATATGCCGACAATGAGTACAAATAGCCAATGTGCACTAGTTATGGGAATACCCCTAGGCACTAGATAGTTGTGAGCCCCAGGAACCTCGTATCTCGGTGAAAGTAACCATATTAAATATCAGTTCTAGTGCATGAGACACTATTAGGGAACATACCCATAACCTAGTGGTCCCCAATCATCATCATCATCATCATAGTTTAGTTAGTGTTGTCATCGTCAAACTTGATACGTGAAATAAAGTCCAACCCCCACAGAATCACTAGCATACAAGTACACGTCCGCCCACCTAGATACTCGGGATTCCCTTTAGTGCTCAATAAAGTTAAACATATTATCAAATACAAATTTCACATCCACATTCCATTCCCAAACCATAAAAACAAAAATAGACCATAATCTTTCTTCACATTTCTTACACGAATCAACAAGTCACTAAATATTTTTGTCAAACAATTTCATGAAGTGTATTGAGGATTTGAACATAAAACTCATTCAAAAACACTCTTTCAATTATAAAAACATATCAAAACCAAACCAAATAATAATTTTCAGACCTATAAATATTTAATAAAATCATTTAATGGACCATAAAATAATCCCAATTGCACAACTTGGTATACACAGGTAAAACACTCCTTCATTTCTAGGAAATGCCAAACAGGCCAATACACATTTTCTCAAAATTAGCGTTTGACGAAGGTATGAATTTTAATTTTATTAAGTATGTGTATAAAAACCATTAAAAAAGAAAACCACATTCAGAAATCTCTTATAATACTCAGGTTCAACATTCAAAACATAACCATTTTCATAAAGATGTGAAACGGTCCCTATATGGGAAACTCATGCCACAATATGTTGTAAACAAAAACCCACTTGTTTGTAAAAACAAATCCAAATTGGAAATCCATATATAGACCCAAAAATACAATTTATCATTCTTCCAATTCCTTTATAAATCCAAACAAATAACTTTAAAATCACACATCACACATAAAAGCCAACCGGGCAATTTACCGAATAGAAGTCATTCCCTTTTTAAACAAAACAATTTATTTTAAGTACGTGGAAAGGAATAAAACACCTATTGAATGTCATATTTTCATTCAAGATAATATTATATGTTAAAAATACCATAAAACAGATTATAAACCTCACAAAATATTTTCAAAAGATAACGGAACATTTAAACAAACACTTGTTGAGCACTTTCATGAAAAAACAACACTACCTTTCACAAAACAATGATTAAACAACCACTTTTCAAACCAGGATAATTATATAAAGAATTAAAAACAATAATAAAAATTAATAACAATTTAGGATAATATTAAAATGATGAAATTTTAATTATAAATGCATGTGAAAGGGATATCCTACCTCAAATACTTGGCGTAATTGAATCGCACACACGATATCACACGCTGCAGGTTTATAAATGCTAAAACTATAAAGACCAGACCTAAAAAATTAGAAATCCCATCAAAAAAACATGTTATAACAAAACCCTAGGTCTATCAATACTAGGGGACAATATAAATCAAATAAATAATGAAAGTAGGGGGAAGAGGAAGGAGAAAGAGAAGGAATCTCACCATTCACCCTAGAAAACTCTTCATATTCCATTAGATCTGTAACACTAGAGAGAAGGGAATGGCTTGAAAATTCTTGGAGAGACATATAAGGTCTTGAAGAACCAGGGAAAGAATATTGGTGGTAAAAAGAGTACGAATTGATTGATTTATAAATGATACAATTTACCTTGTCAATTCTGGACGATTTGAGGTATCCTGAGACTTGTCGCCCTAATCTGTGACCCATATGATATCCAAATAGGTAAAATAGATTATGTGGATTAGTATAGTGTTATTGTATTCGTGGGGGAGGTAGAATAACCTAAAAATATTAAAAAATGAAAAACATAAAAATGAAACGAGTTATTTTTTTAAAAGAGGAAATGGGCCCATGGTCTGGCCCAATACCTAAATAAGTAACCCAAATTCACCTTGATTATGAATTTATAATGGGTCCAAAACGATAAATACGTTTTAATATATCAGTATAAGATAAGTAAGAAGTTTAATGGGTGAAAAAGGATGAAAAACAAAAGAGTTATAAAAGAAACAAATTCGGTTTTTAAAATTGGGAATGGGCTCACGGTTGGCCTGAATCATGAAGTAACCACCCTTTCTTCAAAAACTACTAAACAAACAATGGGGATCCCAAATTAGGGTGGTTAGACATAAATAAAACTTAAAAACTCAGGATTAATCTCACCAAATAACCATGAAATGGATCGGGATTTTTAATGGACTAGATCAATACAAAGACAAAAAAAACTGTGTGTGACAATTCTCCCCACCATTAAAGCATTCCGCCCCCGGAAAGCCATAACACTTTCCGGATGAAAAAAAAACACCTAAGGATTCCATACCAACATAATACATCCTCTAAAGATAAGGAAATATAAATCTCCAACAATGAAACTTAATACTCTTTCCCACATAAAACACAACTCACAACCACGTCTGGAGAATCAATGGAAAGATGAAGCCACCAACTCCACAACCAAGCCAAGAACCCGATTGTTGGGCCTTCTCTCAATGAACCCAAATATCACCCAAACCAAAGAGAACTCACAAAACCCAAATATTCATAGGGATTCCAGAATGGACTCCCCACCATTAATAATCAACTGGCACTAGAAATGTTCTTAGGATGAAAATCCAGGAGACTCATGGTGGGTTCCCCACTATTAGAAACCAACTAGCAATGAAAAGTCAAGAATTAAACATGAGCTAGAATTGGGACTCACTCACACAAGCCCAGAAAAACACTCCTAAAAAACCTAATATACCATGTTAATAGGGTTACAACATGGAAATCTATACCACCCACTTCCGAATAGAGGGCCCAAGAACTGGGCCAAGATTTTCAGCACGGATTTGGACCCCCACTACTCGGGGAGGGGAGGGAAGGGGGCCCAATAATTTTGCCACTGAAACCACAAAAGAAACAAATAAACTACCCAAAACTCTCCACATACAAATAGGTAACACCATGACTGCACTTTATTTTTATAGGAGGTCCACACAGAGACATTTATTGGAAACCCACATCCATGAATGTTTAACCATAGACACTGTGTGAGTGGTTAAGTCCACCACGCTTGTTGCGACAAAGGGAAATTCACAGAAAGGAGGAACCAAAACATTGACATAGAAACTAACATACCAAAATAGAGGAGTAAGGATCCCAATCAAACACTCCACACCTCTATAGGTTTCCTAACTGCGTGAAAAGATTCACTCCGAGGCCTATGGATTGATCCCTGATTCTTGAAGCATCAGTGCACCGCAGTCAGGTGATAAGGATCAAACCACTCAAAAAAAAAACCTCACTTGATCACCAAAAAAACCTTCATATAAATAGGAACTCATAGATGCATATCAAAATTCTATCTCACTCCAAATGAAAGGAAGAATGGACAAGGAATACGACGAAACACATCAACATCACCGAACACAACTGGTATGTCCAAAAGAATTATCACGACCTAAAAGCACTTTTAATAGATCACAAACTACTCTTTATTCTAAAAAACAGGTTTAGGAATCCTCAAAAGAGGTGGATTTAAAATTTGAAAAGAATCCTTAGGTTGATCAGTAGGAAGGATTTCCAACGGAGAACTATCCATGGCCACATCACAACATCAAACACATCTTTAGAAACCCAATGAAAATTACAACAAAACTGAACCACCAACAAGATCTCATCTCTAGATAGAACCGGAGTATGAATTCTAGATCACGTGGAAGATAGCAAATAAACAAGTCTTTTAAGACATAGAAAATTCAAGCCACATAACCATTGGTTTTAAAAAAAAGGCCACAACTTTCAGCTCAAATTAATTTTGAAAAAACCAACTAACTTGGTTGTTTTCCACATTCACCAATGGTGTTTCATCAAGTCCCACCCACATGCACATTTCCATGCCACCCCAGGCACCCAAACACCATACCATATAGGCCAACCTTCTAGATATAAATAAAACCATGCATGTGAGCACCCATGAAAACAATAAGGCTAAAACAAAACAACATCATTAAAAAAATTACCATCATAAGAAACACCAACCACCTAGTCAAAAGAACATTATCATATTTCAAAAATAAAACCACAATTAATTAAGAAACATTTTCTTAAAAACCTACCCCTTTTCATTTTTAATTTTTTTTAAATAACCAATCCACTCCAAACAACCCTTTCCAATTATTTTGAAAAAATCAGCAATGTTTATTATCATAATCCAAGGTCCATTGAGCCCAATAACATTTCTAGTAAAACACCAAACGATCAAAATCAATTTCGAAAACTAATTTATCCGATTAAAAAACTTTTTAACATCCCAAAATAGCCTATTTGAAACAGTGATCTATAATCAATTTAAAATGATTCACAATTTTAAAACATTTTATTTCAACAAACCACAAGTTTATATTATGGATAATCCAATCCCTTTAAATCATTTCCACTTCCCTCCTTTTTTACAAAAAAAACAACCTTCCAAAACAATTCTTATATTTAATTTTAGAAAACCCCATTTTTCACTTTTCAAAATCTAATACTTCCTTTAAACCCATTTACAAATTTCTCACACAAGGATTTTAAGAACAAATATTTTCGGAATTCAAGAAAGGTTCAAGAGACCCCAAAAGGGGAACTAGTGTCGGTGGGTGACTTGACCATATGGTTGGCGGCCATATGACAGACACAACACCAACATAGAGAGACTTATTAGAACCATTTACCAGCTCCACATGGCTTTCCAAGCCTTGCGAGATCCCGTAGTCCCTTAGTCAGACTCCCTTGTTATATCCCAACACCAAACAATCAACAAGGACAAAGAACGCTAATAAAACTGGACATCCCATGGAAACCTGAGGATTAGAACGAGAAAGAGTTCGTGATGCTCGTCTTGAACTTACCCATCACGTCCCAACAATCCTACTCCATCTACCTTGACATCCCCGAAATAACAAGGGAACTATAAAAAGAAAGGTCTACTAAGATCTGACCTCCTCTGATACCATTTTGTCACGAACCAGCCCGAGTCGACCCTGAACCGGTCACCCAGGCCGGCCCACGACATGTCCCGAGGGGTGTTCTTGATCCTCCTGGGATGGTGACAAGCACCAATGGCATAAATATAGTATAAAGGGGAACTATTTCGCCCATATATAAACAATCAAACAAACAACGGAAATAAATGGACAGCCCAAAATGAAATTATATAAAAATTAAACTAAATATTATTTGTGCAAGAAACTAAAAGTAGAAAAAAACCAACAAATCAAATTAACAATCTTGATGACTGACTAAATCCATGTGACACTTCTGGTCACTCTCCAACACAATGATCAAATGATGCCCAAGGTGATCGAACAATAGATGAAACCTGCACACGGGCAAAAAAAGAAGAAGATTATAGGCCTGAGTATTAAAACTCAGTAGGTTATCCCGATATTCTATTCCCAATGCACATTCCTTTAAGATAAAAGAAACATCAACTTATAGTTTTAAATTCAAGATATGAAAGTATGGTTTTTAAATGAGGTTCCATGCTCTAATAATTATCAGACAAAAACATGCATGTTTAATAAACAAAAATGCAAGTAACATTTTTTTTCAAAGAGGTGAAACTTCAAAATGAAAATAGTTTTCAAGAGGGATAATTTAAAGAACTTTATATTTTATATAAATAAGACATACTACTGAATTTACCAACCAAACACACTGTATGCCGACGGTGAGTACAAATAGCCAATGATAACTAGTCACGAGAATACCCCTAGGCACTAGTTATTTGTGATCCCCAGGTACCTCGTATCTCGGTGAAAGTAACCATAATAAATATTTGTTCTCATGCATGAGACACTAGTAGGGAACATACCCATAACCTAGTGGTCCCCAATCATCATCATCATCATAGTTTAGTTAGTGTTGTCATCGTCAAACTTACTACGTGAAACAGAGGCCAACCCCCACATAATCACTAGCGTACTAGTACACGCCCTCCCACCTAGATACCCGGGATTCCCTTTAGTGCTCAATCAAGTGACACATATTATTAAATACACATTTCACATCCAAATTTCATTACCAAACCATAAATACACAAATATACCATAATCTTTCTTCATATTTCTTACACGAATCAACAAATCACTAAATATTTTGGTAAAACAATTTCATGAAGTGTATTGAGGATTTGCACATAAAACTCATTCAAAAACACGTTTTCAATTATAAAAACATATCAAAACCAAACCAAATAATAATATTCATACCTATAAACATTTAATAAAATCATTTAACGGACCATAAAATAATCCCAATTGCACAACTTGGTATATACAAGTAAAACAGTCCTTCATTTCTAGGAAATGCGAAACTGGCCATTAAACATTTTCTCAAAACTAGCGTTTGACGAAGGTATGCATTTTAATTTTATTAATTATGTTTATAAAAACCATTAAAAAAAGAAAACCGCATTCATAAATCTCTTATAATACTCAGGTTACATATTCAAAACACAACCATTTTAATAAAGATGTGAAACGGTCCATTTTTGGGAAACTTGTGTCAAAATATGTTATAAACCAAAAACCCACTTGTTTGTAAAAACAAATCCAAATTGGAAATCCATATATGGACCCAAAAATACAATTTATAATACTTAAAATTCCTTTATAAATCCAAACAAATAAATTTTAAATCACACATCACACATAAAAGCCAACCGGGCAATTTACCGAACACATGTGATGCCATTTTTAAACAAAACAATTTATCTTTATTATGTGAAAAGGAGTAAAACACCAATTGAATGTCATATTTTCATTCAAGATACTGTTACATGTTAAAAATACCTTAAAACAGATTATAAAACTCACAAAAGATTTTCATAGGATAACAGAACATTTAAACAAACACTTGTTGATCACTTTCATGACAAAACAATAGTACCTTTCACAAAACAATGATTAAACAACCACTTTGCACACCAAGAAAATTATCCAAAGGATTAAAAACAATAATAAAAATTTATATCAGTTTAGGATAATAATAAAATGATGAAATTTGAATTATAAAGGCATGTGCAAGGAATATCCTGCCTCAAATCCTTGGCGTAATTGAGACGCACACCCGTAATCACCCGCTGCGGGTTTATAAACCCTAAAACTATAAAGACCAGACCTAAACAAACAGAAATCCCATAAAAAAACTGTTATAACTAAACCATAGGTCTATCAATACTAGGGGACAATATAAATCAAACAAATAATGAAAGGAGGGGGAAGAGGAAGGAGAATGGAGAAGGAATCAAACCTTTCACCCTAGAAAACTCTTCGTATTCCATTAGATATGCTGCCCTAGAGAGAAGGAAATGGATTAAAAATTATTTTAGAGACACCTAATTTCTGGGAGAACCAGGGAAAGAATATTTGTGGCCAAAAGAGTACGAATTGATTAATTTATGAATGATACAATTTACTGGTCAAATCTAGACAATTTGAGGTATTCTAAGAATTTTCACACTAATCCGCGACCCATATAATCTCCAAAGATGTAAAATATATTATGAGGATTAGTAGAGGGTTATTTTATTCGAGGTGGAGGTGGAATCACCGAAAACTATTAAAAAATGAAAATGATATAAATGAAACGAGTTATTTTTTTCAAAACAGGAAATTGGCCCATGGGATGGCCCAATACATAAATAAGTAACCCAAATTCACCCTGCTTATGAATTTATAATGGGTCCAAAAGGATAAATAAGTTTTAATATATCCGTATAGGACAAGTTGGAAGTTTAATTGGTGAAAAATGATGAAAAACAAAAGAGTTATAAAAGAAAAAAATTCGGTTTTTAAAACTGGGAAAGGGCTCACGGTTGGCCCAAATCATGAAGTAACCACCCTTTCTTCAAAAACTACTAAACAAACTATGGGGATCCAAAATTATGGTGGTTAGACATAAATGAAACATCAAAACTCATGATTCACCTCACTAAACACCCATGAAATGAATCAGGATTTTTAATGGACCGGATCAATACAATGACAAAAAATACTGTGTGTGACATATATTGATTATGTTATATTTTATATATTTTAATATTTATATATAAATTTTATTTTATTTATTTATTCATATACTATATATATTAAGTAAATAAAATTTTTTGATTGTTTGTTGTGTAGATTACCTCTTCCACAATGTAATGTGATTTGTTTTCATTTAACACCTTACATGGATGATATAAGGATGGTACTAAGTGATAAAAATTATTTTTATGATATCATTAATGTTCAAGTAAGAAAAATTTGATAACTAGTTAAATAAATGATCAACAAACGATCATCAATAATTTAATAATTTAAAATATGTGTACGAAGTGGATAATATTTTATAAAAATTATGTAATGTCATGATATTAATTACTTATTATAATTAATTAATGTTTTGATATGTCAAACTAATAAAAGCTATATATTTTTACCATGATTTTTTATACTGATATTATGAAAAGAAATATCATAATCATTCATTAAATTAGTCTATGTTAATGTTTGTGTTGGTTTAACCACTAGTTGAAAAATTGCATAAATTTATATTATGAAAGAATATTAGAATATAATTACAGGTATAATATGATATAAATGTTTTAATAATTATTTTTTTTCTATAGATTTAATATCAATATTAAGCTCATTAATTAAGAAAATTAACATTGATCATTAAGAATCACCAAAATATGTCGTGTATCGATTTCAACATTGAGGATATATATTAAATAACTCATAAATGGAATTTGGAAAATTAAAAAAATTATGAATCATCAGAAAATGTAATTTTAATTGTATAGTATTTATAAAACATGAATTTAGAAGGACAAAATACACCACTATTATAAAACTAGTACAAATGATAAAAAACCCATGATATAAAATATATAATGAATTGATATAGATAATGGCTATTACTGAATAATAAGAAGTAAAATATATAAGATCATGCATATGAAATATGTAATTAATAAAGAAATTTTTTTGATATAAGAGTTTAAATATGTTTCTGGATGATATGAACAATAGGTAATGTTTTCCATCTTAATTTTCATTTATTGAGATATGATCTGTATTTATATGCCTATTATATATTTCTAAGTGTGTTTACATCCAATTTGAGATATTGTATTAATAATACATTTATTTTAATTGTATATAAATAAAATTTTCAATTTTTAACCATACATGTTTTATGATCTAATGGCGATACTAAATTCATTAGGGTTTTCTTGGTCTCAATATTGAAATTCTGATACAAAATACATTTGTTCACCATATATCCATTATATGGTGTATTCACTGCCCCTATATCTATTTTTTATACGCATTTTGATTCATAGGATTTATTATCCATGTCATGATTATTTATTCAAGTTTTTAGAGATTAAATTGTTTCCTTGGTATAGATTATTTTTGGAAACTAAATTTTCATTCATTATGTTATGATAAAAATTTTATCTTATTTCATATAATATGGGTGCATTATACCATTTAAAACTATTATAATTAATTCTATTATTTCCTTTTATGGATATTTTTTCATACCATGAAAACCCTTTTTGGAAATAGTTAAAACTACTTGGGGTAATTTCTATTGAAATCATCCACATTATTTCTCTTGATTGATTATAATCATGTTATTAATATACAAACATAATAGTATACTAATTGTTATATATATTTTGAAAATAACATTTTAAATAAAACATATGGGATATTTTTCACATATAGATTATGAAATTCTATTATCATGGGGAAAGGTATTTTTATTCTGTATATTGTTATTCAAATATAGATGATTATTTTCATGCTGACTATATAATTTTTATCCATCCACATTCTTCCTCCATTTGGTTTATTATTTGTTTATCCATTTTGTTGGAATGGGAATATTATTAGGACTATTTTCAATTCAAATGATAATTGGAAATTTTGATCATGTATTGTCTATTCAATTAATCATATGGTGAATGCATTGGAAATAAATAAGTTATTGTTGGGGAAAGATATTATACATCCCCATAATGAATTAACTTGTCTACTGAGTAAAAAACGTGTTTGGTCATTGGAAATATACCTACCAAATTCTAAAATATTTATTGACTATTGTCTTGATGGCAACTAAATGTCTTGGTACAGGGTAATGACAGAATGTTTTTGAGTTCTGGAATTATGCATTCCATTAGTATGTGATCAGTATTACTAATATCAAGGATCTCATTTATTTTCATAGATATAGAATAATCCAGATTTCATGACGAATTTTTTTTCATAATTTTTAAAAATTACTATAATTAAACTTATTCCACAACTAATAATGTTATATGTTTACCATACTAATAGTTTGAGTTCACTACTAATTGTATTTCAATTTCCCTAGGTTATGGAGAAACGTTGTTCATATTACATTTTTAAAAGGATAAATTGTGTGAAATAATTTTTGGAAGATATTTAATATTTATCAAGAATTTAATATTGTAGTATATAATTTTCAAACTATCCTTTTTATACAAATAACATAATTTTTTTCTGTTTAATTTTTTTTCTATTACTTTAAATCAATATACATGTAAAGATCTTTCAGATGTAATATATTAAACAACCATTATTAGTTTTGTACTAATGGATGGTTATATCCAATTCATTCTTTCTAGAATCCACCAAAGAATGTAACGAACGATTTTATGAGCACCAGATCTGGGATTGTGGGTTTTGGGACATTGATGGTATTAAATAATGGTTTTTGTTACTTTGAAGATTAAGATATTTGTTGAGCATAATTTAGGACTGAAAATTTGTAGTTGATAACAATTTTAAAGGTATATTAACAGTTTATGATAGGATTATGATTTATTTTTATTGAATTAATTCACATTTAACTCTGGATTAGGATAAGAAAACATTATTAATACCACAAGAATAATAATATGTATTGGATAAAATACTGATATTTGGATAAATTTTAAATTATGTGATTTTTCCTTGAAATAAATACTTTTGTACATTCTATAAATTGAATAAGCCTATGGAACAAAGGAGAATAGTGGTAATCACCATGAAAATATATGATGATGTCATTAACTTGATTAAAACAAAGGTGAATGCTTAATTATCCTAAGTCTATTCCACTGAATATAAATTATCGATGTTATAATTTGGTTAAGAAAAATCACTATAAAAACAATTATGAAGTATTTAATATTGATGTTCAATGAATATGCTAGAGAACAAAATTAAGAAATTTCCATAGATAACCAAGTATTAAAAAAGAGATCCATACGTTGATCCAAAAATATTATATGTTAAAAACATTTCACATTGGAATACATATTTATATTGAGGTTTCATATAAATATTTTTGATAATATCACCCCAATTTTTGATATAGTATTTTACCAAAACAAGATCGCAAAAAATAAAGCTGAGAATGGTATGTATCCATTAAACTCTATGACTTAATACTAAAAATGAGAACATATTAATATTTTATTGAGAAACATTATTTTGATAAAATGATGGAGAATGTGACATTACATGTCACTCTTAAGGTAGTCAGAATTATATTTTAATATTCAGGAAACATTTATCATTTATTATTAGTGAGTATTTATAAATGATATTAATTATATTTTAAATGTTGTGAAGATTATTTGAAAGATTAATGGATTATTTCTTATTAGTTTTACTTTATTTGAGTGGAAAAATATATTATATGTGATTAACCTACATGAACATTGATTTTATTATAATTTTATATTTTTGTGTATAATTATTGGAGAACACTTGTTTGTGGTTCGGATAACTCATAAGTTTAATTCATGCATAATTATGAGATAATAAAGGTTGGTCTGATTTGGGATAACTCAGTAAGATTACAATTGGAAACATTGAAATTGATAATTGACTTAAGATATATTAGGATAATTTCACAACATGTTTTGGATTATAATATATAATTACTACTGTGTGACCTTAGTAACTAGTGGTTAATAACATCGGAGGGTTCATGATAGAGTATAATTTTTATGGAATATATAATATCATTCTTTTTTAAAGTACTGTTTATTGAAATGGTTTTTGGAAATATATGTTTTTGATAATATATATATATTTCACATGATTACCTAGTTATATGATTATTGTTATGACTAATGTTATTTGGGGAAGGATAAACTAGATTTATTGAGCAAAAATTTCAATAATTATTTGAGTATAATATTTTAAAGATGTTAATGGTAATTTTTTATATCTTTTTTTAATAGGTTAAAATTTATTAGAGAAACTAACTCAAAGTCATATATTATGAACCAATAATGTTATATGTTAATCTAAAAATGATATAGGTTAAAATGTATCAAATTCAAGCAGACTTGTAAGAACTATAGTCTAATATTATTGTGATATATAGTGAATTATATTGAGTTAAAATTTTCTAATGGTTATATATGATAATTTTCTGATAATGAAAATTACTAATGGTAAATAATTTAGTTTTATTAATGGATGGATCTAGAAGGAAAAATCTTTATGGGGGAAAAACTTGAGGATTACCTCAACAACCAACCTAATAAAATGTTTTCTGTATTGTGAAACTGGGTGATTATCCCAAACCAACTATCACAAAATATGACTAACAATGTGAACATAATATATGTCCCAAATACATAGGGTATGACTAATATTGAGTCTCATCAAAGATAAAATCTTGATGCTGATAAAAGAAAAATGATTCAATTTCCTATATGTCAAACATGTGGGAAGAAACATAGTGGATGTTTCTTTAATGTAATGGGTAAATTCGATATGTTTGGAGTGTAATGTCATCAAACTCACAATTTTAAGGAAGATAGAGAAACAATAAAAATTCATTTCTTCAATTGTAACTGAATTGGGAATTATGCAACTCAATGTCCCAATCCATGTGAAAAAAGAGAGAGATAGTCACCAAATTCCATTAAAACTTGGAATATTATATAAAACTACTAACAATTATTCCGATTGTGATTTTTTAGTCCCGATTATCCAGTTTCCTATATCATTTATGTTTTCAAAAACAATGAGATACTGATTTGTAAATTAAACCCCCTAGTGGTATGATTATCATATAAATCAGTCTTATGGTTTGTGAGAATTTATTACATATGAATCTAGATTAATATGATTTTTCATAATTTTATGTTAAATATAGAGTGGGTTACATTTATTTATAAATTGCGTATAATAATTTTCCATATGAAAAATTCTAATTGAATAACCTATATAAACCCATGACCATCTAGAGGTGTATAATTAATTTTGATTTATCAATAGAATATACTTTGAGTCCAATTGTGTAGAAAAAAATTATTTATGGTGTTGAGAATATAAAACCCAAAAATTATAATAAATTATCATTCCTAAATGAATCAATGTTTTTATAGCATCTTCCACATGAAATACTGAACTAAAATGAAACAAAGATACATTTAGTTAGAAATATATATATATTTAATTATGTCCATCAAAAAACTTGTTATTTAATCCTCAGAAAAAAATTGAAGTAACCAATTTCCAAATTATATTTATATAGAGAATAAATTCTACCATTGATATGAATAAAATTCAATTGTATTACCAAAAAAATAATAAGATATATTATTATTTAGAAAATTTTCATTTTAAAATTTTCCTTTTATATGTTATGCACATATATTTAATGAAAATTTTAATTAATGATGATAAATTATATTCTATGTCTATATTTGGTTAACACCACATTAGTTAGTAAATCATATGAAATAATAATTATAATAGTTAATATTTGAAAATTTAATTTCGTGATAAAAATAATTTTTCATTATATTTTACAATTTTAATAAAATTTTATCTTAAAAATATTTAATTTAAAATTATATAAACAAACATAATTTATTAATACCTCATATGTAAATTTACTTATTAAGGGTTTTTATTTTTTCTATAAAATGCATTAATTTTTGTCGAAAAACATGTTTTTCTCAAAACATGTAATTTATATGTGATTGCCATTTTATGATAACGACCAATAATTTTATAAAACAATTTAATTAGTCAAATATGAATTTTTGGGGTTAAATAATTTATTTTATAATATTCTTTCAACCTAGATAAACTATGCCAAAAAACATTTAACTACATAAAATATTACTTTAATATAAAAACAACTTTTTGTATTTGCATTTAATAAATTATTTTTAAAGAGATATTCAATTTTGGAATTCCTTGGAACCTCATAAACATTATTTAATTTATAATAATTCAATTTAATTCATTAAAACATATATAAAAAATAAATATATCTTATATATAAATGTAAATAATAGAAAAACAATTCACATAAAAATAATTTTACTCGGTTAAGAGTAAAAATATTAAAATTAGATTTTCACACCATTATAAAATTTATTTGATAATATTATATTTAAATTTTGAATTAAAAGATTCAAATTAAAAAAAATTAAATGGTAATATTTATAATTAAAATTATTTAAATTTGTCAAATATTAATTACCAATGTAAAAAGAAAATGGAAAATTGAATTAAACATTGTTTAAAAGTTTTAAAACATTTTTCAGTGGTCCTAGAATTTAATTTTTGAAATATTTATCAACCAAGAAATGGGTAACCTAAAATTTTATCTATTTCAATCCATTGAACACAGAATAGTGTCATGCATTATTGGAAATCTAATGATTTATTATGAAAATACACTTCCCTTCACTTATAAAAATGTCACATCTTAACCACTTCCTGACAGAACATGAATTTGAATTACTACTTGAAAATCATCCATTTTACTCTCCCTAGAACCCTCAACCACTAACATAATATTATGGTCAGACATAGTTATCCTAATCACTTCAAATTTAAGGATACTTTTCCGAAAAATTCAATTCCACAATGTGAGCATTAACAAGATAATAGTCTTATTCCTAATAATATTACTTCAAATTTATTGTATCCATATCAATATAATGATATTATTCTATTTTATATACTGTTATTTTAGTATATTAATTTTATTATCATTATTTATTCAAATACCAAATCCGTTATGAAATAAATATATTTTTGGTTCATTTTCCAGACTACCACCTCCACTGCATAATGTGTGTATTTTTCAATTATAATCATACAAGGCTGAACTAAGTATGTTATTAAATAATTAGAATAATTTTTATTATATCATTATGTTTATGTTATAAGGAATTTAATAAAATATTTATTAATTTATCAACATATGGCCATCATTAATTTAATGTTTTTAAACAAGCACACTATGAGGATACACTTTTATTCAAATTGTGTATTTTTCTATATTGATCCTTTCTCCAAAAATTACAGAAAATTATTATATATCACTATAATAAACACTAAATATGTTTATTATTTTTTTATATAATCCTATTTCAACAAAACCACCTCATAATCAATCATTAAATCAATTTATGTTCATATTTTGGTAGGTATAACGACCTAATTGAACAATAAAATGAATTCATACCAAAAATGAATATGGGAACATAATTCCTATTATAATATGATAAAAATGTGAAAATAATAATTTTTTGGTTATTGAGATTCAATATCAATATCTAATTCATTGTTTAAGAATACACACTTTGATCATCAAGAATCCATGAAACATGCATTGAATTAGTTTCATCTTCATGGACAAGGATTAAAACTCTCAGGAATGGAATATGAATCATTATAAATAGTTACCAAAATTTATAATAGCATTTATAAGGATATTTTATTGATTATCATATAAATAATAATTAACTAGGCACTGACATTAGGAAACTAGTTTGAAAGATCAAAACTATAAAAAACCAATATGAAAAATCAGAAAATTTATTATAGAGAAAGGAAATTTTTGAATAATGTGAATGAAAATTGATAGGAATATGTCTTCTAATTATGTGATAAATATATAAATGTTTATTATAAATTTTTTTGAAGTAAATTCATGGAATTCATGAAGATTATAAATGTGTTTCTTCTAAAATTTTTATTTTCAAAGAGAAGTATTGTATTTATATACATATTACATTTTCGAGATGTGGATACCACCACATTGAGATAATTTATCATGAATCATTTTAATTTAATGGTATAGAAATTTATATTTCATGAATTAACTCACAATTGTTTCTATTCCAAAACTATTACTCAATCCAAAATGTCTTTCCTGGTCTCAATTTTGCTAATTTAATATATAATACAATATGTGAACCATGATTCCTTTATATGGTTTATGTTTTGTTCATGGTTATATTTTAATTCTAATCCCTATATTTTATGGGATTTAATATCCATTTAAATTTACCTAATTAATCTGTCTAGTGGTTTATTTGTTTCCACATTAGCGATGATTTTTGTAACTCATTTTTAATTCATTGAGTTATGATCATTCTTCCAGATTATTTTATATAATATGGATAAATTATTGTCTTTGATTATATTATTTGTTATAAACTCAGTATTATCAGAGGATAAAAATTCAAACCACATAAAATCATTGAAAACTATTTCCTACTTCTTGGGAAATTATATATTGAAACCATAGTCTTTCTCTCTTTAGATGGATTATGATCAACTTATTCTTGTATTTACATAGTTTTAAACTCATTGTTCATTACAGTGTGAACATATAATTTTACATAACTAATATGGGACAATATTCACATTGAAAGTTTGATATTCTATTTATAGAGGGAAATTTATAGTCATTATATATGTTTTTATTAGAATATTGGTGTTTATTATAATGTTGACTTTTTGTAATGTTTAATAATGAACTTTATTCCTTTGGATGGGTTATTATTAGTCTAACCATTCTTATTGGCAATCGTAAAAGTATGGGAATTCAATGTGTTTTTATTATAACGCTGATGATTATTTATATGGTTTATTATGTATTTTTTATTCATTTTCTCATATAGTGAATGTATTGGACTTAAATAGGTTACGATATGGGCTCTTCATTATATGGCCCCTCTATGCATTATGTTCTGTAATGAGGAAAAATATATTTGGTTATTTTTTCATTTGAGAACAATTCATCGATATGTATCAACTACATTCTGGACGACAAGATATTGTATTTTCTAAGGCATTGAAATGAGGTTTTTGATGTATAGCATTATGTATTCCATGAGTATGAGATTAGTACTATTGATAGATACTTTTTAATTTTAATGGATATAAAATAATCCATTTTTAAATTTTATTATTGATTCATGTAGTTTAAATATCCCTAAAAAATATTTATTCTAATATATATTCAGTTGTATGTTTTACTTACTGATCATTTGAGATAACCCCTTCTTATGGTTCCATTTACACATGTAATGGAGAACAATAGTACATAAGAAATTCATTAAAGGATACCAATAATGAAATAATTTCTTTGACATGTAGAATACATATCTCGAATTAAGTAGTTTTATATATAATAGAAAAATTGTGAATTTAATATAATTCACATAGATTTAATCTGTTTATTTCTCTTTCTAAATCTCTAAATATGTAAATAAAAAATGATCCTTCATATGCGATATATCCAATAATATTTTTTTCTTTTTTAATTAAGGATCATTATATCTTGAATTTTTTAGTTAGTTACAATGAAAAATGTAAAATATTAGTTTTTGACCATTGAATCTGGGAGTGTGATTCTAGGGGGTTACATAAGGGTGGCCACATAATTAATTTAAGGGTCTCCCATTACGTAAGAGTGGACTCACTATTCACATAAGGTTATTATATTACATATGGACGGTCATTCCCCTTAGGTATGTGAACCCAAACACCCTTAAATAAGGGTACTCAAAGGACCTCATGAAAGGGATGCATACTTTGCCAAAATTTTGAAATGTATAGAAAATTAAACTAATAATGTCGTCTTCATACCCTAGATCACATGAACTATCAAAAACCTCACATGTCTTCCACCATCATCCAAAACTCAAATCTAGAGATAATTTAACTCCTATAATTTCCAATCTGAATCACCATTCTCAAAACAATCACTACTCTATTGTCAACAATTAAAAATTAAAAATTTCCCTATATTTTACTAACATATAATCAAATAATACATTAAACCACCATCATAATAAAACTTATCATCACCATGAATCCTTAGTGGTCCTTAAATCATCAATCCTGAATTTCCTAGGTCATTAATTCATCATTAATTAGTTTTTTTCTACCATATATCATTGAAAAATATTCAACTATAAAACTATAAATACAAGGAAAAATAATAACCAAAATATGAGCCATTAGATTGTCTCTATCTATAAATAGTAGGATTATGCTTAACATCACCCATCATTCCCAAACGACAAGATTGTTTTCATCAATTTATTTCCATTACCAATAGTGCTCCCCGTTATATGGATCCACTAATAATGGCTAATTTAATTCCATGTTCCTCCTTACTATTAGAATGACACAATAAATGCAATTCCAACAATCAATTGACTTTTTGGTGTGGTTCCAACATCACCACAACCAATCTCATGTGAAAACACTAGTCGATTTTTTGTACTACCGGTTTCCTCTTATTATGAATTAGATAATATATGTTTTCAAAATAGATGATTAAAGCCCAAATACGCAATATTTCATCAAAATTATAATGTAATCCAAGAAAAAATATTTGTATACCAAATATGAGGAAACTAATGCATTTTCTAACCCAACACACCCTGTCTCATGAAAAATCATAAGTCATGCCTCCTCTGTCTACCTACACATTATCAGTTTACTCGATTATGATTCTTACACCTTCAAATGCAAACTAAAATCTTCTAAACACACACATTAATGTACAATCCTTACAACATCTTGAATTACATGGTTAAATATTTAATAAAACAAACCTATAATTGTTCTCTCACCCCATGCATCGACTCCCCATTAGTCCAAACCACACTCAAATTACATCAAAACCATCTGGAGCCTAATGTTAATGATAATTCACCATATGATACTATAAAAAACGTGTAAATATATAATTCACCATGGAATATAATGAAATAAATTTCACCTTCACACTATAATATAGTTCCATCTCTATTAACAAACAACCATTCTCGTCATACTAAAGTCACTTATAATATGAGGGTAATATATCCATGACCATTAAGACTTTCCCTACCATAGTATTGTCCTTATCATGGGTATGAGGAAATGAAATCCTATCTTATAACCCCCAAAACATCCATTACATTATTTCATGACTAGAATATGTCACCCCACACATTCCAATCACTAATGAAATACATTGATCACAATATCATCCTTGTTCAAAATAAGACCATCATAGAAAACATCCAAAATACTATTCATAATGAGGTTCCCACCCTAATTTTTCCAATTGTTGACTCCCTATTTTATTTATTTCACTAAAATACTACTCAATACATCCCACAGTAGTTTCAATCATCACTTACTTGTCTCTCCTTGAGATCCATACTCATTTGTCCTATTAGAAACTCAGATTATCCATCCTTAATGTCATCACCACCGAAGAGGGAAACTTATATTTTCATCTAAATAGATGGGACTTAATTACCATAAGTATCTCTTAAAAATCACATTTCTTGTTTCTCTAAAGGTATAACCACTGAAACACATTCCAAATGTTCTGTACATATTCCATACATTGTACCAAAATCTCATCCAAAATCAATTGGTGCATCCTTCGACACATCCTAATCATGAAACCTCTCTCATGATACCAATTATTATATATCATCATACCTAAGTTAAAACCCCTATCAAATAATAACACTTTACTCATATCTCGTACTCATCTAGATAGAATTATCCAAAATGATCATTTATAACACCTAAAGTCATAAACAATGACTTTATTATTTCTATAATCTTTTGAAACTAGTAAAGACAATTAGGTACTGAATTTTCCATAAATTTATAGTTCCCTTTTGACAACCATTCTAATCCAACAGGATATTCATTAAATTTAGGATCTACCAAAATCCAGTCTATGTTTTATGTACATGGAATCCATTTCATAATTCTTGTATTACCACTAAATAGAATATTATATTCCATATTCCTTGTAGATTATAGGATCATTATTATTGACTAATAATTAGACACCATCCTTGGTGAAGTGATAACCATATCCATCAAGAAATATAAAAACCTTTTTATTCCTTATTATTTCATTTGTCTCATTACAATTATCATTCATGGTTTTATGTAAAATATGTTCTATTTCATTATATGATATGTTTCAAGCCAGTAATTCATCTATGTTTAAATCACTCCCACTATATATTTAAGATATATAGTTCCTCTCAAAAAATATAGGAAATTTTTTAACCACAATATTCATATCAAGGGGAAATTTATAAGTATTATCCATTAGATTCATTAGTGTTGGAAAAAATACATTTCGATAGTGATTTTGGGTTGATTGTAATGGTTTCAATGGTTTGACGTCTATTTACAAATACTAGATATCAAAGCTGGAATGAAGAGTAGGTGTGGACTTTTTTAAAGGGGGTCATGCGATCACATATTGTAATCCATGTGGGAGTAGAATGAATTTGACAATAGATCATTCAAAAGAATTTAAGTCTTAAGGGATCACACATAGTGAGTTTTATTTCCATGTTGAAATTGTTTCACTTGAGATTGAAAGAGCTTAATGAGATCATGTAATAGCAACATGTGATTCATGTGATTATAAGACTATGTTTTGTTCAAATCATGTGAATTGCCTAATTTCAGCACATGGTTTTTTGGGGATCTCATTAAAAGATCACATGATGCGCTTGATGATATCACGTAACTATTAAGGGATCTCAAGAAGAGATCACATAAGGTATGTGAAGATAGATGCAGAAATGATAAAGATATCGAGTTTTCACTAAAAATCATGCGAATAAATGGTTGTATTTTTATATTTATATGGGATCACAAGAAGTACTCATGATGGTATTTTTATATCATGATGATTCCACAACATGTTATGGAAGAAAATCTTTCCAGTGGCATGATTTTATTTGGATCTCATCATGGTATCATGCGTAATGTGCTGGAATGTCTATGGATCTCATGATGGGATCGAGTGAAGAAATAAATGTCAATTTTACTGACAAAATCATGCTTTTCCATGTATCTCATGATGTGATCATATGGTCCATATAAGAAAGGTTCATGAGGTGGTAGAATAGACATCTGAAAACATTTTCTGTAGTTAATATGGATGATTTATTCGATTAAATACCCGTAAAACATCCTTAAAAGGACTTAGACATTTTTTATGTGGTTTCATTCGAATAAATTATTTCTCATTATCAGAATAAAATCATACAAAAGAGTAACTTGATGTAAATATATAGAATATTTTATTTTAGAAACATTTAATGAAGGAGATTCATGATGTTATATTATGAATGGATGATTTCATTGGGTGTAGATGAAGATGTATTTGTAACACATGATCCATGCAACATAAATAAGGTATTGTTATGGAGTCAGATGATTTTTTATGAATAGAAAAAAGTCACACATAGGAGTCTCATAGAGGAATCATAGGGATGTGTCTTGTAGAGGAGTTTCATGGATGAGCATCCTGAAGTATTCTCATGGAGAAGTATCAATGAGGAATATAATAGAATAATCTAGGGGAAAGGTCACATATAAGGGTATTTATAAGGATTCTTGAAGTGGGTCACATGAAGGGGTCTAATGAACTGTTTATATGTTAGGTTGTTATACCATGATATACATGATGGGGGTAATATAAGAATTGTATAATAGGAAAATTTAAATATAAAATAATAACATGAAGAAGTATCTTCAGCACATGAAAATATTTATAGACATAGCTTATTCATTTCTACATCTAATAAATTCAAATGATGATGGATGTGCTACATTACAGCAAGTGATGGGATTTCTAGAATCATTATAGAAATTCTAGTGCATGTAATATCTTAAATTACATTCCATTTTGAGGAGTATATTCCATGATATCATGTGGAATGGTGATTCTCAAGGGGTTGTAGATAAAAAATAAATGGTGGAGCATGTAATGTTTAAATGAAACTATCTTACATTAAGTGAGACTATCAAAAATATTTGATATTATTAATTTTATTTCACTATATTAGTTTATCCTTTTAGAGTAACTATAATATTTGTGAATTGTGATTGAATAATCCTGGGTATATAGTTTAGCTACCCAAAAACATGTTATGGTGCTGAACCAAGGAATTAGTGACATATCCTAAACCAACATGTATTGTTCATACTAATTTTTTATCACCAAAACACTATTGGATTCAACTCCTTGGACTAGCCTAGAGTGATGAACCTTGTAAAAAATATATTTTCCTTCTTATTTAATTCATGATTTTATTTTATTTCATCATTATCAAATAATTTTGGTAATGATAATATCAATATAAAAACTAATGATAAAAATAAGTGACCCTGTTAATAAAGAGTTAATGACAGAGTGGGAAATGAATAATTTTTTAAATAATATCCCTACACTATTTCACCCCACCTATCAGGGAAACGAAGCCCCATTTGGTCTTAATAATTAGTATCGTATTGTAGGTTTATTTGAATTGATATGTTCTCTCTGAATAGGATTACTCGATTGTTGAAATTGAGGTTTACATTTTCCCTTAAATGTGTGTACCGTGAAAAAGGTATTAACTTATAATAAGTAGAAGAAGCCAACATGAATCCCTTGGCATGAATGTTTAAATAAAAAGTGTGTGATTCTTTTGAATGAAAAAAAAATTATAAATGAATTTTTGGATGAATCATAAGGTGGTAATATTTACTCATTCAATAATTATATAGGAATGAGTGAGGAACCTGACATGAAAAGGGATGTTGGAACTACAAATGATTTTAAAATTACAATATGTAAAAAATTATAATTAATCCACATGAAAAATAATTTGATTATAAATAAAAAGAAAAAATAACTCGTAGTACATTCAGATTGAATCACATGATATTGAATTCCAAAAAAATTGAAATCATTAAATAAAATACTATTTATGTGGCTACTATTATAATAGAGGATACTGATACACATGTTGAATATGTACAAAACACTCAATGTTTATAACAAGGCAAAGTATCTAAACACAAAATAAATTCACAATTTAATGGACCAAAAAATAATATATATTGATAATAATGCTTAATATAATATTATATATCCATTTATGCTCAATATATATTATATTTGGTGAATCTTTTTTATAAAATAAATAAAAATTAATATTCAAAAATATTTTTCTAATTATTTTTTATTAATGTTAATTTTATAACAATTGTATGAAAAACTATTTCATGTTTTTTTGAATGATCTAATGTAAGTTGAAATAATGATTTGAATTAAAAAAACATAACTTTTGATTAGGGTGTTCATTTGGGATCTACCACATATCTAGTGGATGTTTTGAAAAATATATACTATTTTGGGACTTATAGGGTCTTATTAAAACATTTTTCTGAAAAGGTATAGAAGGTCTATAAAATAGTTTTTTTGTATACTAATTTTTTAAAATTTGATGGAAATATTACCACATTTGATAAGGGTTTTATATTATTATTTTCATTTGAGGATATATATATACTTATCTCGTATAGTCATGCGGATATTATATTGTTTATATATTAATTTTTTTTATTTTAGTGTTATTTATAATTAAAAATATATATATATTATTATATTTACATATAATGAATCAAAGATAAAAATAAATATGAAAACATATTTTGAAATAAGATGTATTTATAAACATATTAACTATATTAAAAAAATATTTAATATTTGTTTTACATAATAGTTTCTTATTTTTATTAACTGTTTTACATTTTTATACATTGAGATGGTGGATGATACTCTGTTCACTAAGTAGCATATAAATGTTTCATGTGACGTTCAAACTGGCAATGAGGATCGATGGGTACGTGTGTATAGGGTGAAAAACTATCATCCCATTCCAAACCCACATGATTTTATCTCATACCTATAATATGTTGGTTTTTATATTATCATTGTATCTGAATATTTATTTATTCACCCTAATCTAATTGCTTCTCTCACTAAGAGATGAAGATTGGATACTCACGCATTCCTCTTTCCAAATAGAGAGAGAGAGGGAGAGATAACCATATTCATATTTGATGTCTTATTTATGCTTGATATTCTTATTCATGTAAATGAAATTATAGAACTAATTAGTAGAGACTATCATAAGAATATACATTGATTAATAATACGTTACATTAAGGAGAATTACATTGATAAAGCTGAAAATAATCTATCTATGAGATGACTTTATAGGAACATCACATAGTTACATTATGATTCTAATTAGAATAATATCATGTATCACACACATGTAAATATATTTTGGATCATTCGTGGGATAATGTGTGCTGATCACTCTATAATGAATGTATATAAGATGTATTTGTGGATGCATAAATAAATCAATGATTTTTTGACATAAATCTTAGAATTTGTGTAATTGTAATTTAGATATATATAATTTTTCACTATATGATAATTAAATTATAGTGAAATAAGGAGACATGTCGTCCTACTTTAGATTTGTTAATTGAGTGTATCCCACCAATAGCCCCTATTATAGTGGTTATAGGGAATCCCATAGTCATTTTCCATGATAATCATTGGGGATGATAGTATGATTAGTCATCATTAATATATTATTATCATTAACTGCCAATAGGGGCCCTATTGATTTTTACTAAGATAATTGAGACCCCCAATGACCACTTGTTTTTGGCTAGGGTATCATGGTAAATGTTGTGTAGGCATATCTAGAACAATAGATGAATATGGATAAGTATCTGTACAAATGAACTCATCTCTAAATACCCATACATTATTGAATTGTAAAGTATAAATGATACCTAAATTCATGCATAATATCTATACCATAATTAGAGTATGAATATTGTACATCACAACATATTAGAAAAAATATAGGTCCACTGAAACTAGAAAATATTCCAACCTACTAAGGAGTGTAATTCAATCAACTGAAACATTTGGTATAATTCGAGTTTTTCTATCCCAAACATTGCTATGACATCTCCTGTCCTTCCTACAACTCCATAAATTGGGTTGGTGTTTTCATAAGATATGAAATGTGTGGGAATAGAAAATTTAGGAATTAGTTTAACAATATAGAGTAGGATACTCCAAAATCAAAGAAAAAATGAAACATCATGTGTATACATTTCATCATCCCAAGGTATATATGAATAAAAATATGACACATAAAAATAGGTACAAAAATTTAGAGATTCTCATATTAGGCTCTCATTCTCAAGAGGAGTCAAAGATAATGGTAGTCATAAGTTTCTTCTTGAAGAATCAACGTAACTCTAATCTTGGAAAATCCACTCCATAATCAATGTTTACACTAATGATGCTCTTCCAAGAATTCCTTCTCATTATGAATATCCAATTAATAATTAATCAGTAGAAATATAATTAGATCGATACAAAAATAGGGTATCACTCACATGGATCATTGAGGACACCACAAACCCAATCTAGAAAAATCTTCTAATTAGGGGATCATACTCCCATTTATATTGTTCAGAAAATTCACAAAAATCCAACCTTAGGAATAAAATATGAGATAGGATTCCACCCTCGAACTCATATATGGATTCATGAATACTATTTCTCAGACTAACCCATATATAAGAACAAAAAACTATGTTGGGATTGTTATTCCATGTCATATCCTCATAGGTATAGGCCAAGGGATCACACTCAACTAATACACTTCTACAATAAAGAGAAATAAATCCCCACACTACCCTATATAATATAGACAATGTGTAATAGGTATTCTTAGTCTTCACTATGTCTGGTTGTGTTTCACCATCTCCCATACAATGTATTCGTCCATATACATGGAATTTCCTTTTAGGATATACAACATGTAGAGGTAGGGACAAAAATTGGTGTGCCCCCAGCCTATTCCACGGTACATTTTTGGCATACATGTGTACTTCAGGCTATGTCCATATACTATGGTTGTGCTAGTGTACCTGAACATTTTCCATGTACCGAGTCATTCCTGAGTACTTTGGTCATTCATGTGTACCTAATGGTGTTAGAGTATAAGTTTGTGGACATGTACTCTCACCATGCTTAGCTGTTCTTCCAGGTATGTGCATGTATACCCTATATGATTCATGTAGATATGATATCACTGGTTCAGATGACATATAACATTTTTCACATGACATACAATATGTACCTATTCACATAAACCCATGTTTAATTGGTGGGATACATGGTTTATGTTCATAGTATTGCATGTCATGTAGTAGGGAATTTTCTTAATCCTGTGAAATATCACGTGTTTCTACATATTCCTTACTCCTTCAATTAGTCATTAAAAATATATAGAAATAGTGGATTTTGGGTCGAAAGATTGTTCCATCACTGGTGACTCGTTCCCGGACACATCCTCTTCTTGGGATATGATCCTCACTGCACCATGTCATCAAAACATACCAAACTGAAATTGATGATCTATAAATCTAATCCAGATTAATCCCCAATCATCATGAAGCACAACCATAACATGGATCTCTATGATAAACCCATAGTGATAATTCATTGAACAAACTAATGATAGTGAAATGATCACTCCCTTTTTATTTGTCGAACCTATTGAAAAATTAAACACTGATGATGAATGAACCTATAATGGGGAGAGAAACCCACAAGGTATAAATTTTAGAAAAAAAACATGTCCATTGATTGGGTTGGACTCAATTAATTTTCATAGAGTTGTAATAAAAGAGGGAATAATCATATTAATGTCCAATTTTTTTCTCATAAGTTAAAAATACATTCTCACATCATGATTGACTTATAAATAAAACTTTTAGGATAATTTATTTTTAATCATTATGTGATAAATAGATAGAGATAACTCCAAATACAATAATTTCCTACCTCACATTTTCATCTCCCTCCAATGAATAAGGATTCTATGTTTTTGTCATCAGTAGGATCCACAAACTCCCTTTTCTTTGGACATCAATGTAGTACCACATGGTTTTTTCACAATCATGATGCCTACCAATACTTCTCTAGGATATAATCTTAATCCTTAGGGTTCTTACACAAACCCTATGATTTGGATAAAACTAGGATTATATATAGGTACCTAGGTTATAGTAAATAAAAAAATAATTTATTTTATTTTTTATTTATTATTTAATATTTCACACATGACATCCTTAAAACTAATTACCTAACACCGAAACATATCCTTTCACTATTAGAGTAAAACAAATATTTCTGAATCAGTAGCATCTCATATTTCCAAAATGAGACTCCATTTGAGATTTATTCCATTATTTCAAGAAAACTACATGTACATGATACAATATTTTTTTTTATTTTTTTTATTTCAACACAAAGTATCACCGGAACATAAAATCTCATATTGACCATGTTCCTGGAACCAAAAATATTTCATAATGTCTTTTAATGTATTATAGGATAAAAATAGAGAAGTTGGACTCTCCTCCCCTTATGTATTTTTATACCAAAAAATCAAACTCATAAATATTAGGGTTTTGGGATTGAGTGTAATTCTCTGACACCTAGGATCCCTCCTTAAGATTCTGATGCTACCATTGGACACGCACACAAGAAAACACATACCCAAGAACGATATTCTCTTACCAATTCTCAATTCCACATTCCACCTAAAATAAGAAAATTCATCAACAATATACATCTCACTTTAGTTGATGTTATAAAAATATTCAAATATATATATATCCTCAACTGCGACATGTGGAGTACCTCCAACATAGTGTCAAAATATGGTTGTTGGGTCAAGTAGTACCCTCTTCTCATTATATACATTTAGTATCTCAAAAAAGGTCTTATTAATCACTGAGATAGTTTGTTCCCTAGAAAAATAGTCATTACCCACGATATGAGAGACTCACATAAACACATGATCTCGCTCATCAAGCCTCAAATTCATCTACTAATGGTCTAAAAAGGGCCTTGATGTCTTTATGATGTCCTCATACACCAAAAGATGAACATCACCTTCACTACCAATGCTAGAAATTACTGTTGGAATATAAGCATTGTCTACCATTAGTTATGATTTATACAATGATAACCCATGGGGTACATCATAGATGGACTAAAAAGGTGCTTCACTGATGGTGGAGTGGTATCTACTGTGACAGGAAAAAATCCATCAATGGTTGATGTCCCTCCAAACTCTGTACGAAACCTTACAATATATCCTAAAATATGTTCTTCAAAACATGAATGGACCACTCAACGGGTCCAAATACCTAGCATAAAAAACTAAACTCAACCAAAACTATTCCCAAACATAGTATTTGGATCTTACAGTATTCACCTACTCATAGGTGATACATAAAAATTTTAACCTGAAACCGCATTACATCATCAGTAGAATCTTGATTCTAGGAAATCTTTGTACATCCTAATATCTCCACCATCTATAACTTGGGGAAATAAAAAAATCCTTAGTATCTCCTCTCACTGCATGAATGGTGTCATTGTCCATCCCTCTAAATGGTTGTCTTACTCACCACCTTCAGAATAATCATTTGGAACATGCCCAATGGATATCTGGTCACACATGCTATATTACGTAGTATATCCAGGATGAGTCTCTCTAACATGTTATATAAGTGGAGGGGTAACAGCTATCGACTAGAGAAATAGTAAACAATAATATTAGATTGAGAAAAAATAAAATGATTCTAAAATCATAGATGCATCAATTATTAATAAAGATCATAGTCTTCTACTAAGAGAAACTACCACAACATTTCATTTCCCTTTAGTATAGACTATATTAATTTAATAATCCAAAAAGAAATATATAAATATTATATGGATCATTTTATAATTCATGTTTGTGAATATATACTAGAGACTCTTGTAGTTATAATATATTTGAAATCACTCACCCCAAAGTGAGTTTCACCACTTCCTCTTCGTTAAGACCACTTATGCTACCTCTAGATCTTTTTTTTCATAGTTATGCTCATGTGGTCTCAAAATTGAAAACCCATAGGAAATCATGGACTTGACTTCATTAAGAAACATCCATGTATGATCCTTGACGAATAATATAACACAAAATAATAAACACCCTCATCAATAAGACATAATATGGAAGAAATCCCTAACTTAAATTGAAACACCTGAAATTAATAGTAGCACATTTCCATCCAAACTAATGCATGTCTCGTCGTGTTCAAAGCAACCATGGTGCTGATGTCCTTAAGAAATCAGGCATGAATATATTGTACTACCCTACTTATAAGGCCCTATCCTTAACCATTACATAATCTTGAAATAAGTTAAAAATTTTAATTGAGGATCTTTTCTAGTTTAGAACATTAGATAATTATCTCAAAAATAATACATAACAACATGAATATTACATGTAGACAGTTCTAAAAAGTATCAATTTTTTAAATAAAACTCTTAAAAATGTAACATGTCTAGTTACATGTTTTAGATAAGATGAATTTTTTTTGATCTCATCTTTGACCCTATTCATATTTAAATCTTGTGAAAAAACATTTCAAAAACATGGGATGAGCTTAAAAATCTTAGTAAGGGTTATAAAATAAAGAAATAAAACATTATTCCATGAATACATACAAATAAAATAAACCATACTTTTCAATCACAAAAAATAATCTATATAACATAGATCGTAAAATCATAATGTTTATGAATAACATATAAAAATCATAAATCATAATGGTAAAATGTGGCATCCATAACATACTTACATTGTAGCTTCCCCAACTATCTTGGGAGTTACATTTAGAATAACAATCATAGTATATTACCTGAATCTATTAGGATAAAAATTAACATTTACATATATCATGTTACCCAATTCATTGGAGAGCTATCTCCGGATCACCCACCCTAGGTTTATCAAGGAACCACCAATATACATAAACAATTCCCAAGAACCATAATGTAATCCAAACACATAAAGGAAAGATAACACTTCCACCTTGCAAAAAAAAGATATCATTTAAGGATATTGAAATAATCAATCCATTATCAATACCATTATCATTACCAAAATACATAAAAATTATATATGGTTTTTATTTTTCTTTTAAAACACTGCTTCTTATAGAGATAGAAAAATATCATATAATTTCCACGGCGGCGGAATGTTCAATGTCACCATGTACGTCAAAAATAAACGTTCAATTCATCATTTTTTAAAATGCTACATAAAAAAATATTCCATTTTAAATAAATTAAATTTAATATGGGTTTATACATTATATAAAATCAATTCATGAATAAATCAAAATATTCCTCAATGAATGGAGATTGAGATGAAGTCCCTTATGTAAATTTAGCATCCTAACAGTGTCACATTAAGATTAAAAAAATGTGTTGATTGGAGGGAGAAGGGAATATAGTCACTTGGACATAAAATGAAAAGAAATAAAGATATATAATAACATACACCAACATAATAAAATGGAAATTAAGACATAACAAAGAATAAGTCTTTGAATAAAAGTAGAGGGTGAAAGGTTCCCTTACAAAGATCATTTGGTCAATAAAAAAGATATATTATGTGTATTAAATATAAATAAAAATAAATCAAGTATAAATACAAGATAGTACATTAAATTTTTTTAACACATATTCATTGGATGACATAATCAAGATGTATAAGATCAACCCAGAGAATAAAAATTCGGTTAAGAAGTTCCCTTACAACGTTTCCGACATTAAACGTTCGTTATTTAATCTAATGAATAATAAACTAAATATAATTTATACTTGATTAGGAACATTTTTCAATTTTATTTTTAATTTTATATCACTTATTACATTGTTATTAACATTACATAATCATTTATGTTAATAACAGTCGTTTAGTTGATATTGGGTACTTGAGTGAAAAATAAACTTCTTATAATTAGATGTTGTCCATGTGGTCAAAAGTAAATTATCTCTAGAATGATATTAATGATTTATCTATCATATATATCATATATATCTAGTAAATATATATATATATATATAATAGTTCATATCATTTGTATATAATAAATTAAATGCACCGTTTGTGGAGACGGAAAGCTGTACACACGCATGAATGCTACTTTAATCTCTATTTCATAATAAATGGAATGATAACATAATGTTTCATAGGTATATTATAATTCTAGTATAATATCATATATAATTTCATTAACTCCATCTTTTATACATTCCAGGTATTGCATGAATGAGTCATATCACTTTGAATGGGCAGTAGACCGTACTTCCTCAAATGAAAATATCGTATTTACCCATTACGAAAACCATAAAGGTATGATATAAATTAAGAAATAATAATCATATTGAATATATATATATATAGGATATTTCACATATAAATATAGTGCCATTATAATGTCCACCATATGAGGCGGTATGAGATAATTGAATAATCATCGTTTTGTGAGGCAATAGTTCGTTATCTAGAGAAACAATATGTCTGTATCCATTAGATTGAGGTGTGTGGATGTTTACATTGAATACATCCCATAAAAACATACTAGTATATTTTAGATACCGGTGTTGTTATAAAAAAGTAATAAATAGAGTTTAGGGGGTTGAAGAAGGAAAATAAAATAAAATAATTTGAGAGAAGATGTAACCATTAAATCGGGTAACTCACTTTGGTTTGACCAAAAAGGCTCTCTTGAATTTCCTTATGAATAGTGGAAGTATTTTGTGAGAAATAGTGGGATGTTTTGAGATTATTTGAGTAGAGTGTGGACTATCCAAGGGGCTTGAGATGTGTGGGTAATGTGATAGAGGCGGTATCCTTTTATAAAAGGGAGGAGGGGCTCTTTAGGATTGTTTGAATGTATTATTTTATTATAAAATGATATTCTATTTAAATAGGCCCAAAAAAAATAAAATTATAATATTAGATAAATATATGTCGAAATAAAATCATCCAAAAATAATTGGATATGTTTTCAATATTTTTTATTCCTTGTCTTTTTTATTTAATTCATTGTTAACATATTTAGCTTTTACCATGTCTTCTTATATATTCATAATATATTGTTAATATAATTACAATAAAATTCCAAGTGACAAAAATTGGACAATTAATGTCATTTTTAAAATTATATATATCATTTTTCCTAATATTAGATTTTTAAAACTATTTTATCATTTAATAAAATATTAATTGATTTAAAAACTCATTTACATCAATTTTTATACTATTAATATCATGCCTTTTTAAAAATAAATAAAAACATGATCAATTCGAAAAAACACCATTAATTCAAATATAACATGTCATAATCATCCATAAAATTTGTGTATCGAAGAAACTATTTATGATAAATTTATTTTAATATATATAATCTCATTTATTTAAAACATTCATTAATGAGGTAATCATTACATCATCATTGTGTTACAATTGAATTTATTTATTTTCAGTCTACAAATTATAAAAAACTATAATGATGTAACAATTATATTTATACTACTAATAATTATTTATAGTCAAAAATATGACTAATATAATCCCATATAAAAACTTTTTTACTAAAAGTTAAATGTTTGTGTTACATTTTCTTTAACATTAAATTAATTTTTATAAAATGTCCTTTTAACTTACAAGTGGATCCATGGTGTCCCAAGATTGACCCAAAAAAGTACATTGTATGAAATGTATCTTAAAATAGGAATAAAATACATTAAAGGGTAATTTAATATATTTATATAATAATTTTTTACCCTTGCTTTCCAGATTTACCCATTAACCATGGAAAATAAAATATTTACTGAAGATACTATTTATAATGACTAAAAATAAAAGCTACTTCATTACACAATTTGGACCACCTAATTTTAAATTTGGAATACATTTTATGAAATTTAAAACATATATGTTTCAGAAATTAAATTAAAATTAATTCACATTGTCAAAACCTAAAAAGCGAGTTCTTATGAGACAAAAACTGTCCAAAAATTGACACTTGTTTATTTCCAATTTCAAAATAAAATTATATAAAATTACTAAAATTTGATTAAATGGAAAAAATATAATCCATTTTCACTTAAAAAATAAAAATAAGAATCTTAAAATCTAAAAAAATTAGATTAAAAGGTAGTTTTGAATTAAAATGCAGTATTTTTCAATATTCATAAAAAATGATCTTTTTCATAAAAATACAAAACATTTACCCAATGTAAATTATGATGTACCTATTCTAAATAAATAAGTTATTTTGAAAAATGTAACATATAAAAGTGAGAAAAACTAGATTTAAAAAGGGTTCTCCATCAAAAGGTATTAAATTGACCTTTCAAAGAATATTAGTGTATTTGATGTTTAAAATTTGATTCATTCTAATTTTAAGACTCTAAATATTTTTAGGTAAAATTTAAAAACATTTAACAGAAATGATTAATCATAATATGGTCAGTTCTATTCATTCCTTCCAATAAAATGTCGAGGTGTTAAATTCCATTTAAAATAATAATATTATGTAATTATTATTTAAGTATTACTCATCCTTGTGTGCAACATGAGATTTCAGAGAAATCCATTGTTGTGAATTGGGTATGACTTAAAACATAGAAACTCCTTTCAAGTAAATTTAATATTTAATTCAAAAATATCAATAAATATTAAAATTTCATATTATTTATTTACATGGGATGTTACACTACAAACTCATGGAATCATCCATCTCCATCATGCACAAATGAAGATCCCAATCTAACACATCCTCATCCTTTTTTAGGATCACTAAAACTTTCATACTGAGATTAAATATTCTAGTATAATGACCTATTGAATCTAAAACTATCATTTCATGAAATTCCCATAAAAGGGGTTCTCTTAGTGTTTGTTCATGAATATCCTCAATTCTATCTCATATTCATCCTCATATGTTGAGTACACTAGAATTACATTGAATAAAACTACATTGAACTGACCAATGAAAGGATAAATGACATGGTTCATGATTATTATAAACTCTTTTAGTAATTATCTATGTCATAAATCATAACAAAGAGGTCATAAGGACCATAGTGACATAAAACTTTCATCTGTATTATATCCTTATTCCAAACAAAAGGTAGTTAATGAACCCATATAATGTAAATCTTCAAGAACTACATCATCACTATCAATTGGTCGAAGTGTTCAGAAATCATTTTTTGTTGTTAATTATTCTTTAAAATCACCTGCTTTAGGTGATGGTAATCTACACAAAACAACAATGTTGAGTATTCCATGCATAAATCATTTTATTTGAAATATATCTTTATGTGAATGTTCTCATACTACACAATCTTCTCCCAAATATCTATAGGCGTTGTCTGATATGTAGGTATAAATATCGGGGAACTCCCTGGTTGAAAATATATATATAATTACAAATATTAGTGGAATTTTAATCTTATAAAATCATCAAGAATGTCAGCCACATACCTTTCCACCACTGTCGGAAATGTAAATCAGACAAAAACAACTACTCCAAGGGTGATACTATCCATATGATGAGTAGTCAGTTTTATCCCCTTGAACATGACACATCATTAACTTCCAATACCTCATTCCTTATAATTATGTAATTTCTTGTCCTAAAAAAATGAAAGATTTGCATCCCCTACCTAAAATAGTTACTATGGGCCGAAACTATTGATAGTCAATCCATTCCTATGAGGATTTCATAAGGTCTTGTCATGGTTTCAAAAACATATAATGATAGTCTCTATTATCTAAGAGTCATGTCACATAGTTTAAAATTGTGTGTGACTATCAAAACTCAGCTAGTAGGAGTCTCTGATGGTAAAGGATGAGTACACAACACCACCTTAGAGTTATATGTTCTAAATTATAGATTTTTCATGGGAAGAGTGGATCACACTCATATCTATCAATACTGTAGAAAATGAATAAAAGATATTAATCATACCATGATTCACTCCTTAAGCCTAGGGTTCATAATTTACTAGTGCCCTCCACTGTCTACATCCTTGTCCACTGGCTCCATAAGCATGGCATGGACCACCTAGGGGTGGTGGAGGAGGAAACATATCATAGCAATAACCACTACCTATTGTTCTAACATCTCCTCCATCACATATTCATCCATGATGAACTATCAACTCCTACTAATGCATCTCCATGGGCTATCTATTGATAGTCTATATTCCAAAACCATGATGGATAGGAAAATCCCACGCATGATTTCCTCATCCATTCCCTGAATAAAAATTCATCATCATCGATGTAATGAGTTGTTTCTAATGACCTCATGTATAGAGAAAGAACCTATTCTATGAAATGCACTACACTCCAACTATTGGTGGTTTATTATGACCATAGATCTCAAGTGACTACTGACACGGAACCTTACGATATGCACTCGACCCTTGTGCATCATCATTTATGACAAAACAGAGCCAACACTAACTTATTTTGAAATGATTCATCCACATGAACCAAAGGAGGTGATTATATATAATAATCGATGGGTGGAATCACCAACTTATATCCATGAAGGCTTAGTCATGAAGGCATCATCACTCATCAATCATACTCATGAATCTTTTGTGGAAGCCTCAATAGATATAGTCATGGAAATATCCTTCAAGGAAACAATATGTAGAATAGTTAATGAGTATAAATATATATAGATAACTGGAGGACACAAAAACAAAAACACGTACATATATGATACATGTACTAATGTTTCCTCTTGTAAGATGAGCCGACATTCAATACATAAACATGAATTTTGTAAAAATTATGTTGAATTGATACATCTATCACTACACAAAAAACTATAGTCCCTTCACTAATTGCTGAACTCAATACTTATTACCAATGTTTCCCTTGTTCCCAAAACAAACACAAAAACATGATGAAACCCCCAGAATATGATCATATGATGAAAACCCCATCTGATACAACTCATTCAAAAATTGACCCATTGAGGCCAACTTAGACGATAGAAAGATGACTGTGACACCCCATGCTCACCATGAAAAGGTTAGGGGTATGTTACCATTGCCAAGTAGGAACATCTAACACATGGGAGTCATTATCATAAGAACATGTACACAGTAATATATTTAAATACTCATAAAATAATGAATGGAAAACTGAAATAGATACCATAATGCATTCATAAAATCTTAACCAAAATTTAGAGTATGATAAAATTAATTGAAAGCATAATGGGCCAATTACAAGCCCACAAAAACAGGAAAAGACAATATAACATTCTATGAAGGAGGAGAATACTATCGAAGGAATCACTTGGAAAAATAGAATTATATCTATACCAAAATCTCATATACATACCCCTTGTCCTACTAGAACTCCATAAAAGGGGTCTTTATCTATATAATATAGTAATTTTGTGTGAAGAGCCCGTATAGGGGTGATTATAACAATTCTTAGTATGAAGTCCCAAAATCACCAAAAATAAATAATCCTGAGTGTCACTCATCATCACAAAAGAATGGTCGTTAGAATATGAGACAAAAAAATAATAAAAACTACCCATATATTTTTATAATAGTCTCCTAATACTAGGAGGTCACAACCATACACTACTGGAAAAGTCACATATACCAATGGTTTTAAATTGATGGTATAGCCACCAAGACCATGGGTTTGTGATATACCCATGGTTCTGATAACTATGTCCAGTTAAGAATGGGTATAGGTTCCAAGGACTTTCATATACCCATGGTTTTTATAAACTATGTGTATAACACTATACCCACAATTTGAAAACCATGGGTATTGGTTGAAAACATTAATTGGTTGCATCACCACAACCATGGTCCACTAAAGCCTAAACCTATAAATCAAAAATCCAAAAAATATAAATTCAATGTAGTATAGAATTTCTATATTTACATTCCTCTAATAAAATTAAAAACATTAATACCATATAAAATACTAGAAAATACATATTCATCAATTAAATAAATCAATTTTAGTTATTAAATTCCAACACAAGTATCCTTCCTTGTAATTCAAAAATGAAGGGTATTAATATCTTCCAAATCACCAAAATCATTATCCTTGCCATTAGAAACATAATCCTCATCAGTAACAACATCCTCACTAACAGCTTTATCTAGAGAAGCAACCCGATAAACAATATCATCTCCACCAACATCAGATCCATCACTACTAGGGCCATCAATGACATCACTCAGAGAATTATTTAACGAACACGCCGATTCCATATAGGAATCAATAGTACTATCAGCCACTGATGGTAGTGGTTGACTTAAAACAGATATATCTTTAATGAATTTCTTATTGTTCATCATACTTCTTTCACACTCTTGTTTACTTTTTTGTGCTCCACTAAATCTATTTTTTCTTTATCTACATCTATATGATCACTTTTCATCCCAGTGGTCTAAAATACATGGGAGGAGCCTGATGAGGATCAATACCTTTAAGGGACATGTTTTCATGGGTCCACATCGAACACTTCTCTGGTGATCATCACCTAAAACCTGGCTGAAATGATCATTAAGCCAAATGTTATCATATTCATTATCATCATGGGACTAAATGGAATTCCACTAACAATAAAAAAATATTCAATTATGAATTACATTTAAATATTTTATATATAAATAAAAAATTATAATATTTTCTTTTTTTTGATTATTTACGACACTTCGATGTTTTTTATTCCTACGCGGGAAAAATAATTTTCATCGTGGTAAAAACCATTGATTCCCAATATAACATGTTTCAAATTACATTGATAAGTATAAATATATTAAAAATGTAAAAATTTTATAATCCTAAAATATTAAAAAATGAAATAACTTTTAAATAAATTAAAAATTAATAATTAAGGTGATAAACATTTAACACAAATTTGAATGTTGGCCTATAGGCCAATTTTACATTAAGATTAATAGCCTAAATCTCAATTTCTCATTAGGCCTATAGAATTATAGGACATTATACCAATATTATAATTGGATATTAGTCTTATAGGGTGATTGGACATTATTTCATTAGGCTTAATAGGACAATTGGCCATTATTCCTATAGGAAAATTATTCCATTAAGCATATAGGCCAATTGAACATTCGACTTAATAGGCCAATTGTCCATTAATACTATAGGAATATTGGTCATTATTTCTAATAGAACATTGGCCTATTAGGAAGAATGACCAATTGAATTATGGGACTAATGGAATAATTTCCAATTGTATTGTAGACCTAATGGCCAATTTTCTACTAGGACTATATCCCATTTGGCCTTTAGTCGTGTAGGCCAATTAGACATTATTACATTAGGCCTAATTTGACAATTGTCCATCAGGACTATAAGACATTTCTTCCATTAGGCCTATAGTCCTATTGGACATTATTCCATTAGGCTTAATAAGTCAATTGTACATTAGGCCTATAGGCCAATTAAACATTATGAAAATTGGGAAATTCTCCAGTAGGCCTATAGGCCTAATGACCAATTGTCCTATTAGGCCTAATGACAAATATCACATTATTCAATTATTCATAATGACCTATTAGTCCTATATGAGAATTTGACCATAGGAATATAGGGAAATTGACCTATTAAGCCTATAGGCCAATTGGAAATTAGGACTAATATAACAATTTTCCATTAGGACTATAGGATAATTGGCCCATAGGCTTAATGGCATAATGTACAATTGTCATATAAGTGTAATGACCAATTTTCCTATAATATTATTGGATAATTTTATAAGTAGGTCTGACAACCAATTTTCCGCTATTCATAAAGGACATTTTCCTTATTATTCTTAAAAGCCAATTGTCTATTAGGCCTAATAATAAAAATTTCCATTAGGCCTATTTGCTAATTGGATGTCAAACCTAAGAGGTAAATTTCCCATTTGACCTACATAAAAATTGGATATTATTCAATAATACCGAACGGCCAATTTTCATACATGACTAAAGTCCAATTATCCTATTAGGCCTAATGTACAGTTGGTATAGAGCCCTTATATGACAATTGGCCATTATGCCTATAATTGAATTATCCATTAGTCAGATTGGAATAATTTTCTATTGATGTATAGGCGATAAGGTCAATTCATTGTTAGGCCTAACAGACCAATTGGTCATTGGGCCTATAGTATAATTGGTCATTATTCCTATAGGGAAATTGGTTGTTAAGACAATAAGCCAGTTGTACATTATTCCATTAGCCATATATGACTAAAAGTCTTAATTTAATAAGGCCCAATTTACCTATAATCCTAATAGCCGGTTGGCCTACAGGTCTAAGGGTCAATTAGAAGTTATGCCCTTACGCCTAATGGCCAATTGTCCTATTAGGCATAAGGGAAAATTGTCCTATTAGTACTATTTGAATGTTGTCTTATTAGTCCTAAGGGACGATGTTCATATTAGGACTAAAGGACAATTGGTTTTCCACTTATAGGGCGATGGGATGCTAGGCCAAAAAGACAATTGGTCTTTATGTCTATAGGAAAATTGGTAGTTAAGACGATAGACCAATTGAACTATATTCTATTTGTATTAATTTACAATTAGTATATAATCCATACTGTACAATTTTACTATTGGAGTAATGGAAAATTGGCCTATTAGAACTATTGGATAATTGGCCCTTAAGACTAATCGCATAATGTCCAATTGGACCATATTCCTAATTTCCCTTTGAAGGGGTGTTTTATAACTTCTATAAAATGCATTAAGGATAATAAAACATAAAAATCATCATGAAATTATAACTAAGTAAAAAAATAAAATATTGTAATTATATTAATTTAGATTAAAGTTCCTTGTGCTTATCATTCTCATTCATTGTATGGTTATCTAATGTGTGTACAAATATCATTGAATCGGTATACCTTTTGTTTTTCCTTGATGATTCTTAAAAAAATTCCAATAGAATTAATTATAATTAATTTTTTTATCTAAATCATTAAAAATTGGGAGTACCTTAAACTCGTATGCCTTATAATGTGCAATCATTTTTTGATATTGAGTTTTTGGATAGTCGGTGAATGTGGGTACATCTTCTAAATGTAAAACCTACTTTCCTCTTCCAACCAATATACAAGAAATTATTTTATGATCTCTATGACTCTAAAAAATATATCATCCATTAATTCTTATTAGATTCCCCATTGAGAAATTAAATTTAATTCTACAATGAAAATGTTATTTCATTTATATACAAGAATAATATAAATTTACTTTTATAAAATTTTATTACCCATATCATATCCCATTCATTATCCTTGATGTATTTACTGAGTAGTTTCCATGATAATAGTTCAACTGGAATGATATCATTGTATATGGATACGGTATCCATAAAAGTTCTACACTACCTTACATTCTCACCTACCATCTGATTTTTATCATTGCTATCCACCATTATCTAGGTCTAGAGATTCTAGCCTTTCTACATATGAGTGCACCCACACCACCTAGAAAAATATCCCACTGAATAAGAAAATGGGGGATAATAATAATTAATTCATAGTATAACATGACAAAAAATTGACATAATTGAAAATTTATATAATAAAAACAATATGTGGAATGATTATCAATATATTGTGATGGATCTATGGGTTGTACTAGATCATTATCCTTTTATTTAAGTTTCTATTCCAATGCATTCTCTTGGTTGACTTCATGCACTAGAGTGGAAGCTAAAAGAATAGACTCATCAGATGTTGGTTCATGGATGTAATTGGAGGCAGTGTAGATGTCGCATGAAATGGATAGTAGGCTAAGCCATAAATCATCAGATATGGGTATGATAAAGGTAGAAACATTTTTGGAGGTTGTGTAGACATGGTATAGGAAGAAGAGTATATATTAGTTGAGGGACTCATCAGTAGGATCATCCCTACATGTTGCATATACATTGTATGTCAATAAAAGGGTAGATGAGCTGATGTTGAAGGAAAGGATAAAAACACATCTAGAGACTCAAACAAATGATGGAAAGGTGTTGTAGATGGGGTGTCCATATATGAGTCAGTGTGGGAATGGGTAGACAGGTGCTATGGCTAGGTCTAGGGGCATTCCCACTCGGACCCATGATAGCAGGATGAGGATTCAACTCTAGTTCAAATGAATGTCCCTAAAAAATTCCCAAATATTATTAACATGAAAGTATATCAAATGCATAATAAAATAATAATAATGATTATTCTCATTTAGGGAAGTTATGGTGGAAACTAACGCTCATTCACATATCTATTGGGATCAAATTGTCACTTCCTTTTATGTTCTAAAGTATTTGGCATAATCTTAATTTGAATGAGGGGTATGTTTTTAGAAAAAGTTGGTATAAATCTTATATAAAACGTATAATTCATCTAATCCATGGAAAATTTCATAACATTTTTTGGAAGATTAATTTAAACCCAAGTTATAAATTTTATAAAAATTAATTTTAAACACATTTTTCTAAATTTTAATAATTCTAATAAAATGATATGACACTAGATAATACTAAAACAAACATATCCTTTCAAACTAAAAATAAATTAAAATAATTATAGTAATACTAACCCTAGAAACTAATGTCAATATAAAATAATTAAAAATGAAAATATTTTGTTTGTTATATTTATTACCAATAACTATGTTAGATTTAATATAAAATCACCTATTTGGAAATATTGAATCATCAAATGAAATAATTTTGACAACACTAATGAGGTGTCCATAGTGGCAACAACATCACCAGTATCATGAGAAATATTTATTTGTATTACATCATTAACAACACTATACTCAAGTCCCACAATATCTTTCTTATAAAATACATTTTTTCCATTAATGACCAAAATTATGGTTCATTGGTATGCATGAATTGACTCATGTTAATAAATATAAATCCACAGTTATCAGTAAATGTACCCTATCACATCATCAAATCAAACCATTTACATTTCATCATAGTGACTCGACCCTAAGAGTAGTAATACAATAAAAATATTATCTCAACAAGTCGATAATAATTCCCATCTTTATATAAAATTAAATTATCAAATGAATTAGTATAACTATCCATGGTTGATGTTAACATAATATCATCTTGTGGGGATCTTATTTTATCCAGTTGATAAGTTGTAATAAATTTATACCCGTTGATTATTATATATTTTCAATCATTAACCAATGAATTGAGACCAAAATAGACTTTCTTAATTCATGAGGGATGGAGTCAACAATTAAACTTCAGACCTGAAATACTAATTATTAATACAATTTAATGGATATCTATAATTTAATTCAACAAAATTAAGGTGCATATCTTTGATTTCGACTAAGTAGAAAACTCTAGGCTATGAAAATCATATATCCTTCTAAAATGAAATGTTTGATGAAATATAATTATAATTTTAATATTTTACCATTATAAAATGATAATAATAGTCTCTGGCATATGTGAAGTGTCATAATTTGAAAAAACATGTAAATATCAAAATTACTTACTTGATATAGTCATCGAACAAACCACAGTTAATGGAAAATTTTATAGGCCTAATGTTGAATTATTATAATGGCAAATTAGCATATAGTCCAAATTTCAAATTATCCTGTAGGGTAAGTGGTAAATTGGTCTATAGTCCTACTGTATAATTTTCATAATGGACAATTAACATTTAGTCCAAATGGCCAATTATCCTACAGGCTAATTTGTAAATTGGCCTATCTTCCTATTGGACAATTTGACTATTACTCATAATATCCAATTGGATTATTTTTGTGATAGTTCAATTGGTCATTAGGCATATAGGCCAATTGGTCATTCTTATTATTGACTTTTTTTATATTTGGCTTATAGGCCCATTGGACGTTATTCCATTAGGTGTAATGGCCAATTAGACATTAGCCCGGTAGGAAAATTTTCATTAGAACTATAGGATATTGGTTCTACATGCCATTAGGATTATTGGTCAATAAGAATTTATGACTAATAGCACAATGTCCAATTTGTATATTAGGACTAATTTCCATATTGGGCTAAAGGATGAAAGGCCAATTTTCCTATCCAGGCCAGTGGTTAATTAGAATATAGGCCCAATGGCTATTTGGACTATAATCCCAATGTACAATTTTTATATTAGTCCTAATCGCCACAAAATTAATGGGATACCTCCATTAATAAGACAAAATTCCATGACAACACAATTACAAAAATAAATTTATTCATCAATTATTATGACAACATAAATCATGGGATATGTCCATTAATATTTTGAATCCAAAAATACCATAAACATTTATGTCCCTATTTTAACACAAAAAATAATACCACTTGGGAAGCATATTATATCATATAATTCCATAAACATGTCTGTTTCATTATTGAAACAAACCATAGAATTTTATCAAACTTCCGGAGTTTATAAAAAACAATATCCCCAAAACATACAATTTCAATCAGGAAATTCACCCCATCCTTCATATGATAAAAAATAAAAGCAAATGAATGAAATATAATTTTTATTGAAATAAAACATCCAAACCATGTAGATATTAATAAAATGGACTAAAAATATTAAAAAATATAAGTAATAAATAATAAGATAGAATAAAATTATACCTCTCAAAAATCGAAACAAAAATTTTCCAGAGATGAAGTTGGGTGGACGGAATCGCATGAAATGTGAATTGGGGAAACATAAATAGTATGACAGTAGGGGTGGATAAAATTACCAGCATAGGGATGGCGTCCGAAATCACTGGAGGGAAGAGGAGGCCGAATGAGGTCCCCTACGGGGAGGGGGACGTGTGGATACTTGGGAGTAGTAGGGATAGACAAATGAGGAGGGGAGGAGGAGCCCGTGTGGGCATGAAATAATTTGAAGCCTACGCCAATGGTTTCAACGGACCATTTTTATAGACCAACCTATTCCAATGGTTTGTAAAAACCCATTGGTATAGCCTTGGTCAGGGACATCTATACCCACATTTCATTTATACCATTGCAATATATCAATTGGAATTTGATATTTTTCTACTAGTGATACTTCCAGTCACAATATTGTTTTGGAGGCTTCAAGGTAGCGTTCGAATGAGAGAATCCACTCCATGATTCGTGTTCCACTAATGACGTTCATCTAAGAGGTCAGTATCATTGGGCCTCCCCAAAGAAAAACAACCCAATAGAAATCATAATATATCCATGTAGAGATATGGGGTCCCTCTTAGGTGTCCTAGGGTGATACGACAAACCCAATTTCTAATAACTATCTATTTTGGAGATTGTATTCTCACCTTTGACGGTCCCGATGATTTCTCAAAACCAACTTAGGTAAAATGAAATGATAGGGGATTCCACCCCAATTCTAAAAAAATAGATTCATGAAAAAAAATATCCATGACCAAACCATATAGAGGATCATAATCCTATGATGAGGATGTAATTATAAAACATACCCTAATTGGAATGAACCTTTGCAATACACTAAACTAATACTAACCCACACTGAAGAGAAAATTGGAATTACACTATACTAGAAAAAGTTCATAGTTTGTATTTTGTTTACATAGGGTGTCTGGTCTTCTCTAGGTCCACTCATTTCTCACGAATTCACATGACATTTATTATTCCATATATGAATCATATCCCTTTAGAATATATGGTGTGTAGAGGTCATGTGGGAACTTTAATTATCTCCATCTTGGGAACGTATACATATAAATATATATTTTTACATTATTTTGTATCATAGTCAATACATATAGTGTGGTCATTCCTATATGCATGAACATGTCTATGTACCATGTTGTGCCCATATACTCTGGTAATTTCAATGTTCCTGTCTCTTTTAATGTACTTGGTCTTTCTTTTGTAGTCTGGTCATTCCAGTGTGCCTGACCATGTTTCTTCCCAGGTACCCTATAATATAAACATTGACCCTCTAGCACTACATCACATGATGTATTACATGTGTCATACAATGAATGATACTTAAGTATTCATGTGAATTCATGATTCATAGTGGGGATATATGGAATTTTTTTCATTGTATTACACACTATATAGTTAATATATTTGCATAATCCCATGAACTCTCATTCATTTATAACCATTACTTTCACCATCGATCAGCTACCAATCACCGCCAAAAAAGTCCTATCTGGGGTTTATTGAGGTAATAATTGTTGGTGACCATTTTTTGACCACATCCTCGACTTAGGAAACAATACCCATCACATTGTTCCTTTCATGCATTCAAACCCATAAAAATTACTATAAATAAAAAATGGATAGATAAAATATTTTTATAAACAACAACAATAATTTTGATCGCCATCATTATCTCATGAAGAAAGTTCATTTAACAAATTAATGATTTCATAATGATTCCACACCTAGTATTTTTTGATCCACAAACAAAAAATACAACTAAAGATGAAGACATGAACCATGAGGAGTGAAAATAAAAATACAAAAATCTAGGATACAAACTTCATCCATTGTTTAGATTGGCCATGATTTTTTTCATGATTCGTTGAAAAATGAATAAATAATCAATGTAAAATACAATTCTTACTTCATGAAAGATTAATCTATTACCACACAATATGATTTCACTACGAATAAAACTATTAGAAGAATTATTTCATGTTCATCAAAGTGTAAACAAGCAAGGATTAATCCACATAAAAAACAACCTAGCACAATTTAGGACCTCTTGTTGATGAATAATGGTTATGTGTTTCCATTGTCGGCTATATCCACAATCTCCAATGACATTGGCTATTGTTTCAATTCCATGATAACTGATCCACGATTTTAACATCATTTAATTCTCCCTCACACTCACCAATCAATCCTCTGAGTTATGTAATTATTAATATGATTTTAATATAATTCATATTATATAATGGTTTCTAGGTTATGGGAAATAAAAAAAATGAAAAATAAAATGATTAATAAATTCATCATTTAAAATTTTTCCACTAATAACACTAAAACCAAACACCAAATGCTGATATATATTATTTTTTTCTTAGGGTAAAAATTATTTTTTGGATTTTATGATGGTATTATATTTTACATACAAGAATTTGGTTAGTAGTTATTAAATTATTTTAAGAAAACTATGTGAATGTGATATTATATATTTAGTATTTTTATTACATCAACATTGGGAAATATTTGTCCTTATAATCTTCTATCATCTCAGTGCTTGGATATAAAGATATTTCATAATGTATTGTAAATAATTATTAGGAAATAACATGGATGTTACATTCTATATGAAAACAGGAGTTATATTATTCCGAATTATGTACAATTATGAAAATCTATATTTTTTGTTACAAGTGTAGTCAAACACGCCAACATTTCTTGGAACTAAGACATATTTTTTTGCAAATCATCTACTTTTGGATTATCTTTTCCATACTTATGTAAGTATACAAAAACATATGTGGGGTAAAAAATTTCATAATATAATATTTTTCAAAAACTAATTTAAAAATTCTTCGAAAAACTCTCATATATCATTTCAAATATCATGTCAGTTTTATTGGGGTCTCTATGACTAACTTCATGCATACTATACTACTAGGATAGATAATTCCATGGTTAAAATTTCTATCAATAACTTCCATGTCATTGAATTTAACCATCTTAATAGAGTTATGCATCACTTTTTATGTGTTTAATATATTCCAAAAACATCAAAACAATTATTAATGAAATATTCTCAAAGTTGAAATTGGGTATTATTGCCAACAGAATGCGCTTTAATGCATTGTATAATGATATATAGGACTATCCAATGATGTTTCTTATTAAGGGTGCACATAAAATGTGACTCTATCTGAAATAACATCCCAAATATTCCATGTGGTATAAGATATATTCTCTCCGATAACTTATGTTATATGGTATTGAGGTCCAAGTTTTCTCAAGGAAAACACATTACCTTATTTTGTATCTCATATAATTTTTGTTAGAGGATATTTAATGTTATTATAACAAACATGACTATATAATATTATCTATATACAAAAACATATCATGTTAGCAATATTAATTCCATAAGGAAACCATGAAACAACACATGCAATCTCCACTTCACATGTTGTTTTTCATGGTTTTATATTCAATCATCCACGAGAGAGACTATTTTACAACTTTGGAACCTCTCCCAGTAGATGTAGATGCTAAAGATCCATGTTTATGATAACATATACCATGTTAATATACATGTGCGGCCTCACATGTTCCACCAAAAGTAGAATAAATTCAAGCCTACATGCCTCATCGGGTGGTTTACACGTACCAACAGGCATGAGATCCACAACTTATGTCAATATATCCATGACGTTTGATTGGTGTAGCAAATATGACCTCATATAAAATTTCATTTCCATCAACTTTCATGACTGACCCATCACGTTTATTGAAGATTTACATTGGGATGGTTAGTCCTCCTAATTATGTTGTTACAGATAGTTCAATTTCTCAATTATCAGACCTCAACATTCCAGCGGTAGTAGATGAAACACCTCCAGATATATCTCAAAATAAACTATGAGATATTAGAGGTTACTCTACATGCGGTAGAACCCACCTTAGGACATGAGACTCCACCACATTGAGGAGGTTGAATAGATTAATATTGGAATCCCGCTCACACTCTTAATTGTGAGACCACACTCATTTGAGATACAGATGAAAATTAACTACAATAACTAATCTTATATGTTTCCATGAGTTAAATTATTTTCCATTACAAGGATTTTACTAAATTAAAAGTAATGATCAAAAAATTTTACAAATATTAGTCTACTAATTTAATTTCATGAATATATTTTAATGAAATTAACTTCCACAAAAAATAAAAATTACAATTTTTATTATTTTTAATCTATATAAACCTCTAATTTTTTGAAATCGTTCAGTTTTGACTAAAAGAACAAATATATTTAAATAAAATTCATTTCTTAAATTAATGATGCTTTTTTAGGTCATTGATTTTTAAATGAGGCAGATTCTTCAATACCTGTTGCATTGAATCATGATAAAATACATTGAATTCGTCAATTTATCTGATAACTAAAAATATTTAAAACAGAAACTCTTATTTTTTCTAAATCCATTTCAGAAAATAATTAATAACTTTATAAATGATTATATTTGTTTTATATTATTCTAATTTTACATTAAATTTATCTTATGTCTGCATTAATTAATATTACATTTTCATTTATATATTTAATTTCATTACTATTTAACAAAATTATTACATACATTTGATATTATTATTTACTGTTAACTATTCTTCATTATTGTTATGTAACCATTTTTATTAGTATTATTTGTGATTGATTGATGGTTTTTCTCTAGGGGTATAATCCGCTTTTTTATTTAAATAAATAACTAATTTTTTCATAGGGGAGACCCATTACATTGAATATAGACTGAATGGGCATTATAGTCCATTAAATGGCCCTAATGGACCATATTTTTTTGGCCCAAAATTCCCCTAATTAATAGTACTTCTATAGTACTCGGGCTTCTATAGTGACGCCACCACTACAATTCCTACTACAGTGCTCTCTAATGCTATAGTGTATCTAGTGATACAATTCCATCGCTGATACAGTACTACTATAGTACAACTATAGTGTTGTTAATGTTCTAGCTGGTTATTAATTTTTATTAACATTATGCAATCAAAAACTAAAATTAATGATATATTAATCATTTTTACATACTGGTGTTTGTTATTTTGTAGTCTGTATAAATTATTATTTTTTATTATATATGTACAGATTTATTAGAAACCAATTTGTATTTATTATTACTAACTATTACAAACTTATAAATAATTAAAATTAACTATTTATTAAATTTCAGTACATATTTATAAAATAATATTAATTATTAATGATAATATTTAATCACATATGTTTTTATTAATTATTGTTGTTATTTACTAACAATAATTAATTATAATTATTTATTACTTAAAATTAGTATCTAATAAAATGTGAAATTATAAATAAAAATTATTATAACTATTTAACAAATACTATATCAGAAATTAATATATTTGTTTTATTTAGTTACGAATAATTATTTCTATTTAAAATTATTATTTAATAAAATTTCGTTACTATTAATATTTATTACTATTTATATCAATTATTGTTCAGATATTATTATTAGATATTCATTATTTTTATAATTAAAATATTAATATTAATTATTATTTATGTTAAAGAAACATTAAAAAAATATTAATGATTTGGTAATCATTGAATTTTAATAATTATAACGTTAATAAAAATGAAGTATATGATAAAGTATTTACAATAATTATACTATTAAATATTAATAATAGTGCAGATGACACTAATAATGTAGTTAATAATTTATTTAAAAATACAACTTAATTAAAATGTTAATATTGAAAATATAATTAATAAAAATAATTTCGTTATTAAAATTTATTATATTTCTAAATATATATTTTATTTATTGATAAATAAATATTTATATCTACAAAAATATAGTTATGATTATAATTAAACAATTATAAAATTAAATTTACAAATAAAGTTAAAATAAATTTATATATTTATATATCAAAATTTATTTTTATTTATATATTTATAAATATATTTAAATAATTATAAATATGTTTTTTTTAAATATAATTATCAATATTTATTTCAAAAATATAAATTTATTTATATATATATAAATATATATTTATGATTATATAATTATAATATATGATTTCCAATAAATATTCATGATTATATAAATATAAATATTTTCTAATTACATAATTATTTTAATATTCATATAGTTAAATTTAAAATATATTTAATATTTAAATGTAAAGATATATATTTAATTATATAATTATAAATATTTTTGATTAATTTTAAATATATGTTTATATATATATATGTCTAAATATAATTGTATAATTTTAGAATTAATTAAATATAAATTTATATTTATATATATAATATGCATGTAAAATATATTTTTAATATATATATATATATAAATAAATCTATTTCATATTATTCATATATATAAAGGTGGGAAACCCCCCCCCCCACAATTTTATTACACAAATAAAGACATGTTTTATATAGGGTTTAGAGGTAAAACATAAATATGTAAAAATATGTTTCAGGATCGAACATGAATCATATTTTAAAAATATTTCCTGAATCAATCTGGATAAACCATGAGCTAATTGTTTAAAATAAAAAATTTGATATATATATATATATATATATATTTATAATTATGTATAGTTATATATATGTGTAGTTATATATATGTTTATATATATATATATATATTGTGCTTGAGGTACAATTGCATTAAACACACACACACAACACACACAGTTTGGAAAGGCAAGTTGTACCCCCCCAAGTGATAGCCTACCCATTAATTAAATCCTTTTTTATTAAACACCTGGCCCGTTGTCCCAGTGGGAATGAAATCCCATTACATGGCCCTAAAGGCTCAATTTTTTTACATGAAGGCCCAGTGTTAAATATTCCTTCTATTTTACCGGGGACGCTATAGTACTTCTATTAAGGCTATCACTACTATAGTTTCAGCTACAGTACCCACCACCGGTACAATTTCTCATGTGCTGCAGTTCATCCACTCCTACAAAACTACTATATAGCTGCTATAGTACCTGGGCCTAATGGGTTTTGAACCTCCATACTCATGTAGTATTACAGGGATGTTTTACCACTATGTTAAACCCCAACTGTATATATATATATATATTATTTAAATTAAGGGGTTTGAGTGACAATTCATCAAAAACTCATCCCTTTACCAGCCAAAAATAAATGATTATGTGATGTCACCTCCTATTTTCAAAATTAATAAAACCCTAATCCTGTATAATTTAAAAAAAACCACTAAACCAAATTTTCCATATCATTGCTTTGTTTTCGACATGTTTGTTGGTCATCCCATATAACCATTTAAGAAGCCCCTCCAGAAACATCAATGCTTAATGTTGACTCCTGACACACCTTAACCACTTCATTGGATACATGTTGGTGGTTGATTATAGTAGTGGTGGGGACTTATATCACTATGTTTGGATATTAAAGGACTATGTATGTGTCCTTAATGGTGTAATTGTTCTCGATGGAGGATCCTTCAGTGTAAAAATCATTATAAGAGTGTTCATGTCACCCGTTCACCTTGAAGTTGGTGATAAAATTAAAAAGTTGGTGTCTTCGTATTCTGCCTTTATTGGACTATCTTCATAGACCAATTTTAATGAATCCCATTATTGAAATTGGGGATACCCCTTGCTAATTATTTCGGGATAAGTTATCTATCCTTGGATTGAAACTCATAATAATTTCATAGTATCTCACCTAGATCCCCCTCCCTCCATTATTATAGTGGTTTTACCTCTTCCATCAATCACCTGCCACTACATAGTGTTTGTACTTATTCCATTTATTTATAGCCAATTGGGGTTTGGTATGAGGGGTTCTATAACTAGTGGGGAGATATGAAATTTACTATAAGCTATATAAAACAGTGTAATGTTCATTTTTATCCTTTCATGTGTTATAATCGCATTGATCCATGAAGGGAATAAACTCGTTCCATTATATAATGTTGTTATATAACAATGTCTCCATGAACACCATCAATGCATTGGTCTTAACTATTGTGTTGTTGATCATGTCAAGGGTAGGGTATTGGCATTCCATGGGTGGAAAGTGAGGGTTGATACTATATAATGCATCTCATTTTTCATCGTAAAGTCCTTCTTGGTTCCTTCCCATAGCACTGATTGTTATCATTGGATTCTCGTAAATCGTCATTTCATATAGGTCATTGATCATGGAGAGTATGGGGTGTTGTCTTTCCTAGGGAGAAAATAAATGTCCTATATCCTCCCATGCATCCCCAACCATGTAATCATCTTCCTGACACCATTTTAAGGATATACGGATAACACTAAAGATGATTAACGTTGTCTCCCAACACACATCCCTTCTTTGTTGGAGACTTATTGGTTGTTGATTATGGTGGTGGTGGGTTAATGGCTTGTTAAGGATGGAATTGAAGGTATTATGTCATCAAAAAAATTAATAATAGTGTAACAGTATTTACTGGAGGCACATTTTTCTATTATATCATCCTAAGAGTGTTCATGTTTCCCAATTTCACTAGTATTGTTTCCAAAAAAGAATATTTTAGGTTGGTTTTTCTCCCTCATTTTTAGTAAGATTTAATTTTTTTTAATGAATATCAATGATTATACTCATGACTTCCAAGGGGAGGTACATGTAGACCATTCACATTGTCACCCCCACTCCCCCAAAAACTATTATTTTGTATTCACATTACTACAGTGGTTTCACCACTATTATTTATTATTCATTGTGTAGTGAATCAGTTTTGTTAATCTAATAGTTATGGAATATTTATAAAAAAATAAAATCTGGGCACTGATACGTCACATGATTTTATGCCCTAGATAGCCAAGAAATATTATTTTAAAATATATATAATATATTAATACCACAAGGAAATAGTTTTTAAGAAATAATGTTATATCAGAGGAAAATTTGATCAAATGGGAAACAGAATAACAATTCTTATCTGATAAAATGTTGTTTTCTTTAGACAAGACTTAAGGTTGGCCACTACCAACTGTCTGGTTATGGAGAATATTGGTAGTGTGTTTAATAAAAATATATAATTAGTTTTTTTAAATGACATATCCTAAAATAAATCCTATAAGTTAACCATTATAAAAATTTTCTATGTCTTTCTGTATAAACTATAGGATAATGGAGAGGATATTTGAGAATTGTGCATTATCGGATCACATCGTAGGATAACTAGTGATCATATCACGGTGGATTGAGATGTAGTGAATGCATCATGACTTCCCATTCATCAGTGAATTCATTCTTCACAATCTACCAATCACAACTGATGTAAGACTCATCAATTGTGTTTTCTTCCATATTGACTAAAATGTTTAAATCAAGTATTTGATCTTCATTAATATTGTTGGAGATTTAACACCCTTTCCATGAGTTGTTTGGACCAGTTAAGATGTTTTATTTCATTTTATCATTTTTTAAAGATGTCGCAATGGGAATCAAGGACTTGTAATCTTGTACTAGTAATTCATGACTAGATATGGTTTTAACATTGTTTTATGTGATTTTAACCAACACTTTAATCATTTTCATCATCATCAAATCATGGGGTCATGATTTGAAAATGATGGTAGTGTTCGAGCATGATAAAAACCCATGATTTTTAGTGGCGGTAATAGTGATAAACATATTGGTTTTTATTGGACGGATATGGATGGTTTATAGGTGATGGATCAAGGATCTAGGATCTAGTCTGACATCGAACTCGAGGAGGCACATGAGACATTCAGTGACAGTTTATGTGTAAATATCACATCTAATTTATGGACATTGGTAGGCTGGAATTGATGAATAGGGGAATTCTCTTTGAGTTTTTGTGGGTCAAATGGAAAGTTAAATGGTTGAATAGTATGATATAAAAAATTCTTAAAACCTTCATCTACATGCAGAAAAGCCTGAGGTAAATGTATTGTACAATCCTCCAAATCTTTTTTTCCATTTTCAAATAAAACCAATTATTTGGTTTATGGGAACCACACAAAAAAATAACACAAATAATTAAAACAATAAAAACCCTTCCCAAATAAAAATTAAAACTTCAATACAGAAACCAACACATTTTTCAAATCATAAATCATGCAAGATTCGAAAATTGAAATTCAGAGCACTAAATTAGGTGTTTACTATGTTGAGCGCACATCGTTTAGTCTTTCAATTTGTATTAGAAAGGGTTTCATGTTGAGTTAATTGTAACATGCTATTTTGAGGACACATATGCCATGTGACACATGGATGACTAGCTCGGCATGTACATGGGGGATGATCCCAAGAACCCATGTGGCCCCATATGCACTATATTGTTGGGCACACCTCATGTACATCAGAGAGTACACTTTCTTAGGTAGATGACACATACTTGTTCCAGCCCGACCCTTACAAACCATGTGTAATGTCGGAAATAAGATATACTAGAACGTGGCTAGTGTATATGGAAATGTGCTTGGTTTACATGAGTATGCCTATTTTTACGCAAGAATGAGTTGATCTCCATGTTCAAGACCCCAAATAGTGGTCACACCATGTAACATAGGATGAAACACTATGTATGATTTCCTGGATTCCATGTTTTGTCTAGAGGAGCACATGTCTAGGTGACAAGGCTAGGTAACACTCCTTGTGTTCCCTATACATTCCAAGTAATCCATACCAAACTTCTTCCTCTCATGTATCCTTCATATTGAATAGTATATTAGCCCATGGTTAGCCTATCCTGAGTTTATTTCCACATATATCATAATGGTGGCCTTTTGTGTCATACAAAATATTATTCGAGGAGTTTTATGCATAATGCTTTATTTGGTGATGCTTTGTGACAGTGATGATTAGGATATGATCATCAGATTCATTCCAAGGATGATACTCCTCTTTCACACCAAGGTGTGGTATCCCCAACATCTTTATACAAATGGATATGGTACATGTCTACCCTAGGACCAGGTCATCTATCAATGGAGTGGTACTCCCCCGTCATTGAGCTTCGGTCGTAGGATAGTCCTCTACGAGTGTAGTGGATCCCTTGACTATGGATAAAAATAGTTCAATGTGGTCCAATCCATATATATTATAGTTAGGTTATGTGGGAGACATGGAAATATTAGTGACTCCCTCAGTTGTGGAAACGAACATTAAGGTTGGGGGCCCAACACATGGATTTTTGTATGGTTTCACATGATATTGGGCATCAGAGACGGACCATTGGAGTTAAAGGTATACTCATTGTTCATTAATGGTCTATGGAGATGGAGATCCCATTTATCTATTTAATTGGGATTATAGTTGATAAATGTAGTTTTATTGTTATTTTTGTGGTCGAATTTTTGGACGGACAAGCCTTTTTGGTTGAGGTAACCATTGTTATATATTTCTACTAATTCATTTATGTTTTTAGGGGAATCATAACTGGTATGTATATGCTCACCCCTGAATGGGATGTTCCAAAACATGTCATGTCTTACATAGAAGTCATGTAGATCTATAATAGTTTTTGTGTAGCTTATGGAAAATTGGGTTCATTGACCATGTATGGTGGTCGGTACTTGGAAATCCATGTTTTAATTCTCTCATTTTCTCTTTATTTCAGTTCTTTTTCATGTTGTGACATATTTATTGTTGGGAATATATTTTTTCATTTCTTACATCAGGTTATATATATTCGTACTCCATTTAGCTCCCATAAATTATTGTATTCATGGTTAATCTCTCGATTTTATAGCCTTTATTGTTCCTCTTCACATTTTCATGGAGATGGTTGGGTGTTTACGTACAAATACATTAAGAAAAGACCCCGATTTTAAATTATTCCTTGGTAGTGTTGTTTCCAGCACCTAGACTATTATAGGAAGGCTTGGGGTTATGGAGGCCATGCCTTTTAGTATCTAGGTGGGCCCTAATTGGACTGGATTAGACAGAGTGGTCTCAGAAAAGATCATTCCATAAAATGGTTTTTGGAGTTTTCAACTATCTGGAGTTATTTGGGACTTAGGGAAGTGGTTTTTGAGTGTCTCGAGTGTGGATATCAAAATAGGGAACCCATTTTTAGTGATGTTGATAATTTAATAATTCACTATTAATATAGATACCTACTTATCCACTACAAATACAATGAAATTAATTTTAAGGAATGATGGTACATGAATAGTACAAGATAATGTCCTTTGAATGTACATGTCAAGTCATCTCCCCATATATACTCATTGACCATTATATATCGTGATAAAATTTATGATTTACTTATTATGAAAACAAGCTATGATTTCAAGAATGTTTCCAATTGATGATAAGTTAAGAAATGACGCCTCATTTATGGGACGCGTTCACGGTGTGTTTCTACCTTTTGGGGAAAAATTAGTTGTGCCACTTCTTGAGAAGCATATGGATCCTTTAGTGGATAAGTAGGATGATCACTTATGTTGTGAGTTTTTGATCAATCAAGTATTATGGGATGGTGGCACATTAATTCTTACCAATTTACTTGATTTACAATGTTGAGACCACTACGGTTTTGTGGTGAACTAGAACCTTGAGTTATGTAGGATTGGCTCACTATGGTGGTTTAGTTTTTCTGGCTCATGTGTACCTCAACCAACAAGATGTTTAAAATTGTGAACAAATACCTTTGTGAAGTATCATATAGTTCCCCTAGGACTAATAGATGATGCACCTATGTTGAGAGAACATTGATGGACCTAAAAATTATGGAATCCTTGTGGCAGGATAGAATCCTTTTTCTCATGTGGTAGAGAACTAAAGTGAGTCTTTGGTGAAAATGTCCTATTTAGATAGGATCCATCTTGATGGTGGTCCTAAAGGTGAGATTTAACCAATGTAACATGGTTTATCAGTATAGAACTTTATTGGATATGTTTGATGCAACTTCATAAACCCAAGGAAGAGGGACACATCCATCACCAAGAATAATTCTTCTGACATGATTCACAATCATGATGTAGAGTCAATGCCACCAAAGTCAGATAGTGTTTAGGTGTGGTATATGGGTCCTTCAATCGTGTATTTATGAGGGTTTCTGGTTGGATATGGTGTTAGAGTGATCCTTGGTTATGGGGATTAAGTGGGAAAGGTAATGTAAGACATTAGGAGGTAGGATCTTTAAGCTCAGAGGCTTTGAGTGTTTTTTGAGGTACAATTTTTATCTCTTCTACAGTATAGGAACATTTACCATAGATTCATAGGCCATATTTTGATAGACGTAACACCTATTTAGGACCTATAAAAAATGGTGGATCCTTTTAGCTCAATCCTTATAGATAGAGGCTCTTGTAGATAGGATCCGTGATCATACACTTTTAATAGTGTAACCTAACTTTATGAGGATAGAAAGCCATCGGTGGAAATTTTGTATAGCTGGAAATGGGGACCTATGATTCTTTAACACTGGGATGTACTAAATTATTTTTATTCATTACATGATGACAGTTATAATGGGGATTTATGTGTACTCGAGTTTCTGAGATAGATTTATCCTTTTTGGTGATAAGGAATCTTAAGCATTGTATGACGAGATCTTATATAAGAGGATACAACAAATTCCTTAATAGATTGATTTTATGAACTTTCAAGTAGCATTTTTAATGTGATTTTAGTATCTCGTATATGACGGATGAGTATATAGAAGTTCTATCTAACGATGTTCCATTTTTACCTCTTTGTCTAGAGTTTTCTCTATACATGGACTTTCACCATGTATGGTTTGATATATGCACAAGAATATAAGATGACCTCAAGTGGATATGAGAGATAAAGAAGTGTATGGAGGAGTTTGTAGAGAAGTTTCATGTTAAACCAAGTGTACCAACCTATTTAGTTTAGGGTTACTCACCTAAGAGGATTAAAATATCATGGGGTTAGGTGTGGGATTGAATAACCCAAGATAGGAAACTATCAGGGGGGTAGAGTATCCACCCAATGAATTGATGACTTCTTCGACTAATGGTTAGGGGAAAAGTGTTTCTTGGAGACTAAACTCAAGAAATACTATAACTACCTTTAGTATCAGGTGTGGGATGTACTATGAATAGATTCCTAGAGCTGCTGCATTTTTTTAGTTATTGGTGATATGCTTTGGCCTATTTAATGGACTAGAAGTGTTCATGAGTCTTATAAATCATATCCTGGATCTTATTGGATTAGATTCTTGGTATTGTTAAATGATGAAATCATTATGTTCTAATATTCATATATGGACAATCAAATACACATGAGGGTGGTTATAGACATTCTCTAAGAGTACCAGTATCATGGGGATCTCTTATAGAATCGGTTCTAGATTTTGGAGTCCCACTGCATGGGAAATGTCTTCTAAGACATGGGAGTGAGAGTGGACATGAAAATGGTAAAAAATAACTAAATTGATATCAAAACATGTGTTTAGTTATATTAGTAAATTCACATAGTAAATTATCTCGTCAACTATTATTGAATGAGGTGATGGAGAATTTGACCCCATTATAGTTGACCCCTATGGTTGTGTTTATTGTATTATATCTTCATTCAATTGTTTTTACCCCTCTAATTTTAGTGGGGAATGGGGTGAAAAAATCATGATATTTTTTAAAGGTCCCTTATGATAAAATATCCACATGAGAAGTACTCAATGAATTTTATGAAGGTTGTGATTATCTCATCCTTATGAGGAATGAGGATAAAACCAATAACACAAAGATATTAGGTGATGACTAGCTTTTCCCCTTAGTATTACACCTCAGAGATGGTGGGAATATAAATTTCTTTTGTCATTGGGTTTTGTGGACAAATAGTTCATATCTTGTTTGTTATCTTATCTCTTGACATCCCACCTGCCTATATGTGGAGATCAGGATGCTCATCGGTGTGTGGAACTGGGATTATATAAATTTGGTTCTCATGAAATAATTTCCATGATCTATTAGTGGAGCAATGATATCTGATGGATTAGAGGAAACCCCAAAAGGTTTACCAACTTCTTTACCCATCCGAGAGAAGAGCATAGTAGAGACTTGGGGAAACCTGTGCAAGTAGTAGGAAGTTTTTAATCATGTAATTCCTCAATCTATCATTACAAAACATGATTCTCCATTCATTTCATTATTATAGAGATGGTGAGTGGGACCTTTGGGACTTATTTGTAGTTAGCATGGTGTTTTTACAATATAATTAGGTATAGGTACAGATTCCCATTTGGGTTGCATTGAACAGTCTATGGGTTTCATGTTAGTTATAGACTAAACCTAGAATGATACTTTACCATTGTTGTTGAACCATTTTATACCACACATAGGATAACCCATAGTTCACCACTATAATGGTTTCATTTAGTGGTAAATAACTCCTTTTAGACTATATTTTTTTCTAGTGAGTGATTTGAATGATGTAGTTCATCTATGGGTGGATAAGAACTCCTAAAAATGGACAAAGTCCCTTTTGGACCGATGATGAAGAGAATTCATGTTCGATGAGGATATATTTTTTCATAGATATCTCAGATCATAGATATCCATTAGTTTTTATTTTAGGGATGCAAATATATCTACATAGATCATAGATCATTTTTCCACATAGTGGGTTAAGAGAGCGAGGTGTCGTACTACTTAACCCTATGTCCTTAGATAGTGTAGGTGATTGTTGTTTTCTATTTATCATGGTGAGGGTGACATGTGCATAAATAATTTCACATATTCAGTGGGGATGAGAAAGACATCAAGGGTGGAGTTTCCTATTTAAGTTTCCTTGTATCTTTGAGAACATCCCAAATAAGACCCTTCATGGAAAAATGGTTCCCATAAGTGCATGTTTTTTACAACATGGAAACCATCTAGAGAGGTCATTGGAATGGGACACCCGATTGGGAGCTCAGTTTCCCCTTGTTAGGTGGAGTATAGTATTTTGGAATGAAAATCTATGATGGTTGTGGGATTTTACTTTTACTGGTTTATAAATGACATTTTAATAAATCTAGGAATTATTTTAGGTCACAGAACCTATACGGTATGAGATTGTGTTACATAGAGATCCTTGAATTGATATTATAAAAATATTAAATATATTATAACATTAAGTGCACATTTCTTTATAAATAATGGGATATCTCCCCAATCGAGACTCATATATTTTATCCAAGAACAATGTTTATTCCAAAACATGGGGTTTACCCTTTGATCTATATAAGCACTTCTGAAAATTCATCAAATAAGAACACATGCATTTATCATCGCTCAAAAATTTTCTAAAAATTTTCATCTTTATCAGCAGTAAAATAAGTACTCATAAATGAATAATATTATGAATTCTAAAAAAACATAAAATGTTAACCATTTATAAGCACTTCCTTTTTGAAATTGATAAATATTGACCTCTATTACTGCATTATTTTAGCATTGATAAATAAAACATGAATCAGTGCTTCATTTATAGCAATGATAAAATGATTTCTTTATCATCGTGTTTTTAGAATTGGTAAATTTTTCCCTTCATCACCACTTTTAAAGTACTGGTAAAGGTCCAGAATAAAATGAAAAATGAAGCAAATAAAAATAAAATGAGTAAATTAAGAAAAATATCAAACATTATATTCATTAAATAATTTTTGAAAATAATGAATAAATTTAATATACATATATATATTATAAATATTAATAATTATTATATATTAAATATAGATATATAAAATGATTAAGTATAATATATATATATATGTGTGTGTGTGTGTGTGTTAATTAAAAACAGATTAATATATTATTCATTTTTAATGTTGTTCTCTTTTTGAATTTATCTTATACGAAATGTAGTTTGTGGAATTTACTTCACATGTATGTATATCTATGTGTGTGTCTATTAATTTATTTGTATACACAAACTCACACAGAAATATATCTACAAAGTACATAGAAACACATACACCTAATATTTATGTAATTTAATCAAATTTTAGTATATTTTAGAATTTCATTATAACGTCATACATTTAATATATATTATGTTTTTAAATGTTAAATTTTATTTAACTGTTTTTAGTAATGTAGTTAGGGTATTCATTTTTTATGCTTTTATTTTATTTTATTTTTCAATAAGATCCTTTTTTATTATTTATTTTTATATATTTATTTATTATGTTTTAAGAGATTCAATATATATTCTTCCACTTAAATATATCTATATGTCCATGTTTTTTCTAAAAAATATATTAAATTAATAATAATTAACGATTTTTTCAATTTTTTAAATTGTACACATTTTTTATTATTCAATTGCACTCATTTTAAAAAACATGCAGTAAATATTATATTACTATCATTAATGTTAATAATATATTTGTAAATAAATATTTTTAAATAAATAAAAATTTATATTTTATATTTTTTGATTTGAAATCACAACACCCCCACCCCCCAATTACACATATTAAGATTCTAATTGAGTAGCCCGCCCTCGGTAAACCTATTAAAGAGCCCCATGCTCACCCTTCTCCACACAGTTGATACTGCATAAAACCACCCCAACCTATGCCGCCTGTCACAAAATAATGGTTATGTCAATTGTGGTGAAATTATGATGTTGAAACACCAATAGTGGGAATCTAAACCCCCCAACTCCAACAAACCATGCGAATGAACCAACCACTAGGCCACCCACATTGGGGAATTGTACATTTACTATATTAATATTTTTTATAAATAAATTATTATTATTATTTAAATATGTATTAATATAATTGTAAAAAATAATTGTATATATTTATATAAGTTTAAAACTATAATAAATTTATTTCAATGATTTGAATAGGTTTTTTAATTGTAATTAGATAAATATAATTACAAAACATTTAACAGTTCTTTTGTAGCACTGATAATGATCAATCTATATCAGCAGTAAATAAGAATTTTTAAAAGATATATTTATCAATGCTAAAACAATAGAGCTGATAAATTTGTCTTTAATTAGCGTTTTAAGTGCTAATAAATATTAAGATTTATCCACGCTAAAAAAGAACTGATTATTGAAATATTTATCAGCACTTATAAATTTATCATTAATAAATGGGTTTCTTATCTTCACTATTTTGAAAGTGCAGTTAAAAGTGTCCTTAGTCTATTTAAAAAAAACCCAGATTTTGTCTCAGTCACTCATGATTCTCAACCTACCATTGAACTCCTCTTCTTCCAGCGTGACTCGCTTAAATTCCTTCAAATTAATAAACCATAGAATCAAATGTATTTTTTTCTACTCTTCCTCTATCATTATTTTATGTCATGGGTTTCGATTTTTGTGTGTTTACATTGTTTGTAAACATTAATAACCCTTCCTATCTTCTTATTGCTACTAAAAACAACGATTATTGTACGATTTTATCATTTTTCTTTTTTATATGTATTTGATTGTCGATCCCATTTTTCCCTAGAGACAAAAATTAATGGTTTACTCTCCTCTTGACATTAACAAGTAGGATTATCATCACACCTTAGTTTTCTATTCATTAGAATAATATAGGGTTTCAAAATCTAGGTAGTTTCTCCAATTTAATTCATTATATATACAATATTGTTGATTTTAAAGTCTTATTTGTAGGGGTTTTTATGTATTAGTTGATACCATGTTGTGTCCCTCATTTATGGGTGATGAACATATTTAGAACAAGATTACTGTAATAATTATGAAAATCGGTTTATTGGATTTTGGATATTCATATAAATTGATAAACCATGAAATGGGTTATTTAGATTTATTATTTTTATGAATGATATTGAATTTAATTACAATATTTTTTGAATAAATTAGTCAGATTTCAAAATTTATTTTAGTGATGAATATTGAGAATATTTTGTTTTTTAATTAATTCATGATTATTATAAAAAATTAAACATGGGTTATAAAGAGTTATGAGGTATTTTATTGGTGAGAAAAGTATCCAAAATAATTAATTTAAAAATTTTCTATATTGGATAGACATGTTAAATTAATAGGTAAATTTACATATAAATACACAAAATCATATATAAAGTGTAAATCTTAAAAGTATGTGTGTTATCCATGGATGGATAGTTGAACAAGAAAATGATTAGATGTAATTTATTAATTGATTTACTAATCAAAATAGATAGACAATCAACCCATTGTAATTAACCGGTTATTTCATTCCATATCCAAATCTTTCTTATTCTTTTATCATTGTTTATCACTATGTTAAGGTGATAAATATCCTTCAGTTATTGAGGGTCTTCGAGAATATTTCTATGATTGAAGGCAGGTGTAATCTTCTAAACATCTAAATTTTTTTATTACTTCAGTGTTATATTTCTAATATATTCCATTGAACCTTAGATATGTATTCTACTGATACTATATTACAAGTATGTCATAGGTGTTTTTTTATTAGATTCCATTCGCATTTATCCTTGAGAAAAATCAGACCTTTATTAGGTTTTTTATCCATCAATGATCATAGGATGATTCCATAAAACACATAAATTGTATGAGATACACGATCATCATCGAAACAATGTGTTAATCTATTAGTTTCTCAAATATATAAATTTCATGTTGTAAAATTTCAAAATCAAATATTATTATATGAAATACTTTATTTTTCTTCGATTGAATATGGCTATTCTAAATCAATTGAGGAGATCATTTGAGTGATTCCATTTGTGTAGGTTCCAATGAAACTTAAATAATTTGATTCTTTCTTGTGTTCAATCTATTGATGATGAATTGGACTATCTATTTCAATCTATCCTTCCTCCTATCATCAAGAGATAAAAGGAAATCAAGAATATATGGATGGGTTAAATAAAGGAATTGAAGCTTAGTTGTACTGTAGTCTTGAATAATTATATCTCCATTCAAGATTTCATGCAAGATGAGTGAAATTGTGTAATTTTATGTATAGATTGTATTGAATAATTGTTATTCTTGTAAAATTAAATGTTTTACTACTAATGTAGGTAATTCCATCAGAACATGATGATGTTTCCAATCTTGAGAAAGAACAGACAGTTGGGGATGAAAATTCAGAACTACTTGGAGATCAACAATATGTTTATGAAAATTATGATAAGAAAAAAAATGATGAAACATCACTATTTTGAATAAAATAAACAAGTAAATATGTCAGGGTATAAAATTTGAGAAGTCTTGGAATAATAATGGGAAACCTATTGACCCCAAAAAATTAACATTCATTATTTATCTTGGAGTCACAGCAAGGATGAATTGGCCAATTGATATTGACTCATGGTGTCTCGTCCAACCTGTAATAAATGAAATAAATTATAAATATAAAATGTTAATGTTAAAATAGACATATCATGTATTACTAAAAAATTATATAATGAAACGTTGATTTAAATTTAATTATTTCTTATACAATTCATTTATTTTAGAAGAATTTCATAATAAATGTGTTCTAATGGATACTGGAAAATACCATAGAGGCTTTGGGACTCTTATGACGAAGTAACATCTTTGGGATGCTGGTGGGGAAATAAATCCACACCCACCACTTCTTTATACACACATTATAAAAAAGAAAACATGGGTTGATGTTAGAAATCATCATAAGGACTGATCATTTCAGGCATATTGTGATTAATAATATATTATTTGACATTATTTATTTTATCCAACTTGATTTAAAATTGTTAATTTATTAAAATAAAAATGAGTTTTAAAAATAAATAATATGCATCAAAACCAGTGTACCCATTTCATAATAGAAGTATGGGGTACACATCAATAGGGAATAAATTAGAATGTATTTTAAATCAATAATTACTGTTTAATTATGTGATATCAAACAATATTTTTTTTTATATACATATTGATTAATCCAAATTTAAGGCCACTCTCATCCAATGGCATGTGCTATAGAAGGAGGCTCATGTAAATAAGGATTGTATACTATTTAATGAAAAAAATTATTATGGGAATCTTGTGTAAGTATGATGTAATTTTAATTCGTTATTATTTATATAAATATTAAATAAAATAAATATGTTCACAATTTTTATATAAATTATATATAATAATCGACAATGGATGTACCCGAAGAAAATCAACATTCAGTAACATTGAAGCATCCTAAATAATATGGTCATGGAAAATGATTTTGTTTCGAAGTCTCTCCATAAAAATATTTTGAGAAGAAAAAACCACATGAGGATACATCTGTTATGATGATACAAATTTAGAAACAAATAGTCTCACTTCAAGATATTATCATGCAGTCTAGTTTGGCTGACCAATGTATAAGAAAATATCAAATAGAACTGGTAGTGGATTAAAGATCCACACATGATAAAAATATCCCACTAGCATTGAGGGTAGTCATTCCCCCCAAAACATACTTGGGGTAATCAATTTTTTCATTAGTCTTTGAACAAAAGGTGAATCACACAACTTATAATATCTTTATGTTACAAAAATTCTACATGGTGTAATTGTATGTGACTTTTCTTGTCATTTCCCATGTACTTCCAGGTTGTGATGTGTATGATGTATAATATCATAGGTCACCAGCTACATAATCAACCCTTACCAAAATATCAAATAAGAGTGGGGATTGAAGTAGCTTCTGATCCTACTGTGGAGTTGGAAAATCCACTTGATTATCCAGATATTATTACAGTCGAAGCATATATTATAGCTTTCATAACATGGAATTATAGTCTTATAATGATACATGAGTTATGTATTTAACAAATTATTTCATATTAAATAAATTTTAGAGTTGATGATAAAAGGACTGAATAGAGGTATGATATTACAGATGGATAAAGTGGTGGACAATTGAAAAGTCGAATCTAGAAAATTTAGTTAATCAAAGATGAATACAAAATGAACATCCAGGAGTACCTTCTCTCCTACAGTTCAATAGAAAAAAATTTAACATTCCAAATTCATATAGAAACCACATTAAAATATAAATCTATGTCTTACATTCACTATGAAGACGAAATATTTGGAGATTACATTATAGACAGAATTGGTCTTCAGTCTCTAAATGAGATTATCAATCATGAATTGTTTGGAGTCTCAATTGTGAATAAATAAATAAGAAATATTTTCATAATATTTAAATATAAATAGTCATCTAAATATGTTTATTAAATTCAAAAAAAAATTATTTTCTATAGGAGTTTATATTTAATCTATATAAAAGAAATATCACATGAGGAAAGATTTGGATACATTAATCCCAGAATCATTTATACGAGAGAAATTACATTGACAAAAAATGAAATAAAGATGAAAAAAATGATTTACTTGAAGAATTTAATAAAATACATCAGATGACAGACTATTTTTTTTTTCCAAAAATGAAAGCTTAAAACTCTACTATATAATCATATAAAATGTATTTTTTAATTTTTTTCATTACTTTATTGTTATTCTTTTTTAGGGAAGCACTGGATTCTGATAGAATTAAACATAGACATATTTAAAATTTATTTTTGGATAAAATGAATTTATTTTCAACAAACTTACCACACATGATATGTAATGTGAATATTCAAAACACTAAAATCAACATATTATAGATAAATATAGAATAATATATTCAATGTGTGTTTTAATAAGAATTTTTTTATGATAGGGAATCCACTAAATATAGGCTAAATCATGGCGTGTGGTGGGTGTCTGATATGGTAAATCCTATAGATTAAGAAAAAGGGAAAACATTTGATGTATATATTGAAAAGTTTTACTATCAAAAAAATTCCATAAAATTTACTTATTTAGGTCAATTTTTCCATTGTGTTTGAAACAAGATAATGTAATTGATTTTGGATATTCTCTTTCCAAATTTATGAGTGAAATTATATATCCAGAGAAGACTACCATCCCCAAAAAGATAATTTTTGAAGGTAATTAAAATTTCATAAAATATATTTCATTTTCATTTTTTTATAATTTCTCATAATTATCACGATTTCCATCAAAAGTGTTACTAAAAAGAAGAAGTAAATTTGTTTAGAGATGAGTGGACATCATAATTTTTCTCAGAATGTATTCCAATAATAAAGATAGGGGATTACATGATATTTTTAAGATATAATATGATTTATTACCTTTGAAATATATTTTTGGACTGAAGAATTAATCTTATAATGATTATATATTGTTTTTTATCTCTTTCTCAAGGAGATTATTGATGGAAAAATTAAATTATTTTAGATGTTATGACATATAAATAATAATCTTTTTGGGAAAAATAGAGGGGTGGGTGGAGGTGGATGTAGAGGTGAATGACTAGATGTATGTGGAGGTGACGGTGGAAGCAGAGTCAGAGTTAGAGACTAACGTGGAGGAGGTATAGGTGAAGACCGTGGTGCAGACCGAGGCAGAGGAGGATAAGAATCACTGACATGAAAATAATAAAATTTCTTGGAAATGATGTAAAATAAGTATTATAACATGATTTTTTTGAGAACAATTGATTATAAGTGAACACAACACAAGTCAATTAAGATAATACCTATTGCGAAACTTTCTAGTTTATAAGGATATTATAGTAAAAAAACCCACAAGGTGCACTGAAATCATAGAAAATACATTTGTATTATTTTTGGGTACTTTAGAGAAATGATATCTATGTCATTTTTTATCTTTAGGGATTATCTGTACCTCAATGTGATTCACGGTGTGACTGGTATGACTCCAAGTACATCATTTTTATTCAAAAATAACATTAATTTTCATAAAAATTAACAGATATAATCAATATAGTGAAAAGACATTTAGATTGTTATGGTAATTTAGTAAACTGATCTATATGTCATTTTTTATGTGAAGGGATCAGGCACACCTCTATATGATTCCTGGTGTGACCGTTATGACTCCAACTGTGTATTATATGTTCAAAAGTGACATTAATGTTAATTAAAAACAACTGACATACTCTGATTCGAGAAAACATATTAATATTGTTTTCATATATGATTAAAATAATCCATGAGTCACTTGGGAAGTGTATAATTTCATTTCACATCAATTCGATGCATGTTGTTACCGGTATGACTCCCAGTGCATCATTGTTATTCAAAATTGACATCAATTTTACTAAAAAACAACTAACATACTCAAATATATGAAAACTAAATACAATTATTATTTAAATTTTGTAAAATTATCCCTAAATAATTAATGATGTGTAGGTATCATTCGAACCTCAATCCAACATGCAGTGGGATGGGTATGACTCATTGTGTGTCTTTATTACACTAAATTAACATTAATTTTATTAAAAAAAATAATTAACATAATCAATACTAATCAAATGCATTTTGATTGTTTTTTACATTATTAAAATGATCCATACATCATTTTTTATGTGTATAACTTATTTTTACATCTATCTGACACATGGTGTGAACATTATGACCATAACATCATGTTTTAATTCAAAATTGACATTAAAGTTATTCTACCAATAAAAATGAAATATTCAAAATTGTGAAAACACATTCCAATTTTTTAAAATTTTATAAAAAATTTCCATAATTAATTTGGAATGTGTATCATTCCTCTATGACTCAATTCGATTCAATAAGTGATTGCTATAACTCCAAGTGTGTCTTTTTTATTCAAAATTCACATTAATTTTAGTAAAAAACTATTAATGTACTAAAAATTGACAAAACACATTTTTATGGTTTTGGTACTTTTGAAAAACCATCCATAGGTCATTTGTGATGTTTATGTAACAATAACACCTCAATCTGATGCATTTTCTAACCAGTATGACCCCAAGTGCATCTTTTTTCATCAAAATTAACATTAAATTAAATAAAAACAATTCACAGTCTCAAAATAGGGAAAATATGATTCATTATGTACTTTATTAAAAATATCAATATATCATTTTGAACATCATGGGATTATCATCACTTCTATCTGACACATAGTGTGACCTGTATGACTCCAACTGTGCATTTTCTATTCAAAACTGACTTTAATGTTAAAAAAAATAAACTAACTTACTCAAAACAATGAAAAAAATATGATTATTTTTATAATTTTATAAATTGATCCATGAGCCATTTTTTATATATTACTTTAATTCACGGCTCAATATGACACTTAGTGTGACCGGTATGATTCCAAGTGTGTCTTTTTTATTCAAAATTGACATTAATTTCAGAAAAAACAACAACAGATGTACTCAAAACCAAGGAAAAACATTATGATTGTGTTGGAACTTTAGTAATGTCATTTGTGACATGTAGGGATAAAACTCACCCCTATCTGATGCATAGTGTGACCAGTATGACTCTAAGTGCATATTTTTTATTCCAAATTGACCTTAATTTTAGTAAAAAACAACATACATAATAAAAATGTAAACAAACATTCATATTGTATTGTTACATTAGGAAAATGATACATACATCATTATTGACATGTATGGGTCTTCCTCACCTCTATCTAACAAATGGTGTGAACAGTATGAGTCCAAATGCATCTTTTTTATTAAAAAGTTACATTAATTTTAATCAAAAAACAATTTACATACTAAAAACAAGGAAGAAATATTCAATTTGTATTTATACATTAGAAAAAATATCCTTGATTTATTTGGGATGTGTATCAATCAGCCATTCCCCATTCTGTTGCATGGTGTGATTGATATGACTCCAATTTCATCTTTTTTATTTAAAATTGTCATTAATTTTATTAAAAAACAACTAGTGTACTATAAAATTAGAAATAACATTATCATTGTTTTGTTACATTAGGAACACAATCCATACATCATTAATTAAATGTAGGTATCATCCGCACCTCAATCTGATGTATAATATGACTGGTATGAATCCATGCACATCTTTTTTATTCAAAAAAGACATTAATTTTAGTAAAAAAACCATTTGACATACTCAAAACTATGAAAATGGATTAAAATTGTTTTGGTATATTAGGAAAATAATTCATATGACATTTTGGATGTGTAGGGATTAGCCAAACCACTATATACAACATAGTGTGATTGGTATAACTCCAACTGTGTATTTTTTATTCAAAAGTGTCATTAATGTTAATCTAAAAAACAATTGACATACACAAACTGAGAAAATCATTTATAATATTTTGATACATTGGGAAAATTATCAATGAGTCATTTGGGATGTGTTTCATTTATTCTCTCCATAATAAGATTCATGGGGTGACCGGTATGACTCAAAGGGAAAAATTTTATTCAAAATTGACATTAATTTTAATAAAAAAACAACTCACATACTCAAAACTGATGAAACACATTCTAATTGTTTTTATAATTTTGTAGAATGACCCATGGATCATTTGGGATGTGTATCATTTAGTCACTATTTAATCTGAGGCACGTTGTGACCGGTATAACTCCAAATGTATCTTTTTAATTCAAAACTTGCATTAATTTTAATAAAAAACAAATTACATATTCTATAATAGTGATCATTTTTTCTTGTATTTGTGTTACAAATTATATTTCATTTAAATTTAAAATCTGTATCATTCTTTTTTTATTTTTTTGTTGTTGTTTCTAATGATTCGGTTTGTTGTGGTAGTACACAAAACCTATTTCTGGTGATGCAGTGTATTGTAGCATCACACTGTAGTTTTTATCATTAAAAGCAATACTAAATGTGATGATAAATCATTCCATAATCAGATATTTCAGATAAACATATAAAGGAGTAGTTCATTAGTACTAAAACGAGTTCTAATAAAGGCTATCTATATCATTGCATTAAAAAGAACCTTTAAACAATACTTTTATCACACAAAAAAATTGATGATAAATCACCATTTTATCGGTACAAATAAAAGAGATGATAAAAGACATAATTTATCAATGCTTTTCAAAGTGCTAAAAAATACACAATTTATGAGTGCTATATAATAGTGATGATAAAAATATGATTTATCAGCACTTTTTTTGCATTGATAAATATACACTTTATCAACAATTTTTTAGCACTGAAAAAGGGATGGAATTTTAACATCACTATGGTTATTAGCTATTTTCTAGCCCTGGTCAAATATGATTCTAGAGTTCTTAAAAGATATATTTTTAGTAGTTAATGTTCATCAATATTTTCTGTTTAGTTGAGGCAATTTTTAGAGGTATGTTTAATTAAAATAAATATTTTTTTACATGTCCCAACCTATAGAAAACTCTACATGTACCTATTATAAGTATTATCAAATTAAGGTCCCAAATATTTTGATCACTAGTATCAAAAATATTTTAGATACCTTCATCTAGGACTCACACTGAGATGGAAAACACCACTGGGTGCCATGGATAAGGATGGAATGGGAGATGTGTGAGGGAGTAATTAATGTTATGATTATCTTGGAAAGATGCATGGGTCTGATGGAAGGATGGTGTGGGGAAGTGATTTAGGGACAGAAATTATGGGGTAAAATATTGGTGAAAAAAATATGGGACCAAAAAAGATTCCACTTGGATGAATGCTTCTCCCCTATGGCACTCTATTCACCCAACACTTTACTACTATATCACCACACTCGCTAGATCCTCAGAGGGGGAAACATTACCTTTTGGAACCTAAACTGTGGAAGTGTTTGGTTGGGTTTTCCAGGGTTCCCAGTCCCAAATATGTTGTTTAGGAATGTCAAAATTAATCTGGGTATCATTCAAATGTTCTTGGATGAGTATTAGTGTATTTTATTTGATCTCATTATGTTAACCTCTATCCTTGACATATGTTTTTTACACGGATGACATCTAGATCCTTTTATGAGAAGAATTATCACTAGATGTAGTCTCCTATTCCAATGCGGTACTGTTTGGGAGACTTACTCTAGTGCAATGATATTTCCACTAAATTGAACATACTAGTTTCATGTATCCATAATAATTCATAATACAATGATGATAAATTTATGAAAATATTTATAAACCTTTCATCTAGCTATATTTGTTAAGGAGAACCGCAGAATAAAATCTATGGCCACTAGTTCATAGAAGGTGATTTGGTGTGTGTGGTGTTGTTTAAACTTGAATAGCTTACTAGTCTCTACACCAAAGTGTATTATGTAAGATCAATTATTTCATTGTGGATTCAATGTTTTAAGAAAAAAAACATTGAAAAGAAGTTGATAATGTTTATTTTTGCAGTCTGATATTGGTTTATTTTGTAGTATGGGGACAAAATTTAGTATAAGGGGGTCTCTTTCTAAATGATGGCCCTTGTTTTGAAAAATAGTTGATTACTTCTTGATCATTCTAGGCTTGTAAAAACTGGGATGATTCCCTTTCATCCAGTCCTATAATGCATACCAAAACAACCCACTCTTCCTCCCCAAACATCCTTTGAGGCTGGGGGATTTGGTGGTGCCCTCATAGACCATCCATTAAAATTAATATAGATAGTTCTTACGTGAAGGTTATAATGCATGATGGTGGGTTTGTTCACGAAATAATCGGGTTATATTATACATTATTTAACTTTTTTCTTTTTGTAATTGATATTCTTTCTATTATGAAGCTATAGTGAATCTTATGGGTCTTACGATTTCTATTCAATATAACTGTGACATGGATATAGTGTAAACAGACTCCAAAACCATTAAAAACACTTTGTTTTTGTATTTGTGGCATTCAATGAAATTTTACTAACTATATTCACTATATTATGAGCCTAATTAAAAACAATGTTATAATCCCTCACACATAGAACATATGATATAAATTCATGTATTTACAATAATGTAGGGCCCCCTAAGATGTGATGGTTAGTTGTTTTTCTAGTTTGTTATGTTTTCCCCATGATGGTGTTGACTTATTTCGATGGGTTATTCATGAGAATCACAACATCAGACCACCATAGTTTCTCTTCTTATTTTATAATGTGTTATCCCTTCAACATTATTTAAATAAAGATATGATGATAATGATGATTATGATTATGAACAATTATCTACGGATAACCACATAACGCCTATAAAAATTGACAGGATATCTAGTGTTCTTTCATTGGATGATCGCATTAGAGGATGACAGTTGATTGGATTGTGGAGGTTTGTCAGGAAGTGAACATATCATGACATATCCTTCATGGAAAAATTTTATTCCGCACCAACAAATGATACTTACAAAGGTAAGAATCATCAATTTTGGTTTCCACCCACTGGATTAAAATTTTAAAGCATGGATTTGACCCATATTCATCTTTTTACTTATTTGACACCCATCATTTTATCCCATTAGATAATTTAAATTTTTTTATCTCTATATATAAATATTATGAAAAGACCTCACCCTGTGAATCATTGATTAATAATTATGGTCTGAGAACACTTGGCTAACGATGTTTACACCTTTTTTTAGTTCTTTTATCCCACATCTAATTCATGTTCTTCATTATGATACCATGGGGAATGATTTGTAATTTTGAAGCACCATAATGTTTGATTGAACACATGGATTCATAGTGGATGTATTCATGATGAATGGAATAGTGTTTAGAATACATATCATGATGGTTCCTAGATGATGGATTTAGGATTTGGAATCTTGTGTGGCATCTGGTGTTGGAATACACATGGGTTGCATGCAAGGACATCATGAGAATAGCCAACTTCCATTTTCCCATGACCGAATGGTTGAAATAGATTAATGGATCTATTCCCCTTAACGTTTTTATCTCTGAATGAAATAATCCTCAACTGAAAGGTTTGACTTGGAATATACATACCTTCATCACTTTCTAGTAAATCCCCAATATACATGGTGTGTACTATAAAAAACACAGAAAATTTATTCCATATCACTATTGAGGATAGGTTTTAATGTTGATTTAAATATCACATGATGTGTGGAGGAACCCCAATCCATTTTTAACATATTCAAACAGATTATAATGAATAGGTGGTACACACCAAATACCCTAGGTGGTTCCACACACTGTGTAAAGTCGGTAATACCCCATATAGATTGTATAGTACACGGGATTGAGTACAAGAAAATGATGGGTGTCGGCCTGGTCCTTATACATTATGTGTGTTATGGGACATAGTATGTACTAGAATTTTTTCATTGTAAATGGTAACATTCTTGATTTAGACAGGCTCACCCTGGTTTACAAAAGCACTGTTTGAGATGCATGACCAGGACCACTAGTAGTGGTACATGTATTGTACCCTTGGAGTACATTCAATGTATGATTACATGTAATCTAATACATTACTACACATTGGGAATTATATCACAACCCTCTTCCTCTAATATATTCTTCAACTTGAGAAGCAATTTCCACCCACAAGTAGCCTATCCTAATTGTTTTTCTATGTGGAATGAGATGGTGTACATTATTGTGACGTAAGATATATGATGTTATGTTTCCCAAGAATGATCCATCATTTGGTGATTCTTAATGATGGTAGTGATTATGGAAGGATCATCAATGTGTTTCCAGGGATGATACTCCCACATTGCACCAATGTATAAGTTCCCCATACTATTTATACTGATAGAGATAGTACTCCCCTATGTATAGAATTTTTTCTTTACTATGGAATGGTAATAACCAATCTATATCCTCAAGTGTTGATATGGTCCTCCACATGTTATTTGGATAATTCAACTATGGAATGAAATAGCGAGGATCAAGCCCCACCACACATATTTTGATGAAATTACCTAGGATTCATTGTTAGATTCGTAGTACCCTTGGATGTGGTATATATTAGTGAGGTGAAAACCCTCAACAAGGACTCCGGTTTAGTCATACATAATGTTGGGCATCAAGTACGGAGCATTGGAGATATATGTAGACTCATTGTTCTTACATGGATTTTAAAGATAGGCAGCCCCATTATCGCGTTATTTTTGACTTCTTGTCGAGCATAACTAGGTGTATTGTTGTGGTCCATTTCATAGATTCTGAGGGACATACCTTTTTTGGGTTCAGCTACCCATTTTTATATTTTTTTACTTCTCATTTTCGGTTTCTGGTTTATCCTACTAGATAATTTTATATTCACCCCTATATAAGTGTTTCCATCACGTTCCCTAGCTTATGATGATGATAGACATATCGGTGGTGATTTTTGTTGAGTGTAAGGAAACATGGGTTCTTTTAATATATATGGTGTTCTAGACATGGAGATTAGGAGCCAAAATCTCTATGTTTTCCTTTATTTCAGTTGTTTTCATGCTGGGAAAATATTTGTAGTTGGGAATGTATTTTTACAAATTTACATTAGTTTATATATTTTTAGGCATTTTTACATTCCATAGAGTTCATTTCCTTCTTTGTTATCATGAATTGTGGTATTAATTTATTTTTTTCACATTAAAAATTCCATGGTTAATTTTATACAACAATTTTATTTATATTAACTTTATGCATGCATTAAATTGATGTATAAAATTTATTTAAGATGTTAAATTTAAATTTTTCTTCATGGGCCTCTTACATGATCTAGGGGCTTCTGTTGTGGGACAAGGCCTTCAAATAACCTATTTCCAACACCTCTATTGATTCACTAATCTATGTGGGATCTATTCCAAACAATTGATCCATCACACACCTAGAATGGTCTACACCGACCAATTGTCATAGTTGTTTGAGTGTAGTATCTGGCATTCAGGTCAACATTTTCATGTGGTAGGCACTGATTGGGAACAATGTTAATTACTATAGTGTGTGTTAGGTGTAATTTATGGCCCCCATCATCTATATTCATTACTCATTCGATTTATTTCATCCCTCTCACTGTTGTGGTGATCTTGAGTTCTTCTTGTTGATCTTGAACCTTTATCATGTAATTTTATTTCATTGGGGGTGTGTATCCATGTCAGTCAATCATTGTGGCACCATGTCGGTGTACTTCCTCTGGAGGAGCATCAATGATAATTTCATAAGACCTATAAGAAAAAAGTTTGAGTACCAGGGTAAATATTATATTGAACTACGAATTTACATTACTTACACCAGGTTCCTCAGTGCGTATGATGAATCAGTACATCTCTCTTATGAATAATCAATGAAATTACGACAGTTGGACCTCCTATCATCTGATTCTATATGTTAATTTATATACTTTTCATCAATTTCCATTTATAGTAGCTTAATATTTAATTATTTTAATTATTATTTGTACTTACTATATATCATTTTATTTTTTAAGAATGAATAAAATATGTTTTTTAGTGATCATTCAATGCACATGGGTCCCAAAGAGAATAAATCACATAAATACTTATTTTCTACATTCTTTTTTCCATTATTACATCTTGAATATTTAGTTTCTATTATGTTGGACTCCTTCTTGAAAAAACCCATGATGGCCCTTTTGTTTTGTGTGTTTGGAATTTAGATTGGTGCACCCTTAACCCTACCATAGTGGTATTAGAGCCTTACTAGTTATTGTTTCTTTTCATATTTTTCTCCTTACAATCAATCCTTGTTTAATTCAATTTCCAAATTTTAATTTCATCCTGAATTAACCATTGTTTCTAATGAATCTGATTATATCCACCTTCCCCTCAATAATTTATATCTATTTATAATCTATTTAGATAATAATTGTTTAACCTTATGATTTCATGTTTTTTGGGAGAGTACACTAAACATTTTCAGAAAGAACTCAATATCTACTCATTGGAAAAAAATTCATCAACTATGATAGAAAAAAGAAAATTTAACAGTGATAATGAATTTAATATTTTTTTAATTATGCTGAGATATCTACTAGTTCTGAAATTCATTATTAATGCACTCTAAGGGCCTAAAAACATATTTTAATTATATTTGATACTTGATAAACTAATAATTAATATCAATATTGTTTCCCCTGATGTTTCAGTTAATTCACCTAGTTATCTATTGCTTTATTTACAACATAATGTTATTAGGGTGTTTTCATAAGTGCCTACGGATAATGTTATTTGGAATAAATTAGAAAAATTCCACATAAAGACCTCGTTAGTAGGAATTATTTATAAAAAACATTGAATGTTCACTTTTAAGATGAAACCCAGTAGTTTAGTAATAGAACACATAGATGAATTTAAAAACATTATGATAGATTTATCAAATATAAATGATACTATTGATGATGAATATAGAGAAAATAACCATCTAATTTCTTTAGATAATTCTTACAAGGCCATATAAGAGACAATGATGTGTGTCTAGGACACATTAACCCATGAATAGGATATGTTTACCCTTATCTCCAGTCAATTAAATTCTAAAGATTCAATTAAAGGGGAGTCTGAGAGCTTGTTTACCATTGGTAGACTAAAGGGTAAAGTTAAAATGAAATAGTTTAATAAATATAATATATTTAAAACTAAATCACCTATAACTAGGTAAAATTCTTGGGAAATTAAAAATTATATTGTGTTAATCATTTTCCCACTGATCCTAAATGTAGGAAACATAAAAATGAACATGAATCTAAACATCCCAAAGACTGATCCCTTTTATTGGATTCTAGTATTGACACATGAAATGTGTTAAATGTTTCCTACAATTATCTTAATAAATATTGGGTCCTTTACTCATGATTTATCCTTTCACATGTATCATTTCATAGATTCTTTCCTATAATTAGTTAAAATGGTAGAAAGAGATTTCCTCATATGGAATAATAAGATATGTAAGGTATAGTGAATTTGTTTTCTTTTAATATAACTAGATGAATAATTCCATTAGCATGTTGATTGATGTTGGGTGGGTTCCCAATATTAATAAATACATGATTACATTATGGGTTTCAGACCAAAATTGGTTTACTTTTAGGTATAAAATAGTTTCTCTAAAAAACATCAAAGGCTCTATGACAATCATTAAAGGTTCTCTCAATAATGGTTTCTCTGTTTTGAATGGAAGGTCACTTTAATAATAATTAAGAAGTATATATACCCTAAATTGTAATAATACCATGCCATGGAATATGAGATTGGGGATTCTATGCTCTTAGAGATTATAAGAAATAAAAATAAATAGATATTGAGTTACATAAGAACAATTAACCATTCATTTTATGAATATTCTATGATGGGAAACTCTATGATATTAACCATTAATAGTTCCTAATTTATAGATATAATCCTCTTAGAATACATCCAGTCTCACTTATAAGGAAAATCTAGGACTACCTCTCATAGTGGGGGTTATAATTTTATTACCTTTATAGACTAATTCTCAATAAAAGTATCTATTTATATTCTGAAAAATAAATATGATGTTATTAAAACCATTAAACCATGGAAAATATTAGTTCAAGACAAAGTTGGGAGAAAAATTATAACCATGATAATAAATAATGGATTAGAGTTCCAATCCACAATTTAAATTAAATTCTATGAATTTGAGGGTATTAAAATATACTAATATATTAGGGAAACTCTTATAAAAAATGGTCTTATAGAGAAAATAAAGGTAATTATTTTATAATGATACTAAAGCTTGATTTAATGCTTGGGTATCTATAAATATTTTTGTACATAGGATTCTAGAATTGTATTCTATCTCATTAATATATTTAATTCCTCTACTAATCAATTTAAATCCCTATAATATTTGTGTAATAGTTATACACCCTCTTATAACAACTTATGAATCTTTAGTTGTACATGTTATGACCACTTTAGAACTGATAAGCTATCAACTAGTACCTTTACATTCCTTTTTTAGTGTGTCCTAAGAGTATTAAGGGATACAATATTTGGGTTGATAAATTCAATTTCCAAAAATTCATCATATTTATGGATGTAAAGTTACATCTGTCTTCTTATCCTACACCTAAGGGTGATACATTTCGTAGAAATGGTCCATCCTTTGAACGTGCTGATGATACATAAGCACCAAATCATTTTGAGGCTCCAATCTAGACCACTCCATTGAATCCAAATCCTATTATACATGCCAAATCAATCAATAGTTCTAGATTATATTATGAATCACAACATATTCCAACAATAGGGACTACCAATTGTCCAGATATAGAGTTTATAATGTTCTTATTCCTCCATCTTGGTACAATCAATTTTATATGGATTCTTTTTCATTTCATGTTACCAAATATCTAGCTGATAATAATCCTCAAAACTATTTGAAATCCTCAAATGACATAGACTCAAATTTTTTGTCCAGTTCCATGATTGATGAATTTCATTAAATAAGAAAAAATATCTCGTGGTATATATAAATAATCTACCTAATTATAAAATTATTAGTTGTAAGTTGATTTACCAAATAAAATAAGAAAACACAAAGGGATGTAAAATTGTGTATAATGAATCGCTAGTTTCTAAGGGATTCCTTTAATGAGAAGTCATTTACTATTCTACAAAAATTCTCTTATTTTAAGGAAGTATTCTATTAGATTACTTCTTTATTTTTCAAAATTTATTGACCTATAAATTGAAAAATTAGATTCTAAAACTATTTTTAATAATGGTTATTTAAAGGATTAAATTTTCATAAAACATCTTGATGGTTATTGTAATGAATTATTATTAAACTAGGTTTTCCGTTTGAATAAATTTCCATATGGTTTAGAAAATACTCAATTAAATGGTAAATAAAATTTGATTCTTTTATAATTGATAACCAATTTATAAAGATTTTATATGATGTTTTTTTGTTTTTCAAATCAAATAAAAATTGCATTCGTTATTTTTTGTTCTATGTTTATGATATATAAATTATTTACCAAAACATGAGTCTCATTATTTCTATAATATCTCAATTAAAATGAATGTTTGAAATTAAATACTTCTGCGATGATAAGAAAATTTATGGTGTTGACATGGTCAGGGATAGACCAAATAAACTACTTTATCTATCTTATCAAGATTCTATTTTAATGATTATTAAGAGATACTTTTCAAATATCTCAAACCTATTAATGAAAATCATGGATGGAACTTTAAATTTTCATTGACATAATAACCCATTTTTGATGATGATATTATGTTTATATCTAAAATACACAATGTTTGTTTTATTTTAATAAATATGTATATCATGATATTCACTTGTCATGACATTCCCTTTACAATTTTCACCCCATTAAGGTTTATAGACAGACTTGGGAAGCCACATTAGGAAGCCTTGAAATGGATTTGTTGATATTTTTTTTGTGTTTTAATCTATATTTATGTTATTGTAAATATATGGATACTTATAAAATTATTTTTAGATATTTATATTCTGAAAATGTAGAGAGTATTTAAACTAGAAAATCCATGACCGATTATGTTTTCTATAATTTTGGAATCCCCATTTCCTAGATATGATACTTGTAGTCATTGGTTTCCCTTTGAACAATGAACTCAGTTTATATTTATTTAGCTGACAATTAAAATGAAAAGTATGATTTTCATTATTCACCTATTTTATCAAAAAATTTACTACTCTATGGAAAATCAGATCATGTAGACATTTGGCAACACGTTATCAGAGATTTTCTAGAATCGGGAATCGTTTGTGCCAACAAGACACTCACATATGATAACATAGATAAGATTTTAACTAAATGCATTGATTATTATAAATTTTAATGTTTTAGATAGGTTTCATTTTTTCCAATTCTAAAACAATGTGTGAAATATCATCACCATGTTCATGTAAAAATTAGGGAGATTTGGGAATTAAGGTATTCATTTCCTTTTTCATATTTAGTATTATGTGTTTAATTTTACAATTAAATTTTTTTTTGATATGAACATCACGAATTCTAGAAATTTTGGTATTATATTTATTTAAGATTCACCATTTTCATATTTAGCCTCTTGTATGTTCTTCGGGATTCTGTTTTAGGCCATTCCCTTCATCTGTCATGTTTCACAAACCTATATTGACTCATTGATCAATAAGGGATCATTTCATTATCATTAACCTATCATACCACCTTCTAAATCTCAAAAATTCAATTGGTCCTAGTACCAGAGTGTATTTAGTGTTGTTTAGTATGGCATGGCCTCTTCTCACACTATTATTAGATGTGGTGATTCTAAATTTAATGTGTTTCAGGATGAATTTATGACCACTTGCTTTTTTGTTACTTCTTCATTATGTTTTTTTCATCTATATCACCATTTTTGTTTGATCGAGTTCTCGTTCAGGATATATAGACCTAATCAAGTGATTTCATTTCCTAATTGATATGTCTTTGTTCTCTATGATCATTGTGAAACACTGTTGGAGTACCACTTCGGGCGGAGCATCAGTGATAGTCTCCTTCAACATAGAGGACATGAGTCTGAGTACCCATGTGAATATGACCCAATAGTGGGATGTAAAATTATAGGAACTTAGATCCAGAGAGAGTACGATGAGTCGACACAATTATTTGGTCAAAACTCAAAGAGATTGGGATAGATAGACATCCTAGAAACTGACACTATAATTTCACTAAATTTTTTCCTTAATTATAATTTTTATTATCTGTATATTTATTCTTTTGTTGGAATTTATTCATTATTTTAAACAATAAATTAATTTCTATTTTTATCATGAATAAAATGTGTGTGTCAGTGGTGATCATTCCATAAATATCGATCCAAAATGATCCAAATCATGTAAACAACGTTTTAAACAATAATTATATACTTATTTCATCATAACGATTTATTTTCTGATGTAGTCAACGTCAATTTGTGAATCCATAGTTCATTCCTTAGGCATTCGGTGTTCTTACTTGTTTATAGTGCACCCATACCACTAATAGTTGATCAATAGATGTCATATTATTTGTTATTCCTCAAGAAAAAATTATCGATATTCTTGAGTGTGTTCATATAGTAAATCTAAGAAAAGGCCCTTCATTTTACTGTATTCCTTCTTGGAACCTGTCACTAACCCCTTGACTAAAGGTGATCGGCTTTGAGTTATGGTGGCTCGTCCTTTCATTGGTCAGGAATGGCCAGGTGGGTTGGGATGTCAGACCCCCTAGGTACTACTAATATTTTTCCCTTGGATTCTTATCCATATTTTTCTTCAACAATTTTTATATTAGAGGAGTTGATAACATCCAAGAAACCATTCTCTATCTTTCTAGAATGGCCACTTATTTTTTTAATAGATCAGGCCCATGTTTCCTCCCATGTAATTGAGTATATTCTTATACAGATAATCAATCTATGTTGTGGAATCCACTCCCATCAGAGACTGATTACCTTTCACAATTCTCAAATTCAATCAATAATGATATCTTTATCCCACCATAGTACTGTATAGTCTCAAAAAAATATAATAAAAAAAATTACAAAAATATATATATTTTTTCTACATATAATGTAAAATTTGGGCATATATTATTTAATATGAATTAATGAATATGTATATTTAAAATTTAATAATTAAAAAATGTTGAAAAAAAAATTAAAGATATGTAATGAATGTATTTAATGATTGATAATTTATAAAAGTGTGTCCCTTAAATTATTCTAATTTTATATTTAAAAAATAAATTCATTTTTATAAATTAATAAATAAATGTTGTAATTAATGTTTCTAAACAAAAATAAATTATATTAAACATTAAATGATATAATAAAAAATTCAATTAACCTATACAAAAATAATTATTTTTTAATTTTATTTATGAATTGAATATAAAATTTATAAATTCACTATTTCTAATTAATATATGAATTTAACCTGATGTATCCTTTTTACAAAAATTCCATTAATCCTTGATATCAATAAAATAATAAAAATGATATACTAGATTTCAAAATAAATCCATTTAAGTAGGTTATAATGGTTGAATCCTACCATATTCAAAAATAAAATTATAAACATGAAGAAAATTAGAATATTATTTAAAATTGATTGAGTCATCTGAAAAATAATAAATAATAAATTATTTTATGAAAATATATTGTATGTAATTTTATTATAATGTAGAGCTATAGAAACATGCTCAAATACATAATTGTACAAAGTTTAAAATAATTATTTATATAATATATTAAATTCTGTAATGTGAAATAATTTGTTCCTTATCTCTATCCATTATATAGAAATAAAAAAAAGATGACTCAATAACTGAATTTTTACATTCTACATCAGGGATTATAAAATTTATTTCCCTTATATAATTAGTTTAGGGGACAATAATTTATTATGGTTTCCACCATCTAAAGTCTGTTTGAAAATTCTCCATTTAAATTAGAGAGGTAATATAGGGGTGATTAATTTCCCAGAAAGAAATAATTTCATATACCTTATCTTTTTTATTTTCTATAATGGAACATAGGCTACTACAAATTCCACTAATTCAATGATACCCTTTGTCAACACTAAAAAAATATTGATAAAGGGGTAACTGTAACACCCCGACCCAGAAGCCTATAGATGGTGAATTATTACATATCATTAGCATGATCACAAAGGATCAAATCTCGAATTATTGATCATTTTAGTATCCTTTGAAATACTAGATACATACATAAGTATTAAATTACATTATGAAATTAAAAAATAACAACATTGTGTCCCCTTTTGAACACACTCATATCCCTTATCTTCTTTCTACAGGTCAACCATAATATACTTCTTCGCTTCCTGGGAAAAAATTAAACATAAGAAAATTGCGAGCTCAGATGCTAAGTAATGTTAATAATATAGCAGACACATTCAAAAATAATAAAAAAAATTTAAGAAAATGTATATGAAAAAAACATAATCCTTTAAAACATAAACATTAGAATAATTTGGCAAAGATAAATCAAATGATTCCATTTACTTTTTCACATGAATATTCTGCAAGTCGAATAATCACATGTAATATCAATAGATAATTTTATAATGATGGAATGCATAATGTCAGACATCATAACCACATAATCAAGGCCTCGTGCGAAGACTACAGAAAATATTTTATCAAGGCCTTGTTCCAAGACACTATTTTCTATCATTATACCTACCGATGCATCAAGGAGTTATAGCGGACTCAACCCGTCACTTAGTAAGTCCAGTGCATTCCTCATAGGAAAATGTTGAAATATAACGTAAACATTCGTATGAAAACCATCATCAGAAATGTCAATACATTAACTATAAACCATTAATGGTATAAAAACATCACATACATATTCAAAAATGTCACAAAACATTCAATACAATATGAAATATTGAATTAAATCAAATCAACCTCAATCAAGAATAATATCCAGTAGAGGATGTTGACATAATTGAAAATGATCACAAAACATATTTGAGGGAAATATCATTTTTAGTGAAATAATTTAAAAGTATAATAATTTTTAAATTAATACATATAAAAATATATTTTTTAATCATTGTTTCCCATGCCTCTTTGAAATAGTTGAAAGTAATTAACATATTAAAATATTCATGTCCATATACTTTAATTTGTAACCCAATTTTTCATAGATGGACATTAATGGGTAGGATTAGAAGAATAAATATTTAAAACAATTAAAAGGATTATTTAGTTGAATATTACCTTAAAATATACATTTTAAAAACTTTTTCATGAAATATGTACCTAGATGATAAATATTTCCTAGTAAATACTTACACATAAACAATCTCGGATAATAATGAGATTGAGGAATTAACCCTTACCTTGTACTTTTCCTTAGTCGAGGGTATGTTAAACTCTTGTATAATAGTTAAATCATTGATATTAAATAATACAAGAACCACATACATAAATATGATATCATATATGATCTTCTAATATTACTTTATTTATAAAATTTTAGAAGTATCATTGTTTTAGGTGTTAACTGATTCGTTTTCCATTATTTGATTTGTCATGTGAGTTGCATTTGTTTATGATTTGATGTATTTGATTCATATTAAAAATGATATTAAGTTCCTAAAAAATATTTTTAATCATAAAATGGATATTATTCTTGAATGGTTATGATGGGGAATAAATCTCATTGCTCTCATTGAGACATTAATCTGTACGTACGCACGAGCGACAATTTCATTCTATTGATGGTGAAATCATATTTAAATAAATGATTCATAATATATAAAGAATAATTAATATTTTATATCTATTATATATAACATTTATACTCATTATTATACCCATCCATATAATGAAGTGTTTAATAACAAACTTCACCACGACGTGGATATGCTAAGACGTACATACACATGTATGGTGACTTGTCATTCATAGGATAGATATAATAATGAATATGGATGTACCATATTTATTTTTAAATTATAGTTTGTATAAGTTAATAGATTTATTATTTTGGTATGGAAATATCAAAGAAATAGTAAGTGGAAGAAAAAAAGAACATTGAAAGAGGTATAGAAATTTTTACCTCTTCTTCGAGTGTTTCCTTTTGATTTGATCAAAAGGTATCCATAAGATGGTATTATGATAAAACTAGGGCCTATAGGTTGAATTAGTGGTAGTATGAAGGATATTTTAGTAGGGTTTGGCCAAGACAAGTGGATTTTCAATGATACCAAATTGAAAACATATATGTTTCATTAATTAATTTAAAATTCATTCTTTTTGTTAAAACTAGAAAATGGGTTTTACGAAGTAAAAACTATCAAAATATTGACATGTGTTTATGTCCAATATAAATGTGAAATTACATCTAATGACCTTAATTATATTAAAATTTCATTTGGTTTGTGTAAAATTTAGTCACTCTTTAATCTGAGGCACGTTGTGATCGGTATAACTCCAAATGTATCTTTTTTATTCAAAACATGCATTAATTTAAATAAAAAAAATAAATATTCTATAATAGAGTTCCCTTTTTCTTGTATTTTTCCTACAAATTTTATTTCGTTTAAATTTAAAAAATTTATCATGTTTTTTTATTTTTTGTTGTTGTTTCTAATGATGCGGTGTGTTGTGGTAGTACACAAAACCTATTTCTGGTTATAAAGAGTTCTGTAACATCACACTGTAATTTTTACCATTACCAGCAATACTAAATGTGATGATAAATCATTGCATTATCAGATATTTCTGATAAAAATATAAATGATTAGTTCATTAGTGCTTATACTAGTTCTAATAAAGTCTATCTATATCAGGTCATTAAAAACCATGAAATCAAACTTTTATCTGCACAAAAAAACAATGATAAATCACCATTTTATCAGCGCAAATAACAGAGATGATAAAATATATAATTTATCAATTCTTTTAAAAGTTCTGATAAATGTACTATTTATTAGCGCTAAATAATAGTGATGATAAAAATATGATTTATCAACAATTTTTTGCATTGACAAATATACCCTCTATCAACACTTTTTAGCACTGAAAAAGTGATGGACTTTTATCCTCACTATGGGTATTATCTATTTTCTAGCCCTGGTCAAAGATGATTCTAGAGTTATTAAAAGAGATTTTTTTATTAGTTAATGTTCATCAATATTTTATGTTTAGATGAGTCAAGTTTTACAGGTATTTTTAATGAATATAAATATTTTTTTAAATCTCCAAACCTATAGAAAACTCTACAAGTACCTATTTATAAGTATTATCAAATTAATGTCCTAAATATTTTGATCACTAGTATCAAAAATATTTTCGATAACTTCATCATGGACTCCCACTCAGATGGAAAACACCACTGGGTGTCATGGATAAGGATGGAAAGGGATATGTATGAGGGAGTAATTAATGTTATGAGTATTTTGGAAAGATGCATGGGTCCTATGGAAAGATGGTGTAGGAAGTGATTTAGGGACCGAAGATATGTTGTATAATCATGGTGAAAAAAATATTGGACCAAGAAAGATTCCCATTTGATTAATGCTTCTCCCATATGGAACTCTATTCACCCAACACCTTACTTCTGTATCACCACACTCACTAGATCATCAGAGGGGGAAAAATTACCTTCTGGCACCAAAACTATGCAAGTGTCTAGTTGGGTTTTCTAGGATTACCAGTCCCATATTTGTTGTTTAGGAATGTTAAAAGTAATTTGGGTATCATTCAAATTGTACTGGATCAGTATTAGTGTATTTTATTTGATATCATTAATTTATCCTCAAACCTTGACATGTTTTTTTTACTAGGATGACATCTAGAGCCCTTTCTGAGAAGGATTATCACTAGTTTTAGTCCCTTATTCCTATGTGGTATTGTTTGGGAGACTTACTCTAGTGCACTGATATTGCCACTAAATTGAACATACTTGTTTACTGTATCCATAATAATTCATAATAAAATGATGATAAATTCATGAAAATAGTCATAAACCATTCATCTAGCTATATTTGTTAAGGATAACCGCGGAAGAAAATCTCTGGACACTAGTTCATCGAAGGGGATTTGGTGCTTGTGTTGTTGTTTAAACATAAATAGCTTACTAGTCTCTCCACCCTAGTGTATTCTGTAGGATCCTTTACTTAAATGTGGATTCAATGTGTTACGAATGAAACATCGAAAAGAAGTTGATAGTGTTAATTCTTGCAGAATGATATTGGTTTATTTTGTAGTCGGGGGGACAAAATTTTGTATAATGGTGTCTATTTCTAAATGATAGCCCTTATATTGAAAAATAGTTGATTACCTCTTGATCATTCTGGGCTTTTAAAAACTGGGATGACTCCCTTTCATCCAGTCCTATCATTCACACCAAAACCACCCAGTCTTCCTCCCCAAACATCCTCTAGTACTGGTGGAGTTGGCGGTGCCCTCATAGGCCTGCCATTAAACTTAATACAGATAGTTCATACATGATGGGTATAATGAATGATGGTGGGTTTGTTCCTGATACAATGGGTAATATTATACATTAATTAACTAATTTCTTTTTGGAATTTTAATTCTTTCTAGGATGAAGCTATAGTGAAGCTAATGGGTCTTAAGATTTGTAATCAATATAACCGTGACATGGATATAGTGTAAACAGATACCAAAACCATTAAAAACTCTTTTTTGTTTATCTTTGTGGCATTCAATGAAATGTCACTAACTATATTCACTAGATTCGGAGCCTAATTAATAACCATGTTAACATCCCGCACACATAGCATAGGGGAAATAAATTCATGTATTTATAATAATTTAGTGCCTCCTAAGGTGTGATGGGTACTTTTTTTCAAGTTTGTTATGTTTTCCCCATAATGGTGTTGACATATTTCTAGGGGTTATTTATGAGATTCATAATTTCAAACCACCATAGTCTCAATTCTTCTTTTCTACTATGTTTATCACTACAACATGATTTAAATAAAGATATGATGATGATGATGATGATGATGATGATGATGATGATGATGATGATGATGAACAATTATGTATGGTTAACCACATAACACCTATAAAAATTGAGTGGATATCTATTGTTCATTCATTGGATGATCAAATTTGAGGATGACATATGATTGGATTAAAGAGGATCATCAGGAAGCGAACACATCAGGACTTATCCTTCATTGTAAAATTTTATTCCTCACAAACAATTCATTCTAACAGAGGTAAGAATCATCAATTTTGGTTTCCACCCACTGGATTAAAATTTTAAAGCATGGATTTGACACATATTATTCTTTTTAGTGATTCCACACCCTTAATTTTATCCCATTAGATAATATAAATTGTTTTATTATAGTATATATTTGTTATAAAAAGACCTCACCCTGTGAATCATTGAATAAAAATTATGGTCTGAGAACACTTGGCTAACGATGGTTACACCTTTGTTTTAGTTATTTTCTCCCACATTTAATTCATGTTCGTCGTTATTAGACCGTGGGGAATGATTTGTTATTTTAAGGGACCATAAACTAGGAATAAACACATGGATTCACAGTGGATTTATTCATGATCAATGGAATAGTGTTTAGAATACATATCATGATGGTTCCTAGATGATGGATTCAGTGTTTGGAATATTGTGTGGCATCTGGTGATGGAATACACATGGGTTGCATGCAAGGACTTCATGAGAATAGCCAGATTCCATTTTCCCACAACCAAATTTTTGAAATAGATTAATGGATCTATTCCCATTGACGTTTTTGTCTCTGAAAGAATATATCCTCAATAGAATGGTTAGATTTGGAATATGCATACCTTCATCGCATTCTAGAAAATCCCAATATACATGGTGTGTAATATGATAAACACACAAAATTTATTCCATATCACTATGGAGGATAGGTTTTAATGTTGATTTAAATATCACATGATGTGTGGAGGAACCCCAATCCATGTGTAAAATAGTCAAATAGATTAGCATTTATAGGAGGTACACACCCAAGACCCTAGGTGGTTCCACACACTGTGTAAAGTGGGTCATACCCCATATACATTGTCTAGTACACGGGCCTGTGTAGAATATAATGATGAGTGTCGACATGGTCCTTATACACTATTTGTATCATGGTAAATAGTGTGTACTAGAACTTGGTCATTGTAAATGTGAACATTCTTGATTTACACAGGCTCATCCTGGTTTACAAAATCACCGGTTGAGATGCATGCAGAGGACCACTAGTAGTGGTACATGTCTTATGCCCTTGTAGTACATTAAATGTATGATTACATGTAATCTAATACATTACTAGAGGGTAAAATGGTTAGGAAACAAGGCTAGGTCACATGTCATGTATATCCTCATACACATCAGGAATTCTCACCCAACCCTCTTCCTCTCATATATTCTTCAACTTGAGATGAAATTTCCACCCACAAGTAGCCTATCCTAAGTGTTTTTCTATGTGGAATGAGATGGTGTCCATTATTGTGACGTAAGATATATGACGTTATGCTTCCCAAGAATGATCCTTCATTCTGTGATTCTTAATGATGGCAGTGATTAGGGTAGGATCATCAATGTGTTTCCAGGGAAGATACTCCCCCATTGCACCAATGTATAAGTTCCCCATACTCTTTATATAGATAGAGATAATACTCCACTGTGTAGAGAATTTGTCCTTTACTATGGAGTGGTAATAACAAATCTATATCCTCGGGTGGGGATAAGGTCCGCCACGTGTTACTTGGATACCTCAACTATGGACTGAAATAGCGAGGATCTAGCCCCACCACACATATTTTGATGAAATTACATGGGATTCATTGTTAGACTCATAGTACCCTAGGATGTGGAATATAGTAGTGAGGTGCAAACCCTCAATGGATATTCTGGTTTAGTAATACATGATGTTGGGCATCAGATATGGAGCTTTGGAGATATATATAGACTCAGTGTTCTTACAACAATTTTAGAGATAGAGATCCCCATTATATCCTTATTTTGAACATCTTGTCGTGCATAACTAGGTGTATTATTATGGTCGTTTTAAAATATTCTGAGGGACATGCCTTTTTTGGGTTGAGCTGCCCATTTTTATATTTTTTTACATCTCCATTTTTGGTTTTTAGTTTATCCTACTGGATATTTATATATTCACCCCTATATAAGTTTTTCCAACACGTTCCCTATCTTATGATGATGACAGACATATAGGTGGTGATTTTTGTGGAGTGTAAGGAAATATGGGTGATTTTAATATATATGGTGTTCTATACATGGATATTTGGAGCCAATATCTCTATTTTTTCTTTTATTTCATTCATTTTCATGCTGGGAAAATATTTGTAGTTGGGCATCTATTTTTACAAATTTACATTAGTTTATATTTTTTTAGGCATTTTTACATTCAATAGAGTTTCTTTCCTTCATGTTTATTTAGAATTGTGGTATTAATTTATTATTTCCAAATTAAAAAATACATGGTTAATTTTATTATTTATTTTTATTTATATTAACATAATGCATGCATTTAATTGATGTATAAAATATATTTAAGATATTCAATTTAAAATTTTCTTCTTGGGCCTCTTACATGAACTATGGGATTCTGTTGTGGGACATGGCCTTCAAATAACCTATTTCCAACACCACTTTTGATTCACTAATCTATGTGGGATCTATTCCAACCAATTGATCCATCACAACCCTAGCATGGTCTACACTGACTAATTGTCATTGTTTTTTGAGTGCAGTATGTGGAATTCAGGTCAACATGGTCATGTGGTAGGAACTGATTAGATACAATTTTATTTACTACAATGCGTGTTAGGTGTAATTCATGGCCCCTGTCCTCTTTATTAATTACTCATTCAATTTTTTGAATTCCTCTCACTGTTGCGATGATCTTGAGTTCTTGTTATAGATCTTGAACCATTATCATGTAATTTCAATTAAAAGGGGGTATGTATCCATGTGAGTCGATCTATGTGGCACCTTGTCGGTGTACTGCCTCTGGTGAAGCATCAATGATAATTTCATAAGACCTATAAGACAAAATGTTGAGTACCAGGGTAAATATAATCTAGAACTATGAATTTACATTACTTACACCATGTGCCTCAGTGTGTATGATTAATCAGTACAGCTCTGTTATGAATAATCAATGAAATTACGATAGCTGGACCTCCTATTATCTGATTATATATGTAAATTTATCTACTATTCCTCAATTCCCATTTATAGTAGCTTAATCATAATTTATTTTAATGTGTATTTGTACTTATATACTATATATCGTTTTCTTTTTTAATAATGAATAAAATGTGTTTGTATTTGGTGTTCATTGGATGCACATAGGTCCCAAAGAGAATAAATCACATAAATAATTATTTTCTACATTATTTTTTCCATTCTTACATCTTGAATATTTAGTTTCTATTGTATTGGACTCCAATTTGAAAAAACCCATGTTGGCCCTTGGGTTTTGTGTGTTTGGAATTTCAATTGGTGCACCCTTACCCCTCCCATAGTGGTATCAGAGCCTTACTAGTTCTCATTTCTTGTTATATTATTCATCTTATAATCAATCCTAGATTAATTCAATTTCCAAATTTTAATTTTCTATTAAATAAACCATTTGTTCTAATGAATCTGATTATATAAACCTTCCACTCAATAATTTATATCTATTTATAATATATTTGTATAATTATTATTTAACCTTATGATTTCATGTTTTTTGGGAGAGTACAGCTAACATTGTCCGCCATAACTCAATATCGACTCATTGGAAAAAAAATTCATCAACTATGTTTGAAATAAGAAAATTTTATTGTGATAATGAATTTAATATTTTTTAATTACGCTGAGATCCCTACTAGTTCTAAATTTCATAATTAATGCACTCTAAGGGCCTAAAAACCTATTTTTTCTATATTTGATACTATATAAACAAATAATTAATATAAATATTGCTTCCCTTGATGTTTCAGTAAATTCACCTAGTTATCTATTAAATTATTTACAAGATAATGTTATTAGGGTGTTTTCATAAGTGCCTATGGATAATGTTATTTGGCATAAATTATAAAAAAATCCACATAAAGACCTATTTAGTATGAAATATTTATAAAAAACATTGAATTTTCACTTTTCGGATGAAACCCAGTAGTTCTGTAATAGAACACATAGATCAATTTAAAAACATTATGATAGATTTATCTAATATAAATGTAACTATTGATGATGAATATAGAGAAAATATCCATCTAATTTCTTTAGATAATTTAAAAAAGGCCTTATAATAGACCATGATGTGTGTCTATGACTCATTAACCCGTGAATAGGATCTTTTTACCCTTATCTCCAGACAATTAAATTCTAAAGATTCAATTAAAGGGGAGTCTGAGAGATTGTTTACCATGAGTAGACTAAAGGGTAAAGCTAAAATGAAAAAGTTTATTAAATATAAAATATTTAAAACTAAATTACCTATAACTAGGTGAAATTATTGGGAAATTAAGAAATATATTGTGTTAATCATTGTCTCACTAATCATGAAAGTAGGAAACATAAAAATAAAAATGAATCTAAACATCCCAAAGACCAGTCACTTTTAGTGGATTTTATTAATGACACATCAAAAGTGTTAAATGGGTCCAACCATTATCTTAATAAATATTGTATTCTTTACTCAATATTTATCCTTTCACATGAATCGTTTCATAAATTCATTCCTATAATTAGTTAAAAGGGTAGAAAGAGATTTCCTCATAGGGAATAATAAGATATGTAAGGTATATAGAATTGATTTTCTTTTAATATAACTAGATGAATAATTCCATCATCACATTGATTGATGTTTGGTGGGTTACCAACATCAATAAATAAAAGAATTCATTATGGATTTTAGACCAAAATTGGTTTACTTTTAGGTATAAAATAGGTTTTCTAAAAAACATCAAAGGTTATGATATTAACCATTAATAGGTCCTAATTTAAAGATATAATCCTCTTAGAATACATCTAGTATCACTTATAAGGAAAATCTAGGACTACCACTCATGGTGGGGGTTATAACATTTTTACCTTTATAGACTAATTCTCAAGAAAAATCAGAATTTATATTCTGAAAAATAAATATGATGTTATTAAAACCATTAAACCATGGAAAATATTATTTAGAAAGAAAGTTGGGAGAAAAATTATAACGATGATAATAAATAATGGATTACAGTTCCTATCCACAATTTTTATTAGATTCTATGAATATGAGGGTATTAAAAAATACTAAAATAATAGAGAGAATCTTATAAAAAATGTTCTTATAGAGAAAATTAAGATATTTATTTTAGAATGATACTAAATCTTGATTGAATGCTTGGGTATCTATAAATATTGTTGGACATAGTATTATAGCATTGTATTCTATCTCATCAATATATTTCATTCCTCTACTAATCAATTTATGTCACAAGAATATTTGTGTAATGGTTATAAACCCTCTTATAACTACATAAGAATCTTTATTTGTACATGTTATGACCACATTAAAAGTGATAAGCTAGAACCTAGTGCCCTTATGTTCATTTTTTAGTGTGTCTTAAGTGTATTAATGGATACAATATTTGTGTTGATAAATACAATTACCAAAAATTCATCTTATTTATGGATGTAAAGTTCCATCTGTCTTCATATCCTATACCTAAGGGTGATACATTTCTGAGAAATGGTCCATCCTTAGAACGTGCTGATAATACATAACCACCATCTCATTTTGAGGCTCCAATCTAGACCAATCCATTGAATACAAATCCTATTATACAAGCTAAATCAATATATAGTTCTAGATAAGATTATGAATCAAAACCTATTCCAACAATTGAGACTACCAATTGCCCCGATATAGAGTTACGAATGTTCTTAGACCTCCTTCTTGGTATGTTCAATTGTATATGGATTATTTTTCATTTCATTTTACCAAATATCAATCTGATAATAATCCTCAAAACTATATGAAATCCTCAAATGACATAGACTCCAATTATTTGGCTAGTTCCATGATTGATGAATTTCATTGAATAAGAAAAAATATCCTTTGGTATATATAATGAATAAACCTAATTCTAAAATTATTAGTTGTAAGTTTATTTACCAAAGAAAATAAGACAACACAAAGTGATGTAGAATTATGTATAATGAATGGTTAGTTTTTAAGGGATTCCTTTAAAGAGATTTCATTGACTATTCTAAAAAATTCCCCTATTTTAAAGAAGTATTCTATTATATTACGTCCTTATGATCGTGAATTTAGTGACCTGTAAATTGAAAAATTATATTCTAAAACTATTTTTCATAATGGTTATTTAAAGGATTAAATTTTTATAAAATTTCTTGATTGTTATTATAATGAATTATTATTAAACAAGGTTTTCCTTTTGAATAAATTTCTATATGGTTTAAAAAATACTCAATGAAATTGTAAATAAAATTTTATTCTTTTATGATTGATAACCAATTTATAAAGAGTTGATATGATGTTTTTTGTCTTCTTCAAATCAAATAAAAATGGAATTCTTTATTATTTGTTATATGTTGATGATATGAAAATTATTTACAAAAACATGAGTCTCATTATTTCTATAATATCTCAATTAAATTAATAGTTTGAAATTAAATACTTATGCGATGATAAGAAAATATATTGTTTTGACATGGTCAGGTATAGACCAAATAAACTAATTTATCTCTCTCATCATGATTCTATTTTAATGATTATTAATAGATACTTGTCCAAATATCTCAAACCTATTAATGAACATCTTTGAAGGAACCTTAAATTTTTATTGACATAATAACTCATTTTTTATGATGATATTCTTTTTATAACTAAAATAAGTAATGTTTATATTATATAAAGAATCATGTATATCATGATATTCACTTTTCATGACATTCCCTTTACAATCTGCACCCCAATAAGGTTTATAGACACACTTGGGAAGCCACATTAACAAGACATGAAGTGGATTCTTTGATATTTTTGTCTTTTAATATATCATTAAGTTATTGTAAATATATAGATACTTATAAAATTATTTTTGGATATTTATATTCTGAAAATTTATAGAGTATTTAAACTAAAAAATCCACGACCAGTTATGTTTTCTATAATTGTTGATGCCCCATTTCCAGTAAGTGATACTTTTAGTATTGGGTTTCCCTTTGAAAAATGAAATCAGTGTATATTTCTTTAATTGATTATTAAAATAAAAATTATGATTTTCATTATTCAACTCATTTATCTAAAAATTTACTACTCTATGGAAAATCAGATCATGTAGACATTTGGCAACATGTTATTAGAGATTTTTTAGAATCGGTAATCTTTTGTGCCAACAAGATACAAACCTATGATAACCTAGATGATATTTTGAATAAATCCATTGAATATTATAAATTTGAATGTTTTTAGATAGGTTGCATTTTTTTCATATTCTAAAACAACATGAGAAATATCATCACAATGTTCATTAAAAAACTGGGGAGATTTTGGAATTAAGTTATTCATTTATTTTTTCAAATTAATGATTATGTGTTTAATTTTATTTATAAATTTTTATTTGATATTAACATCACGAATTCTTGAAATTTTGGTATTATATTAATTTAAGATTCACCATTACATATATATCCTCTTGCATATTCTTCTGGATTCTGTTTTAGGCCATTCTCTTTATCTGTCATGTTTCCCACACCTATATTGACTCATTGATCAATAAGGCATCATTTCTTTATCATTGACCCATCATACCACCTTCTGGATCAAAAAAATACAATTTTCCCTAGTACTAGAGTGCATTTAGTGTTGTTTTGTATGGCATCTACTCTTCTCACACTATGATTAGATGTGATGATTCTAACATTAATGTGTTTTAGGAGGAATTTACGGCCACTTTATTCTTTGTTACTTCTTCATTATGTTTTTTTCATATATATCACCATTGTGGTTTGATCTAGTTCTTGTTCTGGATATATAACCCTAATCATGTGATTTAAATTCATAATTGATATGTCTTTGTTCTATATGATCATTGTGAAAAATAGTTGGAGTTCCACTTCGGGTGGAGCATCGGTGATAGTCTCCTTCAACATAGAGGACATGAGTCTGAGTACCCATGTGAATATGATCTAGTAGTGGGATGTAAAGTTATGGTAACTTACATCCAGAGATATTATGATTAGTTGGCACAATTATATGGTGAAAACTCAAAGAGATCGGGATAGATAGACCTCCTAGAACCTGAAACCATAATTTTACTACATTTTGTCCTTAATTCTCATTTTTAGTAGCTCTATATTTATTCATTTGTTGGAATTTATTCATTCTTTTAAACTATAAATTAATTTTTTTTATAGCATGAATAAAATGTGTGTGTGGGTGGTTATGTTTCCATCAATGTAGGTCCAAAATGATCCAAATCAAGTAAAAGCATGTTTTAAAGAATAATTATTTACTTATTTCATCTTAACTGTTTATTTTCTGATGTATTCAACTTCTATTTTTGAATCCATAGTTCATTACTTAGGCTTTGTGTATTCTTCCTTGTTGTTAGTGCACCCTTACCACCAATAGTTGATCAATAGATGTCATATTCTTTGTTATTCCTACAAAAAAATTTATTGATATTCTTGAGTGTGTTCATATAATAAATCTAAGAAATGGCCCCCCATTTTACTGTATTCCTTCTTGGAACCTGTCTCCAACCCCTTTCCTAAAAGAGATCGGCTTTGAGTTTTAGAGGCTCAACCTTTCATCGGTCAGGAATGGCTAGGTGGGTTGGGATATTAGACTCCCCATGCACTTCTAATTGTTTTCTCTCAGATTCTTATCCATCATTTTCTTCAACATTTTTGTATTATAGGAGTTGATACCATCCAAGAAACAACTCCATATCTTTCTAGAATTTCCACTTATTTTTTTTAGTAGATCAGGCCCATGTTTCCTCCCATGTAATTGAGTATATTCTCATACAGATAATCAATCAATGTGGTGGAATCTACTCCCATCAGAGAATGAATAACTTTCAACATTCTCAAAATCAATCAATAATGATATCATTATCCCACCATACTACTGGATAGTCTCAAGAAAATATAATAAAACAAAATTAAAAATATATATATATATTTTTCTATATATAATGTAAAATTTGGGCATATATTATTTAATATGATTTAATGAATATGTATATTTGAAAATTAATAATTAAAAAATGTTTAAAAAAATTAAATATATGTAATGAATGTATTTAATGATTGATGATTTATAAAAGTGTGTCCCTTAAATTGTTCTAATTTTCTATTTAAAAAATTAATTAATTTTTATAAAGTAATAAATAAATATTCTAATTAATGTTTCTAAACAAAACTAAATTATATTAAACATTGAATGATATAATAAAAAATTCAATTAACCTATATAGAAAAAATTATTTATTAATTTTATTTATGAATGGAATATAAAATTTATAAATTCGATATTTATATTTAATATATGAATTTAACCAGATGTATCATTTTTAAGAAAATTTCATTAATCCATGATATCGATAAAATAATAAAAATGATATAAAAGATTTCTAAATAAATCCATTTAAGTAGGTTATAATGGTTTAATACTACTGTATTCAAAACTAAAATTATAAACATGAAGAAAATTATAATATTATTTAAAATTGATTGAATCATTTGAAAATAATAAATAATAAATTATTTTATGAAAATAGAGTGTATGAAATTTTATTATAATGTAGATCTATAGAAACATTCTCAAATACATAATTTTATAAAGTTTAACATATTTATTTATACGATATTTTAAATTTGGTAATGTGAAATAAATTGTTTCTTATCTCTATCCATTGTAAAGAAATAAAATAAATGAAGAATCAATAACTTAATTTTTACATTCTACATCGGGGATTATAAAATTTATTTCCCTTATCTAATTCGTTTAGGGGACTAAGAATTTATTATGGTTTCCACCATCTAGAGTCTTCTCCAAAATTCTCTATTGAAAATAGAGAGGTAATATAGGGGTGATTAATTTCCCAAAAATAAATAATTTCATATAACTTAACTTATTTAATTTATATAATGGAACATAGACTACTACAAATTCCATTATATTCAATGATACACTTTTTCAAAACATAAAAAATATTGATAAAGGGGTAATTGTAACACCCTGATCTAGAAGCCTAGAGATGGTGCATTATTACATAGCTTTGGCATGATCACAAGAGATCAAATCCCGAATAATTGATAATTTTAGAATCCTTTGATTTAATAGATACATAAAAAAGATTTAACTTAAATTATGAAATGAAAAAATAACAACATTGTTTTCCCTTTTGAACACACTCATATCCCTTGGCATATTTTTATAGGTCCACCATAATATACTTATTCGCTTCCTGGGAAAAAATTAAACATAAGAAAAGGGTGAGCTGAGATGCTCAGTAAGATTAATAATATAGCAGAAACATTCATAAATAAGCACAAAAAATTTAAGAAAATGTATAAGACAAAAATCAGAATCCTTTAAAACATAAACATTTGCATAATATGGCAAATATAAATCAAATGATTCCATTTACTTATTCACATGAATATTCTACAAGTCGAATAATCCCATGTAATATAAATAGATAATTTTATAATAATGGAATGCATAATGTCAGACATCATAACCACATAATCAATGCCTCATGCCAAGACTATAGAAAATATTTTTTCAAGGCCTTGTTCCAAGACACTATTTTGTATCATTAGACCTACTGATGCATCAAGGATTTATAGAGGACTCAACCCATCACTTACTAAGTCCAATGCACTCCTTGTAGGAAAATGTTGAAATATAACATAAAAATTTGTATGAAAACCAGTATCAGAAATGTCAGTACTTTAACTATAAACCATTAATGGTATAAAAATAGCACATCCATATTCAAACATATCACAATACATTCAACACAATATGAAAGATTGAATTAAATCAAATCAACCTCAATCAAGAATAATATCTAGTAGTGGATTTTGACATAGTTGAAAATGATCAAAAAACATATTTGAGAGAGATATCATTTATTAATGAAATCATTTAAAAGTACAATAATTTATAAATTAATACATATTAAAATATATTTTCTAATCAATTTTTCCCAGGCCTCTTTTAATCTTTTGGAAGGAATTAACATTTTAAAACATTCATGTCCATATATATTAATTTGTAACCATGTTTTCAATACATTGATATTAATGGGTAGGTTTAGAAGAATAAATATTTAAAACACTTATAATGATGCTTTAGTTGAAGATTACCTTAAAAATAACCATTTTAGAAACTTGTTAATGAAATATGTACATAGATGATTAATATTTCCTAGTAAATACTTACACATGAACAATCTCGGATAATAATGAGATTGAGGAATTAACCCTTACCTTGTTCTTTTCCTTAGCCGAGGGTATGTTAAACTCTTTTATAATAGTTAAATCATTGATATTAAATTATAAAAGAACCACATACATAAATATGATATCATATATGATCTTCTAATATTACATTGTTTATAATATTTCAGAAGTATCATTATTTTGGGTGTTAACTGATTTTTTTCCTTTAATTGATTTGTTATGTAAGTTGTGTTTGATAATGATAGTATGTATTTGATTAATATCTAAAATGATATTATGTTCCTAAAAAATATTTTTAATCATAAAATGAATATTATTCCTGAATGGTTACGATGGGGAATAAATCTCATCGCGTTCACGGAGAAAGTAATCTGTACGTACGCACGAGCGAAAATTTCATTCTATTGATGGTGAAATCATATTTAATTAAAGGATATATAATATATAATTAATAATTAATATGTTATATCTATTATTTATAAAATTTATACTAATTATTATACCCATCCAAATAATGAAGTGTTTAATAACAAACTTCACCACGACGTGGATACGGTACTTCGTACATATGCATGTATAGTGACTTGTCATTCATAGGATAGATATAATAATGATTATCATTGTATAATATTTATTATTAAATTATAGTTTGTTGAAGATAATTGATTTATTATTTTGGTATGGAAACAACAAAGAAATATGAAGTGGAAGAAGAAAAGAACATTGAAAGAGATAGAGAAATTATTACCTCTTCTTCAAGTGTTTCCTTTTGATTTGATCAAAAGGTATCCATAGGATGGTATTATGATCAAAATAAGGCCTATAGGTCACATTTATGGTAGTAGGAAGGATATTTGTGTAGGTTTTGGCCAAGCCAAGTGGATTATCAGGTGTGAACACAAGAGAAGAAAATTTGACCTTCTATATGATAGGTGAGGTTCATTTTAGGGAAAGCTTGAATTATTATTTTATTATACAATCAGTTTCAATTTATAATCAATGAAAATTTATATATTTAGAGGATAAGTTGGGGATGGGTTGGAAAACTCTCAACTGATATTTTTTAGACAAGTTTAGTTCACCATTTTGACCTTATCTTTTTTATTTATCTTTTTGTTAAATAGTTGAATAATTACCATGTGTCCTTGTATTTTTATATTATATGGTTATAAACATTCTATAAAATACCAAGAGAACCTAAAGTGGTTCATTAATGACATATATAACCTTTTTTACATCCTTTTTCAGAATGTATAAATTTTTTGGAATATTACATCATTTAATAAAATAGTATTCGTTTTAAAAACACATTTTTGTCAATCGTGACACTATTTAGTAATGTGTTTTTTTATGTCATCACAAATTGATTATGTTGAAAAAAAATTCAATGAATCAACCCTAAAATTCCCTATTCAACAATAAATTTCATGGATGGAATAAGAACATTCGAATTATAATTATTTTAATATTTATATTATCAGTCATTTGATTTTTTTCATTAATAAGAAAAATATTGCATCTTTATTGTGTGAAAAATAAATATATGTATTTTATTTCTAAAATTTATAAATAAAATACCATGATTTAGGAAACCTTTTTATATGTTTATTTAATATTTATAGTTGAATTTGTCTAATTTATAAACCCAAATTAAAAATTATTTAGTTATTTTTCATTGAATTTAACTCTTTAAACTCTTCTTTTAATAAAATAGAATAAATGTGAAACTCTAATCCATGTGGATAAAAAAGGATCATATTTTTTTGATAAGGTTGATTTAGGTCTAAATAAATTTATCTTATAGAATTAGGAAATGTGTTAGTGTAATTATAAAATCATTTTTACCTTTAATTACCCTATTTACATTCAACTGTGGTTAATAGAATTCAAAAGTTACAATTAATTTAAAATTAATTTCATCCTATTAAACCACATTTTACTTAATTATTTCAATTGTGTCTCTCAGATTTTTGAAATTCAATTCATATAAGTGGCCAAATTATGTTTTATGCAAATTTTTAAATGTTCCTCGTAGGTGGGAAAAAGACATTAAAAAAGTTCAATAAAATTTTATATGTCTAATCATATTATAAAATTAATTCAATGAAATAAATTGGACTAATATAGGTATTATTTATATATTTTTTCTTTACAATAAATTTAAATAAAAATAAATATTATTTAAATAAAAATTCAGTTTTAAACCAAAATAGAGTGTTTTCACTATTAATCGAAAATGGAATGTTTTCAGAAAAATACCAAAAATTCACATGAATAAAATTTTGATATTTGAAATTCTTAATTGATGTATATTTTACAAAAAATAATACATAGACGTTTAAATAATTAATTTAAAATTATTTCCATTTTTCAAAACCAAAATTCCGGTTTTTAAAAAGTAAAAACCATCAAAAGAATGACATGTGTTTATGTCCAATTTAAATGTGAAATTTCATCAAATGACATAAATTATATAAAAAGATAAAAAAAGAATAAAATAATACTTTAAAACAATACAAATGTATAATTTAACACTATAAATTCATTCTATTAAAAAAGATGTTTTTAATTAAAATTTAGTATTTTTCACAATTCATAAAAATATCAAATTAATCAGAAAAGTACGAAAAAATTACCCAAAATAAAACTTTATGTCCATATTCTAAAGTAGAATTTAATTTAATTAAATTGAATATATAAAAGTGTTAAATATTTTATATAAATTGGTTTTCCATTAAAAGGTGAAAAGTGCATTTTTCAAAAAATAATTCTTTTATCTGAAAAATTGAATTCGACCTTATATTATTTATATGAAACACAAAATATTAATGTTAAAATTATTTAATATATATATAAAATTAAAAACAAGGTTAATAATATTCATAATATCTTTTTAAATTTATAGTTTTATAGGTTTGGATGCACTTGAACTTTGTGTTGTGTGTTGAACAGGATATTAAATTACATTAAAGATATACAATACTATAAAATATAAGGGTGTAACATTCTCCCATTCTTCAATAAATCGTGTCCCCTCAATTTGAAAATTTTCTTCACAAATAAAAGGTTGAAAATATAAAATTCCTTCGTGGAAAACCCACATCAGAAATAGGGTCAATAAAATTTATTCTTAATAAGAGAGAAGTGGAATTGAAATAATCACCACCAAATTATTATTTTGAATAGGATAAAATTGGTGGAAATTAAAGACACGTAATTGGGGAAAATGTAAATATTTATAGGGAATAAATGAGTTCATCAGTCACAAAAAAGTGATCAATAAATATAAAATTTAGGACCTCAATGCAATAAATCTATGATGATTAAACATATCATTGGTTCAACAAAACATAAGGTATTACGATAACACGTTTTTTTAAGATCATTTTCCTAAAGATAAATAATTATTTTCATCATGTAATAAGAAAATAAAACTTGACAGGTGGAGTTCCATTATTTGACTAATTTATACTAAAAACTAATCTTTTACTCTAATAGAAAATAGAACTCAAAAATAATCTATTTATCATAATAATACAGAGTTTCAAAAAAATGAATTTATAATTCATCTATCAGGTCATTTAAAAAACTACATTTTACAATATAGTACGTCACATAAGCTAGTGGTAGGTGATGCACCCTTGTTTCCCTTTGGTAGTAGGTTCAAGTATCGTGTGTTGGACATGACGGGTTGTCGCCCGACCTTTGGGTTTCCCTTTTTAAATAAAATCCTAAAAACAATAATAATAAATTTTTTAAACATAAATAATAGTATCCAATTTCCAATATAATCCATTTCAACCATTAGACTTATCCCAAATACTTGTGTCCAAACTCATAGTCGAAAACTTTATAGGGGAAGGTCGACATAACTTAATGAATATCTCATTTTTCCACATAATAACATGTGAGTACCTTCATCATGTATTCTATTAAAACAAGGTAAGTCCCTGAATAACCATAAAACCATTTTGATTATACTGATTCTCCCTTATTACTTATAGAATACTAGCTACATTATTTACGTCCAAAAATGATTTAAACTCCACCAATAGTGGAATATCCAGATCATTAATCAGTTTAATGGTAGTCAAGATTATCCAATATAAGTCATCCAAATAAATCATATCTTATTCCAATATCACTACATCGGTATCAAGACCATAATAAGGTTTATCTTTCCTTCAACCATGTATTTGCCACAATGTTGTACTCATTATTGTGTAACATTTCTTTGTACTATATAATCTCATATCCATAATGAAATAGTTCTATAGTAAAATCCTTATTTACTTCCATAATTGATATAACTTTTACACTATTTATACAACACTCAAATGACATAATTCATTAATAAAAATATATGAATATTAATTATTCATCTTCATTTTCGGTATTATTGTAACATGATTATTAACCTATATTATTGTTTGTGATATACTCTGATGATTGGGATATTTATTCACGTAGTGTCCCAACTCATTGTAGATAAAGCATTGAACATTTGAAACCTATTTCTTACCCTTGAAATCATGTACTTGGTTTCCTTTTTATCCAAACTAAAAAACTACAATTCCCTTCAAGCATTTACCAAGATAATTCTTTCCACAATCTCAAATATAGTAAAATCCTTATTTCCCTTCTCCCATTTATCTATCTTTCTCTCTACCATCCTTTTCTTCGCTGGATTACCTTCAAAGCCATAGGACTTCGAGAATTATTTACTTTTATTAATGAATCATGACACTATTTATCTATATGATAAGAATACATGGGATTCTATTTCATTACCAAATATTGGCTTAAGACCATGAAAGATATGATCTTTCTTACTCTTTGGATAATTCATATTGAAATAGTTCTCATTCCTTCTAATGGGAAACATTTCTAAATAATGGATTTGACTAGGTCACTTTATGGATCACAATGCATAATTCCAAACTTGTAAAATACATAACATAAATTGAAATTCTTGTGGATATAATCCATAATCATAAAAATGTTTTTAAGAAGTATTATAGATAAATACTTCATAATGGTTTGTAATGAAAATGTGAATTATCCTAATCATATACCCCGGGAGTTTGAATACCAAGAGTGCTGCAAGGCCCATTATTGTGTACCAGGATACCCTGAGTCAAGACCGAAACATTTTTTTGGAGTTTTCAATCCAAGGTACATCTATTCCAGAGCCACCTCTATTTTTTGTATCCAGAAATGTATAAAGTTCTTATAAAACCAACATAATATTTAAACAAAAAATATTTTTGGATGTTCTTATATATAAATCCTCAATGTCTATCATAGGTAAATGTTCTCTAATCAGAGTTTATCTAAATCTTGTTTCCCAGGTTTGTGCTAAATTTCCTCGGATACCAACTGTAATGCCCTGACCAAGAAGCCCGGAGTCGTTTCATTATTACAGATCAATGGCATGATCACAAGGGATCAAATCTCGAAATACTGATCAGTTTAGTAGCCATGGAAGTACTAGATACCTACATTTGTTGTACATTAAATTATGAGATGGGAAAACAAAAAGATTTTTTCCCCTTTTGAACACACTCATATCCATTATCTTATTCCTTCAGGTCAATCATAATATACTTCTTCGCATCCTGAGAAAAAATAAAAAATAAGAAAGTGTTGAGCTTAGATTCTTGGTAAGGATAACAATATAGAAAATACATTCATATATAAGAATAAAAATTTAAATAAATGAATAAGACTACACAATAAGACTTTTAAACTAAAACTTTAGCATAATATGGAAATGATAAATCAAATGATTCCATTTACTTATTCACATGGATATTATACAAGTAGAATAATCACATGTAATAACAATAGCTTATTTCATAATGATGGAATGCATAATGTAGGAAATCATAACCACATAATCAATGCCTCGTTCCAAGAATACAAATAATATTTTGTCAAGGACTTGTACCAATACACTATTTTGCCTCATGAGACCTACTTATGCATTGAGGATCTATTGCATGGCTCCACCCGTCACATACTCATTCCAATTCATTCCTCATATGAAAATATTGAAACATAACATAAACATTCGTATTAATACTAGTATAATAAATCTCAATACTTTAACAATAAACCATGAATGATATAAAAATATAACATCCATAGTCAATCATATCATAACTCATTAAATACAAAATGTAAGATTAAATTATAATAAATCAACATCATTTGAGAATAATATCCATTAAAGGATGTTGACATAGTCAAAAATAATCTGTAATAATATTTTAGAGAATTATTCATTTTTCTTGAAATCCTTTAAAAGTCGCACAATTTATAAATGAAGACATTTTAAATTATATTTTTGAATCAATGTGTCTCATAACACTATTAATCATTTGAAATGAATTAACATTTTAAAACATTTATGTCTTTATAAATAAATCTCAAAACCATTTTGAAAACATGGAAATTAATGAGAAACATTTAGAAGATTAAATAATTAAAACATATAAATGATGTTTTAGTTATAGAGGCCCATAAAATGAATCCCTTTGAAAACTATTTTATGAAACATGGACATGGATGATAAATATGTTTTGGTAAATACGTACACATAAAAAATCTATGATAATAATGAGATTGAGGAATTAACTCTTACCTTTTACTTTTCTTTAGTAGAGGGTATGTTAAACTCCTTTATTATAGTTAAATAATAGTCATTAAATTATACAAGAACCACAAACATAAATATGATGTCATATATGATCTTATATTAATTTTTTGTTAATAATATTTCCGAAGTATCATTGTTTCGGGTGTTAATTGATTCGTTTTCCTTAATATGATATGTACCGTAAGCAATGTTTGTTATCTATAGGGTTTATTTTATTCATATCCAGAAATATATTATGTTATTAAACATTATTTTTAACTATAAAAGGCAAATTATTATTCAATGGTTACAATAGAGAATGAATCTCATCTCTTTCATGGAGATTGTAATCCGTAAGTATGCAATAACAACTATATCATTCTATTGATGGTGAAATCATTTGTAATTGGATGTTATATCATATATAACGAATATTTAATATGTTATATATATTGTTTAAATTAGTTATAGTCATTATTATACCCATCCAAATAATTAAGTGTTGAATAACAAACTACACCATGACGTGTGGACGGTAAGCCGTACGTACGCACGTATGGTGACTTGTCATTCATAGAATGGATAGAATAGTGAATATGTTTGTACAATATTTATAATAACATAATAGTAAGTATATGGTACTATAGTTATTATTTTGTAATTGAAACATCAAAGAAAGAGGAAGTGGAAGAAGAAAAGAACTTTGAATGAGGTGGTGAAATTATTACCTCTTCTTCAAGTGTTTCTTTTTTATTTGATAAAAATGGATCTTTAGGTTGAGTTTATAATCAATATAAGGATTCTAGGTATTATTTATGGTAGTTTGGAGTATATTTTCGCAGTTTTTGGCCATTAGAAATGGATTTGGAGGTGTGAAAATAAGACGAGGAGGAATAACCTTTTATAAGAGAGGTGAGGGTCATTTTAGGAAAAGAATGAAATATTAATATATTGTACAATCATTTACAGTTTCTAATGGATAAAAATGGATTTATATAAGAAGAAAAGGTGGTTAGGGGTATAAAAACTATCAAAAAATTGGTTTTAGTCATCTTTAGGTCACCATTTTAACCTTACCTTTTAGATTTAACTGTTGGTTAAATTGTTTAACATTTACCATATCTCCTTGTAATTTTAAATTATATAGATAATAGACATACTATAAAATTTTGAGAGAACCAAAACTGGCTAATTAATGAAATATATAACCTTATCTAAGTCGTTTGGTCGAATATTATATTTTTAGGAATATTATATCATTTAATAAAATAGAATTTGTTTTAAAAACTCATTTATGTCCATTTTCACACTATTTTGAATTTGGTTTTTCTAAAAGTCATAAAAATTTGAATAATTCGAAAAAAAATACATTGAATAAACACTAACATGTCATTTTCCCATATAAATTATGAGTATGGCCTCAAAACAATTAAATTTTATTTATTTTAATATTTAAAATATCATTTTTTTTATTTTATCATTAATAAGGAAAATACCACATCATTATTGTGTCATAAATACATATATTTATATTAGGTCTAGAAATTATAAAGAAAAAACCATGATGTATGAAATATTTTTAGTTTTATAATGAATTTATATAGTCTAATTTATCTTATGTATAAACCCATATTAAAATGGTTTAGTTATATAAATTTGAATTTATCACTTTAAACTCTCTTCTTTAAATAAAATATAATAAATGTATTATTCTGAACAAAAGGAATATAAAAGGATCATAATTTTTTCCTTAGGTTTATTTTGGTCGAAATAAACGTATCTAATAGAATTATGACATGTGTTATTGTAATTATAATATCATTTTTTCCTTTAATTACACTATTTAATTTTAACTATGGTAAATAGAATTCAATAGTAACCAATCCCTGAAAATTATTTTCATCTTATTAATCGAATTTTTACTTAGTTTTTTCAACCACTTATCTTATATTTTTGAAATTCAATTCACAGAAGTGGTAAAATTACATTTTATGCCAATTTGAAAATTATCTTAGAAAGTGGGTAAAAGAAGTTAAAAAGGTTCAATAAAATTTTATGTGTTTAATCTTATTATAAAATGTCTAAAATGAATTAAATTTGATTAATATTGGTAAAATGTATTTCTTTTCACTTTAAAATAAATTTAAATAGAAATATTATATATTTAAAAAAAATCGATTTTAAACCATAACACAATATTTTTCAGTATTCATAAAAAATGTAACATTTTCATAAAAAAACCAAAAATTCTCTCTAATATAATTTATATATTAAAATTTCATAAATGATTTCAATTTTACCAAATTTAAAACATAGATGTTGCATTATTTAATTTAAAATTAATTCTTGTTGTCAAAACCAGAAAACAGGTTTTAAGAAGTAAAAACTATCAAAATATTGACATGTGTTTATGTCCAATTTAAATGTGAAATTACATCCAAAGACCTTAATTATATTAAAAGATAAAAACTTAATCTAACGATACATTAAAACCAATCAAAATTATAATTTAACTCAGTAACTTATTTCAATTAAAAAAGTGGTTTTTAATTAAAATTCAGTATTTTTCACTATTCATGAAAATATGAAATTTATCAGAAAAGTACCAAACCATTACCCAAAATAAATTTTTTTATCCCTCTTATAAAAAATAATTTAATTTCATTAAATTGAATATATAAAATTTTCAAATATTATATTTCAAATGGTTCGCCATAAAAAGACGGAAAACAAAAAAATTTCAAGAATACTTCTTTTATCTAAAAAATTGAAGTTTTCCTTATATTATGTATAAGACAAAATATTAATGCTAAAATTATATATGATATATATAAAATTTAAAATGTGGTTAAAACTATTTATAACTGATTTTTAAATGGATAGTTTTATAGGTCGTGATGTGCCTGAACTCGGTGTTACTTGTAGCGCAATTTGTTGAATTACTTTAAAGAGATAACATACTATGAAATCTTGGGGTGTTAAAATAACTTGTATCAGTCTTAGAATAAAATATATATAATGGAAACAAGTTTTCAATTCTACAACATGTGATAAAAAGTTCCCTTCATGAATTATTTATTCAGAATTAATAAACAGATACCTTTATCATTTAGTTTTTGGCGTTAATAAAGGATTACATTTATTTGCAACATGTAAGTGATAATAAAGGATTCTATAAATAAATTATTTTATATATTGATATTTATATATTATTAAATATGATTTATAATCGACTAGAGATCAAATGATATAAACTTACACTCTTTATTGGTGATAAAATACAATTATAATGGGTGTTCAATTATTAATGATGGTAAAAGACTTGATAATTGTTACGTTAATTAGCTCTTTTTCATCTAGGATAATGTGTGGTATTTATTTGAGAACTTTTAGAGATGATAGAATTTATATTTTATATAAAAAATTATATCATAAAAAATCATATATTATTATATCAATATATTTATATTGATGTAAATATATTATATTTTTTAAAATATTGTGTACATGAGTCTATATATGAATTTACATTTAAAGTCTCTCGTCGAAGCTGAGAGTTTCCCTCCTAGGGTTTTCCTAGGGCTGACGTCTCCTTCCTCGGAGTTCTGGTTCTGCGGCGATGGTTCGTTCTGATTGTTCCCCTGGTTTTGCCTCCTCTGGTTCAGGATTGATGGTGTCCTCTACGGTTGCAGTGTTTTCCTTTTCTGTGTCCGCGTAGGAGCTATGGATCTACGATGTTTTGCGGCTAGTTTGTTACCCTTATTCTGCACCGCTCCTCATTCCTCTGCAGTGATGTCATTGCTTATGTTTGCCTCCGAGAGTCTCCGCCTATTCCTGGATTCACCCTTTGGGCCTCGGAGGCAGTCGACCATCATTCTATGTTCATTTTCGCCTCCTGGCGTAGTTCCGGCCTACCAGGGGACCTTGCAATCCTTCCTGACACTGTCATCCCTGTCGGTGTGAGATCTGCGAGGGGGAGGACGGTTCCTGATCACAATCATCTCAAGATTAACCTTCACTAAGGATCTACGAGTTCTATATATCTAGACCTTCACCAGGTTTTGTGGAACTCATAACCCTATCTACTTCCCTCTCAGCTTCTGACCCGTGTGCTCTCTGTTCGTGGATTCCTTGTCACTTTTGGCCTTCGTTCCTGCTTCCCGAAGACTAGGGACAGATTGGGGGCGGGTTTCAATTTCCATGTTGGTGTGAAGTTTATGCCGATCTAGGGTTTGATCCACACAGCACCGTCTGTGTTGGTTCCCTGTGTTTGAGTGCTCGTGAAGAGGTGGATCGATGAAGTACCTGCTATGAAGAGCTCGATTCACGATGAGTTTGATCCGTGAAGAACAGGCTGCAAAGGGTCATCGTGTTTGTGTGTTTGCGATGTTATTGCTTCACGAAGCACCTACTACGAAGGGCTGAGGCCATGTGTGCGCAATGTTTCTAGTCCATGAAGTGAGTTCTCATTAAGGCCGATTCGTGAAACACATATTGTGAAGGTTGGAGGCGTTGCGAGATTGCCCTTGGCTGGTTCGCGAAGTTCATACCGCGATGCACTATGGCATTGTTTGCACGCAAAAGCCTTAGGTGTGGTGAAGCCACGAAGGCCTGTCGTGGAGAGTTTGTCCACGAAGACTCGTGGGAGCGCGACGCAGGTCTTCGGCATGACATGTTTTGTGGTAGTGTTGATTGCAAAGGCTAGGGAGGCTGTCTCAGGTGGGGGGACTGTATATGGGGCCGAGATAAGGTATCAGGTCCAGATACCCTTTTGTTATACCGGGTCTTTGAAGTGAGGGTGGTTTGGGATCTACAAGGGTTCCGGCCCTTTAGGAGGATAGTGCACTCATCCTTTGACTTTGTACTATGGAATCCGACTTAGTTAATTAATGGAAGAGGTTGTCCGTAACAGACAATGAAAAAGAGGCGATCGAGGGATAGAGAAATGAAGACCCACTCTTGGAATAATGCATGTCTCTTCTTGTAGTAGGAAAGTTCATTTAAAACATTTCAATTAATCAGGGGGCACCAAAAACACTCTCCAGTGCATCTGGGAACTTGATGCAAGATTTATATTCGGGAGGCGGGGACTAATCACATCATCATCGAGTTTTTTAACAAGAGAGATAGGGAAAAAATCTTGTGTGGCAGACTATGGTCCTTCGATAATCAAAAAATCCTCATGGATGAATTCAAAGGGGGAGTTGATATTCAGCGAGTGAATTTAACCCACTCCCCCTTCAGGATACGAGTTAAAGAAATCCTCTTCCATGCTAGAACGGAACAATTAATGAGGGCAATTGGGGATAGTCTAGGCCACATTCTTGAATGGGATGGCTCAGACCCAATACAATGGGACCCTGAGGTTTAGATCAAGGTGGAAATTGAGGTGTCAGAGCCCCTGATGGGGGGAATGTTCCTGAAAGTCGAAGACGCCAACACATGGATATCATTCGAATTTGACCACTCTTCTGCTTTTTGGTGGTCATCTTGGCCACCAAGAAAGATTGTATACCAAAAAACCTAAGTGTGGATAAGGTGACATCACCCTCCAATATGGCCCTTGGATCCGTGAAAAAATTAATAAATATGCTTTCATACTTGAGATGGAAAAACAAAAGGATAGTGATCGTCTCACGTTGGAACATAACTGTCAAGTAGAACCTAAAAATCAACAATCTATTATGCTAGGACCACCAGATTTCTCTAACGCTGACTATCCCACTCAGAGACAAGCTGGAGACCATCCTAACCACCTGAAGGACAATACTCAACCATCCACAAGGTCGGCGATGAGGCAAAAAGAACCACCAAGGCAATGCTCAACGCCAATGCCGATGCACATCGAGCCACCTGATCCGGATCCGGATCCAAAATAGTCTGTAATTGATAAAACACCAATGGAGGACCATGGAATTACGAGAACTCAAATGTTGTGCCAAATCATCTGTCACGCGTGGAAAAGGGTGAAACGTGGAGGAAGTTATGGTCACGCGGAAGACCCTAACCTCAGGGCTAGGAAACAACAAACCGAAACATGCCAATCGGGGACGAATCCCACCAAAAGATGGAAAATTACATGTGGAGAAATTCATCTGGAGGAACCTAATGCAGCGGCGGGCGAGACATAGCCCCTCCTAGAGTAATGATTGTGTTACACTGGAAGTTTTGTTGGCTTGGAAACCCATGAATGATTCGCATGCTTCAGTGCAATTGCGCTCAATGTCACCCCGATATGGTTTTCATGTCCGAAACCATACTGAATAACATGGACACAAATGGTATTTCTCTAATGTGTGGCATCCATGGCTGCTTTCTAGTGCCCAGACAAGGTCATTCTGGGGGCCTCTGTCTCTTTTGGAAGGACAATATTGACGTTAAAATGTTGATGTTCTCCATGCACCATGTGGCTGCGACTATTGAAACTAACTTGCACCCACCCTGGACCATTGTGGGATTCTATGGTTCATCATCCCATTCTGATAAGAGGAATTCATGGGACCTTATATGCATGATACGACATGATTTACCTAGCCCTATTCTTTTTGGAGGTGATTTCAATGAGATCAAGCTCCATAAGGAAAAGAGAGGTGGAATTTTTCAACAGTCATCCTTGATGTCTAACATCCAAAAAAAAGGTCACTAAGGTGAACCTGGTTGACTTAGGGTTCACAGGTAATCCTTTTACATGGTTCTGCGGAAATACTTAAGGTACTCGCATCGCTGAGCTTATTGGTAAATTTTTGGGTTCAACTGATTGGATCAATCTGTTCAACGTGTTTCATGTTGGCCATATGGCCCATAACTGTTCGGATCACTGCCCAATTCTCATTGATTGTTTTCAAGGTGAGAAAAATCAACAACTCAACAGACCATTCATATTTGAGAGCTTCTGGTCAAAAGACCAGGAATGTGAAGAGGTGGTCCGATCATGTTGGAAGAGTTCCCATGATGATGATGGCCTCAATCTCCAGCAGATTTCTTCCGGCCTGAGATTGTGGAGCAACAAGAAATTCCACCAACCTGATAAGAAATGTGATTTCCATGAAAAAAAGTTGCACAACTTACTCAGGAAACCCCCATCCAATGGAAATATCTCCAGGATTGGTGCCACTCAAAGAGAGCTGGACGGGGCCCTTCGTGTTACGAAATTTTTTTGGGCTATGCGGGCATGTGACACCCATATTAATGAGGGTGACACTAATAAAAGGTATTTCAACCTGAAAGTGTCTGCTAGGCATCAGAAAAACTCTATTAGGATATTTTCACGACCTGATGGAAGCAATGTTTCTGACACCTGCGGCATTCACGAAGATTAGTAGGCTATTTCCCGAACCTTTTCTCCACAAGAACTCCTTTCATGTCTGCTGATGTGGATGAATGCATCAGACCTATGATCACTAAGGAGATTAATCGGTAGCATACAAAAGTTGTGATGAATGATGAGATACACCTGGATTTGAAGCATATCCACCCCACCAAGGCCTCGGGACCGGATAGTTTTAATGCCATATTTTTTAAACAATACTGGCACATTATCAGTCCCGACATCTACAAAATGATAAAAAACATCAGGGTGGGGAATACATGTATTTCCTTCCTCAATGAAACAGTCCTTGTCCTCGTCCCCAAAATCATGAAACCTCAGGCAATCCCTGATTTTAGACCTATCACCCTCTGCAATGTCTCTTAAAAGATCATCTCAAAAATCCTGGCCAATCAGATGCGTCCTTGGATTCCCGATATTATCTCCGAAAACCAGAGCTCCATCGTGGCCAAGCTGATGATTACTAACAATGAAAGTGTGTCCCATGAAATGTTCCACTCTATGAAAACGTTCTCCACTACAAAAAGAGGAACCATGTCCTGGGAACTGGATATGACCAAAGCCTATGCTAATGTGGAGTGGCAGTTCCTTAGAGTTGTGATGCTGAAAATGGGCTTCTGCACTAAATGGATAGAAACTGTCATGCACTGCATCTCGACCATCTCCTTCAGAATCAAGGTCTAAGGGGATCTCATCAGAGGATTTTCCCCAACCCGAGGCCGACTCCTGGGAGATCCTCTCTCCCCTTTTCTCTTCATTTTGGTGGCTTCGGTTTTCTCTAACTTTATTTACATGTCTGCATCCTCTAAGTCTATTCATGGTGAAAATGTCTGCCATGAGAGCCCAGAAGTGTCACATCTCTTCTTTGCTGATGACTGCATCCTTTTCTCCAGAGCCACTATTAAATAATGTTGGGTGATCAGCCAAGCGATCCAGCAATATGAGTGGGCGTCTGGACAGTCTGTCAATCACGGAAAATCGGAAATCTCCTTTAGTGCAGGGGTGCCTCCAACCTAGAGAGATGAGATTTGTGCATCTACGGGCATCCATTTGGTCAATAAGAACCAGAAGTATCTCAGACTCCCTACGATGATTGGCCAGTACAAAAAATAAATACTTGCAGCTCTGGTGGACAAGATTGAGAAAAGAATTCAAGGATGGACCCCAAAATCATCTCTAAAGCTGGAAAAAGAACCCATCGTTATAGCTATCATTCATTCTATCCCCAACTACTTTATGTCGATGTTTAAGCTCCTGGTGGACATCTTCACCCTGATCCATTCACATACTTCATACTTATGGTGGTGGAAAAATGATGGAAGAAATCGACCCCACTAGTTGTCCTACGATAAACTCTGAAAACCGAAGTCGGAGGGAGGGATGGGATTCCCGAATCTTCTTCTGTTCAATAACGCACTAATGGACAAGAAAGGATGGCACCTTATAAACCGTCCATCATCGTTATGTACACGGGTACTCTGTGCCAAGTACATTCCCCAATTGGGACTTATGTGGTTCCTTTCTTGGACCCCACCGTAGTTCCCTCTGGAGAAGTATTTGGGGGGCCCAAAATCTCCTGGAAAAAGGGATGGTCTGGACGATTGGAAATGGATCATCTGTCAACATCTGGACTAATCCCTGGAATATAGATAATGATTTTCTGTGGGCCACATCCCCTACCCAAACAGATCTTGAAGACGCCACTGTCAGCTGCCTCTTTTCAGACCAGGGCCCGGGATGGTGTGTTAAAAAGATCCAGGAATGGTTTAATGAAAGAGACCAAACAATTATTCTGAGCATCCCATGGGTCCCTAATGCTTGCCCCGACCATCTTTATTGGACCAATTATTCTTCAGGTGAGTACACGGAGAGATCCGGATACAGACTGGCTCTCGGCATTCACTCCAGTGACCGTGATGAGTGACCATGGAAAGCGCTATGGATTCTCAACGTCCCCTAGAAAATACGCCAATTTTTGTGGTAGGAGTGGACGGGAACCCTCCCTACCATGATCCTCCTTATTTACTGACATATTTCCAGTGCTGGATCATGACCTTTCTGCCCGAATATTCTTGAAACTCCTTAAGACGCCATCATTCAATGATCGGGAGCAAAGGAAATTTGGAATAAATGGGACCCGACTTCAAATGCATCACTGGACATTGCCTCTGACCTCCCCGATCTTCTGACGCGCTGGGGTTCCTCTCTTTCATCGTCTAATGAAATCTATCATTGCACCCCAGCCTAGATCATTTGGGTTCGGCGTAACGCCTCAATTTTCCACCAAGTTCATCAACCTCCCGAGTTCTGGATTGAACGAGCCACTTCATGGATTGAGGGATGGAAGGACCGCAAAGGACACTTTATTCTTGGCGTTACCCCCTCATGTTCCCCTCATTGGACCCCACCCCCCCCCCCAATAAAAGGGATTCTTAACCTTAACATGGACAGTTCTCTCCCCAAGGATGGGCCTGTTGCTCTCAGCCTCCTGGCTCGAAATCATCTGGGGCTGATAATTGTAGCAAAATATGAACCACATCATGCCTTCTGGGAACCTGCAATTTCTGAGGCATATTCCATACTTGTAGGGATGATGCTCGTTGTGTAACATGGATGGGATGATATCATCATCGAGTCTGACTACCTTTTTGTTATCAATGCTATTAACCAAAATGACACGGGACTCCGGCCCTTTGGCTTCATTGTTAGGAGAATCCACTCGATGGGCCAAGGCATCCCTTATTGCACCTTCTCCTTTTCCAAAAGGGAAGGAAACAATGTTTCCCATCATCTGGTGGCCTCAAGACCCTTCGATGTCAACCAGATATGGCTGGACAACTTCCCTTCTTGGCTCTTCTTATCTACGACTACTGATATTTGTCATTAATATTATCATTCCTTCTTTGCAAAAAAAAATTATGCAATTTCATTTAATATGATTGATATTTTTTGAAAAATGGATTATAAAATAATTAAAAATTTCTATTAATTAATTATTAACTAATTACTGTTGAGTAATTTTCATTTAATCAAAATTAGATGAGATAAAAATTAATAAATTAATGAATGATCTAGGATATGTTGAAATCATGACATCAATTTAAAACGAGTGTAAGTTATGATTAGGATGTCCATTTGAGATCTACCGTATATTAAATCTATTAGATCCAATGATGTTCTCTGCTAGAAATATAATATGGTTTCTTCTTTTTTTCAATCCTCATTATAAGGTCATAAAATTTTCAGGGAAATGAATCATACTATTCATGAAAACAACAATATTTAATGTGTCATCATTTCCTCGTGTTTTCCAATTTTTTTATTCCGAAAAATGGAAAATAGAGAAAACTATTTTTGGTAATGTAACTTTTTTACAAGATAGAAGGAGGTTTGGAAACATTCCCTCAAGGAAATATTTTGGGCTACTGCATCAAAATATGGTAGAGGTGAAGAGTACACGTAATATTTAAATGTGTGTGGAAGATGAGGTTGTGAGGAAAAATATTACCTGCCTAATGCGATGTCAAATGGGGTTTTGAATGCTCAGAAAGATTCTTATGTGCAGTGATGAACAGATGTCAGAAACATTCATGTAGGGTTTTGAAGTCCTATAAATAGGTGGCTACGCCCTTGAATGACGTAAGAATTTTCCAATGAATACATAGATGCTCTCATGCATGATGTTTTTCACCACGAATGACTTATAGAGAGTTATTCCAGTGCGAAAGATATTCATTTAGTCTAAATAGACCAGGTGAACCCTATGGTATAGTATCATGAAATATTAGGGTTTCATGAAAGTCACATTACGTGAAAATTGTCAAATATTTCACACAAAAGAAAGATTTTGTGGGAAAATGAAATGGTAAGATTCTAATTGTCTATTGATATCTGGTTTATTCGATCACTATATCCATGTACATACATTAATAACATCGATGAAATAAGTTTTTCATGCTTTAAAGATATTAATACTTCAGTTCCACTATTTTGAAGAGACCTTCATGTCGATAAACTATGTAATACTTCTCCTGAGGTAGTAACCCTGAGGGAGTCAATCGAGGTGGTCCTACAGATGTAGTGAGCTATCCCTAGACCATTATAATGGTAGTGTTATTGTAATAGAGTGATTGTGATTGAAATTTTAGTAATCCAAAACTAGTGGAGCAGAGTGGACTTCGGTATGACTAACAACGTGTCAGTGTATGCTCCTTGCACCAGCCCATTGTGGTGAACCAAGTACAAATTACTATGTCGTATCATGGAATGTGGTAGTTTGTTTTCTTCTCTTTCGCTTCAAATATTTCTAACAGTTTCCAAAAAATGTGGGAAAAATATCCACCAGTTCAAAAGAAAAGGTTGACACCCTGATTCACCACTCCCCTCTTAGGTAGTTTTCCGGTCCTTCAAGTGGTATTAGAGCCATATTTTAGGTGTTAAATCTTCCCCTTTATTAATGTCATGAATAATTGAGTAAATAACATGGGTATTCCATTTATTTGATGAAAAGGAACATTTATATATGGAATAATAGGATGAGATCTCGTATAGGATATATTTGAATTGATGTTCTTTTTTTAAAACTCAAGGAATACATGTAAATGATCCAACAGGGTAGTCGATGAATGATAAATACAGGATGATGCTTGAGGTAGATTCTAAACTGCACAATGTTCTCACTACGACACTTTTTTATTAGATCTATATAAAGGTGATGAGATGTACTTTATAAAAGTCTATGTTTGTAAAATTGGACAATATTTTTTAAGGGACGACAATGTTAGGGAAGTGAAACTACAAGTCCTACACAATAGGGTTGATGATCTATAGACGAATCCTGATATGAATGAAGATTCCTTCATCAATCATATTACTGATGTAGTCAGAACAATTTGATGGATTGGGGGAGAAATCAAAGAAACAAATATTATAAAGAATATTTTAGAAGACTTCCACCTCTTTAAAACCATAATGTATCATCCCCTGAGTAAATGGATCTATCTAAACATTATCTGGATCATATGTTGAGTAGTCTAGTGGCACAATAATTTAGTGTAAATACAAATGATACAACAACACATTTTGGTAAGAAAATGGCATTCAAATCCACGGATGAACTAAAAATTTTCAAGTGATAGTGATGATGAATATTATTGGTATGGATAAATTAATTATCTCATTCCCATGAAATTCAAGAAGGGAAAAGGTAAATTTGAAGGTAAGTTACTTCTTTCTAGTTTTTGTTGTGGTAGAGTTGGGAAAATTGCCTCTCAATAAACAATTAATATTGATGATGAAGAAATTGAAGTCAGAGATATGAAGGAGTCTCAGAAATGATTTTCCAATAAGTGGGAGTTCATAACTTATAAGAAATTATAGAGTAATTTTTTTTCTAAAGAAGAATATTATTATAGTGAATATATTGATGAATATTAACTAAAATTTTATTCTGTATCCCATGCATCAATGATGGTTGCCGATGAAAAGACAAAAACTTTAGGAGATAAAGCTACAGATAGTTAGTTGATCACTAATGTCGATATCATGTTGTAACAAAAAAATGATTTTAGTATGATTGATAATCAATTATAAAGACGTAAAAAGTGTAAGGAAGTTGCAGATGAATCATAAAAATATTGTAATTATCATGAAGATGAAATTGAACAATTGTAAGTAGTTAATGTACAGTAAGAAACCTTTGAAAGTTGAGAATATTCTTTGGAACAAATGATGAGAATTAAATAATAAGAGAAGGTAATAAATAAACTCACCTCCAGACTGAAATATAAGTCCAATACTATCGACGGTCCTGAAGAAGAATGTGTTACTCTTTGTAGTAAAATTGAAAGTGAGTCAATTTCAAAAGAAAAAAAGAAGAAAATACAGTTTGGAATATTCAAATATGCATTCTTTATATAAAGAGTTATGCATGGTTATAATGTAGTTGAAAATATTTTGAATTATCAATGACCTTCATGGATGGGAAACACAAGAATCGGTTGTGATGTCAAAACATCAAATGTGGAAAATAATATTGGCCAGAACAAAGGCATAATGAATGTTTCTCATGTTGGAATGTCACATGATGTAATGAAAAATAAACCCACAATTCAATATGAAAGAAGATCATAAAACTATCATCAGGAATCTTGAAATGATTTGCATCCAAAAAAAATCTAATGAAGGTGACATGTGGAAGAATCTAAATAAGAAGCCATTTCCACTCATGAAATGTCAATTTTGTGTCTATATGAGCCATTACAAGTCATATTGTGAAGAGGTAGAATGAAATTTGAATGGGGAAGAGATAGGACCTCAAAAAAGGAGAAAAAATTCATATCCTACTTCTTCAAGAAGAAATGATTTTTATTAATATTGTTTTTATTTTCTACATTTGGAAAAAATGTTATTCATTTCATGTAGAGGAATGATATGAAAAATTCCTACAATTCTCATAAACACATAAAAACTCAACAACTAGATAGTGTGGCTATTTCAAACAAGTTCTCTCATTTGGAATTAGATTACAAATATAAAGAACCCATGCATGTTAAAAATGGGTTTCAATGTCCATACCTATCCTCTACTCCTAAAATTTTGTGGAAGAAAAATATGAAAAATGAAAAATCCAACCCTGTAAAAGTAAATCTTAATTATACAAAGAACATCATTACATGGATTCTTGATAGTGGGTTCCCATACCATATGATGGGAAATGCAGACCTATTCATGAATGTCAAGAAAATGGTTGATGGAATAGTAAGATTTATTAAGGATGGTGCTTTTAAGATCAAAGGTAGTGGAATTACTAAAATGGCCAATGGTGAGCTAAAGAAAAATGATATTTTTTACATGGAATGGTTACATAATTATCTCTTAAGTATAATTAAACTCTATGATGCAGGACTTAAAGTAAATTTCTATAAAAAAGGCTGCACTATAAAGGGAATTAATGTTAATTCCCTCATGAGAGGCTCTACAATAGATGGAATCATGTATCATGTTGATAGTAATGAAAACATTTGATACATGAAAGTTGAGAAGAAAACAATATATGGCATTGAACATTGGGGAATGTTAATGAAAAAGACATTGAAATTATATATATAATTAATATGGTCATGGATATTCCAAATCTTAAGCGTTAATGGGAAAAGACTTGTGATGCTTGCATGCAAGGAATGTTGTTGTGTAATTCATATCATTGAAAGAAGAAAGGGGAATTAAATATTCTTGATCTCATCCATATAGATGTTTTTTGCCTAATAAATGTTTTCATAACTCGTGGGGAATGGTACTTTTTCCTCTTCATAGATGATTACGGTATATTGGAATGAGTTAGGGTTATACATAGAAAACCAAAAGTGGATTATTACATGGAAACTTATCGTCAAATTTCTAAAAATGATACTAGACGGATAACAAATATCATTCAGTCTAACAATGGAGGATAATATAGATCCATTGAGTTTGAATCCTTCCTAGAGAAACATGAAATTTAATATCAGGTTGTAGCTATGAGAACCCCACATGAAAATGGAGTTTTTGAGTGCCAGAATTGACAGGTGAATAGTATGGCTAGAACTCTACTAATTGAGTGTCGTATCTATCAGCATTATAGGAAATTGGTCATTCCATTTGTGATATATATTCAAAATTGAACAATGATTTTTGTAGGTGGAACAAAGCTATCGTATGAATTGTTTCATGAAAGGAATCCCTCTACGAATTATTTCTGCATTTTCAGAAATAAATATTTTATCTGAAACAAAGAAGGAAATCAACACCAAGTATGGGTATGTTCTATATGATGGAATATTCCTTATATATTCAATTAATAGAAAATCCTAAAAATGCATCAATAATAATTTTGGATAAATTTTTTAATGTAGCAATGTAATTATCATCTAAGATAAAAAATGCCTAAAGGAATTATTATGTTGATATAATAAATGATGATGAAGATTGTGAACATGGAATAGATCCAAATACAGAAGTAGAGGAATGTGTAAAAAACACTCATGAGTCAAAACAGAATGTTGACTCTGAATAATAATCAAAAGTATATTGTATGGTTGGATGGAATTCTACTGAACCACAAAGGAGAAATAGAAGATTATAGATTGATAAATCCAAGAACATTAGGGATTTCACTGCACCCACACAAACAAGTAGAAAGAGGAATAATACAAAATATGCATTTATATTAGTTGTGGAACCATTGTCATTTTAAGAAGGTATAAATTATTAATCATGGGATAAAGCCATGAATATGAGTTATATCAAATTAAAAAAACCAAACAATATATCTATTCAAGAGAATTACAGGTGAAAATGTTATTGGTACAAAGTTTATTTTTAAGAATAAATTCGATGATCATGGTACAGTGATTTGAAATATGGTGAGATTCGTTTATAAAGGGTATTAAAAAATTGAATCCATCTATATTGAAGAACCATATTCTTTGGTGTCTAGAGTTGAGTCAATCAGGCTATTTCATTCCATGGTGATCCAAAGAGGATATAAAATATATCAAATGTATGTCAGGAAAACATTATTTAATTGTGTTCTTGCATAATATGTATATAATGAAGAACCATTGGGTTTCATACTTGGAAATTATGAAATGAAGGATTGAAGTTTAATGAAATTACTCTATGGTCTTAAGCAGGAACCATGGTTGTGGTAATCTCAACTAGATTCTTATCTGCAAAAATCGTGAATTCAAATCAGGGGGATTTGATCACAGTATCTATGTGAAGAACTATCTAAATGATCAATGCATTATACAAGTATATGTTGATGACATTATCTTTGTTGGAAACATATAGGGATTAGTGGATGAATTTTCCAATCACATGAAGTCATAATTTCAAATGTCTATGATTGGTGAACTGATATACTTATTTGGATTGAAACTGATTTAGAGGAATGACTAGACATTTATTTCTCAGAAAACTTATTCCAGAGAGTTGTTGAAGAAGTTAAATATACATGAAACCAAACCAATGATGACTATGATTATAGTTGGAACTAAATTGGGAAATCATGAGGATTGGACATCTAAAGATCCCACAATGTAAAAATGAATAACTGGAAGATTACTATACTTGTAAATGAAACAACCAGATATTTTTATTGCCATTTGATTAGCAGACCGTTTCAGAGTAATACAATTGAATAACATATGGAGGAAGTGAAAAGAATCAGAAGTTACTTTCAATTCACTCACAATTATGGATTATAATTCTCTACTAGAAGTGAAAGTGAACTATCAGAGTTTTTTTATGTTGAATGGGCTAGAGATGTTATGGAATGAAAGTCCACAAGTGGTGGATCATTTGTTATTTGAAATAAGTGTGTAGGTTGGTTATGTAATAAATAGGAATGAAATATCCTCGGTAGTACTGAAGCTGATTATATCTCTACTACAAAGGATTGCAATCAGCTACTGTGGGTGAAGAAACAACTGACCAATATTAGTTATGAGGGAAACATCCGATGGTTATTCACCATTATAAAGAGAGAACAGTTGATCTTATGAGGATACTTTTTTAGCATTCTCGTATGAAACACTTTGAAATTAGATATCACTTCATCAAGGAAAATTATGATCATGGAATGATTAAAATTATTCATGTGGGTATTGATGAGAAAGTGGCTGACATTTTCACTAGGCCATTGGTAGAATTTGTGTTCAAGAATAATCAGTCGAACCTCAGTGTTTATCCACATCCCAGTGAATGATGAGGTCATGATATTCCCTTACCCCTCATTCAATTAATTTTTTTAAAATATTTTTTTAGGTGATACTGTTTTATGGGGAGATATGATCCATGGTGAGTGTGTTTTTATCTCTAAAATGTACAAATATTATTCATTGGTTTTATTTCCAATTGGGAAGAATGAATAAATTCAATGTACAAAGGAGATGGATGAAACTGTGCAGGGACATGTAATACTTTTGTGTGACAATGAGAATTTAGAGTTAGGAGAAAAATATTTGGGGCATGTAATGATTATGTGACATATTGAGAGATTAAATTGTACATCTTTAATCATTCCAAAACATGTGAAAAAAAATTCATTCCCCTTCTATTGCTTTCTACACAAATAATTACTTAAGTATAATTAGACTATTAGTTAAGTTGATTCTTGCATATTTGGTCTTGAAAGTGGCTCGTGCTCTATAGAATTTATATGGATATTTCCGGAAAAACAAATAGGTTAGATTATTAGAAACAAGGTTATTCTAGGATAGAAATAGAGTAGGATTTGTCTTTATTTTTTAATCCTCATTAAAAGATTCGGATTATTTCAAGGAAAGGGATCATACATACTGAGCATAATGTAGTAATAAAGGTGGCTTCGTTTCTCAGTGTTTGGAAAATTTTGGGGTTCAAAAATTGGAGAATGTAGAAGTCGTTTTTTGGAAAAGTATGTCTCACTCAAGATGGAAGGAGGTTTGGGATAATGTTATAAATGAATGATTTTTATTAGTGCATAAAAATATGTTAAAGTAAAAAAGTGCACGCAATATTTATATCTGTGTGATGGATAAGGTTGTGCGGAAAAATATCACATTCCCAATGTGACTTCAAAAAGGGTAATGTGTGCTCAGAATGAATCTTACCCACAACATTCAAGATGCATTGGAATCATGTGTGAAGTTTTATCGAGGTCTATAAATTGAAGGATACCACCATAGAAGACTTAATAATTTTCCAATGAAGATCATGTTACTCTTCCACATGAAATATTTCCACAGGAAACATTTTAGGAGAGTTATTATTACAGAAAATATGTTCCATTAGTCTAAAAATATCATTGGAACCATGTGGTATCGATTCAAAAAAGATTAGAGTTGTGTGAATGTCAATTTCGGTGAAAATCTCAAATCATCCATGCAAAAGTCAGATGTTCTGTGAAAATGTAGTATTGAGATTTTAACAATCTTTTGGTATCTACTTTGTTTGATCAGTGCATCCAATTGTATCCTTTTAGGAAATCGATTCAAATAGTTTCTTGTGATAGATAGAGATATAGGCTTCAATGTCAATCATTTGAAGAGACCTTTAAGTAGATAAATCGAGTAAGGATTCTAGCATCCCAGTGAGCAGGGGGAGTTGAGGAAAGTGACCAAAAGTACATAGGGAGATATCATTGAACCATTATAATGGATGTGATTATAAAACAGAGTGACTATGTTATAGTCTATTTTAATCCCCAACTAATAAATAATAGTGAACTTTGGTACGATTTACAACATGTTAGAGTATGCTCCATGGACTAGTGCTTTGTGGTGAACTAAGAATTTTATACTGTTTCATATCCTTTCATGTGATAGTATGACATCATATCATTCACATCAGATTGGTTTAATAGTTTCCTACAAACATGGGAACATGATAAATCATGTGAAAAGAAAATTTTGGGACCATAAATCAACCCTCCCCTCTCTGGGTGTTCTGGGTTCCATAAAAATTGAATCATGAATAAAGTTATATGATGTGGGGACTTAAAGGGACATAGATATAGATTTTTTAGATGTCAATATTGATCTATAAGTTATCCCAAAAAAATTATTTTTAGGGTACATTAAATTTTTTACATTTGATATAATTTCATTTTCTTTTGATGGGGGATTATTTTATTATTTTTAGTGGGGAGTAAATTTATTCATAGGACTTATAGTGCTATTAATATTAAAGTGTTTAAATGACTCTTTTTTCATATTGTAGTGTTATTTATAATTATATATAAAAATATTTTCATACATTTTCATTAAAATGAATATTTAAACATATTTACATAAAATTTATTTCAAAATATATAAAAATATGAAAAAATTATTAAATATTAATTTAAAATAAAATGTTTCTAATTATATATAGTTGTTTTTTAATTTCTTTCTGTTCAGATGCTGGATGGAACTTTGTCCATTGTGTACTATAGATATGTTTCATGTGAGGTTCCAACAGGTCAAGAGGTTTGATGGGTATAGATTTTTCGGGTGCACAACTATCATCACATTCGACCAATACCTTGTATTATCCCATAACTAATATGTGATGGTTTTATATATTTTTTAATAATCATCTCATTGTTTCCCTCACCAATATATGGATACCAAAACTCTAACATTCCACTTTTCTGAGAGAGATATGGTTATCACCCAAGAGGATGTTTCGTTTATTCTTGGTCAACCAATTCAGGGTGCTCTATTTATAAATCCCACGTATAGAAACTAGCCTGAACATTCAAAACTATTTCTATACATAGAAATCTATGATTATGACAAAGATTCAAATGATAGTATCTGTCTATGATATTAATTGAGATTCACTTCACAATTTTACCCAATGAAGTTTTTAAGTAGACTATCATGTATCAAATTCATGCATATATCTTACTCTCCATTTGATGGACTATGTGAATGGATCACTCAATCATGTAGGTATACATAATGTATTTGTGTCTATGTGAATACTTTGGATAGGCTAGGAGATAGGGCTAAGAATATGTGTTCATTTAATACATATATAGGTCATTATGAACTATATGTTGATTAGATGATTGTGATATTGGGAAATGTGTCATCTATTTTTATATGTGGGAATGGGGATGCATCCCTCACTAGGACCCTATTATTGTGACTCTATAAAATAAAATAGATGTGCTCCACACTGATCTACATAGATTCTAGCATGACCACTCATGATTACTATTTTCCAATGAAATTATGAGTTATAATGAAGTAAATTAATTAATTTTAATAAACTTCAATGTCGTACATTACATGTAGACTCAGAGACACCAACATGTTAGGGAACTGAGACATAATTTGGAAGAATATTGTCTCAAGTTGGATAGTCGTACATCTAATAATGTATTTATATACATTCCTATATATATTAATCAATTTCAAAATATTATTGTTTTTTGAAATTAATAAAAAAAATATTTTGAAAATTATCATCAATCATTTTAGGTATCATAGAGGTTGTATTGGGATCTATTTGACAATCATATTACATATTACAGCTCATGGATAGATGATTCATATGTTTCAATGCCCCTCTAACACTTTGTAATTGTTTTTTGGCACTATATAAATAGGTTCATGAGTCCATTTAGAGTCCTTCAATCTATTCCATAGAGATGAAAACAACAACAATTGTTTCCCTGAAGATAACAAGGAGGAAGGACATAAACTAAAGGTGGTGTTGGTAATAGTTTATCAACATATGGTATATACATGTCACGTTTTTTATTAATAGAATTCCTACAAAGTGGCTATCTATGTCAAAAAAATCATATGTTTTCACCATCATATAGATGGAACTTTATATTATAACTTATGTGGCATGGTAGAGGTATCGTAGATCTGGTATGTTAATGAATTTACATTTTTTTCTTATAATTTTTAATTTTTCATCAAGAATATTTTTATAACATATCCAAACACATTGTATTATCCATAATTTTAAACATGATGAGGGAAATATATGCAGTCTTGTAGTGTACCATGCTATAATGCCTTGCATGTTACCTTCACTTAGTGTTGTAAATGATAGTTTATTCAGTCATACATCATAGGGAGAATATTTTACTACTCAGGAATTTGATTCAGATGATACTGATGTTTATGAGCTTAAATGATGATAACATAGGCCACATTGAGTTATATGTGTGGCTTCACCTGTTCAACTGAAACCGAAATTAAATCTAGCATGCATGCCTCATCCGGCTGTTAATGTCTATCATATAACATGATACCCACATCATTAATATGAAGATGAATGATGTTTTCCCAGTGTAGTGGATATAAGAACATATAATATTTCTTTTACAACATCGTTTAGGACTAAACCTGCATATATCAAGGGTATAAATTTTTGGAAGTAATATCCTTCCACTTATATAGTGATAGAAAGATCTAGTTTGTTATTATCACAACTAAACAGCCCAGAGGTAGTGGATGAACCAACCCTCGATGAACCTCAAACAATTTAGAAGATATTCACAGTTCCTATACATAATATATATCCTCCTCGAGGACATCTGGATACACCACACTATGGAGGTTGAAGTGTTTGATATGGATATATGATGTTCCAAAGAATTGAGTAAAAACTGATAGGGGATTGAATCTGTTGTCCACTATTATAAGATTCAATAATTATAAAAATTATCCCCTTAAAACTATTAACGATTATATCCATATCATTTTTTTAATATCTGATTCACGATAAGGTGAAAAAGTAAGTAAATCACACGATATTTACAAGGTTCATCCTCATTGTGAGAACCTACATCCATTGCATAACCACTCCAATAGGTTAATGGAAATTCGCTACTACTAATAAGTGAATACAACATGTTCCAATTCATTTTATACACCTTATTTATCTCAATAGGATTTATCATAACGAATCCCATCAGTTTAATATGTTTTCTAAAAAAAATTGAACCACAATGGAAATTATAGAAAAAATATTTTCTCCACAAAACTCTGTTTGAAATATCATTCTGATGTCCCTAAGTTGGATTTCTTCAGTCACATTATTTAACTATGAAGAACCCTTTTATAAAACTGTAATTCATAAAATCTATTCAATTGCTCATTATAATCTTCTTCAGTCCAATAATACATAGTCTGGTAAGAAAACATTCAGTTCTCTGATCTTCTAATGAGAACTTTTTCTAAAATAGATAAAATTGTAATAAATTATGTAGCACTCTATCTTTTAAATTATGGTGTAAAATATAAATATTATTAATGTAATGTGCTTTTATTTATAGGAATATTATAATAGATATATATTGAAACTAAAAATATATACCTGCATAATCAATTCTCAAATTAGAGGGACCCCAGAACACCCTGAGAGAGGAGTGGTTAATTAGGGTGTCAACTTTTTCTTTTAAAATGATTGATCTTGTTCCCAAATTGGAAGAAACCAATTATAATTTTCTGAAGAGGATATTCCAAAAATGAACAATCTCATGGAATACAACAACACATAAATTTTACTTGTTTCACCACTATGTTCTATGTGCAAGGAGTATATACAGACAGTGTGTCAGTTGTACCAAAACCACTCATCTTCACAAGTTGTGGATTACAATTGTTTAGTATAGTAACAATCTGCTTGGAGAACTGCCTTTACAAGGTTTTAGGGATATCAAACTACATCCCTCTGATATCTTCCATTGATTCTCCCTTTTTCACTGCGTTAGAAGAATATTCACATAGTTTAACGACATGAAGGTCTCTTCAATGGTTTATTATCAAATCATGCATACTCAACTATAAATGGGTGCTCTGTTGAAGTCCAATAATCACCCATAGATATAATTTAATTTCCCATACAATGATATGTTATGTAATTTTTTTATCACAAGCTAATTTGGACAATTTTTAGGATTCCATGGCAGTCCTGTATACTACTTGTTGTTTCCACATACTAAAGTGGTTTCTGCGTATGGTTGTTGTTTCAACATACTAATGCTATTGTTGCATATATTGTAGTGGTATCTGTGTACCGGGAAGTTGATTTTTTGTACTTTTGTTATCTCCTCATATTTTGAAGCAGTTTCTACATACTATATAGTTGTTTCTACCTACTACTATTGTTTCTACATATCGTTGCTATTTTCACTTACCACTGATGTTTCCATGTATCATATAACTCCTCCACATACTACCCTGATCCACAAACTTCCCTACTTTGTATACTGCATTTCTCCAGAGCATAATTCACACCTCCTCTATGTACCATCATGCTCTGCATACTTCCATGATCAGATGCATACTACTCAATCATCATGCACGAACCACGCTCTCTTCCGTGAACTGTTTTCCTTATGTGGATGATTCTCTCTTCATACCATCTACTCCTCTACGTCACTCTTCAGACTTCACATAATTTTATCACAAAAATATATTCTTCAGTTTTGTAACTTAATAAAGGGGATCAATCATCCTTAATAGGAACATATCTGTACAAATTTTTTGTAATCTGATTTACCCATATTTTCAATTTGGGACTATCTTTAAATTGAACTCCATCTATGTACTGTTAGCATCCACTGCATACTGCTTGCCTCCACTGGGTATTGTAATCCTCTGAACGATGAGAATTTATTTCATAATATTAATCTTTTATGTACTTTATATCTTGCAGTCTGCATACTAAATCTCTTCAACGTATATCGTCATAACAAACCATTTTTTGGGAGCATTTCGCATACTACGTTCCTTCACCGCGTACCATCACCATGAACTGTTTTCAGTTCTAGGCAACGTTCTATGTACCAAACGCCTTAACCGCATACAACACTGTGAAATATTTTATACAACATTCCACATACCACGTGCCTTCCACTACATACTGTGAACCTTAACTGTATACCGTTCCATGTATTGCCTTCCATTAGTGCGTACCATTCGGCCTAACTGGCCCCCAGTTTAAAAAATTCATATATCATGAAAACCACACACTTGATTGATGATTTGTTTATGTTGTTGGAGCCCTCTTGAGAATTAATTCCTTTTGGTTGGATTTGTGTTGAAATTCGTGAATTTTTTGATGTGATGAATATCTTGAAGATTTGTGGCCTTCAACACTACATTCAGTCTTGAACGTATGGCCCCATTCATTTCAAACTTCCTTGTCATACATGTGTAGATTGACAATAAACACAAACCAAACTCCAATAATAGCAGTGAACAAAATTGGTTCCAACAATATCTCCCTTTGGGTTTGTTGGAAATCTCCAGATAAATTCACTGATGTGCAAGCCACGATCAAAACATGAACTTTCATGAAACAACTCAGCCATCACTCTAAGTCTACGTTAGTAGTGATCGATGTAGAATACAATAGAGATGACAAGAATTGAGTTCTCATCCTTTCCTTTTCTCCCCCATAGTCATATTTCTAGATTTTTATATTCTATATCATTCCTTTAACAATAATGAATTGCAAAACTCTTTAGTGAATTTATCCATTCTCTCCCCTTGGTAATAAACCCACAGACCAGTATTGAAACATTGTAGAGATTAAAACATACTCTCTCGAGATCTTATCTCCCCAATAAACATGCAATACATCAACAAAAGGATTAAAACTAATTAAAACACTTGAGGAGTGGGGAATTTCTTAACCTCCTTATGCATTGGGATGTTGTTTAACATTGAGGTTCAACTGATGTTTCTCAAACAAACCTGCTGATTGTGGCTTGGTCATTATGCCATCAACATTCTCATCTGTTCCAAAATGGTACATTTTGATAACACCTTGTTCAAAATTTTCCTTGATGAATTGATTATAATATCAATATGTTTCGTATGAGAATGATGAATAGGATTCTTCGTAATATAAATTGAACTCTTTTTATCCCAGTAATTCCTCATTGGTTGTTTCACCTCATCACATATATCAGTCAGTTTCTACTTCATCCAAAGTAACGGAGTGCAAGCCATGATAATAGATATATATTTATCTTTGGAAGTACTAAGAGAAGTAATTTTCAATTTATTTCTTAACCAGGACACACATTTATTCCCAATATAGAATGACCCAACATTAGTTGACTTTTTATCCACTACATCACCAACCCATTTAGCATCAGAAAAAGCTGACAATTCACTACCTCTTCCTGCAGCAAAGTATATCCCATAATTACATGTACCTTGAATGTATCTCATGATTCTTTTCTCTGCTAGCATATTTTATTCCTTCGAATTACTATGAAAGATGGATACAAGTAAAGTTACAAAGACAATATCTGTTCGTGTCACTGTTAGGTACATTAGGCATCCAATAATAAATTTATACATGGTGGGATCTTCAGAAGTCCCATCCTCATGCTTTCTGAGCATTGTTCTAAGTGCAATCAGAGTCAAAATTTTTTTGGAATCATGTATATTGAATTTATTCAGCTGTACTCTTGCATACTTTTCCTATGAAATGACAGTGCAGTCTTTCTTTGGAATAAATTGCAACCTTAAAAACCATGTGAGTTCACCAATCATAGACATTTCAAATTCTGATATCATGTGATTTGAAAATTCATCCACTGATCCATGCTTGCTTCCACAAAAAATTATATCATCCACGTATACCAATACCAAGAATGGATCATTTTGTGAATTTTTAACATAGATATTTTGATCCACTCTTCCTCTTTTAAACACATATTTTCTCATATAAAACTCTATCCATTAGTACCATGCCTATGGTGCTTATTTTAGGGAATATGGAACTTCCTTTAATTTGAAAAATTTATATTCGTCATTTAAATGAATGACCACTACATGTTTTTCATTGTAGAATTCTTCTTCTAAAAATTCCTTTATGTATTTTATCTTTCTATCCATTTTATACACTTTAAAACCTATTTTGATTGCCATGGGAAGAAATAATCTAATTGACTCTTGTATCGCTACATGAGAAAATGTCTCCTCAACATCAATGCCTTCGATTTGTGAATATCCTTTACAGACAAAGCATGCTGTATTTCTGATCACATTTCCATGCTTATCAAATTTGTTCTTGAAAATCTAGTTTGTAGCAATCACATTTTGACCTTTAGGTCTTTTTACATGATCCCAAGTTTGATTTTTTGTGAATTTGATCTATCTATTCATTCATTATATTACACATTATTCATCCATTACAGCCTTTTAAATCGAGGAAGGTTCCACCATTGATAAAAATTCATAATGTAAATTATTCCTCATTCTCCTTATCTGTGTAGGTGAATTATGATCTCTGATATTGTTGGATTTACCAATCTATTCTCTTTGATTTCTCCTTTGTAGTTCAACTAAATTATCTCCTGCTATGGCTTCCACTTCTGATACATCTTCAGAGTCAAAATCATTATGTAACTTTGAAGAGTTTTTCACACCCTCTTCTACCTTCGTTTTAACATTTTTACATGTTTTCATCCTTCCTCATCTTCTATCACATCAGCATAAGAATTCCTTGAAGAATTAATGATTTTTTTCAATGATCATTACATCATTTCATTCCAAAATTCCTTCCAAGTTCTTATTAAAAAATTTGTGGGATTTTCAATTCATTGATTATCCACAACATTTTCATTTGTCTGCATTTTCTCCCTACTTCCCTTTATTCCCTTATTTGTTTCAGATAAAACATTTTCTTCCAAAAACATGAAAATATTTCTCAGATGGATTCTAATCATGCCATTATTCATATGGTGTCTTTGTCTCACCCATATATATACCTGCTAGATTTTTAATATTCACTACTTCTTATATTGCCTCTTTCCAGTATTTTTGTGGAATATTAATCACGATCAGCATAAATTTGGCCATGTTGGTTACATATCTATTCTTATGCTCTACAACTCCATTTTTCTGCAGATTTCTCACATCTGCCACCTCATGTAGTATCAAATGATTATTTTACTAATTTTCAAATTCAATTGGTGTTTATTCCCCTCCATTTGTAGACCATGGGAAATTGATCTTCCATCTAGTATCATTCTCAGTGATTCAACGATATTTTTTTTTACAATCAAGCTCTTTTCACTTCATATGTATGACGATCACACATGCCATTATACTATAATCATCTATGAATAGAACAAAATTACCATTTCCCATGTGTTCCATCAATATTTTTTTGGCAACTTACATCGTTATGGATGAGTTCAAGGTGATTTGATACACATTTCTTTTTTGGTCGGTAGGGACTACAGACCAGTTTCCCTTGCATGCACGCATCACATGTCTTTTCGTGTTCATGCTTTAGATTAGTTATATCTATGACTATTTTTATATTATATATATTTTCCATGTCTTTTTGATTGACGTGCCCCAATTATCAATGTCATAATTTGTTTTCCTCTTCTACTGTTAAGTATAAAATGTTCTCTTCACTGTCAACTTGATAAAATTTTCCATCTATTCTATATCCATTCATGATATAAATCTCGGACTTTCCTCATATTATAGATGAAATTAATTTCATGTCACTATAATACCCGAGTCACAGAGTTGACTTACAGTAAGAATATTGTGATGTATACCATCCACATAATGGGCTTCTATTTTCTACATCTTTCCATTAACTAGCTTTGTACTTCTACTTCGTTTTATCGTCACAACAACATTGTTAAAAGACGTAATTTGTCAATGCTTTTATAAGTGCAGAGAAATGTACTATTTATTAGTGCTAAATAATAGTGATGATAAAAATATTATTTATCAGTATTTTTTTTCATTAATAAATATACCCTTTATCAACACTTTTTTAGCACTAAAAAAGTGATGGACTTTTATCCTCACTATGGTTATTAGCTACTTTCTAGCCCTGGTCAAAGATGATTGTAGAGTTATTAAAAGATATTTTTTTGTAGTGGTTAATGTTCATCAATATTTTATGTTTACTTGAGGTAATTTTTAGAGCTATGTTTAATTAAAATAAGTATTTTTTGAAATCTCCAAACCTATAGAAAACTCTACAAGTACCTACTTATAAGTATTATCAAATTAAGGTCCTAAATATTTTGATCACTAGTATCAAAAATATTTTGGATACCTTCATCTAGGACTCTCACTCAGATGGAAAACACCACTGGGTGTCATGGATAAGGATGGAAAGGGAGATGTATGAGGGAGTAATTAATGTTATGAGTATTTTGGAAAGATGCATGGGTCTTATGGAAGGATGGTGTAGGAATTGATTTTGGGAGATAAGCTATGTGGTAAGATCTTGGTGAAAAAATATAGGACCAAGAAAGATTCCCCTTGGATTAATGCTTCTCCACTATGGCACTATATTCACCCAACACCTTACTACTGTATCACCACACTCCCTTGAAAATTGGAGGGGGAAAAACCAACTTACGGTACCAAAACTATGCAAGTGTCTTGTTGGGTTTTCTAGGGTTCCCAGTCCCAAATTTGTTGTTTAGGAATGTTAAATGTAATCTGGGTATCATTCAAATTGTCCTAGATGAGTATTATTGTGTTTTATTTGAAATCACTAAGTTAACCTCTAACATTGACATGGTTTTTTTACTAGGATGACATCTAGAGACTTTTCTAAGAAGGAATATCACTAGTTGTAGTCTCTTATTTCTATGTGGTATTGTTTGGGAGACTTACTCTAGTGAAATGATATTTCCACTAAATTGAACATACTTGTTTTCTATATCCATAATAATTCATAATATAATGATGATAAATTCTTGAAAATATTCTTAAACCTTTCATCTAGATATATTTGTTACAGAGAACTGTAGAATAAAATCTATGGCCACTAGTTCATAGAAGGTGATTTGGTGCATGTGGTGTTGTTTAAACATAAATAGATTACTAGTCTCTCCACCCAAGTGTATTCTATGAGACCCTTTATTTCATTTTGGATTCAATGTGTTAAGAATTAAACATCAAAAATAAGTTGATAGTGTTAATTCTTGCATAATGATATTGGTTTATTTTGTATTCTAGGGACAAAATTTTTTATAAGGGTGTCTCTTTCTAAATGATGGCCCTTATTTTTAAATATATTTGATTAATTCTTGATCATTCTGGGCTTGTAAAAACAGGGTTGACTCACTTTCATCCAGTCCTATCATGCATACCAAAACAACCCACTCTTCCACCCCAAACATCCTCTAGTGCTGGTGGATTTGGCAGTTCCCTCATAGGCCTGCCATTAAACATAATACAGATATTTCATACATGAAGGGTATAAGGAATGATGGTTCGTTTGTTCACAATAGAATGGGTTATATTATACATTAATTTACTAATTTATTTTTGGAATTAAAATTTTTTATAGGATGAAGCTATAGTGAAGCTTATTGGTCATAATATTTGTAATCAATATAACCGTGACTTGGATATAGTGTAAATAGAGTCCAAAACCATTAAAAACACCTTTTTTGTCTTTATGGGATTCAATGAAATGTCACTAACTATATTAACTAGATTAGGATCCTATTTAATAACCATGTTAAAATCCCTCACACATAGCACATGGGATATAAATTCATGTATTTATAATAATTTATGGCCTCCTAAGGTGTGATGGTTACTTGTTTTTCTATTTTGTTCTATTTTCCCCATAATGGTGTTGACTTATTTCGAGGGGTTATTTATGAGAATCATAATTTCAGACCACCATAGTTTCTCTTCTTCTTTTCTACTGGGTTTATCCCTTAAACATGATTTAAATAATGATATGATGATTATGATTGTGATGATGATAAATTATTTATGGTTAACCACATAATGCATATAAAAATTAAGAGGATATCTAGTGTTATTTCATTGGATGATCGCATTTGAAGATGACATTTGATTGGATTAAGGAGGATTTTCAGGAAGTGAACACATCATGACTTATCCTTCATTGTAAAATTTTATTCCCCACCAATAATTGATTCTAACAGAGGTAAGAATCATCAATTTTGTTTTCCACCCACTGGATTAAAATTTTAATGCATGGATTTGACCCATATTACTCTTTTTACTGATTCCACACCCTTCGTTTTATCCCATTAGATAATATAAATTGTTTTATTACAATATATACTTGTTATGAAAAGACCTCACCCTGTGAATAATTTATTAAAAATTATGGTCTTAGAACACTAGGCTAATGATGTCTACACCTTTGTTTTAGTTATATTCTCCCACATGTAATTCATGTTCTTTATTATTAGACCATGGGGAATGATTTGTTATTTTGAGGGACCATAAATAATGATTGAACACATGGATTCATAGTGGATGTATTCATGATCAATGGAATAGTTTTTAGATTATATATCAGGATGGTTCCTAGATGATGGATTGAGGATTTGGAATCTTATGTGGCATCTGGTGATGGAATACACATGGGTTGCATGCAAGGACTTCATGAGAATATCCATATTCCATTTTCCCACAACTAAATGGTTGAAATAGATTAATTGATCTATTACCCTTGACGTTTTTATCTTTTAATGAAAATATCCTCAATCGAAATGTTAGATTTGGAATATTCATACCTTCATCGCTTTCTAGTAAATCCCAATATACATGGTGTTTACTATGATAAAAACACAAAATTTATTCCATATCACTTTGGAGGATAGGTTTTAATGTTGATTTAAATATCACATGATTTGTGGAGGAACCATAATCCATGTGTAACATAGTCAAACAGATTAGCATGTATAGGTGGTACACACCCCAAGACCCTAGGTGGTTCCACACACTGTGTAATGTGGGTCATACCCCATATACATTGTATTGTACACGGGCTTGTGTAGAAGAAAATGATGAGTGTAAGCCTGGTCCTTATACACTATGTGTATCATGGGACATAGTATGTTCTAGAACTTGTTCATTGTAAATGGGATCATTCTTGATTTACACAGGCTCATCCTGGTTTACAAAATCACTGGTTGAGATGCATGCCCAAGACCAATAGTAGTGGTACATGTCTTGTACCCTTGGAGTACATTCAATGTATGATTACATGTAATCTAATAAACTACTAGAGGATAAAATTGTTAGGAAACAAGGCTAGGTCACATGTCATGTATACCCTCATACACATCGAGAATTCTATCGCAATGATCATTGTCTCATATATTCTTCAACTTGGGAATAAATTTCCACCCACAAGTATCCTATCCCAAGAGTTTTTCTATGTGGAATGAGATGGTTTCCATTATTGTGACGTAATATATATGATGTTATGTTTCCCAAGAATGATCCTTCATTCTGTGATTGTTAATGATGGTGGTGATTAGGGTAGGATCATCAATGTGTTTCTAGGGATGATACTCCCACATTGCACCAATGAATAAGTTCTCCATACTCTTTATACTGATAGAGATAGTACTCCCCTATGTAGAGAATTTTTCCTTTACTATGGAGTGGTATTAATAAATCTATATCCTCGGGTGTTGATAAGGTCCTCTACGTGTTTTTTGGATACCTCAACTATGGACTGAAATAGAGAGGATCAAGCCCCACCACACATATTTTGATGAAATTACATGGGATTCATTTTTACATTCGCGGAACGCATGGATGTGGAATATAGTAGTGAGGTGAAAACCCTCAACGGATATTCCAGTTTAGTAATACATGATGTTGGGAATCAGATATGGAGATTTGGAGATATATATGGTCTCATTGTTCTTACATGTCTTTTAGAGATAGGGATCCCCATTGTCTCCTTATTTTGACATTCTTGTCGAGCAAACCACGGTGTATTGTTTTGGTAATTTTCTTATATTCTTAGGGACATACCATTTTTGGGTTGAGCTGCCCATTTTTATATTTTTTTACTTCTCCATTTTCAGTTTCTGGTTTATCCTAATGGATATTTTTATATTCACACCTATTTAAGTTTTTCCAACATGATCCCTATCTTATGATGATAACAGACATATCGGTGGTGATTTTGGTGAAGTGTAGGAAACATGGGTTCTTTAAATATATATGGTGTTCTATACTTGGAGATTGGGAGATGATATCTTTATGTTTTCCATTATTTCTGTTGTTTTCATGTTGGGAAAATATTTGTAGTTGGGCATTTGTTTTTACAAATTTACATTAGTTTATATATTTTTAGGAATTTTTACATTCAATTTATTTTATTTCCCTCATGTTTATTGTGAATTGTGGTATTAATATTTTGTTTTCAAATTAAAAATTCCATGTTTAATTTTATTCATTAAATTTACTTATATTAACTTTATGCATGCATTTAATTGATGTATAAAATTTATTTAAGATGTTCAATTAAAATTTTTCTTCTTGGGCTTCATACATGATCTATGGGATTTTGTTGTGGGACATGGCCTTCAAATAACCTATTTCCAACACCTCTTTTGATTCACTAATCTATGTGGGATCTATTCCAACCAATTGATCCGTCAAACCCCTACCATGATCTACACCAACCAATTGTCATAGTTGTTTGAGTGCAGTATGTGGAATTTAGGTCAACATGGTCATGTGGTAGGCACTGATTAGATAAAATTTTAATTACTAATGTGAGTTTTAGGTGTAATTTATGGACCCCATCCTCTTAATTCATTACTCATTCAATTTTTCCACCCCTATCACTGTTGGGGTGATCTTGAGTTCTTGTTATATATCTTGAACCTTATTGTGTAATTTCACTTCATAGGGGGTATGCATCCATGTCAGTCGATCTTTGTGGCACCTTGTCGGTGTACTGCCTCTGGTGAAGCATCAATGATAATTTCATAATACCTATAAGAAAAAATGTCAAGTACCAGGGTAAATATGATATAGAACTACGAATTTACATTACTTACACCAAGTACCTCAGTGAGTATAATGTATTATTATAGCTCTCTTATGAATAATAAATGAAATTTCAACAGTTGGACCTCCTATCATCTGATTCTATATATTAATTTATCTACTTTTACTCAATTCCCATTTATAGTAGCTTAATCTTAATTTATTTTAATGTTTATTTGTACTTATATACTATACATCGATGTCTTTTTGTTAATGAATAAAATGTGTTTGTTTTTTGTGTTCATTCGATGAACATAGGTCCCAAAGAGAATAAATCACATAAATACTTATTTTCTACATTATTTTAACCATTCTTATATCTTGAATATTTAGTTTTTATTGTATTGGACTCCTATTTGAAAAAATCCATGTTGTCCCTTGGGTTTTGTGTGTTGGGAATTTAAATTAGTGCACACTTACCCCTACCATAGTGGTATCAGATCCTTACTAGTTCTCATTTCTTGTCATATTTTTCCCCTTACAATCAATCCTAGTTTAATTCATTTGCCAATTTTTAATTTTCTCCTAAATAAACCATTTGTTCTAATGAATGTGATTATATCCACCTTCCCCTCAATAATTTATATCTATTTAAAATCTATTTGGATAATTATTGTTTAACCTTATGATTTCTATTTTGTTGGGAGATTACACCAAACATGGTCCACCCGAACTCAATATCTACTCATTGGAATAAAATTTCATCAATTATGTTCAAAATAAGAAAAATTAATAGTGATAATGAATTTAATATTTTTTTTAAATACACTGAGATCCCTGATAGTTCTGAATTTCATAATTAATTCACTCTAAGAGAATAAACAACCAATTTTATCTATAGTTGACACTAGATAAACAAATAATTAATATAAATATTTTTTCACCTGATGTTTCAGTTGATTCAACTATTTATATATTACTTTATTTACAAGATAATGTTATTAGGGTGTTTTCATAAGTGCCTACGCCAAATGTTATTTGGTATGAATTAGAAAAACTCCACATAAATACCTATTTAGTAGGAAATATTTATAAAAAACATTGAATGTTCACTTTTTGGATGAAACCCAGTAGTTCGGTAATATAAGACATAGATGAATATAAATACATTATGATATATTTATCCAATATAAATGTAACTACTAATGATGAATATAGAGAAAATATCCATCTAATTTATTTAGATAATTCTTACAAGGCCTTATAAGTGACCAATATGTGTGTCTATGCCTAATTAACCCATGAATAGGATATGTTTACCCTTATCTCCAGACAATTAAATTCTAAAGATTCAATTAAAGGGGAGTCTGAGAGCTTGTTTACCATGGGTAGACTAAAGGGTAAAGTTAAAATGAAATAGTTTAATAAATATAAAATATTTAAAACTAAAGTACCTATAACTATATCAAATTCTTTGGAAATTAAAAATTATATTGTGTAAATCATTATCCCACTAATCATGAAGGTAGGAAACATAAAAATGAACATGAATCTAAACATCCCAAAAACTGATCCCTTTTAGTAGATTCTAGTAATGAAACATCAAAAATGTTATATGGGTCCAACATTTATCTTAATAAATATTGGGTCCTTCACTCATGATTTATCCTTTCACATGAATCATTTCACATATTCATTCTTACAATTAGCTAAAAGGGTAGAAAGAGATTTCCTCACAGTGAATGATAAGATATGTAAGGTATATAGAATTGGTTTTGTTTTAATATAACTAGAGGAATAATTCCATCATCACATTGATTGATGTTGGTTTGGTTCCCAAAATTAATAAATACATGATTTAATTATGAGTTTTAGACCAAAATTGGTTTACTTTTAGGTATAAAATAGGTTTCCTAAAAAACATCAAAGTCTCTATGACAATCATTAATGGTTTTCTAAATATTGGTTTCTATGTTTTGAATAGAAGGTCACATTAAAGATTGTTAAGAAGTATATATACCCTAAATTCTAATAACACCATTCCATGGAATATGATATTGTGGATTCTATGCTCCGAGAGATTATAAGAAATAAAAATAAATAGATATTGAGTTACATAAGAACATTTAACCATGCATTTTATGAAGATTCTATGATGGGAAAGGCTATGATATTAACCATTAATATGTCAGAATATAAAGATATAATCCGCTTAGAATACATCCAGTCTCACTTATAAGGAAAATCTTGGACTACCTCTCATGGTGGGGGTTATAATTTTTTTACCATTATAGAATAATTCTCAAGAAATTTCTCGATTTATATTCTGAAAAATAAATATGATTATATTAAAACCATTAAACCATGGAAAATATTAATTAAAAACAAAGTTGGGAGAAAAATTATAACCATGATAATAAATAATGGATTACAGTTCCTATCCACAATTTTTTTTAATTCTATGAATATGAGGTATTAAAAGATACTAAAAAAATAGGGGAACTCTTATAAAAAATGGTCTTATAGAGAAAATAATGATAATTATTTTAGAATGATACTAAATATTGATTGAATTCTTGGGTATATATAAATATTTTTGGACATAGGATTATAGCATTGTATTCTATCTCATTAATTTATTTCATTCCTCAACTAATCAATTTAAATCCCTAGAATATTTGTGTAATGATTATAAACCCTCTTATAACTACTTAAGAATATTTAGTTTTACATGTTATGACCACATTAAAACTGATATGCTAGAACCTGATGCCCTTAAATTGATTTTTTAGGGTGTCCTAACAGTATTAAGGGATACAATATTTGGGTTAATAAATTCAATTACAAAAAATTCATCATATTTATGGATGTGATGATACATCCGTCTTCTTATCCTATACCTAAGGGTGATACATTTCAGAGAAATGGTCCATCCTTATAATGGCCTGATGATACATAACCACTACATCATTTTGAGGGTCTGATCTATACCACTCCATTGAATCCAAATCCTATTATACAAGCTAAATAAATCTCTAGTTCTAGATAAAATTTTGCATCCATACCTCGTCCAACAATAGAGACTACCAATTGTCCCGATATAGAGTTAAGAATGTTTTTAGACCTCTTTCTTGGTAAAGTCAATTTTATATGGATTCATTTTCATTTCATGTTACCAAATATCTAGCTGATTATAATCCTCAAAACTATATGAAATCCTCAAATGACATGGAATCCAATTTTTTGGCCAGTTCCATGATTGATGAATATCATTAAATAAGAAAAAATATCCCTTGGTATATATAAATAATCCACCTCATTCTAAAATTATTAGTTGTAAGTTGATTTACCAAAGAAAATAAGATAACACAAAGGGATGTAAAATTTTGTATAATTAATTGTTAGTTGGTAGGGGATTCCTTTAAAGATCTGTCATTGACTATTCTAAAAAATCTTCTATTTTAAAGAAGTATTATATTAGATTACTTATTTATTTTTCTGAGTTTAGTAACCTATACATTGAAAAATTATATTCTAAAACTATTTTTCATAATGGTTATTTAAAGGATTAATTTCTCATAAAACCTCTTGATGGTTATTGTAATGAATTATTTTTTAAAAAGGTTTTCCTTTTGAATAAATTTCCATATGGTTTAAAAATACTCCATGAAATGGTAAATACAATTTGATATTTTTATGGTTGATGACCAATTTTATAAAGAGTTGATATGAAGTTTATTGTCTTTTTCAAATCAAATAAAAATTTAATTCTTTATTTTTTGTTCTATGTTGATGATATGCAAATTATTTACAAAAACATTCATCTCATTATTTCTATAATTTCTCAATTAAAATAAATTTTTTAAATTAGATACTTATGCGATGATAAAAAAATATATGGTGTTGACATGGTTAGGGATAGACCAAATAAACTACTTTATCTATCTCATCATGATTCTATTTTAATGATTATTAAGATAAAATTGTTCAAATATCTCAAACCAATTAATGAACATCTTGGAAGGAACATTAAATTTTCATTGACATAATAACCCATTCTTTATGATGATATTTTGTTTATATCTAAAATACGATATGTTTATTTTATTTGATGAAACATGTATATCATGATATACACATGTCATGACATTCCCTTTACAATCTTCACCCCATGCTGGTTTATAGACACACACGGGAAGCCACATTATCAAGCCTTGAAATGTATTCTTTGATATTTTTTTGTCTGTTAATCTATCATTAAGTTATTGTAAATATATGGATACTAATAAAATTATTTTTGGATATTTATATTCTGAAAATGTTGAGAGTATTTAAACTAGAAAATCGGTGACCAGTTATATTTTCAATAATTGTGGATGCCCCATTTCCTGGAAGTGATACTTGTAGTCTTTGGTTTCCCATTGAACCATGAAATCAGTGTATATTTCTTTAACTGATTATTAAAATGAAAATTATGATTTTCATTATTCACCTCATTTATCAAAAAACATACTACTCTATGAGAAATTATATCATATAGACATTTGGCAACATGTTATTAGAGATTTTGTAGAATCGGGAATCATTTGTGCCAAAAAGATACACACCTATGATAACATAGATGATATTTTGACTAAATCCATTAAATATTATAAATTTTAATGTGTATATATAGGATTAATTTTTTCCTATTATAAAACAACATGTGAAATATCCTCACCATGTTCATTTAAAAGTGGGGGAGATTTTGGAATTAAGGTATTCATTTATTTTTTCATATTAAATATTATTTTTTTAATTTTATTCTTACATTTTTATTAGATATTAACATCACGAATTCTTGAAATTTTGGTATTATATTTATTTAAGATTATCCATTTTCTATTTAGCCTCTTGCATGTTCTTCGGGATTTTGTTTTAGGCCATTCCCTTCATCTGTCATGTTTCCCACAACTATGTTGACTAGTTGATCAATAAGGGATCATTTCATTATCATTGACCCATTATACCACCTTATGGATATAAAAATACAACTTTTCCTATTATCAGAGTGCATTTAGTGTTGTTTTTTATGGCATGTCCTCTTCTCACCCTATGATTAGATGTGACGATTGTAACTTTAATGTGTTTTAGGAGAAATTTATGACCACTTTCTTCTTTGTTACTTCTTCATTAATTTTTTTCATCTATATCACCATTGTGGTTTGATTGAGTTATTGTTCTGGATATATAACCCTAATCAAGTGATTTAAATTCATAATTGATATGTCTTTGTTCTATAGGATCATTATGAAACAGTGTTGGAGTACCACTTTGGGCAGAGCATCAGTGATAGTCTCCTTCAAAATAGAGGACATGAGTATTAGTACCCATGTGAATAAGATCTAGTAGTGGGATGTAAAATTATGGAAACTTAGATCCAGAGAGATTATGATGAGTCAGCACAGTTTTTTGGTGAATAATCAAAGAGATCAGGATAAATAGACCTCTTAGAACCTGATACTATAATTTCACTACATTTTTTCTTTAATTATCATTTTTAGTAGCTGTATATTTATTCATTTCTTAGAATTTATTTATTCTTCTAAGATATAAATTAATTTCAATATGTATCATGAATAAAATGTGTGTGTGGGTGGTGATATTTCCATGAATGTTGGTTCAAAATGATCATAATCAAGTAAAACCATGTTTAAAAAACTAATTATTTACTTATTTAATCTTAACTGTTTACTTTCTGATTTTTTCAAATTCTATTTGTGTATCCATAGTTCATTCCTTAGGATTTGTGTAATCTTCTGTGTTGTTAGTGCACCCTTACCACTAATAGTTGATCAATAGATGTCATATTATTTTTTATTCCTCTAATAATATTTATTGATATTCTTGAGTGTGTTCATATAGTAATTCTAAGAAAAGGCCCCCCATTTTACTATTTTCCTTCTTGGAACCTGTCACCAACCCCTTTCTTAAAAAAGATCATCATTGAGTTATGGTGGCTCAACCTTTCATCAGTCAGGAATGGCTAGGTGGGTTGGGATGTTAAACCCCCTGGTACTGCAAATATTTTCCCCTTGGATTCTTATTCATCTTTTTCTTCAAAAATTTTTTATTAGAGGATTTGATACCATCCAAGAAACAATTCCCTATCTTTCTAGAATTGCCACTTATTTTTTTAGTAGATCATGCCCATGTTTCCTCCCATGTAATTGAGTATATTCTCATACTGATAATCAATCTATGTTGTGGAATTCACTCCCATCGGAGACTGATTACCTTTCACCATTCTCAAAATCAATCAATAATGATATCTTCATCCCACCATACTACTAGATAGTCTCATGAAAATATAATAAAACAAAATTACAAAAATATTTATATTTTTTCTACATATAATGTAAAATTTGGGCATATATTATTTAATCTATTTTAATGAATATGTATATTTATATATTATTAATTAATAAAAGTTGAAAGAAAATTAAAGATATATGCTGAATTTATTTAATGATTTCTTACTTATAAAAGTGTTTCCCTTAAATTATTCTAATTTTTTATTTAAAAAATAAATTCATTTTTATAAAGTAATAAATATATATTCTAGTTAACGTTTCTAAACAAAACTAAATTATATTAAACATAGAATGATATAATAAAAAATTCAATTAACCTATATAAAAATAATTATTTTTTATTTTCATTTATGAATTGAATATAAAATTTATAAATTCACTATTTCTAGTTAATATAATAATTTAACTCGATGTATCATTTTTACGAAAATTTCATTAATTCTTGATATAAATACAATATTAAAAATGATATACTAGATTTAGTAATTACTACATTTAAGTAGGGTATAATGGTTGAATACTACCGTATTCAAAACTAAAATTATAAACATGAAGAAAATTAGAATATTATTTAAAATTGATTGAATCATCTGTAAAAAAATTTAATAATAATTGATTTTATGAAAATAGATTGTATGTAATATTATTATAATATAGATATATAGAAACATGCTCAAATACATAATTGTATAATGTTTAAAATAATTATTTATATAATATATTAAAATCAGTAATGGGAAATAAATTGTTTCTTATCTCTATCCATTTTAAATAAATAAAAAACGATGAATCAATAACTGAATTTTTACATTCTACATCGGGGATTATAAAATTTATTTCCCTTATCTAATTAGTTTAAGGGACCAAGAATTTATTAAGGTTTCCACATTCTAGAGTCTGCTCCAAAATTCTCCATTGAAATAGAGAGGTAATATAGGGGTGATAAATTTCCCAAAAATAAAACATTTCGTATACCTTAACTTATTTAATTTCTATAATGGAACATAGATTACTACAAATTCCACTATATTCAATGATACACTATATCAACACTAAAAAATATTGATAAATGGGTAACTATAACACCCCGACTTAGAATCCTAGAGATGGTGCCTTATTACATAGCATTGGTATGATCACAAGGGATCAAATCCCGAATGATTGATCATTTTAGTATCCTTTGATGTAATAGATACATGCAGATGTTTTAAATTACATTATGAAATGAAAAAATAACAAAATTGTGTCCCCATTTGAACACACTCATATCCTTTAGCCTCTTTTTACAGGTCAACCATAATATACTTCTTCGCTTCCTGTGAAAAAATTAAACATAAGAAAAGGGTGAGCTCAGATGGTGAGTAAGGTTAATATTATAGCACAAACATTCATAAATAAGCACAAAAATTTATGAAAATGTATAAGACAAAAACATAATGCTTTAAAACATAAACTTTAGCATAATATGGAAATGATAAATCAAATTATTACATTTACTTATTCACATGAATATTCTACAAGTCGAATAATCACATGTAATATCAATAGATAATTTAATAATGATGGAATGCATGATGTCGGACATCATAACCACATAATCAAGGCCTCGTTCAAAGACTACAGAAAATATTTTTTCATGGCCTTATGCCAAGACACTGTTTTGTATTATTATACCTCTTGATGCATCGAGGAGTTATAGCGGTCTGAACCCGTCACTTACTTAGTCCAATGCATTCGTCATAGGAAAATGTTGAAACATAACGTAAACATTCATATGAAAACCAGTATCATAAATGTCAATACATTAACTATAAACCATTAATAGTATAAAAGTAGCACATCCATATTCAAACATATCACAACACATTCAATACAATATGAAATATTGAATTAAATCAAATCAACCTCAATCAAGAATAATATCTAGTATAGGATGTTGACATTAGTGAAAATGATCAAAAAAAAATTTGAGAGAAATATCATTTTTTAATGAAATAATTTAAGAGTATAATAATTTATAAATTAATACATATAAAAATATATTTTTTAATCAATGTTTTCCATTCCTCTATGACACTTTTGAAAGGAATTAACATATTAAAACATTCATGTCTATATACATTAATTTGTAACTCAATTTTCAATACATGGACACTAATGGGTAGGTTTAGAAGAATAAATATTTAAAACAATTAAAATCATGATTTAGTTGAATATTACCTAAAAAATAATGATTTTAAAAACTTTTTCATGAAATATGTACATAGATGATAAATATTTCATAGTAAATACATACACATAAACAATCTCGGATAATAATGAGATTGAGGAATTAACCCTTACCTTGTACTTTTACTTAGTAGAGGGTATGTTAAACTCTTTTATAATAGTTAAATCATAGATATTAAATTATAAAAGAACCACATACATAAATATGATATCATATATGATCTTCTAATATTACTTTGATTATAATATTTCAAAATTATCATTGTTTTGGGTGTTAACTGTTTCATTTTCCCTTATTTGATTTGTTATGTAAGTTGTGTTTGTTAATGATATGATGTATTTGATTAATATCCAAAATGATATTAAGTTCCTAAAAAATATTTTTAATCATTAAATGAATATTATTCTTGAATGGTTACGATGGGGAATAAATCTCATCGCGTTCATGGAGACTGTAATCCGTACGTACGCATGAGCTACAATTTCATTCTATTGATGGTGAAATCATATTTAATCAAATGATATATAATATATAAATAATAATTAATATGTTATATCTATTATTTATAACATTTATACTCATTATTATACCCATCCAAATAACGAAGCGTTTAATAAAAAACTTCACCACAACGTGGATACGGTATGTCGTACATACGCATGTATGGTGACTTGTCATTCATATAATAGATATAATAATGAATATGGTTATAAAATACTTATTATTAAATTATAGTTTTTATATGTTAATAGATTTATTATTTTGGTATTATAACAATAATGAAAGAGGATGTGGAAGAAGAAAAGAACATTGAAAGAGGTATAGAAATTATTACCTCTTCTTCGAGTGTTTCCTTTTGATTTGATCGAAAGGTATCCATAGGATGGTATTATGAACAAAATAAGGCCTATAGGTCGAATTTATGGTAGTAGGAAGGATATTTGAGTAGGGTTTGGCCAAGCCAAGTGGATTTTCAGGTGTGAACTTAAGATAAGGGAATTTGACCTTCTATAAGATAGGTGAGGGTCATTTTAGGGAAAGCTTGAATTATTATTTTGTTATACAATCAGTTTCAATTTGTAATAAATAAAAATGTATATATTTAGAGGATTATATTGGTATGGGTTGGAAAACTCTCTACTGATATTTTTTGACAAGTTTACGTCACCATTTTGACCTCATCTCTTTTATTTAACTTTATGTTAAATAGTTGATATTCACCATGTCTCCTTGTATTTTTATATTATATGGTTATAAACCTATTATAAAATGGCAAGAGAACCTAAATTGGTTCATTAATGACATATATAACCTGTTTTAATTCCTTTCCCCGAAAATTTATATTTTTTGGTATATTACACCATTTAATAAAATAGTATTTGTTTTAAAAACGCATTTTTGTCAATCTTGACACTATTTAGTATTTTTTTTAAGTCATCGGAAATTTATTATGTTGAAAAAAATACAATGAATCAACCCTAAAATGTCATATTCACCAATAAAGTTCATGGATGTCATAAAAACATTCGAATTATATTTATTTTAATATTTATAATATCATTTATTTGATTTTTATCATTAATAAGAAAAATATTGCATCTTTATTGTGTGAAAATTTAATATATGTATTTTATTTCTAAAATTTATAAATAAAAATCCATGATTTAGGAAACCCTTTTATATTTTTAATTAATATTTATAGTCTAATTTATCTAATTTATAACCCCAAAATTAAAAATTATTTAGTTATATTATATTGAGTTTAACTCTTTAAACTCTTCTTTTAATAAAATATAATAATTATGAAAATATAATTCAAGTGGATAAAAAAGTCTCATATTTTGTGATAATGTTGATTTGGGTCAAAATACACTAATCTAATAGAATTATGACATGTGTTACTGTAATTATAAAATCATTTTTACCTTTAATTACGCTATTTATATTTAACGGTGGTAAATAGAATTCAAAAGTTACTATTAAATATAAATTAATTTCATCCTATTGAACCACATTTTACTCATTTAGTTCAACTGTGTCTCTCAGATTTTTGAAATTCAATTCATATAAGTGGCCAAATTATGTTTTATGCAAATTTGTAAATGTTCCTTGTAGGTGGGTAAAAGACGTTAAAAAAGATCAATAAAATTTATATGTCTAATCATATTATAAAATGACTTCAATGAAATAAATTGGACTAATATAGGTATTATTTATCTATTTTTACTTTCAAAAAAAATATAATAATAATAATTTTTATTTTAAAAAAAATTCATTTTTAAACCAAAACGGAGTGTTTTTCACTATTCATCAAAAATGGAATGTTTTTAGACAAATACCAAAAATTCACATGAATAAAATTTGGATATTTAAATTTCATAATGGATGTCTATTTTACGAAATTTAATACATTGATGTTTTATTAATTAATTTATAATTAATTCCAATTGCCAAAACCAAAAATCGGGTTTTTAAGAAGTAAAAACTATCAAAAGAATGACATGTGTTTATGTCCAATTTAAATGTGAAATTAGATCCAATGACCTAAAATATATAAAATGCTAAAAAGTAGAATAAAATTATACTTTAAAACAACTCAAATGATTAATTTAACACTATAAATTATATCTATTAAAAATGTTGTTTTTAATTAAAATTTAGTATTTTTGACTATTCATCAAAATATCAAATTAATCAGAAAAGTATGAAAAGATTACCCAAACTAAATTTTGTTGTCTAGATTATAAAGATGAATTTAATTTCATTAAACTGAATATATAAAAGTGTCAAATATTGGATATAAAATTGTTTTCCATTAAACGTCGAAAAAAGTGCATTTTTTTAAAAATAATTCTTTTATCTGAAAAATTGAATTCGGCTTTATATTATGTCTAAAAAACACAAAATATTTATTTTAAAATTATTTAATATATATATATAATTAAAAATGAGGTTAATACTATTCATAATATCTTTTTAAATGGCTAGTTTTTTAGGTTGGGATGATCCTGAACTTGGTGTTGTGTGTTGCATAAGATATTAAATTACATTAAAAAGATACCATACTATAAAATATTTGGGTGTAACATTCTCCCCTCATTCAATAAATTTTGTCCCCACAATTTGAAATTTTTTCTTCACAAATAAAAGTTTGAAAATAAATAATTTCATGGTGGAAAACCCACATAAGAAATAGGGTCAATTAAATTTATTCTTAATAAGAGAGAAGTGGAATTGAAATAATCACCACCAAATTATTATTTTTAATAAAACAAAATTATTGGAAATTAAAGAAACAGAATTGGAGAAAAATATAAATATTTATAAGGAATAAATGAGGTCATCAATCAAAAACAAGTGAACAATAAATGGATAATTGAGGGCCTCAAAGCCATAAATCTACGATGATTAAACATATCAATGGTTCAACAAAATATAAGGTATTAGGATGACACATTTTTGGTTTTAAGATCATTTTACTAAAGTTGAAGAATTAATTTCATCATGTAATAAGAAAAAAATACATGACAGGTGGAGTTAAATTCTTAAACTAATTTCTACAACAAACTAATCTTTTACTCTAAAATATAATAGAACTCAAAAATAATCTATTTATCCTAATAGTACATGGTTTCAAAAATATGAATTTATAATTTATCAATCAGATTATTTAAATAAAATTTACAAACCAGTATGTCACATAAGCTAGAGGTAGTTGATGCACCCTTGTTGCCCTTTGGTTACAGGTTCAAGTATCATGTGTCGGACGCGATGGGTTGTCACCCAACCTTTGGGATACCCTTTTTATAAAAAAAATCCAAAAAACAATAATAATAAATGTTTTAAACATAAACTATAGTATCAAATGTCCAACATAAAAAATTTAAACCATTAGACTTATCCAAAATACATGTGTCCAAACTCATAGTCGAAAAATTTATAAAGAAGGTCGACATAACTTAATGAAGATCTCTTATTACCACATAATAACATGTGAGTACCATCATCATGTATTCTATTAAAACAAGGTAATACCCTGAATAACCATAAAACCTTGTTGATTATATTAATTCTCTCTTATTCCTTATAGAATACTAGCTACATTGTTTATATCCAAAAAAAATTTAAACTCCAACAATAATGGACTATACAGATCATTAATCAGTTTCAAGGTAGTCCAGATTATCCAATATAATTCATCCAAATAAATCATATCTTATTTCCAAATCACTACCTCATTATCAAGACCGTATTAAGGGTTATCTTTCCTTCAACCATGTATTTTCCACAATGTTTTACTAAATATTGAGTCACTTTTCTTTTTTACTATGTAATCACATATCCATAATGAAATAGTACTACAGTACAATCCTTATTTATTTCCATAATTCATATAACTTTTACAGTATTGATACAACACTAAAATGACATAATTCATTGATAAAAATAAATGAAAATTAATTATTCATCTTCATATGCGGTATTATTGTAACATGATTATTAACCAATATTATTCTTTATGATTTACTCTGATTATTGGGACATTTATTCACATAGTGTCCCAACTCTTTGTAGATGATGAATTGAACATTTGAAACCTTTTTCTTACCCTTGAAATCATGTACTTGGTGTCCTTTTAATACAAACTAACAAACTACAATTCCCTTCAATAATTTACCAAGATTATTCTTTCCACAATTCTCAAATACAGTAAAATCCTTATTTCCCATCTCCCCTTTATATATCTTTCCCTCTACCATCCTTTTCATCACTGGATTCCCTTTGAAGCAATAGGTCTCCGAGAATTATTTAATTATATTATTGAAACATGATACTATTTATCCATATGATTAGAATACATGGGAGACTATTTCATTACTAAATTTTGGTTTAAGACTGAAAGATATGATCTTTCTTACTCTTTGGATAATTCATATTTCAAGAGTTCTCATTCCTTCTACTGGCAAACATTTCTAAACAATTCCTTTCACTATGTCAGTATTTGTATCACAATGCATAATTCCAAACATGTAAAATACATAACCTAAATTTAAATAGTATTGGATATAATCCATAATCATAAAAATGTTTTTTAGAAGTATTATTTATAAATAATTCTTAATGTTTTGTAAAGAAAAAGTGAATTATCCTAATCATATCCCCCGGGAGTTTCAATACCAACAGTGTATCAAGGCATGTTGTTGGGTTCAGGGATACCCTGAGTCAAGACCAAAACATCTTTTTGGATTTTTCAATCCAAGTTACATCTATTCTAGAGCCACCTCTACTTGTTTTTATCCAGAAAGGTATTTATTTCTTAGAAAACCTACATAATATTTACAAAAAAAATATTTTTGGATTTAATTATATATAAATCCTCAATGACTATCATAGGTAAATGTTCTCTAATTAGAGTTTATCTAAATATTGTTTCCTAGGTTTTTAAAAAACTTCCTCGGATACCAACTATAATTCCCTGACCCAGAATCCCAGAGTCGTTCCATGATTATAGAAAAATGGCATGATCACAAGGGATCAATTCTTGAAATACTGATCAGTTTAGTAGCCGTAGAAGTACTAGATACATACATATGTTTTACATTAAATTATGAAATCGAAAAACAAAAAGATTGTGCCCCCTTTTGAAGACACTCATATCCTTTTGCTTATTCCATCAGGTCAATCATAATATACTTCATCACATCTAGGGAAACAAAAGTGGTGAGATTTGATTCTTGGTCAGGGTAACAATATAAAAAATAATTTCATATATAAGCCTTAAAATTAAAATAAATGAATAAGACTACACAATTAGACTTTTAAACAAAAAATTTAGAATAATATTGAAATGATAAATCAAATGATTCCATTTACTTATTCACATGGATATTATACAAGTAGAATAATCACATGTAATAATAATATATTATTTCATAATGATGGAATGCATAATGTAGGACATCATAACCCCATAATAAATTTCTCGTTCTAAGAATACAAATATTATTTTGTCAAGGACTTGTACCAAGACACTAGTTTGCCTCATGAGACCTACTGATGCATTGAGGAGCTATTGTATGGCTCCACCTGTCACATACTAAGTCCAATTCATTCCTCACATGAAAATATTGATACATAACATAAACATTCGTATTAGTACTACCATAATAAATCTCAATACTTTAACTATAAACAATGAATGATATAAACTTATAACATCCACAGTCAAACATATCATAACTCATTCAATAAAAATTGGATGATTGAAATATAATAAATCAACCTTAATCGAGAATAATATCCAGTAAAGGATGTTGACACAGTCAAAAATGATTTGTAACAATATTTTAGAGAAATATTCCTTTTTCATGAAATAATTTAAAAGTCACACAATTTATAAATGAAGACATTTTAAAAGATATTTTTGAATCAAAGTGTCCCATAACACTTTTAATCTTTTGAAATGAATTAACATTGTAAAACATTTATTTCTTTATAAATAAATCTCAAGACCATTTTGAAAACATTGAAATTAATGAGAAACATTTAGAAGATTAAATAATTAAAACATTTAAATGATGTTTTAGTTAAAGAGGCCCATAAAAATAATCCCATTGTGAACTATTTTATGAAACATGGACATGGATGATAATTATGTTCTGGTGAATACATACACATAAACAATCTGTGATAATAATGAGATTGAGGAATTAACCCTTACCTTGTACTTTTCTTTAGTAGAGGGTATGTTAAACTCCTTTATTATAGTTAAATCTTAGACATTAAATTATACAAGAACCGCATACATAAATATGATGTCATATATGATCTTATATTAATTCTTTGTTAATAGTATTTCAGAAGTATCATTGTTTCGGGTGTTAATTGATTCGTTTTATTTTATATGATATGTACAGTAATTAATGTATTTTATGTATAGGGTTTATTTGGTTCATATCTAGAAATATATTATGTTCTTAAACATTATTTTTTACTATAAAAGGAAAATTATTCTTGAATGGTTAAAATAGATAATGAATCTCATCTCTTTCATGGAGATTGTAATCTGTAAGTATGCACTAGAAACTATATCATTCTATTGATGGTGAAATAATATGTAATTGGATGGTATATCATATATAACGAATATTTAATATGTTATATATATTATTTAAATCAGCTATACTCATTATTATACCCATCCAAATAATTAAGTGTTGAATAACAAACTACACCATGACGTGTGGATGGTAAGCCGTAGGTACGCACGTATGGTGACTTGTCATTCCTAGAATGGATAGAATAATGAATATGTTTGTAATGTTTTTATAATAACATAATTGTAAGTATAAGGTACTGTAGTTATTATTTTGCAATGGAAACATCAATGAAAGAGGAAGTGGAAGAAGAAAAAACATTGAATGAGGTGGTGAAATTATTACATCTTCTTCAAGTGTTTCTTTTTTATATGATCAAAATGGATTTTTAGGTTGTGTTTATAATCAATGTAAGGCCCCTAGGTAGAATTTATGTTTTATTGGAGGATAATTTCGTAGGTTTTGGAAATGAAAAATGAATTTGGAGGTGTGAAAATAAGACCATGAGGAATACCCTTTTATAAGAGAGGTGAGGGTCATTTTAGGAAATGAATGAAATATTAATATATTATACAATGATTTACAGTTTCTAATGTATAAAAATGGATTTATTTAAGAATAAATGGTGGTTAGGGGTATAAAAACTCTCAAAAAAAATTGTTTTAGGCATCTTTAGGACACCATTTTAACATTACCTTTCAGATTTAACTGTTGGTTGACTAGTTTAACATTTACCATTTCTCCTTGTAATTTTAAATTATATAGATAATAAACATACTATAAAATTTTAAGAGAACCAAAAGTGGTTAATTAATGAAATATATAACCATATCTAAGTCTTTTTCTCGAATATTAGATTTTTTTGGAATATTATATCATTTAATAAAATAAAATTTGTTTTAAAAACTAATTTATGTCAATTTTCAAACTATTTAGTATTTAGTTTTTCTAAAATTCATAAAAAATTGATTAATTCGAAAATAATACATTGAATAAACCCTAACATGTCATTTTACCCTATAAATTTTGAGTATGACCTCAAAACCATTAAATTTGTTTTATTATAATATTTAAAATATCATTTTTTTATTTTTTTTCATTAATAAGGAAAATACTACAACATTATTGTGACATAAAGGCATATATTTATATTATGTCTAAAAATTATAAATAAAATACCATGATGTATAAAATATTTTTAGTTTTATAATTAATATATATAGTCTAATTTATCTTATGTATAAACCCATATTAAAATGGATTAGTTATATAAATTTGAATTTATCACTTTAAACTCTCTTCATTAAATAAAATATAATAAATGTCTTAATCTGATCAAATGGAATAAGAAAGGATCATAACATTTTCCTATGGTTTATTTTGGTTGAAATAAACTTATCTAGTAGAATTAGGACATGTGTTATGGTAATTATAATATCATTTTTACCATTATTTACACTATTTATTTTTAACTGTGGTAAATACAATTCAATAGTTACTGTTCCACGAAAATTATTTCCATCATATTAAACCACATTTTACATAGTGATTTCAACAATTTATCTTGTATTTTTGAAATTAAATTCACTTAAGTGATAAAGTTATTTTTTATGCTAATTTGGAAATTATCATAGAAAGTTGGTAAAAGAAGTTGAAAAGGTTCAATAAAATTTTATGTGATTAATATTATTATAAAAAGTATAAAATGAATTAAAATGGAGTAATATAGGTATAATGTATTTATTATTACATTAAAATAAATTTAAATAGAAATATTATATATTTAAATAAAATATATATTTTAAACCATAACACAATGTTTTTCAGTATTCATCAAAAATGGAACATTTTCATAAAAAAACCAAAAAATCACACTAAGATAATTTCGATATTAAAAATTCATAAATGATTTCAATTTTACAAAATTTAAAAAATATATGTTGCATTAATTAATTTAAAATTAATTCTTTTTGTCAAAACCAGAAAGTATGTTTTAAGAAGTAAAAACTATCAAAATATTGACATGTGATTATGTCCAATTTAAATGTCAAATTATATCCAATGTACTTAATTATATTAAAAGATAAAAATTTATTCTAATGAAACATTAAATCCAATCAAATGTATAATTTAACACAGTAACATATTTCAATTAAAAAATTGGTTTTTAATTAAAATTCAGTATTTTTCACTATTCATGAAAATATGAAATTTATCAGAAAAGTACCAAAATATTAACCAAAATAAATTTTTATATACCTCTTCTAAAAAAGAATTTAATTTCATTAAATTGAATATATAAAAGTATCAAATATTATTTTTAAAATGGTTCTCCATAAAAAGGTGGAAAACTGAATTTTTTGAAGAATACTTCTTTTATCTAAAAAATTGATGTTTTCCTTATATTATGTCTAAGAAAAGATATTAATGTTAAAATATTATATTATATATATATATAATTCAAAATGTGGTTAATACTATTTATAACTGCATTTTAAATGACTAGTTTTATAGGTCGTGATGTGCCTGAACACGATGTTACGTGTAGCGCAAGCTGTTGAATTACATTATAGAGATAACATACTATGAAATATTGAGGGTGTTATAGTAACTTGTATCAATGTTAGAATAATATATATAATGGAAACTAGTTTTCAATTCTAAAAAATGTGATAAAAAGTTCCCTTCATGAATGATTTATTTAGAATTAATAAACAGATACATTTATCATTTAGTTTTTGGGGTTAATAATGGATTAAATATATTTGCAACATGTAAGTGCTAATAAAGGCTTCTATAAATAAAATATTTTATATATTCATATTTATATATTGTTAAATATGATTTAGAATCGACTGGAGATTAAATGATATAAACTTACACTCTTTATTCGTGATAAAAAAAATTATAATGGCTGTGCATTTATTAATGATTGTAAAAGACTTGATAACTATTATGTTAATTAGCTCTTTTTCATCTAGGATAAAGGGTGGTCTTTATTTGAGAACTTTTAGAGATGATGGAAGTTATATTTTATATAAAATATTATATCATTAAAAATAATATATTATTATATAAATATATTTATATTGATGTAAATATAATATATTTTTTAAAATATGGTTTACATGAGACTGTATATGCATTTAAATTTAAAGTCTATCGTCGCGGCTGAGTGTTTCCCTACCAGGGTTTTCCTAAAGCCAGTGTCTCCTTCCTCGGAGTTCTGGTTCTGCGGCGACGGTTCATTCGGATCTTTCCCCTGGTTTCGCCTCCTCTAGTTCAGGATTGGCGGTGTCTTCTATAATTGTAGTGTTTTCCTGTTCTGTGTCCACGTTGGAGCTATGGATCTACGACATTTTGCGCCTAGTTTGATACCCTTCTCTATGCCGCTCCTCAACCCTCTACGGTGAATTCACTGCTTCTATCTGCCTCCGGGAGTCTCTGCATGTTCCTGGAACCACCCCTTGGGCCTCAGAGGTACTCGACCATTATTCTCCGTTCGTTTTCATCTCCTAGGGCAGTTCTGGCCTACCAGGGGACCTTGCAGTCCTTCCCGATGCCGTCATCCCCGTCGGTATCAGATCTGTGAGGGGGAGGACGGTTCCAGATCACAATCATCCCAAGAATAACCTTCACTAAGGATCTGAGAGTTCTATGTATCGATACCATCATCAGCTTCTGTGGAACTCATAACCCTATCTGCTTCTGTCTCACCTTTTGACCCATGCGCTCTCTGTTCATGGCTTCCCTTTCACTTTTGGCCTTTGTTCCTACTTCGTGAAGATTGGGGACTGATTGGGGGCAGGTTTCAAATTCCAGGCTAGTGTGAAGTTTATGTCGATCTGGGGTTTGATCCACACAGCACCCTTTATGTTGGTTCCCCGTGTTTGAGCGCTCTTGAAGAGGTGGATCAACGAAGCACCTTCTGCGAAGAGGTCGATTCACGATGAGTTTTATTTGCGAAGCACCGGCCGCAAAGGGTCACAACGTTTGTGTGTTTGTGGTGTTATTGCTTCACGTAGCACCTACTAAAAAGGGCTGAGGCACTGTGTGCGTGATGTTTACGGTTTGAGAAGTGAGTTCTCGTTGAGGCCGATTCACAAAACTCCTGTTGCGAATGTTGGAGGAGTTGCGATATTTCCCGGTGGCTAGTTCGTGAAGTTATTACCGAAATGCACCATGGCGTTGTTTTCTCGTGAAAACATGTGGCGTGGTGAAGCCACGAAGGCCTGTCGTGGAGAGTTTCTCCGCGAAGACTGGTGAGAGCGTGAATCGGGTCTTCGGTGTCACCAGTTTTATGGTATTATTGATTGAAAAGGCTAGGGAGGCTGTCTCAGGTGGGGGGACCGCATGAGGGGCCGAGATAAGGTATCAGGTCCAAAGACCCTTTTGCTGGACCGAGTCTTTTAAGTGAGGGTAGTTTGGGATCCGCAAGGGTGCCGACCCTTTAGGAGGATAGTGCATTCATCCTTTGACTTTGCACTATTGAATCCGACTTAGTTAATCAATGGAAGAGGCTATCCCTAACAGACAAATAAAAAGCGGCGATCAAGGCACAAAGAAATGAAGACCCACTTTTGGAAAAACGCATGTATCTACTCATAGTAGGAAAGTTGATTTAAAACATTTCAGTTAATCAGGGGGCACTCAAAAACACTCTCCAGTCTATCTAGAAACTTGATGCAGGAGTGATATTTGGGAGGTGGGGACTAATATCATCATCATCGAATTTTTTAAAGAGAGAGATAGGGAAAAAATCTTGTGTGGAAGACCATGGCCCTTCGATAATCAACTCCTCCTCATGGAACAATTCAATGAGGGATATGATATCAAGTGCGTGAATTCAACCCACTCCCCCTTCTGGATACGAGTTAAAGGAATCCCCTTCCATGCTAGAACATAACACATAATGAAGGCAATTGGGGACATTCTAGGACACTTTCTTGAATGGGATGGCTCAGACCCAATACAATGGGGCCCCGAGGTTCAGATCAAGGCGAAAATTGAGGTGTTAGAGCCCCTAATGAGGATAATGTTCCTGAAAATCGAAGACACCAACACCTGGATATCATTCGAATTTGAGAAACTCCTATTGTTCTACTTTTTTTCTGGTCATCTTGGACACCAGGAAAGAACATGTACCACAAAACCTAAGAGTGGGTCAGGTGAAATCACCCTCCAATATGGCCCTTAAGGACCGTGACCATCTCACGTTGGCACATACCTATCAGGTAGAACCTACAAATGGACAATCCATTATGCTAGGACCTCAATATTTTTCTAACGCTGACTATCCCACTCAGAGAGAAGCTGGAGTCCATCCTAACCACTGGAAGGACAATACTCGACCATCCATAAGGTCGGTGATGAGGCAAAAAGAACCACCAAGGCAATGCTCAATGCCAATGTTGATGCACTTCGAGCCACCAGATCCGGATCCGGATCCACAATCGTCCGTAATTGATAAAACACAAATGGAGGCCCATGGAATGGAATGAAATCCAATGCTGAGCACAATCACCCGTCACACGTTGAAAAGGGTGCAACGTGGAGGAAGTGATGGTCACGCGGAAGACCCTATCCTCGGGGTCAGGAAACGACAAACTGTATCACGCCAATCGGGGTGGAATCCAACCAAAAGTTGGAAAATGACATGTGGAGAAACGCATCTGGAGTAACCAAAGGCGGCGGCACCTGAGACATAGCCTCTCTTAGAGAAATGATTTTGTTATGCTGGAATTTGCGTGGGCTTGGCAACCCATGAACGGTTCACATGATTCAGGTAAATTGTGCTCAATGTCGCCCCGATACGGTTTTCCCGTCCAAAACCATACTAGAAAACAAGGACACCAATGGTATTTATTTGATGTTTGGATTCCAATGCTGTTTCCTAGTTCCCAAACAAGGCCATTCTGGGGGCCTCTGTCTCATTTGGAAGGAAAACATTGACATTAAAATTTTGACTTTCTCCATGCACCACATGGCTGCGACTATTCAAACCGACTTGCACTGAACCTGGGACTTTGTGGGATTATATGTCTTGCCATCCCTTTCTGATAATGGGAATTCATGGGACCTTATATGCAAGATACGACATGATTTACCTATCCATATTATTTTTGGAGGTGATTTCAATGAGATCATGTTCCATAAGGAAAAGAGAGGGGGATGTTTTCGACACTCAGCCTCGATGTCTAACTTCAAAGACACAGTCACTAAGGAGAAACTAGTTGATATGGGGTTCACAGGTAATCCTTTTACTTGTTTCTGTGTCAATACTGAAGGTAGTCGCATCGCTGAGCGTCATGATAGATTTCTGGGTTCTACTGATTGGATCAATCTGTTCAACATGTTTCATGTTGGCCACATGGCCCATAACTGTTCGGATCACTACCCAATTCTCATTGACTATTTTCAAGGTGAACAAAATCAACAACTCAGCAGACTCTTCAGATTTGAGAGCATCTAGAAAAAAGACCAGGAATTTGAAGAGGTGGTCTGATCAAGTTGGAACAGTTCCAATGACGATGTTGGCCTCAATCTCTAACAGGTTGCTTCCAGGCTGAGATCGTGGGGAAACAAGAAATTCCACCAACCTTATAGGCATTGTGATTTCCATGAAACGAAGTTCACAACTTACTCAGGAAACCCCCATCCAATGGAAACATCACCAGGATTGTAACGGCCCGAAATTTTGAATAAATCTTTTTTCCTAATCTCATGTGTTATTTTATGTTTTATTTGATAAACATGATTATAATTAAAATGAGACCATTGGGTTCTGACTGTTATATGACCATCAGTTAATATGACCGTTATGAACAAAATGTTTTGATTATTGTCTCTAAATACAAGTAATCTTGGTTAATTATTATAGAAAGAAGATTCAATGGCCTCACCTAGTAGTCTTGGACCGATCGAAGCCCATCTAACAGAACTTGGGAAGGAGGTAGCACCATTGGGCTTTTCTATGGACCAAACCCAAGCCGAACTTCATCGTGTGAAGCTAGAACGGAATCGCCTTCGCGAGAAGTTCAAACTGATTGAAATTACTACTCGGGCAATGTTGGTCAAGCCTCCCTCGGACTCTCTCACCTTAGCACACCTTACACTTAGGTCCTATGCTGGTGTGATAAGAGGATATGTAAGAAGACCGTAACTGCCTTGTGTAATCCTTTGTTTTAAATAAAAATTGGGATTTCTTCTTATGATGATGTTTATGAATTTTCAAATGATCGGATAAATATAGTGTACATATTTTTTATGAATTTTAGAAAAAGGATATTTTAAAAATGTTTATGTAAACCTTAAATAATTAAAAATGTGTAATGATTTTCAAAAAATGGTCTTCTACAATTATGTTCAGTACAAAATTTGGAGTCTAATAAGATCAACTTGATTTTTTATGAATAGTAAATTATGAATAGTGATTTTATGATTAGGATTAGTAATATGACCAAATGGATTAGTAATCTCACTTAAAGAAAGTTTTAAAATAATCTAGGCACCTTGATTAAGTAATTTGATTCAATAAAATGGTTAAATAACGGTTTTATAAATTATTATTCAAGTATTATTTTTTTCGGGTGAATAGTGTTTTTTAATTAAAAGTTAAATTAAAAATATTTAGAAAATTATTTTTATAAAATAGATTTCATTTTTGAACTAAGAGAACCGATATTATGCTATGGTAATTTTTGGGGTTTTTTTTTCTGAAAAAATGAATTTTCGGTGAATCGTGTATTTATTTAAAAATAAAATTAAAAATATTTAGAAAATTATTTTTATAAAATGGAGTTCATTTTTTAAATCATAGCATTGATATTTGGTTAGTGTGAAACTTTGGGATTTTTCTGAGAAAGTTGAATTTTCAGTGAATAGTAAAAATACAGTTTTAGGGTTTGAGTATGTTTAATGACATCATAACTGTGTCATAGTGATGTCATGAGATATTTTAAGGGTTGGCCGGCCAAGGGTGATGAATTATTGTTTTGGGGGCCCCATGTGGCCTAACTCCATGGTAAATTCCAAGGGAGAGCACATGGGTTTGAGAAAAGCACATGTGAGGTGTCCCTTGGCCATTAATGCCTTGTCCCCTCACTTTCCCTATAAATACCAAGCCCTCCCCTCATCCATTCGACTCCCCACTCTTCCCCAACAAAGTTCTGGTCTCATTACCTCCCAAGGAGTCCTCCCAAGGTGCCCCAAGCCCTCAAGGTCCCAACCTTTGAGGTTTAAGAGTTACATTTTAAGGTAAGGGATCCGACCCCTCTCTTTCTTTTCAAGTGATATCTTTTATGTCATTCCTTTTATGCTCCATGTTCTTATGTTGGAGGATGTTCTTTTATAATCCTCTTACTGCCCTTTTTATGTTCATATAATGAGAGATCCCCTCTTACTCTCATTATTTCGTTTTATGAAGTTTTAAGTGGCGTCGTTAGGCTGCCGAATTTTTAAGGGATTCTTTCACCCTTCTCTTTTTCAAAGTTCAACTTTCATGTCAAGTCTTTCAAGTTCCTTTTTTTTATGTTGGGGTATGATCTCTAAATTTATCATACTGATCTTTTATGGTCATATGATGAGAGACCCCATTTGATCTCTTCAATACAGTATTTTGACGTTTTAAGTGGCGCCGTTAGGCTGCCGAATTTTTAAGTGGTTCTTCACCATTCTCATTTTGAAGTTCTACTTTCATGTCAATTCTTTCAAGTTCCTTTATATTATGTTGGGGTATGATCTCTATATCTATCATACTGGACTCTTATTTTCATATTATGAGAGACCCTATTTGACCTTGTCAATTCAATTTTGTTGAAGTTTAAGTGACGCCGTTAGGCTGCCTAATTTTTAAGGGATTCTTTCACCCTTCTCATTTTTCAAGTTCGATTTTCATGTCAAGTATTTCAAGTTCCTTTTTATTATGTTGGGGTATGATCTCTATATCTATCATAATAATTTATTATCATCATATGATGAGAGACCCTATTTGATCTTTTCAATTCTTTTTTATTGAAGTTTAAGTGACGCCGTTAGGCTGCCGAATTTTCATAAGAGAAATCTAATTTTTGTCTTCCTTCCATGTTTTTCATTTCAAATGGTATGTCCTTAAAATTTCATTACCATGTCCATATATCCTTCTTATTCTGTTCCCTTACTGTTTTATGGATCATTTATGAGTGGGTGACCCATGTCCCCTCTCTTTTCAATGTTTTCTAAAACCTTGTAACATAGCCGTTATGCTGCAAAATTTTCGTCTCAAAATACCTCCCTCTTTTCTCAAAATTATTTTATGTTATAAAGTGAATACTCAATGCTCTTATTTCTACAAGGGTATTCACATATATATCAAAATGTTCTATTTTAAATTCTGGGATTTACATACATGAGACCCGCTTTCCCTTCCGTGGGTTTAAAGTGCCGTAAAGATCATGTCTTTAAAGCAGTTTTTAAAACGTTATGATTATGAAATGAAACCCATTTATTTTTTGCTATGTTGGTTATTTATGAAATGTTTGATGATGATATATGTGGCTCACATGATAATAAAGACAAATTTAAGGGTGCGCCCTGATAGCGCTCCAATGCATTGGGTAATGATGTAACCACTAGGGATTACAATTTTCACGATACCTTGGTGAATAACCTTGGTAATTTTCAAATGACACCTTGGGGATGGACCTTGGTGATATGTTCATGATTGTCTATATTAAATTATGTATCCACATCTTCATGTTATGAAAAAGTTTTATTTTTATTATGATATGCCTCATGATTTCATTTTCATGCCTTAAAGTTATTTTCACGACTTTATTGATATATCTCAAGTTCACATGTAAAATGTTTCTCTTGTTTCCCTTACTGGGCCTTCTGCTCACCCTTTCTTTTTATGTATGTCCCCAGGTTATGAGATGCAGTAATGAACATAGTATGAACATAAGGAGAATCCTTTCAAGTGTTTAAGAAGAATGTTTTTTTTGTTTCATGTTTTAAGTTCCTGGTTTCCAAGACACTAAACCTTAACGATCCTCGGTTTTGTAAAATGTAATGAAAGTTTATGTGATAAAAAGGCGGGATGCTATAGTTGGTATCAAAGGATGGTTTAGTTATTTGTGGAAATTAGGATATGAAAACTTTAGGAATAAGCCTATAGAAAAGTTTATATATAGGAAATCTTCATGGTATTTTGGTGAGTATTGGGTAATGGGTTGCCAAGCAAATACATCCCTGTCTGGATACGAGCAGGTAGAGGTGGCTCTGGCACAGATGTACATAGGGGTAAAACCCGAAAACACCGCTTCGAGCTAGACTCGAACGGGAACTGGTACACGACAACCGGCCTTGCTGCACTCTTGGTTACGACACTCCCGGGGGATATGCTTTGGTAAATTCATAAGCTTAGTATGAACCATTATTAAAGGAACACGGATAAAACAAAATAAAGATTCACATAAGAATATATGATCATGGATAACCTAGATGGGAACCTAGGGGATCACATGTTAGGGTATACTTTTCAACTACAAGTTATCCTTATATGCTTTAAGTTTCTTTTCATGATTATTGGCTGAGTATTTAAGCCCCTATTTATAGTTTCTTTTCTTTGTTAATGGTGGGAAATGGAAGAACATGTCCCAACAACCAATGTGATAGGAAATGCTACGATTGCCGTATTAATATGACAGAGATGATTAGGGGATTAAAAGATGATTATTATTTTGGAAGACGTTCACTATTTTGAGGACCCTATATGATCGAGGTAAATAGATTACTACGGTATTTTCATTGAGGAGTAAGGTTGACTTATATTTTGAAGAATCAATGAACTTAAGGTGGACTTATAGTAATTTAGGTTACTCATGGGAATGATTAACCTATCTTGGGTAAAATATGTTTAGGTTAGCTACATTTGTTATAGGATGTTAGGTGTGGTTGATGTTGTTTGGAGATGAACAATGAAGTTTATTTTGGAAGACTATGTTATCAAATCCCTCTTGTATTTGGGTTTCAATCTTAGTTTGGTTTATTTTGAGGAATTTTAAGGACCGTTATTTATGGGATGGTCTATGATGAACTTTGGGTAGTACCATGGAACTTTGAATATTTAAAAATAGTTTCCCTTCCTATGGGATTCTTTCTTTTTGAAGAGTTGTTTTACCTTACCCTTTCTATTTTGGGATAATGTTTAAAGATAAAAGAAATAGATAGTTAATCTTTTGTGGATTATGTGATTCTCTAGAAGATGATTCTTGTGTTTTGATGAGACCAAGTAGTTTCGAATGCTCATAGTTTGGAGAAATGATTAGTTTTGGGTAGAAAATTATTAAAGGATGAAACTCTACATGAAGGTAGATATATTTCCTTATGTTTTTGTTCTATGTTGTAAATAAATTCCTCAAAGTTATGAAAAGGAACGTAAAACAAAAACGTTGTTGGTTTACGTTTCCTACTAGGTAATCAAAGACCGCTTGCACACATAATAATTTTGGGATTTTCTGGTGGTTAACTTCCTCCTAATCGTGTTTTCTATCAATCTCCTTTAGGACGTGACCCTTTGTTTTCTCCTCCATGTCCATGTTTCCTACATGGAATCCCAGTATGAGTAAACTCGGGTGGCCTTTGTACTCCCTTTTCTTTCTTTTAAAGTAATGGCGTCACCGACTCTTTTTCCGATGTGGGACTTTCAATGAAATTTCAAAACCCAATTTTTAAAATTGCGAGGACGCAATTTCTTAAGGGGGGAAGATTGTAACGGCCCGAAATTTTGAATAAATCTTGTTTCCTAATCTCATGTGTTATTTTATGTTTTATTTGATAAACATGATTATAATTAAAATGAGACCATTGGGTTCTGATTGTTATATGACCATCAGTTAATATGACCGTTATGAACAAAATGTTTTGATTATTGTCTCTAAATACAAGTAATCTTGGTTAATTATTATAGAAAGAAGATTCGATGGCCTCATATAGTAGTATTGGACCGATCGAAGCCCATCTAATAGAACTTGGGAAGGAGGTAGCACCATTGGGCTTTTCTCTGGACCAAACCCAAGCCGAACTTCATCGCGTGAAGCTAGAACGGAATCGCCTTCGCGAGAAGTTCAAACTGATTGAAATTACTACTCGGGCAATGTTGGCCGAGCCTCCCTCTGACTCTCTCACCTTACCACACCTTACACTTAGGTCCTATGCTGGTGTGATAAGAGGCAATGTAAGAAGACCGTAACTGCCTTGTGTAATCCTTTGTTTTAAATAAAAATTGGGATTTCTTCTTATGATGATGTTTATGAATTTTCAAATGACCGGATAAATATAGTGTACATATTTTTTTATGAATTTTAGAAAAAGGATATTTTAAAAATGTTTATGTAAACCTTAAATAATTAAAAATGTGTAATGATTTTCAAAAAATGGTCTTCTACAATTATGTTCAGTACAAAATTTGGAGTCTAATAAGATCAACTTGATTTTTGATGAATAGTAAATTATGAATAGTGATTTTATGATTAGGATTAGTAATATGACCAAATGGATTAGTAATCTCACTTAAAGAAAGTTTTAAAATAATCTAGGCACCTTGATTAAGTAATTTGATTCAATAAAATGGTTAAATAACGGTTTTTTAAATTATTATTCAAGTATTAGTTTTTTCGGATGAATAGTGTTTTTTAATTAAAAGTTAAATTAAAAATATTTAGAAAATTATTTTTATAAAATAGATTTCATTTTTGAACTAAGAGCACCGATATTATGCTATGGTAATTTTTGGGGGTTTTTTTCTGAAAAAAATGAATTTTCGGTGAATAGTGTATTTATTTAAAAATAAAATTAAAAATATTTAGAAAATTATTTTTATAAAATGGAGTTCATTTTTTAAATCATAGCATTGATATTTGGTTAGTGTGAAACTTTGGGATTTTTCTGAGAAAGTTAAATTTTCAGTGAATAGTAAAAATACAGTTTTAGGGTTTCAGTATGTTTAATGAAATCATAACTGTGTCATAGTGATGTCATGAGATATTTTAAGGGTTGGCCGGCCAAGGGTGATGAATTATTGTTTTGGGGGCCCCATGTGGCCTAACTCCATGGTAAATTCCAAGGGAGAGCACATGGGTTTGAGAAAAGCACATGTGAGGTGTCCCTTGGACATTAATGTCTTGTCCCCTCACTTTCCCTATAAATACCAAGCCCTCCCCTCATCCATTCGACTCCCCACTCTTCCCCAACAAAGTTCTGGTCTCATTACCTCCCAAGGAGTCCTCCCAAGGTGCCCCAAGCCCTCAAGGTCCCAACCTTTGAGGTTTAAGAGTTACATTTTAAGGTAAGGGATCCGACCCCTCTCTTTCTTTTCAAGTGATATCTTTTATGTCATTCCTTTTATGCTCCATGTTCTTATGTTGGAGGATGTTCTTTTATACTCCTCTTACTGCCCTTTTTATTTTCATATAATGAGAGATCCCCTCTTACTCTCATTATTTTTTTTTATGAAGTTTTAAGTGGCGTCGTTAGGCTGCCGAATTTTTAAGGGATTCTTTCACCCTTCTCTTTTTCAAAGTTCTACTTTCATGTCAAGTCTTTCAAGTTCCTTTTTATTATGTTGGGGTATGATCTCTAAATTTATCATACTGATATTTTATGATCATATGATGAGAGACCCCATTTGATCTCTTCAATACAGTATTTTGAAGTTTTAAGTGGCGCCGTTAGACTGCCGAATTTTTAAGTGGTTCTTCACCATTCTCATTTTGAAGTTCTACTTTCATGTCAATTCTTTCAAGTTACTTTCTATTATGTTGGGGTATGATCTCTATATCTATCATACAGGACTCTTATTTTCATATGATGAGAGACCCTATTTGACCTTGTCAATTCAATTTTGTTGAAGTTTAAGTGACACCGTTAGGCTGCCTAATTTTTAAGGGATTCTTTCACCCTTCTCATTTTTCAAGTTCGATTTTCATGTCAAGTATTTCAAGTTCTTTTTTATTATGTTGGGGTATGATCTCTATATCTATCATACTGATCTCTTATGATCATATTATGAGAGACCCTATTTGATCTTGTCAATTCTTTTTTATTGAAGTTTAAGTGACGCCGTTAGGCTGCCGAATTTTCATAAGAGAAATCTAATTTTTGTCTTCCTTCCATGTTTTTCATTTCAAATGGTATGTCCTTAAAATTTCATTACCATGTCCATATATCCTTCTTATTCTATTCCCTTACTGTTTTATGGATCATTTATGAGTGGGTGACCCATGTCCCCTCTCTTTTCAATGTTTTCTAAAACCTTGTAACATAGCCGTTATGCTGTAGAATTTTCGTCTCAAAATACCTCCCTCTTTTCTCAGAATTATTTTATGTTATAAAGTGAATACTCAAAGCTCTTATTTCTACAAGGGTATTCAAATATATATCAAAATGTTCTATTTTAAATTCTGGGATTTACATACATGAGACCCGCTTTCCCTTCCGTGGGTTTAAAGTGCCGTAAAGATCATGTCTTTAAAGCAGTTTTTAAAACGTTATGATTATGAAATGAAACCCATTTATTTTATTCTATGTGGGTTATTTATGAAATGTTTGATGATGATATATGTGGCTCACATGATAATAAACGCAAATTTAAGGGTGCGCCCTGATAGCGCTCCAATGCATTGGGTAATGATGTAACCACTAGGGATTACAATTTTCACGATACCTTGGTGAATAACCTTGGTAATTTTCAAATGACACCTTGGGGATGGACCTTGGTGATATGTTCATGATTGTCTATGTTAAAGGATGTAGCCACATCTTCAAGTTATGAAAAAGTTTTATTTTTATTATGATATGCCTCATGATTTCATTTTCATGCCTTAAAGTAATTTTCACGACTTTATTGATATATCTCAAGTTCACATGTAAAATGTTTCTCTTGTTTCCATTACTGGACCTTCTGCTCACCCTTTCTTTTGATGTATGTCCCCAGGTTATGAGATGCAGTAATGAACATAGGATGAACATAAGGAGAAGCCTTTCAAGTGTTTAAGAAGAATGTTTTTTTGTTTCATGTTTTAAGTTCCTGGTTTCCAAGACACTAAACCTTAACGATCCTCGGTTTTGTAAAATGTAATGAAAGTTTATGTGATAAAAAGGCGGGATGCTATAAGGATTGGTTCCACTCAAAGAGAGATGGACGGGTCCCTTCGTGTTAAGGAAATATTTTGGGCTATGCAGGCACGTGACACCCATATTAAAGAGGGTGACACTAATACAAGGTATTTCCACCTGAAACAATCTTCTAGGCGTCAGAAAAACTCTACCAGGAGCCTTTCATGACATGATGGAGGCAATGTTTCTGAAACCTATGGCATTCACGATGCTTTGGTAGGATATTTCCCGAACCTTTTCTCCTTAGGAACACCTTTCATGTCTGCTGAAGTGGAAGAATCCATCAGACTTGTGATCACCGAGGAGATTAATCGGAAGATTACAAAAGCTGTGACGAATGATGAGATACACCTGGATTTGAATCATATCCACCCCACAAAGGCCCCGAGACCGGATGGTTTTAACGCCCTATTTTTTAAACAATAATGGCACATTATCAGTCCTGACATCTGCAAAATGATAAAAAAACATCTGGGTGGGGTATACAGGCATTTCCTTCCTCAATGAAACGGTCCATGTCCTCATCCCCAAAATCATGAAACCTCAGGAGATCCCTGATTTTTGACCTATCAACCTTTTCATTTTCTCTTATAAGATATTCTAATAAATCCTTGTCAATCGGCTGCGTCCATGGATTCCAGATATTATCTCGGAAAACCAGAGTGCCATCATGGCCAAGCGGTTGATTACTGATAATGAAACTATGGCCCATGAAGTGTTCCACTCTATGAGAATGTGCTCCACTAAAAAAAGAGGAACAATGGCCTGGAAACTGGATATTACCAAAGCCTATGATAATGTGGAATGGAAGTTCCTTTGAGGTGTGATGCTGAAAATGGGCTTCTGCACTAAATGGATAGAAATTTTCACACACTACATCTCTACCGTCTCCTTCAGAATCAAGGTTAAATGGGAGCTTTCCAGAGGATTCTCCCCAACCAGAGGCCTGCACGAGGGAGATCCTCTGTCCCCTTTTCTCTTCATTTTGGTGGCTTATGTATTCTATAAACTTATTTCTAGGTCTTTGTCCTCTATTTATATTCATGGTGAAAACTAAATCCATGAGAGCACAGAAGTGTCAAATCTCTTCTTCACCGATGGATGCCTCCTTTTCTCTAGAGCCACAATTAATTACTGTCGGGTGATCAGCCAAGCGATCTAGCAATATGAGCAGGTGTCTAGAAAGTCTGTCAATCATGGAAAATCGGAAATCTCCTTCAGTATAGGGGAGCCTCCATCCAAGAGAGCTGCGTTTTGTGCATCTATAGGCATCCATTTGGTCAATAAGCACTAGAAGTATCTCAGACTCCCTAAGTAGATTGGTCGGTCCAAAAAAAATATTTGAAGCTCTAGTGGACAAGATTGAGAAAAAAATTAAAGGATGGACCCTAAAAATCATCTCCAATGATGGAAAAGGAACCCTCATTAATGTTGTCATTAATTCTATCCCCAACTACTTTATGTTGATGTTTAAGCTCTCAGTGGCCATCATCAACCTGATCCATTCACATAGTTCCAACTTCTGGTGGTGGAAAAATGAGGGAATAAATTGACCCCATTGGTTGGCCTGGGAGAAACTCTGCAAACCCAAGTCGGAGGGAGGGATGGGATTCCAGAATCCTCAACAGTTCAATGACGCACAGCTGGACAAGAAAGGATGGTGCATTCTAAACCATCCATCATCATTATGTACACGGGTACTCTGTGCCAAGTACTATCCCCACATGGACTTTTGTGGTTCCTTTCTTGGACCCCACCCCAGTTTCCTATGGAGATGTATTTGGGGGGCCCAAAATCTCTTGAAAAAAGCGATGGGCTGGAGGATTGGAAATGACACATCTATCAACATCTGGACTGATCCATGGATTATAGATACAGATGGTTTGAGGGCCGCATCCCCTACCCAATTATGTCTTGAAGATTCCACTATTAACTGCCTATTTTCAGACCAGGGCATGGGATGGTGTGTGAAAAAGTTCCAGGAATGGTTTAATGAAGGAGACCAAACAATTATTCTGAACATCCCATGGGTCCCTAATGTAGGCCCCGACCATTTTTTTGGACCAATGATTCTTCAAGAGAGTACAAGGTGGGATCCGGGTACATACTATATCTCGCCATTCACTCTAGTGACCATGATGAGAGACCATGGAAAGCATTGTGGAAGCTCAATACCACCCAAAAATACACCAATTTTGGTGGTAGGTGTGCACGGGAACCCTCCCTACGATGAGCCTCCTTGTTTACCGACATATGGCCAGTGCTGAATCCTACCCTTTCTGCTTGAATATTCTTGAAACTCCTTGGCACACCATCATTCACTACCCGGGAGCAAAGGAAATTTGGAATAAATGGGACCCGACTTTGGATGCTTAACTGAACATTGCCTCTAAACTCTCCGATCTTCTGATGCATTGGTGTTCCTATCTTTCATCATCTAATTCAAGATCTCATTGCACCATGGCCTAGATGATTTGGTTTTGGCGTAACAACTCAGTTTTCCACCATGTTCATCATCCTCTCGAGTTCTGGATTGAATCATCCACTTCATGGATTTAGGGATGGAAGGACCGTAAAGGACACTTTATTCTAGGCGTTACCCCCTCATGTTCCCCTCATTGGACCCCCCCCCCCAAAGAAGGGAGTCTTAACCATAGTGTGGACACTTCTCTCTCCAAGGATGGGCCTTTTGCTCTTGGCCTCCTGGCTCAAAATCATCTGGGGTAGATCATTGCAGCAAAATATGAAGCACATCATGCCTTCTGAGAACCTGCAGTTGCTGAGGCCTATGACATACATGCATGGATGATGCTCATTGTGGAACGTGGATGGGCTAATATCATCATAGAGTCTGACTTCCTATCTATTATCAATGCTATTAACCACAATAACACCGGACTCCAGGACTTTGGATTCATTGTCAGGAGAATCTGCTCGATGGACCAAGGCTTCCCTTGCTACACCATATCCTTTACCAAAAGGGAATGAAACAATGCATCCTATCAGCTGGTGGCCTCAGGCCCCTTCGATGTCAACCATCTATGGATGGACAACTTCCCTTCATGGCTCTTCTTATGTACGACTACTGATATTTTTCATTAATATTATCTTTCCTTATTTCCCAAAAAAAGATATGCAACTACATTTAAGATGTTTGATATTTTTTGAAAAATGGATTATAAAATAATTAAAAATTCATATTAATTAATAATTAACTAATTACTGTTGAGTAATTTTCATTTATTAAAAATTATATGAGATAAAAATTAATAAATTAATGAATGATCTAGGATATGTTGAAATCATGACATGAATTTAAAATGAGTATAAGTTATGATTAGGATGTCCATTGGGGATCTACCATATATTAAATCTCAGTGATCCAATGATGTTATCCGCTAGAAATATAATATGGTTTGTTCTTTTTTTCAATCATCATTATAAGATCATAAAGTTTTCAAGGAAATGAATCCTACAATTCATGAAAACAAAAATATTTAATGTGGCATCGATTCCTAGTGTTTTTAAAATTATTGGTTCCAAAAAATGGACAGTGTAGAAAAGTATTTTTGGAAATGTAACTTTTTTACAAGATATAAGGACGTTTGGAAACTTTATCTCAAGGAAATATTTTGGGCTACTACATCAAAAATGGTAGAGTTGAAAAGTACATGTTAGATATGAATGTGTGAGGAAGATGAGGTTGTGTGGAAAAATATTACCTGCTAATGCGATGTCAAAAGGGGTTTTGTATGCTCAGAAAGATTCTTATGTGCACCGATGAAGAGATGTCGGAAACATTCATGTAGGGTTTTCGAGGCCTATAAATAGGTGTCTATGCCCTTAAATGACGTAAGAATTTTCCAATTAATATCTAGATGCTCTAACGCATTAAAATTTTCCCCAGGAATGACTTGTAAAGACTTATTCCAGTGCGCAAGATTTGCATTTAGTCTAAAAAGACCAGGTGAACCCTATGGTATAGTATCAAGAAATATTAGGGAAGCATGAAAGTCATTTTGCGTGAAAATTCTAAAATATTTCACACAAAAGAATGATGTTGTGTGAAAATGCAATGGTGAGCTTCTCATTGTCTTTTGATATCAGGTTTATTCGATCACAACATCCATGTACATATTTTCAGAACATCGATGCAATAAGTTTTTCATGTTGTACAGATTTGAAAACTTCAGTTCCACTGTTTTTAAGAGACCTTCAAGGTGATAAGCTATGTATTACTTCTCCCAGTGTAGTAAGCCGGGGGGAGTCGATAGACGTGATCCTACGGATGTAGTGAGATATCCCTAGACCTTTATAATGGTAGTGTTCCTGGAATAGAGTGATTGTGTTTGAAATTTTAGTAATCCAAAACTAGTGAAGAATAGCGGACTTTGGTATAACTAACAACGTGTCAGTGTATGCTCCTTGCACCAAACCTTTGTGGTGAACCAAGTAAAAATTACTCTATCATCTCTTTGAATGTGGTAGTTTTTTTTCTTCTCTTTCGCATCAAATAGGTTTACCAGTTTCCAACCAATGTGGGAAAAATATCCATCAGGTCAAAAGAAAAAGTTGACACCCTGATTCATCACTCCCCTCTTAGGGAGTTATCCGGTCTTTCAAGTGGTATCAGAGCCATGTTTCAGGTGTTAAATCATCCCCTTTATTAATGTCACGAATAATTGAGTAAATGACAGGGGTTTCCCCTTATTTTAAGAAATAATCTTTTAGATATGGAATAATAGGGTGAGATCACGTATAATATATATTTGAATTGGTGTTATTCATTTTTTAAAAACAATGAATACTTGTAAATGATCCAGAATGCCAGTCGATGAATGATAAATATATGATGATTCATGAGGTAGATTCTAAAGTACACAATGCTCTCACCATGACACTTTTTGATTAGATATATCTAAAGGTGACGAGATGTACTTTAGAAAAGTCTATGTTTGAAAAATTGGACAATATTTATTAAGGGACAACAATGTTAGGGAAGTGAAACTATAAGTCCTACACAATCGGTTTGATGACCTAAAATGAATCCTGATATGAATGAAGATTCTTTATTCAGTCATATTACTGAGGTAGTCGAAACAATTCAAGGGATTTAGGGAGAAATAAAAGACCCAAATATTATAAAGAAGATTTTTAGAAGACATTCACCTCTTTAAAACCATAATGTGTCATCCCTTGAGGAAATGTATCTATCTAAAATTTCTCTAGATGATATTTTGAGTAGTCTAGTGGAACAATAAATGAGTGTAATTCCAAAATATACAACAGAACATGTTGGAAAGAAAATGCAATTCAAATCCATGGATGAACTAAAAATTTTCAGAAGATATTGATGATGAATATTATTGGTACGGATAAATTCATTCTATCATTCCAAAGAATTTCAAGAAGGGAAAAGGTAAATTTGAAGGTAAGTTACCTATTTCTAGTTTTAGTTGTGGTAGAGTTGGGAACATTGAATCTCAATACACAATAATGATTGATGATGAAGAAATAGAAGTCACTGATATGATGGAGACTCTGAAATGATTTTCCAATAAGTGGGAGTTCATGTCTTGTAAGAAATTATAGAGAAATTTTTTTTTTCTGAAGAAGAATGTTATTATAGTGAATACATTGATGAAGGTTAACTAAAATTTAATTCTAGATCCCATTCATCAATGATGGTTATCGATGAACAGAAAAAACTTTTGGGAGATAAAACTGCATATAGTTTTTTGATCACTAATTTCAATCTCATGTTGTAACATAGAAGTCATTTTAGTATTATTGATAATCTATTCATGAGTTGTAAAAAGTGTAAAGAATTTGTGGATGAATCATCAAAATATTCTGATAATCATGAAGATGAAATTGAACAGTTGGAAGTATTTAATGTACAGTAAAAAACCGTTGAATGATGAGAAGATTCTGTGGAACAAAAGATTAGAATTAAATAATAAGAGTAGTTCATCAACAAACTCATCTCTAGACTGAAATATAAGTCCAATACTATCGAGGTTCTGGAAGAAGAATGTGTTACTCTTAGTAGTAAACTTAAAAGTGAGTCAATTTCAAAAGAAACAAAGAAGAAAATACAGTTTTGAAGATTCAAAGATGCATACTTTATATAGAGAGATATGCATGGTTATAATGGAGTTGAAAAGATTTTGAATTATCAATGACCTTCATGGATGGGAAACACTGGAAGAAGTTGTGATGTCGAAGCTTCATATGCAGCAAATAATATTGGCTAGAATAAAGCCATACTGAAAGTTTCTCATGTTGGAATGTCACTTGATGTAATGAAAAATAAACCCAAAATTCAATATAAAAGAAGAACATAAAACTATCCTCAGGTATCTTGAAATGATAAACATACAAAAAAATTCTAATGAAGGTAACATGTGGAGGAATCTAAATGAGTAGTCATTTCCACTCATGAAATGTCAATTTTGTGGCTATATGCGCCATACCAAGTCATATTGTGATGAGGTAGAATGAAATTTGAATGGGGAAGAGATAGGACCTCAAAAAAGGAGAAAAATGTCATATCCTACTTCTTCAAGATGAAATGATTTTTATTAATATTTTTTTTATTATTCAAAATTTGGAAAAAATGTTATTCATTGCATGCAGAGGAATGATAGGATAAATTCCTACAATTCTCATAAACACATAAAAACTCCACAACTAGATATTGTGGCTATTTCAAACAATTTCTCTACTTTGGAATTAGATTACAAATATAAAGAACCCATGCATGTGGAAAATGGGTTTGAATGTCCATACCTATCCTTCACTCATTCTAATGTTTTGTGGAAGGAATATATGAAAAATAAAAAATCTAACCTTGTAAAAGTAAATCTCAATGATACAAATAACATCATTACATGGATTCTTCATAGTGGGTTCCCATACTATATTATGGGAAATGCAGACCTAATAATGAATGTCAAGAAAATGGTTGATGGAATATTAATATTCATTAATGATGGTTCTTTTAAGATCAAAGGTAGTGTAATTACTAAAATGGCCAATGGTGAGCTAAAGAAAAATGATGTTTTTTACATGGAATGGTTACATCATTATCTCTTAAGTGTAATTAAGCTCTATGATGCATGACTTATAGTAAATTTCTATCAAAAAGGATGAACTATAAATGGAATTAATGTTAATTCTTTCATGAAAGGACCTACAATAGATGGAACCATGTATCATGTTGATAGTAATGAAAACATTTGATACATGATAGTTGAGAAGAAAACAATATATGGAATTGGATATTGGGTAATGATAATGAAAAATCCATAGAAATTATATATATAATGAATATTGTCAATGATATTCCAAATCATAAGCGTTAAAGGGAAATGACATGTGATGTTTGCATGCAAGGAATGTTGGTGTGTAATTCATATTGGTCAACAAAGAAAGGGGAATTAAATATTCTTGATCTCATCCATATAGATGTTTTTTTCCTGATAAATGTTGTCATAACTCATGAGGAATGGTACTTTTTCCTCTACATAGATGATTACAATATATTGGAATGAGTTATGGTTATACATAGAAAACCAAAAGTGGTTTATTGCATGAAAACTTATCGTCAAATTGACGAAAATGATACTAGAAAGATAATCAATATCATGTGGTCTAACAATGGAGGATAATATAGATCCATTGAGTTTGAAATCTTCCTGGAGAAACATGAAATTCAATATCAGGTTCTAGCTGTGAGAACCCCACAGTAAAATGGAGTTGATGAGTGCTGGGATTGATAGGTGAATAGTATGGATAGAACTCTACTAATTTAGGGTCATATCTATTACCATTATAGGAAATAGGACATTGTATATGTGATATATATTCAACTTTGAACAAGGATTAATGAAGGTGGAACTAAGATATCATATGAATTGTGTCACGAAAGGAAGCCCTCTATGAATTATTTCTGCATTTTCAGAAATAAATATTTTATCAGAAACAAAGAAGGAAATCAACACAAGTATGGGTATGTGCTATATGATGGAATATTCCTTATATATTCAATGAATATATAATACTAAAAATTCATCAATAATAATCTTGGATAAATTTTTAAATGTATCAATGAAAATATCATCTATGTTAAAAAATTCCTAAAGGAATTATTATGTTGACAAAACAAAAGATGAGGAAGATTGTGAACATGGAATAGATCCAAATACAGAAGTAAAGGAAGGCGTAAAAAACACTCTTGAGTCAAAATAGGATGTTGACTCTGAATAATAATCAAAATAATTATGGATGGATGGATGGAATTCTACAGAACCACAATAGAGAAATAGAAGAGTATAGATTGATCAATCCAACAACATTAGGGATTGGACTACACCCACAGAAACAAGTAGAAAGTGGAATAATTAACAATATGAATTTATATCAGTTGTGGAACCATTGTCATTTTAAGAAGGTATAAATGATTAATCATGGGATAGAGCCATGAATAAGTGTTAGATTAGATTAAAAAAACCAAAAAATAGATTTATTCAAGAGAATTGAGGGTCAAAATGTTATTGGTACAAAGTGTATTTTTATGAATAAATTCGATGACCATGGTAAAATGATCTGAAATAAGGTGTGGTTAGTTTATAAAGGGTATTCAAAAATTGAATTCATCAATGTTGAAGAAACATATTCTACGGTGGCTAGACTAGAGTCAATCAATATATTTCATTCCAGGGTGATTGAAAGAGGATATTAAATATATCAAATTTATGTCAAGAAAACATTTTTGAATTGTGTTCTTGAATAATATGTATACATTTGAGAACCATTGGGTTTCTTACTTAGAAATTATGAAATGAAAGTTTATAGTTTAATGAAATTACTCTATGGTCTGAAGTAGGAACCATGGTTGTGGTACTCCCAACTAGATTCTTATCTGGAAAAATCATGAATTCAAATGAGGAGGATTTGATCACAGTCTCTATGTGATGAAATATAAGAATGATCAGTGCATTATACTGGTATATGTTGATGATATTATCTTTGATGGAAACATATAGATATTAGTGGATGAATTTTCCAATCACATGAAGTTATAATTTGAAATTTCTATGATTGGTGAACTAATATACTTCTTTGGATTGAAACTAATTTAGAGGAATGACTGTACATTTATTTCTCATGAAAATTATTCCAGAGAGTTGTTGAAGAAGTTTAATATACATGACTCCAAACCAATGATGACTAAAATTGTAGTTGGAACTAAATTGGGAAAGCATGATGGTGCGACATCTAAAGATCCCAAAATGTACACAAGAATAACTGGAAGATTACTATACTTGAAAATGAAGCAGCCATATATTTCTATTTCCATATGATTAGTGGCCTGTTTCAGAGTAATACAATTGAATAACATATGGAGGAAGTGAAAAGAATCATAAGTTACATTCAAGTCACTCACAATTATGGATTATACGTCTCAACTAGAAGAGAAAGTGAACTATCAGAGTTTTCTCACGTTGAATGGGATAGAGATGTTATGGAAATAAAGTCAACATGTGGTGGATCATTTGTTATTGGAAATAAGTGTGTAGGTTGGATATTTAAGAAATAGGAAGGAAATTTCCTCCATACTATTGAAGCTGATTATATCTCTACTACAAAGGATTTCACTCAGCTACTATGGGTGATGAAACAACAGTCTAATATTAGTTACGAGGTGAAACCTCTGATGGTGATTCACCATTATAAAGAGAGCACATTTGATCTTATGAGGAATCTTTTTCAGCATTCTCGTATGAACCACATTGAAATTAGATATGACTTCATCAAGGAAAATTATGATCATGGAATGATTAAAATGATTCATGTGGGTATTGATGAGAACGTGGCTAACAATTTCACTAGGCCATTGGTATCATTTGTGTTCAAGAATAATCAGTTGAACCTCAGTGTTTAGACACATCCTAGTGAATGATGAGGTCATGATATTCCCTTATCCCACATTCAAATAACTTTTTTAATATATTTTTTGAGGTGATGTTTTTATATGGGGGAGATATGATCCATGGTGAGTATGTTTTTATCTCTACAATGTAAAAATACTATTCATGGTTTTATTTACAATTGGGGAGAATGAATAAATTCAATGGTACAAAGGAGAAGGATGAAATCGTGCAGTGACATGTAATACTTCTGTGTCACAATGAGAAATCAGAGTTAGGAGAAATCCATTTGGGGAATGTAATAATTATGTGACATAGTGAGAGATTAAATTGGACATCTTTAAGCATTCCAAAACATGTGAAAAAAATCAATCCTCCTATCTTTTTTTCTAAACATAGAATTTCTTATGTATACTTAGACTATTTGATGAGTTGATTCTTCCATATTTGTTCTTGACAATGGGTCGTGCTCTATTGAATTTATGCGGATATTTCCAGAAAGACCAATAGGGTAGATTAATAGAAACAAGGTTATTCTATAATAGAAATAGAGTGTGGTTTGTGGTTATTTTTCAATCCTCATTAAATGATTTGGATGATTTCAAGGAAATAGATCATACATTTTGAGTATAAATTATTATTAATGCTGGCGTCATTTCTCAGTGTTTGGAAAATTTTTTGGTTCAAAAATTGGAGAATGTAGAAGATGTTTTTTGGAAAAGTAAGTCTCACTAGGATTGAAGGACATTTGGAATATTGATATAAAGGAATGATGTTTTATTAGTACATCAAAATATGTTAAATTAAAAAATGTAGGTGCAATATTTAGATATGTGTGATGGAAAAGGGTGTGCGGAAAAATATCACATGCCCAATGTGATGTCAAAAAGGGTTATGTGCTCAGAATGAATCTTAAGCACAACATTGGAGATGAATTGGAAACATGTGTGAAGTTTTATCAAGTTCTATAAATTGAAGGCTACCACCATAGAAGATTTAATAATTTTCCAATGAAGATCAGGTTACTCTACCACCTAAAATATTTCCATAGGAAACATTTTAGGAGAGTTATTCTTACACAAAATATGTTCCATTAGTCGAAAAATATCATGGTAACCATGTGGTATATATTCAAAAAAGATTAGAGTTGTGTTAATGTCACTTTAGGTAAAAATCTCAAATCATCCATGAAAAAGTCAGATGTTCAGTGCAAATTTAGTGTTGAGATTTTAACAATCTTTTGGTATCTGCTTTGTTCGATCAGTGATTCCAAGTGCATCTTTTCAGGACATCGATTAAAGTAGTGTCTTGTCATAGATAGAGATATATACATCAAAGTCAATCTTTTTAAGACACCTTTACATCGATAAATTGAGTAAGGATTATAGAAACATAGTGAGAAAGGGGAGTCGACGAAAGTGACCAAAAGTACATAGGGAGATATCCTTGAACCATTATAATGGAAGTGTGTCTAAAACAGAGTGACTATTTTTCAGTCTATTTTAATCCCCAACTAATAAATAATAGTGGACTTTTGTACGATTTACAACATGTTGGAGTATGCCCCTTGGACTAGTGCTTTGTGGTGAACTAAGATTTTTTTTTAATCTCCTTTCATGTGATAGTTTGACATCTTATCTTTCGCATCAGATAGGTTTAATAGTTTCCTACCAACATGGACACAAGATAAATCATGTCAAAAGAAAATTTTTGGACCATAATTCAACCCTCCCCTCTCTGGGTGTTCTGGGTTCATTCAAAATTGAATCATGAATAAAGTTATATGATGTGGGGACTTAAATGGACATTGTTATAGATTTTTTAGAGGTCACTATAGGTATATAAGTTATCCAAAAACAATTTAGGTTACTTTAAAGTTTTTACATTTGATAGAATTTCATTTTCTTTTGATAGAGGATTATATTATTATTTTTAGTGGGGAGTAAATTTATTCATAGGACATATAGTGATATTAATATTAAAGTGTTTAAATATTTCCTTTTATTCATATTGTAGTGTTAGTAATAATTATATTTAAATATATTTTCATAAATTTTCATAAAAATGAATATTTAAACATATTTACATAAATATTATTTCAAAATATATAAAAATATGAAAAATTTATTAAATATTCATTTTAAATAAAATGTTTCTAATTATATATAGTTGTTTTTTAATTTGTGTGTGTTTTGATGGTGGATGGAACTCTGTCCATTGTGTACTATAGATATGTTTCATGTGAGGTTCCAATAGGTCAAGAGGTTTGATGGGTATGGATTTTTCGGGTTCACAACAATCATCACATTCGACCAATACCTTATATTATTCCAGGACTATTATGTGATGGTTTTATATATTTTTTAATAATCATCTCATTGTTTCCCTCACCGATATATGGAAACCAAAAATCTGACATTCCACTTTCCTGAGAGAGATATGGTTATCACCCAAGAGGATGTTTCATTTATTCATGGTCAACCTATTCAGGGTGCTCTATTTATAACTCCCGCCTTTAGAAAATAGCCTTAACATGCACATATATTTCTATACATAGACATTTCTTATTATGAAAAGGATACAAATGATAGTATCTATATATGATAATAATTGAGATGCACTTCACAAATTTACCCAATAAAGTTTATGAGTGGACTATCATGTATCAAATGCATGCATATATCTTACTGTCCATTTGATGGACCATGTGAATGGATCACTCGATCTGGTTGGTATACATAATGTATTTGTGTATGAGTGAATGCTTTGGATAGGCTAGGATATATGGATAAGAATATGTGTTCTTTTAATACATATATAGATCATTATGAAATATATGTTTATTAGATGACTATGATATTGGGAGACGTGTCATCAATTTTTATATGTGGGAATGGGAATTCCTCCCTCACTAGCACCCTATTATTGTGACCCCATAAAATAACATATATGTGCTACACAATGATCTACATAGATTCTAGCATGACAACTCATGATTACTATTTTCAAATGAAATTATGAGTTATAATGAAGTAAATTAATTATTTTTAATAACATTCAATGTCGTACATTACATGTAGAGTCAGACACTCCAACATGTTAGGGAATTAAGACATAATTTGGAAGTATATTTTCTCAAGTTGGATAGTCGTACATCTAATAATGTATTTATATAATTTTTTTTATATATTAATAAATTTCAAAATATTATTGTTTTTTGAAATTAATAAAATAATATTTTGACAATTCTCATCAATCATTTTTGGTATCATTGAGGTTGTATTGGGATCTATTTGACAATCATACTACATATTTCAGCTCATGGATTGATGATTCCTAGGTTTCAATGTCTCTCTAACACTTTCTAATTATTTTTGGGCACTAAATAAATCGTTTCATGAGTCCATTTAGAGGCCTTCAATCTATTCCACAGAGATGAAAACAACTACAAATTTTTTTCCCTGAATATAAAAAGTAGGAATGACGTAAACTAAAGGTGGTGTCGAGAATAGTATATCGACATATAGTATATACATGTCATGTTTTTTATTAATATAATTCCTATAATTTTACTATCTATGTCAAAAATCATATGTTTTCACCATTATATAGATGGAAATTTATATTATAACTAATATGGCATGGTAGCGGTATCGTAGATCTGGTATTTCAATGAATTGACATTTTTTTTCTTATATTTTATAATTTTTCCTCTATATTTTTTTTATAACATATCAAAAAACATTGTATTATCCATCATTTTAAACATGATGAGGGAAACATATACATTCTTGTAGTGTACTATGCTATAATGCCTTGAATGTTGCCATCAATTAGTGTTGAAAATGATAGTATATTCAGTCATCCAACATGGGGATAATATTTTACTACTCATGAATTTGATTCATATGATGCTGATGTTTATGAGCTTCAATGATTATTACATAGGCCACATTGAGATATATGTGTGGCTTCACCTGTTCCACTAAAACAGAAATTAAATCTAGCATGCATGCCTCATCCGGCTGTAAATGTCTATCAGATAACATGATAACAACATCATTAATAACAAGATGAATGATGTTTTCCTGGTGTATTAGTTATAAGAACATATAATATTTCATTTACAACAACTTTTAGGACTAAAACTGAATATATCAAGGGTATAAATTTTGGGAAGGAATATCCTTCCACTTATATAGTGATAGAAAGATCGAGTTTGTTATTATCACAACTAAACATCCCAGAGGTAGTGGATGAACCAACCCTCGATGAAACTCAAACAATTTAGAAGATATTAGAGGTTCCTATACATAATATATATCCTCCTCTAGATCATCTGGATACACCACACTAAGGAGGGTGATGTGTTTGATATGGTTATCTGAAGATCCAATGAATTGAGTAAAACCTGATCGAGGGTTGAATCAGTTATCCGCTATTATAAGTTTCAATAATTATAAAAATTAAACCCTTAAAACTATTAACGATTATATCCGTATCAAAATTTTTAAAATTCTCATTCATGATAAAGAAAAAAGTAAGTAAATAACCTGATATTTACAAGGTTCAACCTCATTGTGAGAACCTACTTCCAATGCATAACCACTCCAATAGGTTAATGGAAATTCACTATTTTTAATAAGTAAATAAAACATGTTCCAATTCATGTTATACATATTATTTATCTCAATATTATTTATCATAATGACTCCCATTAGATTAAAATTTTTTCTAAAAAACATTTTGAACCACAATGGAAATTATAGAAAAAATATTTTCTCCACAAAACTCTTTTCGAAATATCATTCTGATGACTCTAAGTCATATTTCATTAGTCACATTGTCTAACTATGAAGATCCCTTTTCTAAAACTGAAATTCTTAAATTCTATTCAATTTCTCAGAATAATATTCTTCAGTCTCATCATACTTTGTCTAGTAAGAAAAGATTCAGTTGTCTGATCTTCTAATGAGATCTTTTTCTAAAAAGGATAAAATTGTAATAAATTATGCAGCACTCTATCTTTTAAATTATGGTTTAAAACTTTAATATTATTAATGTAATGTTCTTTTATGTATATAAATATTATAATAGATATGGATTTAAAGTAAAAACCTATACCTGCATAATAAAATCTTAAATTAGAGGGACACTAGAACACCCTGAGAGAGGAGTGGTTAATTAGTGTTTGAACTCTTTCTTTTAAAATGATTGATCTTGTTCCCACTTTAGTAGGAACCTATTATAATTATTTGAAGAGGATATTAAAAAAAAGAAAAATCTCATGTAATGCAACAACACATCATCTTTACTTGTTTCACCAATATGATCTATTTCCAATGACCATATACAGACATTGTGTCTATAATACCAAAACCACTAATCTTCACAAGTTGTGGATTACAATTGTTTAGCACAGTCACTCTCTGCTAGGAGCACTGCCTTTATATGGTTTTATGGAAATCAAAATGCATCCCTCCGATCTCTTCCATTGATTCCCCATTTTTCACTACGCTAGAATAATCATCACACAGTTTAACGACATGAAGGTCGCTTCAATGTTTTAGCATCAAATCATGTGTCCTAAACTATAAATAGGTTCTCTTTTGATGTCTAATAATCACCCATAGTTATAATTTAATTTCCAATACAATGATATGTTATGGAAATTATTTTCACAAGAAGATTTGGAAAATTTTCAGGCTTCCTTGGGGGTTCTGTGTACTCCTTGTTGTTTCCACATAAAACATCTATTTCTGTGTATGGTTGTTGTTTCTACATACTAATTCTATTTTTTCATATCATGTAGTGGTTTCTATGTATCGTGATATTTATTTTGTGTACTGTTGTTTTTTACTCATATTTTGATGTTGTTTCTGCATACTATACAGTTGTTTCTACGTACAACTTTTGTTTCTGTGTATCGCTGCTATTTTTGCTTAACACTAATGTTTCTGTGTATCGTACAGCTCCTCCACATACTACCATGATCCACAAACATCCCTACTTTGCATAATGACTTTCTCCATAGCATACTTCACACGTCCTCTATGTACCATCATGCTCTGCATACTTCCTTTCTTGGATGCATACTACACGATCTTCATGCACGAACCGTGCTATCTTCCACGAACTATTTCCCTACGTGAATGATTCTCTCCACATACAATCTTCTCCTCCGCGTCAATATTCGGACTTCACGTAATTTTATCCCAAACATATAATCCTTAGTATTGTAACATAATAAAGGGGATAACTCATCCTTAATAGGCACATATCTGTACAAATTTTGGTAATCTGATTAACCCATATTTTCAATTTGGGACTATCTTTAAACTGAACACCATTTATGTAATGTTAGAATCCACTGCATACTGTTAGCCTCCACTGCATACTGTAATCCTCTTAACTATGAGAATTTATTGTGTATTGTTAACCTTATATGTACCGTATGTCTTTCGTTCTGCATACTGCATCTCTTAAATGCATATCGTCACTACAAACAATTTTTTGGGAGTATTTCGTGTACTGCATTCCTTCACCGCATACCATCACTGTGAACTGTTTTCTGTTCTGGGGATCATTCTATGTACGAAATGCCTTAAAACCATACCACACTGTGAAATATTTTCAACAAAATTTCACATACCACATGCTTTCCACCGCATACCGTGAACCTTCACTGTGTAGCGTTCCATGTACTGCCTTTCGTTAGTGCGTACCGTTCGGCCAAACTGGCCCCCAGTTTAAAGAAACGCATATATCCTGAAAACCACACATCTGATTTATGATTTGTTTATGAAGTTGGAACCCTCTTGAGAAGTCATTACTTTTGGTTATCTTTGTGTTGGAATTAATTAATTTTTGGACGTGATGAATATGTTGAAGAGTTGTGACCTTCAACACTACATTCAGTCTTGAACATATGACCCCATTCTTTCCAAACTTCCTTGTCATACATGTGCGGATTGAAAACAAACACACAAAAAATCCAATAATAGCAGTGACCAAAATTGGTTCCAAAAATATCCCCCTTTCGGTTTGTTGGAAATCTTCAGATAAATTCACTACTGTGAAATCCACGATCAAAACCTGAACCTTCACAATAAAACTCATCCATCACTCTAAGTCTACGTTAGTAGTGATCAATGTAGAAGACAAGAGAGATGACATGAATTGAGTTCTCATAGTTTTATTTTCTCCCCCAGAGTCTTATTTCTAGATTTTTCTATTCTATATCTATCCATTAACTATAATGAATTGCACAACTCTTTAGTGAATTTATCCACTCTCTCCCATTGGTAATAAACCCAAAGAGCAGTATAGAAACATTACAGAGATTAGAAAATACTCCCCCAAGATCTTATCTCCAAAATAAACATGCAATACATCAACAAATTTATTAAAAATAATTAAAACACTTGAGGGGTGGGGAATTGCTTAACCTCCTTATGCATTGGGAGGTGGTTTAACACAAAGGTTCAACCGATGTTTTTCAAAAAAACCTACTGATAGTGGCTTGGTAATTCTGCCATCAACTTTCTCATCTGTTCCATCATGTTCCATTTTAATAACACCTTGTTCAACTTTTTCCTTGATGAATTGATTCTAATCTCAATATGTTTTGTATGAGAATGATGAATAGGATTCTTCTTAAGATAAATTGAACTCTTTGGATCCCAGTAAATCCTCATTGGTTGTTTCACCCCATCACATATATCATTCAGTTTCTACTTCATCCAAAGTAATGGAGTTCAAGCCTTGATAACAGATATATATTTAGCTTTGGTAGTACTAAGAGAAGTACTTTGCAATTTATTTCTTAACCAGGTCACACATTTCTTCCCAATATAGAATGACCCAATAGTAGGTGACTTTTTATCCACTACATCACCAAACCATTTAGAATCAGAAAAATCGGACAATTCACTACCTCTTCCTACAGCAAAGTATATACCATAATTACATGTACCTTGAATGTATCCCATGATTCTTTTCTCTTCTAGAATATTTTATTCCTTCGAATTACTATGAAAGATTGCTGCAAGACAAGTTGCAAAGACAATATCTGGTCATGTCACCGTTAGGTACATTATGCATCCAATAATTCATTTATACGTGGTGGGATCCACAAAAGTCCCACCTTCATGCTTTTTGAGCATTGTATCATGAGCAATCAGAGTCGACATTTTTTGGAATCATGTATATTGTATTTATTCAGCATCACTCTTGCATACTTTTCCAATGAAATGATAGTGTACTCCTTCTTCTGAATCACCTGAAACCCTAAAAACCATGTGACTTCACCAATCATAGTCATTTCAAATTCTGATATCATGTGATTTGAAAATTCATCCACTGATCCATGCCTACTTCCACAGAAAATAATATCATCCATGTATACCAATACCATGAATGGATCCTTTTGGGAATTTTTTACATAGATATTGTGATCCACTCTTCCTCTTTTAAACACATATTTTCTCATATAAATGTCCAACCATTAGTACCATGCCTGTGGTACTTATTTTAGGCTATAGGGAGCTTCCTTTAATTTGAAAACTTTCTATTAATCATTTAAATAAATTAACCCTACATGTTGTTCATTGTAGACTTCTTCTTCTAAAAATTCATTTATGAATTTTATCTTTTTATCCATTTTATACACTTTGAAACCTATTTTGATTGCCATGGAAAGAAATAGCCTAATTGAAACTTTTCTAGCTACAGGAGAAAATGTCTCCTCAACATCAATGGCTTAGATTTGTGAATATCCTTTAGAGACCAAGCGTGCCTTATTTCTGATCACATTTCTATTCTAATAAAATTTTTTCTTGAAAATTCAGTTTGTAGCAATCACATTTTTACCTTTAGGTCTTTTGACATGATCCCAAGTTTTATTTTTTGTCAATTTGACGTATCTCTTCATTCATTATTTTACCAATGATTCATCTGCATCCTTTTAAAATGGGGATGGTTCCACCATTGATAGAAATTAATAATGTGAATTATTCCTCATTCTTCTTATATGTGTAGGTGCATTATGATCCATGATAATGTTGGATTGACCAATAAATTCTCTTTGATTTCTCCTATAGTTCAACTAAATTATCTCCTGCTATCGCTTCCTCCTCTGATTCTTCTTCAGAGTCAACATCATTATGTTACTCTTATGAGCTTTTCACACCTTCTTCTACCATTGTTTTAACATTTTTTACATGTTTTCATCCTTCCTCATCATCTATCAAATCAGCATAAGAATTCTTTAAGAATTCAATCTTTTTTTTCAATGATCTTTACATCACTGATTTCCACAATTCTTTCCATGTTATTATTGAAACATTTGTGCGCCTTTCAATTCATTTTTTAGCCACAAAATCTTCCTTTGTCTTCATTTTCTCCCAACTTCCCTTGATTCCCTTATTTGTTTCAGATAAAAACATTTCTTCTGAAAACATGAAAATATTTCTTAGATGGATTCCTTTGATGCCATTATTCAGATGGAATCTTTGTCTCAACCATATATATACCAGCTAGATTTTGAATATACACTACTTCTTATATTTTCTCTTTCCAGTAATTTCGAGGAATACGAATCTTGATTAGCATAGCTTTGGCCATGTTGGTTACTTATCTATTATTATTCTCCACAACTCCATTTTTTGTGGATTACTCACATCAGCCACCTCATGTTGTATCACATTCTTCTCTTGCTAATTTTCAAATTAAATTGGTGTTTACTCCCCTCCATTTGCAGACCATAGGACATTGGTCTTCCATCTAGTATCATTCTCAGTGATTCAACGATAGTTTTGTTACAATCAAGCACTTGTCACTTCATATGTATAACGGTCACACATGGAATTATACTATAACAATCTATGAAAAGAAAAAAGTACCATTTCTTATGTGTTCCATCAATATTTTTTTGGCAACTTACATCGTTTTGGATGAGGACAAGGTGATTTGATGCTCTTTTATTCTTTGGTTGGTAGGGACTGCAGACAAGTTTCCCTCGCATGCATGCATCACATGTCTTTTCTTATTCACACTTTAGATTAGGTATATCCATGACTATTTTCATCTTATATATCTTTTCCATGACTTTCTGATTGACTTGCCCCAATCATCAATGTCATAAGTTGTTTTCCTCTTCTACTGTTAAGTATAAAATTTTCTCTTCACTGTCAACTTGATAAAAGTTTCCATATATTCTATATCCATTCATGAGATAATTCTTGGAGTTTCCTCATATAGTACACGAAATTAATTTAATGTCACTATAATACCTGATTCACATAGTTGACTTACACTAATAATATTGTAACGTAGACCATCCACATAAAGGGCTTCTATTTTCTCCATCTCTCCATTAACTAGCTATGTACTTCTACTTCTTTTTGTCCTCACAGCACCATTGTTACCAAAACTGCCTATTCTATAGACATTTTTCATGAAATAAGATAACATGTATGTATTACCCATAATGTGGGATGAACCTACACTATCAAGAATCGATGTTCTTTTTTTCATTTTATCTTTTAGGGCTACTTATTCAAAATTGGACGTTTCTATTTTCCACTTTTCTTTCCATGAGATATTGGATTGAGTGTAGGATGTGATGGCCTTTCAATTCTCTCTTCCATGTACATGGGTTACCTATATTCAAATTAATTTTCAATTAGAGAAAAAATGCTTGAAATAGAAACACCATCTGGTTGATGTTTATTGACCCGTCTCTATGAATTGAATGAATTTATCTTGTCATACCTCTTCCAACTATACACAGCTTTATGTCCAAAGAAAGAACAATGAAAGAAATATCTATAGAGATTAGTTCTTTTATAAAAAGCATGATATGAATATTTTCTCCATTAATGAACTCCTAACTCCTCTCCCATTCATATAGCTCCTTGCTACTTCACAGAATGACATGGTATGGCCCATATAGCCACAAAACTGACACTTCATGATTTTAAATGACTTATCAAATCTATTTCACCTAATTCCTTCTTCCTCAAGAAATTAGTTTGACTACCAATTATTTATGTGGACTCAAGGATAATCTTCTATTCTCCTTTCATTTTGATTTATGTGTTTCATTTTCATCACTTCTGGTGGATTTTCAACATGATCAACTTTTATCTTTACATTACACTAGTTCACTTCATTTATAGAATTTTATGTTTTGAAATCACAACCAATTCCACTATTTCCCATGAATTTGGGTCTTTGATCACTCATAACCTTTTCAACTTCATTAAAACCACATATTTCTCTAACTATAAGATCAGCATCTGAGAACCATCCAAATTGTATTTTCTTCTTTTTCATCTATTGAAATTGATTCACTTTCGAGTTTACTTCTAAAAGTAACTAATTCATCTTTGAGTCCTTCAATGGTTATAGAAATATCATCCACTCTCAAGGTAAGGACATTTATGACCTTTTCATATTCTTCAATTCTATGTTTTAGTTCTTCAACAACATCAGTGCTTTCATGGATTCATGATTGAACATTAACTAGTTCTTCCAATCGTTCAATTTTTGCTTCCTACTGATCAATATATTCTGATGATTCCTCCACCATTTCTTTCCACTTATTACATGATTGGAATTTAATCTCAATCTTACCAAAATCATTCTTAAGTTGGAAGATAGGATATCCATTTGTAGTAAACTGATTATCTTCAACTTTATCTGTCAATGGTTCTGAATTCTCAATAGTATCCATCATAGAGGAATTGTTTTGAGTCATAAATTCTGGTTCATCTTCCTCATAGAATTCATTATCATCATCTTCCTCCTCATAGAAAAAAATCATATTTTGTAATTTATTTTCAAAATTGAAGTTCCAATTTTTAAGAAATCATTTCAGAGGCTTCTCTATGTTTTCAAATTAGATTTATTCATCATCAAATCCTCTTGATCACTAAGAGTAAATGTTACCAACTCTTAAATGGAAAAAAAGCCAAAGGTAGATTTCCTTGAAATTTCCCTATTACCTACTTGAGAATCATTGAAATGAGGGAACGCGATTCATTTTTCTAATAATCATAATCAGTGTTATCTCCTGAAATATATATTTCTTCCATGGATTTCAATTTTATTTATTTTCTCACATGAGTCATGGCTTCTTCTGGTTTGATTGTCATTTCATAAGATGATAGTTTTCTCATGAGATCATCCAATGAGTGTATAGATTTTTATCTTTCCTCAAGTGATGAAACCCTTTCATTATAAATGGGTGGAAGTCTTCTCAAGATTTTCTTCACTGTTTCCATGTCGTTGATTTATTTTCCCATAACATAGATTGTTATTAAAACATCAGTAATTCTATTGAGGAAGGAGTCTACATCCTCTTCAGGGTCCATCTTCAAATCATCAAGCATGTTGTCTAGAAAGTGAAGTTTTTCCTTATTCACATTACTATCTCCATCATAATTATTTTCTAGTATATCCCACATTGACTTGGAATATTTGAAAATCATTACCTTTGGATAAATATGATCCAAAAGGGCTGGAGTGAGTTCATTTTGTGCTTTTAAATCAGCATCGAGCAATTTCATTTCTGTATCTGTCATCGACAATCCTGTAGTATCAGTGACTTATATTCCATAAATAGTAGAAAATAAGACATCCATTACAAGAGATATTAGGTGATATCTCATCCAGTTTTTTTCCATATTTGAATATTAATTCCATCGTATAGGGGAACTCCCCTAACATTGACTGGATTCACCATGACATTAGAAAACAGATTCAACACCACAATTCCTTATGCTCTGATACAACTTGAAGGACTCTGGAACACCCTCAGAGGGAATGGGTGAATTTGGTTGTCATCTTTTTCTTTTCAATTGATGGATCATGTTCCTATATTGGTAGGAACCAATTAAACATGTCTGAAAATGATAAGCAAAAAATAAACAATCACATACAAAGAAACAACACCACAATTTTACTTGGTTCACCACTATGGGATATGTCCAAGAAGCATACCCTGATAGTGTGTCAGTCATTAAAAACCACCAATCATCACAAGTTTTGGATTATATGTGTTTAGAAAAATCACACTATTTTAGGATCACTGCCTTTACAAGGATTTAGATATATTACATTGTGTCCCTCATATCACTTCCGCTGATGGCCCCTTTCTCACTACGTTGGAAAAGTATTCACTCAGTTTAATGACTTGATGGTCATTTCAATGGTTTAGTATCAAATCATGCATCCTCAATAGTAAATAGATACTCTGTTGAAGTCCCACAGTCACCCACATATATAATTTATGTTTCACGTACACTGATATGTTATGGAAATTAATTTCACAAACTGATTTGATCAATTTTCAGGATTCCATGGGTGTTCTAGGTACTACATTCTATTTCCGTGTACTTATACTGTTTCTCTATACGACTATTGTTTCTGTATACTGCAACTATTTCTGCATCCCATGTAGCTATTTCAATATACTGTGCAGCTCTTTCTGTGTACTTCTACTATTTCCGCATATCGTGCAGAAATTTCTGCATACTGTGCATTTGTTTCTACATACATTTACTGTTTCTATGTACTGCTATTATTTTCGCATAATGCTCTTGTTTCATTGTACCGTGCAGCTCCTCCACGTACTACCTTGATCCTTAAACTGCCCTACTCCACATACACCCTTCTCCACTGCATACTACTCCACTCCTCCATGTACCATCTGGCTCTACGTACTGCCTTGCACTGTCGCGTACTATGCGAGCTTCCTGTGCAAACCACGCTCTCTTCTATGAAGTTTTTTCCTTACACATATAATTCTCTCTGAATATTGTCTTCTCTTTATCGTACCACATCGGACATCACCGAATTTCTTACTAAAAATTTAATCTTTATTCTCATCATATAACTAAGGGGATTACTTGTCCTTAAATAGGAACATATCTCCACAATTTTCAAAAAATTGATTTACCAAAATTTTCAATGTAGGATAATCTGTTAACTGAACTCCATCTGCATACTGTTAGCCTCCACTGCAAATTGTTATCCTCCAGTATGTACTGCAATCCTCTGAACTATGAACCTTTATAACGTACCATTAACCTTTTTTGTACCGTATTTATGTTGGTCTTCCTACTGTATTTATTCACCACGTATCATTACTGCAAACCATTTTTTGAAGAATTTCTCGTACCACAAACCTTCACCGAGTAGCTTCACTATGAACTATTTTCAGTTTTATGAACTATTCTACGTACCAAAAACCTTATCCTCATACCGTGATATGACCTATTTTCGACAACATTCTGCAAACCACATGCCTTTCACCAGGTTTCACACGCCTTCACCATGTTCCGTTCTGCACATAGCATGTCGTCTACACATATCATTTTGCATAACCGGCTCCCTATTTACAAAAATGATTGTATCTTGCATACTACAAGGTTTATTAATGAGATGTTTGTGGCGTTGGGACCCTTTGGAGAAAGCGGATACTTTGGTATGTGTTTCGGTTAATTTAATAAAAGTTTGGATGCGTTTAAATTCGTGAGGAGAGGTGATATTCAATACATATTTCATTCTCTAATGTATGACACTATTCTTTCCAAGCTCCCTTGTCATCCATGAGAAGATTTACATCATCCACAAGCCACACTCCAATAATATCAGCGAACGACCTTGGTTGCAATTAAATTTCTGGAAAACACTCACATATGAACTTCAAATCTGACTATATAAAATTCTATCAATACTTGAATCGTCTTAATTTTTTGTTTTATTCATATATTTCAGACATATTTACTTTTTTTAATTATGATGTAACTTCCTCAGCTCATAAATATTTGTCTTTTTATCTTTTCTCATTACCATCTAACATTATTCCTCCAATCATTACGGTATGATATCCTCCATCTTCTCATTACAATCTGACTTTCTCCCTCTAATAATTTTTATTTGACATTATTCATATGATCATTATGGTCGAGCATTCTTCATCTTCTCATTACAATATGACATTCTTCTTCTAGTCATTACGATCTGACATTGTTCCTCTTCTGATTACAATCTGAATTTCTTTCTCTTCTCATTATGATTTCACACTATTCCTCTTCTTAAAACAATATAACGTAATTACTAACCTCATTATAATATAAATCTATTACTCTAATAATTAAAATCAGAAATTCTTAAAAAAATGAGGCTAATTGGAATTTCCTCCTCAGAGTCTGTTTGATTTAATTTTATTCTTGTTGTCAATATGGTTGTCTTTTTTCCTCACAGTTATTTCCATTAAATCAACATTATTATAAAATTATCATTATGATGGAGCTCTCATTATGTTGTAAACTCTTCTATGTAACCTTTAAATTTTTCTAATCTCATCATTTATACCCCCATTTAGTCTCCTATAAACTATTGTGTCTAGTACAAATGGATTTGATGTAAACATTCTATTGATTCCTATTATAGATACAATCTTTAAGATTCATCAATTTCCTAAAAAATAATTTATTATGAGATTTTTTATGATTTATGATATCTTCATGACCATCAAAACAACATCTTATTAAAATAGTAAATTATTATTTCTTACATTACTTTGAACACCACCTTTCATTCAGACCAATACTCAATATGATTGGTTTCAACTATTCTACCCCTTTTCAACATAAGGTATTCATCACAAGTGTTACAAAAAATATATGATATGTGATAATTCTAAATAATAAAATCATAATATGACTTTCTCACTGTGAATCTTATGACATTATAACCAATTTCGAGTGTGATTAATCTTGAACTTCATTCTGATGGATTTGAGTCTAATCATTCACCAAATCAAAAATATTATATAACTTCCAGATTCCATATTTTTTACACCTTTTTCATCTACGGAAGCTCAGTCAAAAAAATATGTCTAGAAACCTATAGTTGGAAAGAATCTTTCCAAAGGAAAAACAATTTTACCTATTTGTGTTTGGATTTATATATTCAAAAACATTCATATTTCTTACAAAACCTCCTTCCGGTGGACTAGGCTTGATCCTGAAGAAGCAAATTATTGTATTACAAAATTGATAGATGAAAAAAATTGTTAAACATTGTTAAGAAAACATCACAAGTTTTTCCCTTATCCCATCCACACATTAAACTACGTGTTGACCCCCAATTGGGACACGAATACAAATTAATTATTCTATGTGTAATTATATGTTCTACATGACTAAAATAATTTGATATTTCAATGATGTTTCTATATTAATTTAATGATCAAATAATTTTAAAAACAGTATTCCACTAATGGAATTAAGTAAACATAATTTAAAAAAATTTGCTTCCATTAAATATAATAATTATAATTTTTATTTATTTCTATCAATATATACCTCCATTTTTTTTAAAAATAATTTATTTTTATTGAGAAACAAAAATATAGGTATTAAAATTGATTTTTAAAAAATTATTATAGTTAATTTTATTTTTGGTTTTATTTTGAATGGTGCAAGATGATTCAATTCATATAGAATTGATTCCTAAATGAAAGTGTTAAAACCCTCAACACATCATACAATTGAAATTATTTAGAACATAAAATCAATTGTTATTTTTTAAAAAACTATTCTATTAGAACACCTATTATCATTATATATAACTTATATTTATGTAATATATATCTAATATAATATTTTTTAGGTTATATATATATATTAGTATTATATTTACATTTATATGTGTTATTTTATATCTAAAATTAACATATTTATTACATTTAATTTATATTGTTATTTACTATCAATTATTCATCATTGTTGTTAACTGACCATTGTTATTAGTATAATTTTTTATATGTTATTGTCAATAATAAGTAATGAATGATTAAAAATATTAATGCATTAATCATTATTATAGATTAGTAATTATTAGTTTTGTATAATTTTTAATTAATAATTATATGTTTACATAATTGCAAGGATGTACTCACCAAGACCCCAAGGGACAACTACCACTAAAATTCAACCTGGACGGATAGTCATTATATATACAAACAAGTTATTTCAGAACTAATTATCATATATTATTACTATATATTGAAAACAAATAAATTTATAAATTTATAATTTATTAATTTTAATTAATTTTTTTTTAAATTAATATAATTTATTATTAACAATATTTTATAACTTATTATTTTTTACTGTTATTTATTACTAATTATTATTAATTACTAATTTTATTATATAATATTAGTAACTAATAAAAGTTAAATTTAATAATTATACTAATTATAACTATTTAATAAAATATATATATATAATTAATATATATAATTATCTTAGTTATGAATAATTATTACTAATTAAAATTATCATTTAATGACATAGATTTATAATTAATATTTATAACTATTAATATAAATTAGTATTTAAAATTTTTATTTAGTAACCGTTTATTAGTATATTTCATGTATTTCAATAAATTATTCATTATGTTATAGAAAACTTAATAATACAACATATAAATTTTATACATTTTCACAAATATAATTAAAAAAATGGACATGAGGAGATCAAGCCTTTAGTGCTTTTTTCAAGTATTTTGGTAGATACATTAATGGACGTAATTCCTATAGATTAGTTGAATTGTGTATCTCTAATTTTTTTTAAAGAAATTAATTCACCTAAACTTATTTCAATTATTTTTTTCCCAAGAAATATTTTAAAATTAAAAATAACCATAATCAAATTTTATGAATATATAAATATTCAACATGAAATTTAAAAATTATTACATTTAAAATGAATCAAAATTAAATTATTTTGAAGCCTTATTTTTTTGTCATTGATAATAAATAACACCCAAATAAATGAGTACAAAAACATATCATTCAATATATGTTGGACACAACATAAAAGATTTGGCCATGGGTATAATGAAGATATTTTTTATCATAATGATATAGAAATATAAGAACTCTATGAAAATAAAATTATACAATATAGCTAAATAATTTGTTTGTTAAATTCCATCCTCAATAAGAGATGACACAAAATTTCAATTATCCTGTGATATGACAAGAAAAAATAATTTGAGTCCTCTCATTATCACCCCTATGAACCATCCATTCACATTGTATTATCTTCATTGAGAAATTTGATTGAATCCCCCAATTTAAACTCAGGATACTCAGTGATTGGAACTCGAATACCAAGATTCTAATGATGAATTGAAACCCGTATACATTGCAATGCATCTACCCTTGCTAACCCTTCTGTAGATATGGTTTGTTAACACTAATTCACCTCCCCCATTATCAACCATAACCACATCATGTTGTATTCAAGTCCTTGTTGGAAAAATAATCATTTTTTACATTAAAAAATATCTACTTCTACAATGGAGTCTTAACAACTAATTTTTTTTGGTGATTGATGTGTTTTTTATTGGAGGTTTTGGGCGGCACATACTATAATTAATCTATGTAATTTTATTTCACTAATTTTTATAATTTATTTTTAGTGTTTTGTATACCTATTAATAGGGTGTGTTTTTTTCCATTGTAAGATCATTCCATATTGGGGAAATAATTTTTTTTCTTTTCTTTAATTTTTTTAATGTAATAACCTCATGTGATCAGTATTTCTATTTACAATTTTTATTTTATTTCTAAAAATCCATATTTATTTATTTCATTGGTTATAAGTTCATTCTTCTTGATCTGTGAGGGTTTTGTCAAATCTACATCTAAAAAGTTTTAGAATTTGTGGATGAACAATATGAATAGTAAATATTATTAAAATTCATCATGAAATTTCTTTCAATTTTCAACCCATTATTTATTTTTCATGTTCAAAAATTTTACTGGAAGAATTTATTTTTAATCCTACATGTGTCCAAATTTTTTAAGGTGTTTTAATCCCCCTATGTCCTCCCATCATCATGCCTTCCACCCTCCATTTAAAAAGAATTACCCACAACCATTTAATTTTACTCTTACATCAATTTATCTTCTAATTTCGATCCTCTCCCCGCCTATCTTGACTTCTGAAACACCTCTTGAATTATGATACAAAAAAATATTCCCTTCATTCATTTTTATTGTCAATAATGTAAGAACTCTCATACGAAAAAAAATTTCAGTATAATATTATTTTAAAAAATAGAGAGTCTCCAATTCTAAAAAAAAACAAAATTCTATTTGGGACATCATCAACTCCCAATTTCTAATACATATAATTTTGTATCAATATGAAATATTGTATTTTACGTTATTTGATATTGAATCTAATGAAGGTAAATTTTGAAAATTGGTGCATCTAATTTCTAGCACTCCTTGGAACCCTTGATTGTATGGACATTGTGTAAGATGGATACATTGAACCAGAATTCATATAAGTAGAGTATTATCTTCTAAATCTTCAAAAGGATACTCTTTACGTAGAATGGAAGTGGAATTTCATGGTGAAATACATCATCTGTCAAGGCCATGATGAATCCACATACAAGATAACCACTTCATAAAAATCCTCAAAGGAGGTATGGGAAGATATTCACAATGCATTAAATGGTTCCATCAATGTGAATAAGATATTAATTAACTACATATGAGGTCATTATAATAACAATTTACAAAATCTTATAAAACTATTTATGAGTGTATTAATCATGTACTGGTTGTGGTGAACCAACTGTGTATAAATGGACAATATATTTCCAACACATGGGAATTTGTGAAAATTTTGTGATCTATAGAATGAGAATACGATTTCATAGTTGTTTCTTTGGAAGAAACAAAAGACCTACAATTTATTTATATAAATGAACTCATGTGTTCTATATAATCCAAAAATTTTAATTCAAATTTCACTAGAAATACTATTGGAGTGGATCATTATTTGCAATCAAATTTTTATCTCAACACATTAATAAAGGATAAATGCGTGATATTTTGAGGAGGCCAAGGCAGATGATTTGGTGGAAAAGAATTTTATCCTAGAATAGGAGTACAAGGTTGAAGAATCCCAAACCATGGATTTCATGGATATCAAAAATACACATCATGATTATGAGGAAAAAGAACAAGGGGGGAATCAAAAATCAATTGCAACAAACAAAATATTTTTTAAATGTCATAATTATTAAAAATAACGACATCATAGAAATGAATGATGGAGTAAGAATCCTATGGTTAATGATAGCAAGGGGTAAAATATCACTGGGGCGAATATTTTTTTTATTACCTTATGTTGGTGGTGAAAATATTAACACAAAATAATCTTATGTGTTATCTGCACTATTAAGCTAGAAACTGCATGAAAAGTCAAAAGAACTTGTTTATAAACACAAATGAGAGAGTTTGAGGTTGTATTTCAGGACGCAGTATCTCAATAATATACTTACAAGGAATTGGAGATATTTTGTTCTAGTAAAAAGAATTAAATCATGATTTTATCCTCGATGTTTACTATGTACCCAATCTGAAGAAAAACTTATTGAGTCTAAAAAATTTGGTGGAAAAAGAATTTCACATAAGACATAATAATAAAAAATTGGATATTTTATATTAAAATTGAAGGATGGACACAAAACTACAAAGGGATAAGAACCACATGTTTGGGATTATAATCCCACCCAAAGTACCATGATGTTTGACGATGGTAGTTGATGATAAAGACTGGTTGTAGAATATATGGAACAAAAATTCAAAAATTCAATGTTTAATATTATTTGTATTAAATAATATGTTGAATTGGATGACCATTTTTTTAAACCCAAATAATTTTTTTACCATGTGTTCTAAGAAAACAACATAGAAACCATTTTTCAATTAAGTCTAAAAGGAAAGGTGTTATGCCACCAGAGTTAGACCACACCGATGTGTGTGGTCCACTTAATAGAAAATAAAATTGAAATAGGTGGTTAATTATAACAATAATCTATAATTATAATAATAAAACGTGTATATACCTTCAAAATTTGAATTTGGAAGTGTTTGATGTCTTAAATGAATTAGAAGTGCTGGTTGAAAATCAATATAACCATAACATAAAGACATTGAGATCGGACCATGATGGGGACTAGAACTCTCATATTTTTCAAGAGTACCTAGATAAAAATGGAAATAACCACTAATTATATCGATAATAAAAACCTCACTAAATATAGTAGATGGAAGTAAAAAAATTTAAACTTTTTCAACATAGCAGTAAGCACATTGAATGAAAAATTAGTATCCATGAATTTCTATGCTGAAGCATCTTTGTGTGATGTGTATCTACTCAATATATTCCCAGAAAAAAACTATTAAATAAAAGTAACCACATTTGTTATTATGTACTTATAATCCATGTATAATCCATATTTTATATTTTGGTTTCATTTTCTATGTTATGATATTTGATGAAAAATGAAAAAAGATTGACGATAATGGAGTAATGTATATCCTTATGAGATACTAAGAGAGATAAATGGGATATAAATTGTATAATCCCATCACCAAGAAGATTATATTTAGTAGATATGTTATCATTGAAGTAAATTTTCATGGTTGTTTTATCAAAATTATGATTCAATAGAGGTACATATCACTCTATAAAATAAAGAAAACATTGAAGAAGTACCATTGTAGGAATAATGAACTGATGAACCAATTATTTTATGACAAACATGCCCCTATATTTTAAGACATTAAATGATAAATATTTTATATATTCCCCAAATATATTTGAAGAAATTCAAGTATATATGAGAGAATAGATCCAATGGATTAGTATGTGATTTTTTATTCTATATTGGTCACATCAGATCTAGTTTTCTTACAAGAAACTAAATCAGATGAAATATAGAGTAATTTTATCAATGAGGGGAGACATTACATCAATTTTATCAAGGATACAAGAAAAACAATGAAATTATTTATAGTGATGACTTTGAACACATTGATCATATGACTGAATATATGGAGAAATATTCTGTAAATACATGTTTCACAAGGAACAAATGTTTAATGGATATATTAGAAAAATATTCTTATTTTCTAGATGAATCCAACCATCTGCTACAATTATGCAGGTCTGAAGTCTAAAAATTGTAGGTGATTAGTTTTTAAGGAATTTGAGGGTAAATGATACACATACTATAACAAATCTATAGAATTTTATTTAACTTTATTTTTTCATAATTTATTTTTATTAGTGTTTGTATCTCTATAAATTTGCGGTTTTGTGTGTCTTATAATATTATTCTAGGTTAAATAGATAAATTTGTTTCCAACTACTGTTATTTTTTATTCCTAAAGTAAGCTTCAATGACTTACAAACCTGCATCCACATTTGAGTTTAATATTACCAAATCCACCTTAATTCTACAAATTCCTTTTGTTAGGGATTTGGGATGAGTTGTGATATATCAATACTAAAATCATGGTCATTAATTTGAGATATAAATACCATTTTATACACTTTTCATCACCTTATATATGTTTTTATTGTTTTAATCTACATTGGATCCAAACTAGTTCCCTCCAACAGTATGATTGATTAATTGTGTCTCTAAGAACGACCCCATTGCATAGTTCATAGAATAATGGCCCTTAATAATGGTTGGGTGGGGTCCTAGCTCATTAAGGGTGGAAAAAATATATGTATGTGGTGTAATGAATCCATATTAAAGTTGTAATAGTCCTCTTGATGTTCTTCCATGAAGAACATTCATACAACACCATTGGTAAAAATTGGATACCATCAAAAAATCACTACATAGTTCACGAATTATTTTTCATTGGTCATGGATGTGGTGGAGTGTTAGATTTCTAGGTTTGGAAAGGATGTACTTGTAATATCAGATACATCCCATGCGGATATTCATGGAGTTCCCTCTAGTAGCACTTTTTCTTAACGGTGGATCATGGAACACTACAATTTTTTTTAAACTTATAGGTAGTTTATTATTGATGTGGTTTGACCTATCTCATAAGGGGTGAATGTTATTGGACTGTGTATGCATCCCTGATGAGTTAAAGTTCCTATATGGGGGCACCTTCAGGGGAAAAATCATCTCAAGAGTGTTTATGTTTCCTAGACTACATAATGTTTTCTCCAAACAAAAATATTTATGGATTCTTGTTCTCCGTAAACTAGAGTATCTTCCAAGATCAATTTGAATGGATAAAAGGGTTGAAATGGGTCCTACCCACTAGTGGGTAGCCAAAAACTAGGTTTCCCTTCTTGGATTTCAACTTTTAGTCATTTCAATTTGTCTAAACTAGCTACACTTCCCTCCACCGCTATTGTGGTTGTACCACCACCCTCAGTCCCCCACCACAAAATATTATTAGAACTTATTCCATGGAATTCAATATAGTAATGGTTTTGGATGTGTTGTAATGGATCTAGTTGAGAGATATTACAAGTAATATAATGTGGAGAGACCATTTTAAACTCCATTCATCATCATCCTTGTGTTATAATAGCTTTTATCCATTATGAAAATAAAGTGGATCCCTTTTAAAATGATGTTTTATAATGGTGGATCCCTACACACCATCATATTTTCATCAGTTACTTGTAGTCCATTTCTAATGGATAGAATGATTTTAGGTCTTTGAATTGGTTGAAAAAATTAGGGTTGATATTGTATAATTCATCCATATTAATGTCATAAAGGTCATATGTGTTCCATCCATCAGAACCTTTTGTTTACATTGTATCCCAACACCTCATCAATGTATAGAAGCAATTTATTATTGAGGGATGGGGTTGTTTATCTTCAAGGGATAAAACAAAGGACCAATATCATCTGATGAATCATTGAATGAGTAAATTTCTACTCTTTACACCCTTTCATGGAGTTCCCTAAAACAACACTTTTCCAAAATAGTGGCTACCTACACACTTACACTACTTCAAAGGATATATTCAGCTGGTTGATTATGATTGATGTGTGGTACTGGAAAATAATGGGTGTAAAGGAATTTAATGAGACATTAAATTCATTTTTAATTGTCTGAAGATCCCTGATAGAGGCACCTTGAGAGGGAAATCATTTCAAGAGTGTTTGTGTTGTCGTGTAATTCCATGATCCCACTCATTCTACTATTATATATTTACACTACCATAGTGGATACACCACCACCATATCTCTTAAAAAACCATATCCTACTAATATTGGTTCCTCAGATTTCTATATTTCAGAACCATATAGGCTTTTCAAATCAAATGTGTTTAACCCATGTGGGAACCCATTCCCTATCCTATTGGCATGACCAGTTATCTACTATGTTTGGGTCTTGGACAGATTCCCTCCCTTGTAATTGAGGATCAATTTGGTAGGATAATCAATATCTATAGTGGAGTATACTCCCACAGGAGACTAATTTTCATCCACCATACCCAAAATCTATCTCTGATGTTGTATCCATCCCTCCATATAACATGAGATTTTGGTTTATATTTAATAAAAAATCCTGTCAATAAAATATAATATATCCATTAATTATACTAAATAGTGTTCCTCCATATACAACTATCATTATATCCTTCCCCAATGTTCATGTGTCACACTCAAATTTTTCCTCCTCATTCATCAATTATTAATTGTCAGTACATATATAATTTTAATCATCCCTAGTTCCATGTATTATAGGATATTCTTGTGATATGATGTCAGGATGACACATTAATACTTTTAGACATGTTGGGATCTAGATTTTGTGTTTTCCTAAAGAGAAATTTCATCTTGTTGGAACTGAAACCAAAAAATGAAATGGATAAATTTATTCATTCCCCACAAAGAGGAATATGGTAATCATGTTGTGATATTGAGGGAGTCACTAGAGACAATAGGTTTCACCGGTTTTTTCAACGCATGAATATTTCAGTTCTCAGTAATTTTGTAGAAAGAATTTTGTAGTGAATTTTCACCATAATTATATAGGTCAACTTATTCAGGTTTCATCAATGTCCAGTAATAATTGCGCAGGTCATTTTCCCATGTTATCTCCATTTTTTGGGAGAATCCTACAGTCTTCTTCATTTTAGAGTTTTTTCATCTTCTTATTATGGACACTATTAGTGGTATTATTGAATATTATTTTTTTTGGTTTTTTATATTATATTGATGGCTAAACTAAAATACATCAATCCCATCACTATATAATAAATTTTACTAAAGCTATGTATTTAATATGATGTTTAATGGAAATAAAAAATTGAAACCGATTCTAAATATTTCATAAAACCTTCAACTGAAAAAATTAATTAAATTGATGTTAAAGACTACTCAAAAATATTATTGACTCATACATTAAATAATTCCATAAAAATAAAACATTCACTATACTTTTCACTTAAAATTTCATGAAACATTTACTATATTTGTAATTATATTTTTAAATATTTTGTCCAAAATATAATAAATAAATTTTCTAAACACATTTATTATAATTTTTTTATTTATTGGAATTTATTATAAATATATACTTACAAATACTTTATTTTATCAATTTTATGATTTATACATATACATTTTTTAAAATATTTAAATTTTTTGCGGACGTCATGATAAATGATCTTGATGATTTTACATAGAGTGGAACATGGATTGGAAATTCCACAAAAACTTCAATGAGAACATCCACTAGAACATCTGCTATTAATTCCACTAGAAGTTCAACTATAACTTTTACAATACAATCATCTAGAACATCCACTGGAATTATATTTTTATTTATTATTTTTTTTAAAATATTTATTAAATATAGCTTATTTGTGAAATTATTATAAATTTAGTTTGACTTATAATTTTATAAATATATATATTTTTTATATATTTGTATATATTCATTTTTCAAAATATATAAATTTATTTCATTTTTTATCCATATACTATATAAATTTTTAAATGGTAATTATATTTTACATATAAAAATATTGTAAAAATATAATACATATTTTTAACAATTGAATTTATTTTTCATATATTTATTAAAATTTAATTTTTATCAATATATTCGTTAGTTTTATAAATATATTCTATTTTAGTATTTTGTAACTTCTACTTCAAATTCCACTTGAACATCCACTAGAATATCTCGTGATCTTAAATATATTTCATTGGAATTTTGACTAGATTTTCTCCAAAACATCGACTAGAAGTTACAGTGGAAATTACTCTAAAATTACCAAATATAATTTATATTTACATTATGGTTAAAAAAATAAGTTATATATATTTTATTTGTTCGTTTATCTACATTCCTTAAACTGAATTTTTTTGTTTTTCGTTGTTCCAATGATATTGATGTTAATGATATGTTACGGTAAAATAAACTAGTTATAGGGGTTCTGTTTAAATGAATTATGGATTTAAAATATGTCAATGTTACATATGGAGGACTAAATAGGTTTAGTATATGATGAAAATAATCAAATAAAAGGATTCACCATAAATCATTCATTAAAAGATTCATTTATACATGTAAAAAAAGGCATAGAAATGTTTACAATTGTGATATCATGGTGATATTTCCTTAGGTTGAAACATGTACTTCTTTACTATATTCAATGGGTGTTAGTTTTTTGAATTGAATTAAAAATAAATGTAATGTATTCATTTATAGGAATAATGATTCCTTGCACAATCATGAAAATATTCATTTAATGGGGTCCAAATGAAAATAAATACAATCCTAAGAAGCTGAGATAGATGTGAATTCTTTAGAATTTATTAAACCAAATGATTCCTTCTCCTTAGTGACATCCATTTCTAGAGGTCGATATGTTATTCGGTAAACATGTCTAGATTAGTTTCATTTTTAGGTCTAATGAGAATGGGAATTGGATCATGGATATTTATGTTTTATTTTACACTACCTAAAACAAAAATTTTAGGACAATCCATTATTTCTTTATCCTAAGTAGTTTCACATGACCTGAAAAATTGAAAATATTTTTTTGTATGATAAAAAATGAATAAATATTATAACTTATTTTTATTTTTTACTGTTTTTTACACCAATTTCATCCCTAATAAAGTGTACATTCCCATGGATGTATTAGTGGGATTTAATAATCATATATATATTTTTATTTTTTAAAATTAATTATTATTTGATGAAAATTCAAGTTCTTTCTCTTCATTATTTCAAAAATATTTATAGATACATCACATGAAGTGTCATTAGATTATTTTTTAGGTAAATATGAATCTATGAGAAACCCCATTTTTTGGATTTAGTGGGAACTCGATACTAACATAGTACGTTGAATTTGATTCAAAAGAGATTTAAAAATTTAGGTAATTTTATTAAGGATAGATATAGTTTTCTAAATATATTTATAAACTGTATTTTTTGATACCATGATGAACACCAATTTTTTCATGAGTGGGATTCTCTCATAGCAAAATATTGGGTTGGGAAATCACAGGTCACAACCCCTCCCCCGGGACCCATGACGTGACTACCCCACGCCCGCCTTCTATAGGCCAGGGGAAGGCGACTATAACCAAAGGCGTTAATCCCTAAACTGGTAAGGAATTTACTTTATAACATGAAAATTCACATATCAGAGTACGATCTGGAAACTAAATAAAACTATATACAAAAGGAGTGATGAAATGAGAAACGGACTGAAAATAAAAGTCTAACTATAAAGTACAAAGAAACTGAAAGTACAAGAACTAGAAAATGGGAAAATAGATCCTGGAACATCCACTGGGAAATTCTACTTGAAGGGTAGGCACAAATAACCTCCACAGCACTCCATGTCCATATGTATCCTCTATGCACCCTCACGCCATGCGGTCCACCTATGGGTACCATCCAGTCCTCATGCTCTCAGCCACGGTCAACGTTTTTTGTCATCTGCATCCAACACAATGAGGTGCGGGCATAGCCCGTGCAGGGGTGAGTATAACGATACTCAGTAGGGACCCTGAGACACTCAAGGTCACACTAAATCCAAAAAGTATAAATCACAAAGTAATAATTCAATAAATAACCTCACATAGGTATATTCCCATACATATACCTATGTTATCATTTAATCCATCTCAATCATGAGGTAAAAAAAGAAGTATATGACTCAGATCAAACTAGGATTTTATTCTAGAGGTAGTATCAAGTAACATCTCTTGTCACCCTATCAAAACCTCGGCTGCTGGAGAACTCCTCCTCTATCGTATAGAGTTGTCCTACCACGTCACCAAGGACCTTCCCACTAACCATGGACTGTTGAGGCACTCTTACTATTGAGTATCTTGGGTCTACTACATCACCAAGCCGCTCCCCACCGTGGGTCTATCGTGTCACCAAGGCCCTCCCCCTCGTAGCTTGTTTAGGTACTCCTCGTGCCGAGTACCATGGGACTACCGCAACACCAAGGAAAATCCAATTGTGGGTCTATCGCGACACCAAGTCACTCCCCACTGGGCAAGTCGAGTCACTCTGAATCGAATTGGTCAGTAGTCGTCAGGTCTCAGCCAGCTACTAGGTCTCTGAGGTATTCTCACTCGTCTCCGAGAGGATCCGCTCCATGATCTACTGGTCGATTCACCAAAAGTCATGAAGTACCATTAAGAATTATCTCTAGGTTTTACAGGGTCATAGAGGTCTCAACGCAATAGACAGCGTGTCAATCGGACGCTCGATCTGTGAGTTATTATCCTTTTAGTAATGAGGTACTAGTTGAATTCGTGCATGATCTAACCTGAATGTATTGTAAATATACCCCAAACAACAGTGGGTTATAATCAAAGGGACCGCCGCACTCCATGAAGACCACATTACCTATCTGTTCGTCAAACGGTCGGTCGGTGCCAAAGATATGGACATAGAAAGTAAAGGGTCGGTAGTGGGCACAGGTCCAGTTTGACCCTGAATGGGCTGACCCGGTCTGGGTCGACCTGGTCAGATATGTTGGGTCTGGCCAGGCCCATTTGGCCGGTTGGCCTCTAAGGTTCAGCCTGGCCCACTGGGCCTATCCCAACGGGCCGTGGGGGTTGTTCAACCTGGGGTCAGGGCCGGTTCAGCCCTGAGTGTCGCGAGGGTGTGGCTCGGGCAACACTGATCATGAGGGGAACGCAGGCCGTCACAGTTTGTCCGAGTGCACGAGAGGCAACTGGGCAGGCCAGGCAGCTTGGGAGGTGGCCGGGAAGGGCACAACCAGGCCGACAGGGGGCCGAGTAGGGCACCAGGGGGACCGGCGGGCAGGCGGGCATGCCACGGCCAGGCCGGAAGGTAGCCAGACAAGGTGCCAGGTGGCCCGGTGGGTGGCCGGATATGGTCCCAAGTGGGCCATCTAGCGGCAGGTCTCCAGACGGGTGGGCGGGCGGCCGGGCAGGCCGGAAGGCTGACCATCGAGAGACCGGGCGGCGAAAGGGCAGTCCAGAAGGCCAAGAGGCCAGGACAACGTGGTTTGTCGTGGCACAGGCAGGCACGATTCAGTATGGCTTGGGCTAGCGTGGGCTGGTGGGGCTCATCGAGGGCACTGGAACGCCACGGGGGCGGCGCAGTTTGCGGAGGTTATGGGAAGTGTGGCCTTTTCATGTTGCCTTCATCTCCTTCAACGCTGCTTCGTTGTTACGTCGCCATGCCGTAGATCATCACAAACCGAAAGAGTGGAGGGTTCGGGGCATGTTGGTTTGGCCCGCACCCTCCACCATTTGGGTGGTAACACTAGTCTCATCAAGGTAGGAAAATGATGAATAACTCACCCACAAAAAGTATCATAACCTTGTTCTTCGTTTTAAAAGAAAATAAGAACATTGAACATAAAATAAAACAACCCATACCTTGATCGTTGGTCGATGATGGAGTTACGAGGAAGAATACGATTTTGTTTTCATTCATCATGTACACTGCACACTTCCAATCCCAAGAAAGCCCGTCGGATGTGGTAGACACTCCACATCGGTAGGATCCAAGGACGGATGTTGATGTCACACCTCGCTGGCGTTCTTCGTTCTTCATTCATTATTTTTCATTGGGTGCTTTTCTCTCTTCTCCCATGTTCCACCAAAAGAGAAATGCCAACCAAAATAATAAGAGATTGTGATATCTTACTAATTCGTTGACATAATATTTAAATGGGAAGAAATTTTTTAATTAGATCTACTTAATTAATGTGATGGATTTGGCGTAATAACTTATATGTTGGCTCAAATAATTAAATTGGAGGTGGTGGCACCATAAATTGTATAGGAGGTAAAGGGGATCCCACTCATTAATGAGGGGAGTTGTGAAATATTCCTCTCCTCCCATTAATATGGGTCGGGTGGTCCCAACACCTATTATTCAAATTGGGAGGTTATGTGGTCTCAGGTGGTCCCCACCACATTAACCCCACAAGGGAGGTTGAGGAATGGTGGTCCCCACCACGGTAACCTCTCCTGGGAGGTTATGGCCTAGTGGACCCCACTTCAAACCTACACGAAGAGGTTATATATCACATGGGACCCATCTACAAACACCACAAGGTGGCTCAAATAAAAATAAAGTTATTCTCACTTTATTTTATTACTTTCCATGAAAACCAAAAAACTAACTTTTATTCTCGACCCACTACAATCGAAGTAAAAGTCTCCTTAAGCGAATATCGGCACCATGAGTTCAACGGTGCCCTCAGATTTCAATTCCGAGCACTGGTTCAAATGTTCTAAAAACTCGACCATACGTTTACTGAACATACCCAAACAAAACATCATAAATTGATTCCAGGCACACCAGGTCTCGGAATCACGCAACATCAGTTTTTACGGACTCATAAAATTCCCATGTAATTATGAAAAAAATTTCCATGGAATTTATATATCTTTACATTCTCACCACCGTAGGCCATTACGTCCCCATAATCTACAACTCATACTAAGGGAACAATTCAGGGTACTGAGCATGCATCTGAGCCTCCCACTCCCATGTGCTCTCCTGGAGGTTCTTGCACGGCCAGCGAACACACACCAGAGGTATCGACTGTCCATGTAGGACCTGCTCTTGTCGATCCTCAATCTATAATAGGGCATCTGTGAATGTCACCCCATCGTCGACATCCAGCTCTCCATGGTCGATGATGTGATAATGGTCATGAACATATCTTCTCAGATGAGATACGTGGAAGACTTCGTGAACCCAGTGAAACTAAGGTGGAATATCTAAGCAGTAACCCCCCCTGCCGCCAACTATGCTGAGGACCTAGAAAGGTCCGATGAAACATAGAGATAACTTCCCACCTCAGCCAAATCCCCATAGACATCATCGAGGTGAGACATGTAGAAAGGCGTTGTATCCATCCATGAACTCCAGAGGCCTTTATCTCTTCTAAGAATATGACTTCTGTCTGCTCTATGCAGTCTTCATCCCCTCCTGGATGATCTTCACCTTCTACGTGGTAGCTTGTACCATCTCTGTTCCCACTAGTGCTAACTCCCCAGGGTCAGTCCATCATAAGGGTGATCTATAAGGTCTTCCATATAGTGCCTCAAAAGGTTCCATCCCTATGGTGTAGTGATATTTGTTGTTATATGAAACACCACCAAAGGCAATTGATCCTACCACTTGCGACTGAAGTTGAGGACACAAGCAAGAAACATGCCCTCTTGAGTCTGAATTGTCCACTCTGTCTGGCCATCCGTCTGAGGATGGAAGGCGGTGCTCAGATGAAGCTACATCCCAGAAGCCTCCTATAACCCCTTCCATAGCTGGGAAGTATACTGTGTATCACAGTCAAATACAATAGATAAAGGTTCTCTATGTAGCTGTAAAATCTCATGCACGTAGAGGCGTCGCAAGATCTCTACTGACCCCTACTATCTGATCGGTAGGAAGTGGGCCGACATGGTGAGTCGATCAAAGATCACCTGAATTGAGTTGTGACCCCTGTATGTATGTGGATGTTCTATTACAAAGTCTATGGATATCACATCCCACTTCCACTTTGGGACCTCTAAAGGGAGAACTAAGCTTGCTACTACCTGGTGCTCTGCCTTCAATTGCTGACAAGTGAGGCACCGAGAGACAAACTCTACAACTTCCTTCTTCATACCCGGCCCCCAGTGTTGTCACTGGAGATCCTGGTATATCTTTTCCACTCCTATATGTACCTGTAGAGGGGATGTTCGGAACTCCCACAACACTTCCTCCTAATGTTACACTGGCACCATAGTACAATTTTCTAAAACAGATGACATGATCCCCACCTTCAGAAAATCCATCAAGTGCTTGCCCTGTGGATATATTAGCACATTTTGTCTCATAGTCAGAATCACCATGTTTTGACTCCCAAACTCAATGAAGAAGTGGGGGGGGGGTGACTGTAAGGGACTAAAGGAAAGATTCTACATCTCTATCCATGAAGGATATCTGCAAGGCGGCCAACTGCTCTGTTGTTTCTCCTAGAACCTATATACCAGATCTCTTACTGAGTGCATTTACGAAAAAGTTCCCCTTTCCAGGAGTATATACAATCTTGAAGTCATGGTCTTGGAGGAACTCAATCCATCGCTGTTGTCTCAGGTTTAGGTGCTTCTGAGATAAAATATAGATGAGACAATTCTGATCAGTGTACATAGTAAAACGTTGGCCCATCAGATAGTGTCACCACATCTTGAAGACAAAGACCACTACTGATATATCTAGGTCATGTGTAGTGCAATCTATCTCATGTTGTCTTAGCTCCCGAGAACCATATTTGATCACTGCTCGCTCGTACATCAGGACACACCCGAGTATGGTCCCTGATGTGTTGCAGTAGAATACATATCCTACGCCATCCTCTGGAAGCCTCATGATAGGGGCACTAGTCTGCCTCTACCTCAGCTCATGAAATTTATCTTGGAGTCTCTCTGACCACACTATGTGTTTCCCCTTCTACCTCAAGGCTAATAGTGGTTCTACAACTATAGGGATGTCTGGAATGAATCTCCGGTAGTATCCAGCCAATCCCAGGAAACATCATACCTCCATCACACTCTTGGGTGACTCCAAAAAAATCACCACCTCAATCATTGCTGGATCCACTACCACTCCAGCCTCCAAGATGATAAGACCAAAAAAGCGTACCTCTCGGATCCAAAACTAGCACTTCGGGAGCTTACCGAAAAGCAAGTGCTCTCGAAGTGTGTCAAGTAGTACCTCAATTGATAGGAATGATCCTCCTCAATAGTCGAGTATATCATAATGTCTTTAATGAAGGCTACGGGAAAGAAATAGAGGTATAGATGAACGATCTGGTTCATGAGTCCCATGAACACTACTATAGAATTGGTTATGTCGAGTGGAATAACCAAGAACTCATAGTGGTTGTACCAACATCTGAAAGTCTCCTTCTTCACTTTCTTGTCTCGAACTCTGAGCTAGTGATAGCCTGATCTGAGGTCTATATTATTGAAGCACTGATATCATTTCAACTGAAAAAAGATGCCTTCAATCCTAGAGATGGGGTACTTGTTCTTCATGGTCACCTGTTTCAGTCGATGGTAGCCGAGACAAAGCCTCAAGAATCCATCAGCCATCAAGGTGAACAGAATCTAGGCTGGCCCAGGAGAAACACTTGGCTAGATAAATTCCTTCCCATGCAAGATCTCCATCTGTACCTGCAGATCACAAAGCTCAGTGGGAGGCATCAGATATGCTGGTTTGTAGATATCAGTGTCATCTCGGGGTACAAGTCAATGTAGAAGTCCACCTATATGCGAGGAGGTAGATCTGGGACATCATCAGGGAAAACATCTGTGTACTAGTCCACCACTAGAGGATAAGTCAAACACTCCACATCATCTTCTCTGTGGGTAAGGCAATCCAACTGATGGGTGATCGGTTGTACTCTCCTCCGGGAAAGTCCATCATGTGCGGCAAAGGATCCCTTCTCACCGGTGAAGGTGAACCCAGTCCCATCCATGCGGAAACACTGCACTTTGCACCTAATACAATCAATTTGGGCATGGACTATAGATAAACAGTCCATACCCAAGATGACGTCGTAAGACCTCGACATCGCTACGAGTAGATCCCAACCAAAGCTCTCACCTCTTAGAGTAAGCTCACACTGTCGGCACTAGTGCGTAATTATCGAATCTGCTACCATTAGAGTCTTTAGCCGTAATAATCGAGCTAATGGCTCTATCAGAATCTAAAAGCTCTGAACAAGGGTAGTTTCAATGAAAGAGTGACTGGAACTTATGTCTATAAGAACTGTATCTAGGGTGGAGTAGACATGGATCTTACCTTGAATAATCTATGGAGGTTCGTGATCAAAAGCCTTGGCTTCCTAAAGCTGTGCTCTTGCCTATTCACCTACTCCCTATGATCAGAGTGGAACTCCTGGTGGTGGTGGCGGTAATATCTCAAAATGTCTCCCACCACCAGCTATACGACCAACTCATCTACCACGCCCGCCTACTCCCTACGGACTTCCTCAATCGATAAATTGTCTCTGCTTGGGCGGCCCTTCGACCGTCTACTGATCATCCGAACCGCTGGTCGGACAGTCAAGATCCATGTGACCCTAACTGGAGCATGAGAAACAATGCCCACTCTTGGCATGTATGTCTATGCCCTGGGTTCCCCAAAAAACTGATCTTAAGTCATGTGGTTGTCCACCTGTGGGTTTGGTTCTCTTGGACCTCTGTGACATCTATCTACTTCCAGATGCATAAGACTCCTCTTCATGTAGACTAGTGGTGGGTCTTACTGCTAGAGACTGCTCAGTAAGGAAACTCTCCATTAAGAAAGCCCACTCTAACACCCCTGTCTGCATCGGGATGTTGAAGGAGATCATCGAAGCCTTTATATCTCTCATGATGCCCTGCTCGATGGTCCGAGCCCTGTAGAATGGGTCTTGTACCAGATTAGTGGAGTAGCGCGACAGGTCGGTGAACCTTGTTCAGTACTATGTCTCTGTCATGATTCCCTGCTGTAGGTGAAGTAGCTCTTGTATCTGCACTACATGAAGGGTGGAAGGGACAAACTCTTCCTGAAAAAGGCTCTCAATGTCAGCCTAGATTAGTGTCACCTCATAATGCAACTATATCATCAGGCTCCACCATCTTCTTGATGCTGCTTGAAGGTGACTGGTAGCAAGAATCATCATGAAATCGATTAGTGTCCCTACCAGTTTGAAGACTCTCACCACAGCCTCCACCCAATCCTCAGCTTCCTGCATGTCCGTATCTCCCTTAAACCTGGGGGGCCTCTGACGCTGGAACTCATGAAACACGCTGAAGAGGCATGCATCGTCTGCTGCTGGGTCTGGTGGCATCGGTTTCACAATGGGAAGTGGTAATGCTAGTGGCTCCGCTAAAAAAAGCCCTACATTGAGGCCTCGTTGCTCAGTGAGATATCTGTGCATACAACCCTCGAGAATCTCTCTTGTTGTCTTTGAGGAGTCATCCTAAAAGAAACAGATGTGACATGGTGAAATATTATATCTGGTGAGCTGACCTGGTTGAGTTGACTTAAAGAAAACTTTTGAAAACACACATGCAATCAGTGTTTTCTTGCACTGCGTCAGAAATTAGTAGTCAGGGTCTGGGTGTATGGATATGTCGGCTGCTGCACCAACACTGGACTCCTTGAACTAAAATCCACACTCGGTACCCTTAATACTATTACTTCACAGAAAAGATCAAAGTCTTATGTTTTGTGGTAGAACCAACTCCTCTGATACCAATTTGTCATGACCCTTCCACCAAGTCACTTTCCGTGACTACCCCAAGCTCACCTTTCATAGGCCAGGGTCTGGCAGCTAGCACCAAAGGCTTAAATCTCTAAACTAGGAAGGAATTTCTTTTATAACATGAAAACGCACATAACAGTGTATGGGCTGGAAACTAAATAAAACTGTATACGAAATGAGTGATGAAAAGAAAAAGGATCCATAAATACAAGAACAACTCTAAAGTACAAGTAAACTGAAAGTACACGCACTGAAAAAAGGGAAAAAAGATTATGGATAATCCCCCGGGAATTCCTACGTGAATGGTAGGTGCAGATAGAATCCACAACACTCCACGTCCATCTGTCTCCTCTGGGCACTGTCACACCGTGTGGTCCACCTCCGGGTACCGTCCAGTCCTATTGTTCTCATCCTCGATCAACGATGTCTATTGCCTGCATCCAACACAATGAGGTGTGGGAATAACCCATTCAAGGGTGAGTATAACGATAATCAATAGGGACCCCGAGACCCTCAAGTTCTCACAAAATCCAATAAATATAAATCAGAAAGTAATAATTCAACAGATAACCTCACATTTGTATATGGACATACATATAGCTAAGTTATCAACTAATATATCTCAACCATGAGGTTAACACCAATGTTACTGACTCAGCTCAAACTAGGATTTTATTCAAGGGGTAGTACCACATAACATCCCCAATCACACTGTCAGAACCCCGACTAATGGAGAACTCTTCCTCTATCGAGTACAATGGGCCTGCCGCATCACCAAAATGCATCCCACTAACCTTAGACTGCTGGTATAATCCTTGGGTCGAGTATTGTGGGTCTGCTGCATCACCATGGTGATCCCCATAATGGGTTTGCCAGATCACCAAGGCGCTACCCCTCGTAGCCTGCTGAGGTTCTCCTCCTGTCGAGTACCATGGGTCTTTCGCGACATAAAGGCGCTCCCCATTGTGGGTCTGATGCGACACCAAGGTGCACCCCACTAGATAGTCGAGTCACTCTGAGTTGAATTGGTCAGCATTCATTAGGTCTCATCCATCTACTAGGTCTATGCGCTATGCTCGCTCGTCTCCTAGAGGATTCGCACAATGAGATGATGGTCGACACACTAAGTGTCATGAAGTTACATGAATAAGTATTTCAAAGTTCTTCCATGTCATAGAGGTTTCAACACAATAGACGACGCGTCAATCAGACACCCAATTTATGAGTTATTAGACTTTTAGTCCTAGGGGCCTGGTTAGATTCATGTACGATCAAACCTGGCTCTATCTCAAATATAGCCCGAACTCTTGTGGGGTTTACTCAAAGGGAAAATTGTGATCCATGAACACCAAAGCCCCTAACGGTTTTTTGAATGGTCATCTGGTGTCAAAGATATGTCCAAAGAATGTAAAGGGTCGGTAGTGGGCCTGGGTTCGGTCAGACCTAGTCAGACCTAATTGGACTTGCCGAGCCCATTGGGAGGGCTAGCCATTTCGGTTTCATCCGACCCAATGGGCCCACCCCCCCAGGCCGCGTAGGTGGTACGACCCAGGATCAGGGCCGGTTCGGCCCAGACCACAGCGAGGGGGAACCTTGGGCAGCACAGGGCGCGCGAGCCGGTGCTATTCATCCGGCAGCACGAGAGGCGGTCGGGTAGGCCGAGTGGTGGCCGACCAGGCCGACAGGCATACCGAAGGGCAGCCAGCCATGGCGCGGTCAGGCCGGCTAGTGGCTAGGCAGTACACCAGGGGGGCTGGATGGTAGCCGGCCAGGGCGCCAGGAGGGACATCAGGTGGCTAGGCTCGGGGGTGGCCTGGCAGGGCACAAGGTGGGTCACCGTGCGGCCGAGCTGCGGTCAGGTAGGCCGAGTGGTCGGAAGGCCGAGCCGGAGCATTTCGGCATTGTTCAGGCCATTGCGGTTCTGGGCAGCTTGGGCCAGCACGTTTCGGTGTGGCACGGGCCGATGCGGGCCGGTGGGCTTCGGCCAGGAAACCAGAACATCGCGGGGGTGGCGTGATTTGTGGAGGCTGTGAGAAGCTCGTCCTTTTTCTGTTTCCTTTGTCGCTTTCCATGCTGATTCATTGTTACATCGCCATGCTGAAGATCGTAACTAACAAGAACATATGTGGGGCCAGGCCAGGTTGTTTTGGCCCGCACCCTCCGCGTTTAGGGTGGTAACATGTGGATAATCAAGGTAGGAGAACAATGAACAATAACTCACCTTCAAAATGAATCATAACCTCATTCTTTGTTTTGAATGAAAAGAAGAACATAGAACATAAAAGAAAAAAACCCCTACCTTGATCATTGGTCGATAACCGAGTTGCAGGGAAGAAGATGGTGTTGTCATCATTCATCACGTCTGCAACACACTTCCAATCCCGATCTCACATGTTGGTTGTGGAAGACGCTCTATGTCAGTAGGATCCGAGGAAGGAAGTTGAAGTCACTCCTCTCCGGCATTCATAATTTTTCATTATTCGTTCTTCGTTGGGAGAATTTCTCTTCTCCCAAGTTCCACAAAAAGAGAAATTCCAACCAAAATAATAAGAGATTGTGATATCTTATTAAATCGTTTGAAAAATATTCAAATTTAATGAAATAATTTAATTGGATCCACCTAATTAAAGTGAAGGATTTGGCATAATAAATTATTTGTTGGCTCAAATAATTAATGGGGAGGTGGTGGAACAATAAATGGTAGAGGAGGTAAAGGGTATCCCTATCAATAATGAGGGGAGTTGAGAGATTTTCTTCTCCTCCCATTAATAGGGGTCTGGTGTTCCCCGCCCCTATTATTTAAATTGGGAGGTTATATTGTATCGAGTGGTCCCCACCACATTAACCCCACATGGGAGGTTGAGGTGTGGTGGTCCCCACCACCATAACCTCTCATGTGAGGTTATGGCATGGTGGTCCCCACTTCCAACCTCCACAAGGATGTTATAGATCCTTTAGGACCCACCTCCAAACACCACATGACGACTCAAATAAAAATAAAGTGAACCTCACTTTATTTTATTACTTTCAATAAAAACCCAAAAACTAAATTTTATTCTCGACCCACTACCATTGAAGTGAAAGTCTACTTAAGTGAATACTATCTTTGTGAGTTCAACGGTGCCCTTGGATTTCAATTCTGAGCATTGGTTCAAAAAGCTATAAAAACTTTCTCGTACATTACCAGAATGTACTCAAAACAAAAAACAGAAATTGATTCTGGGTACACTGGGCCTCAGAATCATGCGCCATTAGTTTTCATAGACTCTTAAAATTCCATTGTATTTATGAAAAAAAATCCTATAGACTTTTCAGGACTTTATATCATGGATTTCAGATTATTTGTTCATGTTGGATGAAAAGAGGCCGCATTTTTTTGAAATATCCATTATCATGGGGTAATCATGGAACTCAATTTGTTTAATGTTATTATAAAATTATTAAATAATAAATTCATCATAAGGTATGTATTTACAATTTCATTTACTAAAATGAGCGCTTTTTTGGAAAAAATATCAGGATATAATGGCAAAATTTGAGGTGTGGGATAATTTTCCTTGTAATCTATACCATTAACATGCATTGATATGCAATGTTAATACTAGATATACACATATGTATTTTGATTTATTTTAACATGAATATCCACAAATTGGTTCTTGTTTTTTGATATAATTTAATGAAAGTGATGTTAAATTTTGTTATTTTATTTGAATGGTTGGTTCTGAAAATCATTATTTTTTATCATGTAAATCTTACAATTAAATTTTTCAATCATATTTTTAATAATTTTAGTCATTTTTGTAAAAAAAATTAATGTTTTAAATTTTTTGATCATATTTGTGTGAGATTAATACATTAATATATATATATATATATAGATGTAGACCCACTCAAATATAAATATTCTAATATTTAAAAGATATTTCTTTGATATAAATTCTAATATAAATTCACTTATAGAAAAATGATAGAAATAATTAGAATGAATGGGAATGAAGTTGAAAACCATTTCATGTGAGAGAGATGAAGGTTATTATATTACCATATCAAATTTAATGATTTTTAGAATAGTTGGCTAATATAAATACATCAATTGATAGAGCTATTTTTCTTGAAAATTTTGACATTATTTTAATAAAGGCCTCTTTTAATAGGGAAAAAAACATGAAATGGTGTGATAGAATAAAAATAATTTTTGAATCTCGAAGAAGAATGTGGAAACAATTCAATATAAATAAGAACATGTCACGTTCTATGATAAAGTTGTGAATTCATGTTATAATGTATTTAATTTATAATATATGTATTCTTAAGTAAATTTTGTATCTGATATCATTTTTCATCTCATGTAGGGAATTGAATATCAAAAAATATTTTATTTTTCTTTTTCATGTACAAAAAAATAAATTTAATATCAAAAGAAAGATTATAATTTTATATATGTTCTATTAGTTTTATGTTTCTATGTTGTAGAAAGACATGTCATCAAATTTGGAACTTCTGATTTGGAAAAAAACTACCATAGAATTAAAATATAGTTGGAGTGTCGACATTTGATGAAAGATTTTTTTGGGATCAAATTTGATTCCTCTACGCTGTGTACATGCTGTTTCAAAGGATCTATTTTTAATTATTAATTAATCTGTTGAATAATATATATGAGGGTTTGAAATTTGATGAATTGAGAAATTACATTAAGTAAACATTATTTTTTATAAATGAGTTCAATATCATAAATTATATAAATTCCAAAACTATATTTATTTGTAGATAACCTTGATTGGAATGTGCCGACATTTATATTAGAATCATGTTCCTAATAAGTTCGAAAAAATGGCATATTTCAAAAAAATATTCAATTTTGTAAGGTAATGACACCATATTAGTATTTGAGTCCTATAATTTTGAAAACATTCATTAATTCCATTTTAGGTTTAAATTGAACTACAAATACAATACAATAATATTGAACAATTCCAAGAACAAGATAACATTTTCTATTCAACTTTCATGTCACACCCATAAAATAGGTTTTTTTATTGTAAATCATGATGTTAGTGTCACTAAATCCATTAGTTAACTAAATCTCATTAAAAAAATTTATCAATAGATATTTGTATGGTCATCATGGATGAAATCACCCATATAAATACGCAAGTCATCAACTTATTCTTAGGAAATATTATTCTCATATGATTGATCACTTTTCCAACTATATAAAATAGAACAATTTTATTGTTCATTCAATCTTTTTGTAAACCTAAAATGTTTTATCTTTTACAATGAATATATGAGAATTACTATTCATGTAATTAGATCTCTATTTCTTGATGATTTCTATTATAAATATTTTCTAAAGGTGTGGATATTTTTAACAATTTAATTGTCTAATTTGGTTTATATTAAAATTAATTTCAATTGTAAGAGGATAAAATTTACCATTACTAATGAATCCTTATGATAAATAGCATGTCACCACTTCCAAACAAAGGATTCATCGTGTTGCATTGGTTGAAATATTTTCCCTCCGTGTTATAAATGAGTAATGTTCAATGTACATTTTTGGTTTCTATGGGGATAAAAATTATTCCATTCATCTATATTGAATATTTGACCAGTATATTTATCGATATCTTTGTATAATTTTTATTTTCAATCAAATGATTCCATATAAATATTTTTAATGCTAGTTCAACTATAAACCACTGAATTGGTAACTTAAATGATGTAGACAACAATATACTCTCCATTGCAGCACTGGTAAAATTTTTCAATTTATCTAGGAAAATATTATCTTTACCCCCATTAAAAACATGATTTTTATTATTTTACAATATTTATATATTAATTTATATTGGTAAAAATGAGTGGATTATGTGACACAATATAAAAATTATTTTTCAATAAACATGGTTAACATAAATACTCACCCTGATACTCATCATTTCATTGTCGAAAAGAGATAAAATAGTATCCATTACAACCAAATAGAACAATTTTTTAGATTTTAAGACATATTCACTACATAATATTATTATTATTTATAATAAATAATTTTTTTAATGTTACATCAACAAAAAAATATAAATTAAGGGTGGTCATTCCCTTTGGTCATAAGAACATGTCATGTGAAACCCAACTCCAAAATATTCTCAGGAAACACATAATATGATTTTTGGATTTAATAACATTCCCACATCCATTTTGTTATGAAATAAATCCCTATAATATCCCTTATATATTATGGTTTCCAAGGAATGTAGGTGAGTTTGATTTCTTTTTATAGCTCAGTTGGATCTTCTATATATTTATAGTGTGTGTTTTTTTCTTCTTTTTAGGTTTCATAAACTTATAACAATTCTGAAAAAATTTATTTTATATTTATTGATATTACATTTATAAGAATGATTATTTTTAGTGACTATGTTCTTTTACCTGTTCTGATACACTATTTTATGGGATAATAGTTCTTTTTTCAATAGCTTCTTCTTGAGGTTATGCCTTTGACATAATCCTAGTTTCTTTAGGTATTGTTGTTTTATTTTGGTCAATAAAAGTGGGGATAACATCCACTCAATAAATGATAGTTTCTATTATTTCCAACTCTTTCTTTTTTCACATATCAATATTTATAGTTTTTAAATTTAGCATTATATTTCCTAACTGTTGATTCAATATTTTTTATTTTTATTTTCAATGTTCCATTTTCTACTTCATGTGCCTGTATGTTCTCCTTGTAATCCAAATTCTTTTAATAGGAATTAACACATTTTGGAGTGGGTGATGTTTGGTAAACATATTTTCCCTTTTTAAGAGTTTGAAATATTTAATTTTATATAACCATGATCATTTTAAGATTCATTAAAATTATAATATAATTAGAATACTATCCCCACTAGAAGCAACTTATTTAATAATTATTTATTCATGATATCTACATCATAATAAAATAATAACCTTTTTGAAAAATGAGTATTTCCAACTTTTTTATTTCCATATAGTATAACTATTACATTAAAATACTAATACAAAAAAATAAAAATGTTATTAATACTAATAACAAATATATGTGAAAATAAATTTCAATCCATTACATTAATGGCATAATAGCACCTAAAAATTTGACCAGTTATTGTGGAATTTTTTAGTTGAATTTATAAATTGTTGGTGTATTAGATGAGACCATGTTACTGCTTTCAAATCTATCAAATTATCCTAATATAGGATAAATACACAACTAATGTATGAACATGTAGTTGGAAAAAATAGAGTAGAACATGTTTAAAAATAAAGGATTGTTTTTATGTTAACAAGTTTTTCTAATTAATTACCCATAAAAAAATCCTAAAGTGCTATTATTAATTACTTTTGTTTGAATAATCATACTACATTTACATATATCTAGAGATATATAAGGGTTTCATGGTTTTCCAAAAGAATAAAAGTCTTCTATTTCAGTTTTACCAGTACTTATCCTAAATATCCCTTTCTCATCACCATCACAAAATTTCTTTTCCACACCAAAAATTTTGATACTATTTTTAAGGAATCATAGATATCAAGAAAATATATAACATATTTATCAAATTTCATACAATAAAATTGTGATACAATTTTAGATAGAAAATATTGAAACATATTCCACAACTGAGTGTCCTACATTAAAATTGTAGGAGAATCATCCAATTTCTTTTGGATTTATTGTACAACCCATTTTAATGATGTTATATTTGAAATAATATGCACACATTGAAATATAAATCAAAAAAATATCAGTGGGAATCAAATAACATGGAATATGATGGGAAGTCTCTTGGTTTCCCCATGGAATGTTCCTATTGTGAAACAATTGAGAAATTCCTTTTACAAAACATAAAAAAATTACTGAAATAAAAAATAATTATATTTGAACAATATTTTCCTATAATAGGAAAAAAATTTCCACTACATATCCCAGTAGATGTCTAAGTCTATGTCCCATTTGATTCTCCATTAGAAACTTAACTAAACATCCAGTGGGGAGAAACATAAAAATTCCCTCCATAATCCTATGTAAATTTTAGTGAAATATAAAAAAGTTTTTTTCATGGATTTGAAAAATTTAAATAAAGTATTCAATTAGAAAATATTGTATATATAGACTATACTTTACTATAATATGATTATAAACCATGTTTTACATTCTAGTGGATGTTCTAGTGGATGTTCTAGTAGATTCTCTACACGATTAGCCATTGGAATATCCATTGGATGTTCCAATGAAGAGAGAAAACATTCCTCCTAAGTCATGTAAAAATTTTTAGTGAACAATGTAAAATATGTTTTTCGGAGGAATCCAAAAATGAAAGTACATATTTTAGTCAAAACATAATGTAACGTTGGACCATAGTTTCATATAGTACGACAGGAAGTTCCACTAGAAGTTCAAGTGGAAGTCCAATTTTATGTCGAATTGGATTAACAATTGGATTCTCAATGGAAGGATCCAGTTGGGGATCAATAGAAAAATTCCCTCCTTGATCATATAAAAGTTTCATTGCAATATGAAAAACATGTTTGTTTGTGGATTCTAATTTAATGAAATTTTTTTGTTGAATTAGTAGTTTAAATAGCAATAATCAAATATTTAGATTTATCCTCAGAGGAAGCATGGCGTGTAGGTGTCCAGATACCATAAAATTAATATATTGAAAATATTAATATATTTTAATTCACTACATTTCATCATTTTAGATTAATTTTTTCCCCACTTTTGTGGACCATGGATGTAAAATATGAGACCATGATAGATTTGGTACCCATGGATTACCCTAAGTGAGACCAAATGTTGGTCAAAAATGGAAGTTCCATGGTAGGTGACTATTTCATGGTTGTTTTGATAAATAAATAATATATTTATTGTTTTTATAAAATTGAATATTCATAAATAAATTTTGAGTCACCCAATTTTGGAAATGATTTAGGAATTTATGTACAACTCTGGATGAATTAGCGAGGAGGAAAATGGAATTATTTATTGGTGGATCAAGATGCGAGAGTAATTGGAGATCAGATGGAAATGGGTCAAGATGCTACAAATAGAACGAATTCTTCATCATTAATGAATTAGTTCTTCCCCAATGATTGATCAATATTGAGTTTGGTCTATATAACGAACCATACATTATATAAAAAAATATTACATTAAAATTGAAGAATATTTATCACACAACACAACAAAACCACACGATGTATGTACATGTTTAGTGTCTTTATTAGGTCTGTGTCTCTAGTTTTTAGACCTTTGACCACAAATATTAGATTATCTACCAACCAGTTCTATCATGCTAGACTCTATTGTAGGTCATGTTCAGTATTCCTCTGGGTGGTATGGGATGTGATGGGGTTTGTGGTTGATATTTTCTACTGTAGACTTTCTTGAATCATCCCATCTTCTACTTATTTTAGTGTTTTTCATCATTTTATACTGATTTTATACCATGATTTTTACATCTTCACCTCTTCCCCTCTTATGTTGGTTGATTTATGATTTTTTATGTATTCGCAATGGTTCATTATTTTTTACGGTTCAGTTCATTTTGGTTGAGATTTCCAGATGGTTTTCATTGACTCTTTCATTTAACATTTCTTTTTTTCTAGTTTTATTGATATTCTTGGTGTGATGATGGTGGTGGTTCAGATATGTGGGGTTCGTGGTCTAGTTAAATATCACTCCTTTCTAATTGGGCCTTCCCTCTTCAAACTCTGCTCTAACCTCCAACTCCATCATTCCAAGTCGAGTCGATTTGGTACGTTGGATCCTGGTGATTTATTAGGATGGTGTGGTTTGAGCTATGGTTGGAATATTATGATGTGTGACTTGATAAAAGTTAATGCTCCAATGGTGTATTGTTTGTTTAAAATTGTTATATGGCAAGATGTGTGTTTTTCAACAATGATGTTGGTTCTTATCATCAAGGATGATGGATCACAATGGATTCCATACTCATGATTAGTGATGGGTGGTGATAATGGTGGTGGATTACCAATGTTTTCGATGGATGATGGTAGATCAAGGGACTCTAGATGACATATGAAACTTCTGAATCAAGGAAAGAATCACGTCCTTTGTTGTTTTTGAAATTCAAATTTGGTAACTACTTATGTGATGTATTTTTCATCTTTGGATTCATTCATGGTGCTGTAGTATCTTTCGGGACTATAACATTGGTTATCGCTCATCCTTAAAGTTGATATTTTGATATAAAAATATAAAAATATTCTATTAGTTAGTCAGTTTTACTATCTTTTTAATCTAGTAATCATAAACAATTGGTTCATTAAAAATCTGCGTTGTCTCCCACTTATTCCTTCGTATATAGAACCCTTACTGACATATCTTACTTAATACACTTCTTCACAACTAGGGGAAGTTATACATAAGAATGGGTGATCTAGGATGCTCAATAAGGGTTAAAAAGGGAGATATCAATCATATCATAATTATAAGAAATCATAACATAACATTTGAAACTCTTATACTATATACGAAGGATCAATATATCATGTCATGGGATAAATCATAAATGCTAAAAAAGAGTCAATGAACAAGCTCTAAAGGGTTTACCATAAGATATAAAATTTTTGGTACATACATACTCCAATAAAATCATTCATATTATTCAAGGATCATTGTGGAAACTATCATAGTAGACAATGTTTATTACTTAACAGAGTTCAGACCTCCTTCTATCCCTGTATTGATGAACCAGGTTTATTTCCGGATTTATCCCTGTATTACTAAACTGAGATCATTTCATGTTCCAAATCAATATATCTCATGAGATATAAATCATTACCCAATGAATTGGATAGAGATATATATCCCACACATCACATAATTAAAACCATACATATGTGTTCCACAAGAACATAAATCATTCAATAGAGAAAACCCCAAGGAATTAAATGGGTTTCTTAAACATCATTCCATCAAAACATAATCCATGTATGACAAATGGATTTCCTAAATAGAATTTTTTTTGAAAAATAATAAAACCATATGGATAGTATCGTATACTTGAAACATATCCCAATTAAATAATTCCACCTTAGATAGAAAATAATTTTCATAGAATGCTTGAAATTAATTCTTGAGGAAAATATCATTTTCTCTTAGAAAATGTTTTATTTATGTAAAATTCCAAAAATAATTGAAAAAAAAATTCCTTGAAAATAAAATTGAAATATTGAAAGTTAATAGTAATGGAAATAATATGTTATGAAAGTGTAAAAAATCCAATCAGGTATTTTAAGTTAAAAGAAAACATTCTTCTGATATTTTTTTCCATATGAGTCAAAAAGTACATTGTATAAATAATGACAGAATATTCCATTCATTAAAATTTTATAATATTATTATATTTGTAAAAATGACCTTAAAAATTGTATAAAAATATAAAGGATATTTTATAATACATATTTATGAATCATGTACATGGATGATATATATAACCTAGTAAATACTTACGTATAAAAAATCTTAAATAAAAATGAGATTATAAAATTATCCTTTACCTTAGGTATGGGATCCATTATCTCTATCAAAAAATCATGTATAATGGATTAAAGAGTGTTTTAAAATTATTTCATTACAATATTTATATTTATGATATCATATATGATCATATGATCATATGTTTAATAATATTTCATTATTACTGTTCATTTGAGTGTTAACTGCTTCATTTTATTACACATGGTTTTTCATAATGTATATGATTATTTCTCATAGAATATAAGTAAGTAATTTATATTATGATATTAAGTAAATATATATAATATTATTCATTCATTAAATTTGTATAATCATTTTTTAATGGTGATTATAGAGAATGAATCACATCAGATTATGGAGACGGTAGGCCATACGTATGCATAAGTGATGATATAATTCCATTATTTATAAAATTGTAATGAAGTGGATCATGAATATAATATTCTATAATAAATATAATTTTACAATAATCATATAAAGTTATTAATTCCATCAATAAACTTATTCATGTAAAGATGTAATGAAAACCAGATTATATCATGATGTGGTGAAAAAAAGTCGTACGTAAGAATGTGTGGTGATTTAATTTTTCCATAAATGGATAGAAGCTGTAATATGGTTGTTACATAATCATAAAAAATATAAGAATATAAGTGATACTTTATTTATTACATTATAATGGAAACAACTCATGAATAGAAAATATAAGAGAAAAAATGGACAAAAAATGGACAATAATTCGACCCTTGAATGCTCAAAAATAAAATATTATCAGTGAAATGATTATTTCCATGTGGACAAAAAATGGAAAATAATTCGACCATTGGTTGATTATGGTTGATATATACTCTTCCAATAATATTGTTTACTAGTTTTTTTCCTTTTTATGATTATTATCATTTTTTTAAAAGTATTTCAATGATGTTACTTTAATTTAATAATTTTTTCATCCTAAATGTATAAGACATTGAAGAAAAAAATTATATAAAAAATTAGAAACAAATTACCATGATAAAGAATAAAATTTATCATTCCAATTAGTAATAATAGTTTAATTTAATGTATAATATTTTATTAAAATTAATATGTTTATTCAAATTTGATTAATAAATATTTAACATTTCTTTAAAAAAATAGATATTAACTTCCCTAGTCTCATCAAAGTGGCATCAAATAGATATCATTTCAATAAATGATGATTTATATCAAAACACACTTATCTAATGATATTAAGGCATGTGTTAGGGTAATTTTAAAATATTATTTTTACCTATAATTACCAGATTTACCTTTTAGAAGATTAAAAAACTAAAGTTGCTATTTTGAATGCTCAAAAATAAAATAAAGCTATTTACATAATTAGGAATCACTAATTCCAAATTTAAAATATATTTTACAAATTTATAAATATATAAGTATATCGAATTAACATAAAATTAATCTGATTTTCAAAATAATAAAATAGGTTTTAAAATTTATGACATGCGAACGAATGAAATGTTTTTATATTAAAATTCAATGTAAATTAAATAATTATTACATATAATATATTAACTATTATAAATTTAATATATTTATACTTTAAAACCATACAATAATATATTTTAACACATAAATTATGTCGATTTAAAATATTTTTTCAAATAAAATTTAATATATTTGTATTATTCATCAAGAATGGAAACTTATCGAAAAAATATAAATAAATTCAAACAATGTAAATTTCTATATCCTGATTACAAATAATAATATTATGTTGTCATATAAAATTATTAATGTGTCAAAATATTATTATAATATGGGTTTTGATTAAAATATACTAAAATTAGTCTTTTGGAAAATATAATTTTTTAAATATATAATATTGTTTATTCATGTACTATGTCTAAAAATTATTGATGGAAAATCAAAAATATTTTATAAAATATATAAAATAAATATTTAATTAATTTCAATTACTATTTATTGTTATCTTAATCTATTAAGACAAATATACAAATATTTCTTTTACATTTTATTGGTTTATACATTTCATATAAAATTTGTTTCCATTGAATTCACAATATACATTCATAAGTTTTAAATATATATTCCATATAACATAATGGTTATGTTATAATTTTTATTTTATAATGTTTCATGGATCATTTAAACTCATTTTTGTGTGCAATAAAATAGATTAAAGAATTATTTAAAGATAAATATTTATTAAAATATTGAGATGTCACATTATATCCACATTAAAATGAATTTTACCCCCGAAATTATTCTTCATTAACAAAAGTTTAATATTGTAAATTTACTTTAATATAATCCCACATCTTTAAAATTAAAAATTCAACTTAGTTTTAAAAATGAATGTTAAAATGACTACTATTTCCAAAAGAAACTCATCAATGGGTATCCAAATATAAGAACATAATTGGAAAGTGAAAAACATGGATATTGAATAGAAATCAAACTATCATGTTTGGAAGGAGAGTGATAGAGAACATGGTTAGGAGAAAGACAACAATCCCAAAGCCATGAATCTATAATGAACTAAGGGACAATTTTATTTATCAAAAAATAATGTATTGAATAACATTTTTGGTTTTAAGATCCTTTCCTTTGCATTGAATAACTGTTCACAAGATGATATACAACTTGATTTTTGTATAGTCTCATTGTTGGTCGTTCATTGAACAATTTCCACAACATACACTATTTTTAGTAATTAAGGTGAATTTTTTATTTGAGAATTGTTAGTAGATCATGATATCCATAAATATAATGATAGTTCATTCCAACTTTATTAATTCTAATAAAATGGTTTTCACAATTTATCAAATATGCATAAGTCCACCTATGGTGAGATAAAAATTTACTCCCACAAACATCATCCAAATATTAACTAGAACTTTCCATAAATGGATAACCCTAAAATTCTTCAAAAGGATAAAAATCCAAAAAATATGAATGTGTTTCCAAAATCATCTTAACATTTCTCCCCCCATATATCGTAAATTATAAATTTTATGTGATTTCTATCATGATTTATTCTCTTCAATCTTGGTAATATCCTAAATTACCAGAAAACCTTATTGAAAACAAGTTTCCCTTCCAATATTAACTCTTACCAAATTCTATTAATCTAAATTTTTTCTATAAACTAAATACTTGATTTCCTAAACCACGTTGTAATTATATAAATACAATTGTCATTGATACTATCAGGGATGACTTTATCTCATTATCAGAACATTATGCACACATTAAGTGATATAATTCCCCTAATCATTTCTTCTCCAAAAAAATTACCTTAGGACCTCTATCATTATTCATGGTTACTTGTTCCATTTAATATATACATTCAAATACATAAGGAAAAAGTATAGTGGACAAATAATTAGATGTTCCATTAATCCATAATAAAAGTAATTTAGCAACAATATTCATGAATTCTGTTACATAAACACTCAATCATTTCCCATAATTATTTTAATACTCCACATCTACAATAGTGATTTTATAATATTTCCCTTTACTTTTTTCCATAAGAGGTTTCTGTTGTTGATAATAATCAATTTGTCATGGATTTGGGAAATGGTTAGCATAATGATAATTTTCCATTCACTTGAAACATTTAAGTGTGGGTGGTGAATCCTATTTAGGATTTTCTCTACTAACATCACTAGACTTCTTTTCCCATCGCTTCAGCATTAAACTACACGATGACATCTCTATCACACTCAAAACATTTTATAGTACCTTTAAGAAAATTACCTCCATGTTTCTTTCCACACATTGGTCATAAGAGAATTTACATCTTTCATTCATTGTGGTATTTTTATTTTCCTTTTAATTTCATTTTTCAATTCTTATCAAGCCCACTAGGCTTATGGTTAACTCCAATCTATATTTCAACCATGATATCACATCAGACAATTTCTTTATAGAAATTGAAGTCACATATGGATAATTCTGTTGTGAGACCTGGTTTTTAGCCACTAAATAATTGTTCAATATTTATATTAGGATGGATAATAATTACATAATCATACCATGAAATAAATTTGAATTTTTTTTATAGGTACCAACGTATTCGTCATCCTTTTTCTTATGCTCAAGGAACTCCTTCTCAATATTCATTCAATGAAAACGAGTAATGTACTTATTGAAAAATAATTTCCTGAACTTTTCCCATTCTATAGATTCAATTTCATCTTATTGACTCATATTATTGATGAGATTTCCCCATTGATCTACTTCACCTTCCAAACAATAGACATGATGACATTACCATGTTATGAACATTGGAGAACTGAAAATATCTTTTTAGTTGTAATAATACATTATCCATTGACTTGTAGATTATAGGACCCACTGAATAAAGCTAGACACTATCTCATAGAGTATTCAATATAATGTTGTTCATTACTTTTCATATTTGGAATCCCAACATCATTCATATCATTAGAGGGTTTTGTGATCATAGAATGTTGATTTTTTATTCCATCTCCAAAAACATTTGGTTTCCAAAGAGGACAATTTTCGTATTACCCATCACATTTAGCATTAATGAGGTTCATTTAAGTTCCATGAATTGAATAAAATGAAGAATCATAGTGTAAAAAATAATCATCATAATTGAAAAACTATATAATTAAGGGAAATTACTTATAAAATTTCATTTTAGGAAACCTGAGGTTTTATTCTAGGTTATTCATGATTGTTACGAAAATTCTAGGATTGTAAAAGACAAATAGACTTATCATTAGGTACATCCCTAGATATATCCTTAGAAATATCTCTAGGGATCTCAGAAATGTTTTTTCATCCTTGTTTTTAATGGTTGACTAAACCTTTTCTCTAGTACAAACAATAATGGACCATATTTTACATACATAAATTTGACATAAAAAATGAATAATATTCATTATAGAACATTGAAAAACTAGAAAATGAAAGCATATGTTTAATTTATTTAGAAACTAGGAATCATAAAAAATGTGTTCATAAAACAACATAACTTTCTCCCACTTTTTCCTTCATATCTAGATCCATTTTTGACATATCATACATAAAACAATTATTCAAAATCTGGGTAAAAGAAACACAAAAAAGATTGAGATAATCGGAATAGTAGGGGTAAAAATGGGATATAAAAATCATATAATAATCATAAGACATATGAACATAACACTTGAATATATAATTATGCATATAAAAGTTATTGAAATCATGTCATGTGATAAATCATAAATGTTCATAAAGAGTCAATATACAAATTCTCAAAGGGTATAACATAAGAAATGATTTTTTTGGAATGTACTACATCATAGAAATTCATTCCTATTAGTCAAGTCTCATCACCAAGACCATAAAAGCATCCAATATCCATTACTAAACCAGGCTCACTCCTTGTTCTAGCCATGTATTACTGAACTAGGTTTACATACCATTTCATCCCTATATTACTAAACCAATATAATTTCTAATTACTAACAGATTTATACCATGAGATATAAATCATTATTTATTGCATTATATGGAGATATAGTTCCCACCTATCACATAAAGGAAATAATTCATATGTGTTCCACAAGAACATAATCATTCATCGTATAATAACCTATGGAATAAAATGTTTTTCTTAAAAATTATTCCATCATATCAAAATCCATGTAATTGAAATGGATTCTATAAATATCATTTTTCCATAAACATAATCTAACCATATAAATAATTGGTATAGTATACATGAGACATATCCCTATTAAAAAATTTCATCTTATATGGAAAATAATTTTGATAGAGTACTTGAAATTAATTATTGAGGAAATATAATTTCTTCCTTGAAAATTATTTCTTTTCTTAAAACATCGTGGAATTTAAAAAAAAAAGAATTTCCTTGAAAATAATGTTAAATTATTATAATGTATGATTTTCTGAAATAAGGTGTTATAAATGAATAAAAAATCTATCCAGGTCATATATGTTAAAACACATTCTTCTCATTATTTTCTAGATAAGTCCCAAAGTAAATCGTATAGAAAACGAAAAATAATTAATTTCACAACATTTAATAAAGACAAAAAAATGGTTAAAAATGAAATTAAACAATATTAGAATGTTGTAAATGATATTTTATAATACATATTTAGGAAACATGGATATGTACGATAAATATACCCCAATAAATAATTATGTATAAACAATCTGGATAAAAATGAGATTTTTACAATTATACATTATCTTATGCCTAGAATCCTTAAAATATATAAAGAAAATCGGTATAATGGATTAAATAGTGCTATTAAATTATTAAATAAAAATATTTATATTAATCATATCATCTATTATCATATTATCACCTTTTTAATAGTATTTAATTATTACTCTTCTTTTCGGTGTGAACTGCTTCATTTTATTATGCATGTTTTGTCAAATTAGTTCCACTTATTCATCATAGAATATAGTTATGTAATTTTCTTTGATTATATTAAGGTAATATATATCTCATTACTCATTCTATACATTTATATAATCATTCCTTAGTTGTTATCATGGTTAAATAATCACATCACATAGTAGAGATGTTAGGTCGTACGTACGTACGAGTGATGATATCATTCTCATAATTTTGAAATAGTTTTAAAACGGATGGTTTTTATAATATTATAGAGGCAATATAATGTTATAATCAGAATATATAGTTATTATTTTCATCATTACACCGATCCAAATAATGTGGTGATAAAAATCATATTACACCATGGCGTGGAGATGGTAACTCGTACGTACTCATTTGTGGTGATTTATCGTTTCATTGGATGGATAGAAGGTAAAATTTGGTTCATCCATAATACTAATGGTATCTCATAATATATTTTAAAACTGTATTTTTTACATTATAATGGAAACAAATCATGAAGAGGAAGTAGAATAAAAAGTAATTTTGAAAGAATTTGTAGAAGAGATGACCTCTTATTTTACGAGCTCCCCCTAGATCTCATCTTGAAGGAACTAGAGTTGGTCTTTTGAGAAGAACATAACCACTATATTGTGACTAGGGAATTTGAAAATGGAAATTGGATATGTATTTTTGTTATTGAATGCTGGAGGTGAAGTGAATAAGTGAGGTAGATGATACCCATACATAGTTATGTTTAGGGGCACTTTGGGAATCTCCAAAAATATTAATTTATAATAAAATAAAAATTCGTCAAAAAACATCCAAATTTTCATATTTTCAAATATTATATGAGATAAGGTTTTAATATCATTAACCAATAGATTTTATAAAAAAAATTGTCAACTAAAACCTTATTATTTTAGTAAACCCTTAGTAATTATCTTTTAATTTTTACTATGATAAGAAATATTTCAATATTAAAAGTGTGTATATTTACTTATTTTATGTTGATTATACCATAAATGAATAATTTATAACTTTTTATACTGTATAATAGTTATTTTATATTTCTAAATATGTATTATTATTATTTAAATAATTTATTAAAATGTAATTTTAATAAACAATCAATAGTGCCAGTTTTTACACTATTCAAATCATTGGTTTCTAAAAATATATATATAACAATTTAACTTTGAATAAAGTATTTAATAATATTTCTAAAAGTACAAGGTAATCTAAAAAATTAATAATATATATTTATTATCCAAAATTTATATATTTTAATATCATTAATTACATTTATTTGATATTTCTATTACTCAAATAATTACATGATTTGGTTTGCATAATTATCTAACATACATATTGTTTGATTAAAAATTAAAAATGAAATACTATGATGAAGAAAAATACAAAAGAGATCATAAGAATACTTATAGTTTAATATATCTTCATTATAGTCCGACATTAAAAATTTTATAATTATTAAAACATGTATGTGAAAACATTAACATTACATAAGATAAAATATTATAAGAGTTATAATCTTTTCCATAGGGATCCCAATGATAAACAATTAGACTATATGATTATTATGGTCAATATATCCTCAAAACATATTATCTATTCAAAGGATATTGCCTTTTAATGTTTATTATCATTTCAATTAAAATTATTTTATTAATTTTTCATTAATTAAATAATTTCAGCATTATCATTGTATAAGACTTTAGTTTAATTATTTATTACCCAAAAATTTCAAATAAATTACCATGGTAAAGAAGAAAAATTAGTAATTAAAATTAGTATTTATATTTTAATTTTTCTGTATAACCATGAATTAAAAATAATATAGTTAATAAAATTTAACTAATTTATCATTTACTAATGTTTAATTAAAATATATTAAATGTCATATTCTCGTCCAACAGGATTCCAAAGGATACCATTATGAACTAATGATGGTTTAAGTAAAAACCCAATCAAGCAATGATATTAGGACAAGTGTTTGGGTGATTTTAAAATATTATTTTTACCCTTAATTACCAGATATACCTTTTACCGTATTAAAAAAAGTACCAAAGTAACTATTCATAATGACCAAAAAAGTAAATATAGATAAATAATTTTGAATCACTAAATAAAAATATGGAATAAATTATTTAAAAATATAAACATAGAAGTTGAATTAATTAATATAAAAGTAATTTCATTTTTGGAATGAGGAATCTTGTTTAAAATGTTGAAACATGCAAGAGATTGAAATGTTTTTACAACCAACTTAAATGTAAAATTAATGTCAATGATGTAATTTATATTTACTGAAAAAAATGTAATATATCTACACATTAAACCCATTCAACAATAATATTTAAACATATAAATTATTTTGATGAAAAAAGTTGTTTTCAATTAAAATTTTGTATATTTGTACTATTCATCAATACTTGAAACTTATCAAAAAAATATAAAAGATTCATTAAAAGCAAATATTTATATCCCTATTCCAAAAAATATATTTATTTTGTCATATTAAAATTATTAATGTGTAAAATTGTTTATTTCAAATTAGTTATCCATTAAAAATTGGTAAAATCGCCCTTTTGAAAAATATAGGGTTTTATACCTAAAATAGTTTTTATTCATATCCAATTCCTAAAAAATATAATGGACTAATATCAAAAATATTTTATTAAATATATAACATATATATATCATTTATTAAAAATTTTAATAGTAATTTACTTAATCTATTAAGACAAAAATGTAAATATTTCCTTTACATTTAATTTGTTTATTTTTTCATAAATAATTGGTCGTCATTGAATTCACCATATAAATTCATTAGTTACTTAAATTTATTCTCACTAACTTAATAGCTATTTTATAATGGTTATTTTAGATTGTCTTATGGTTTGTTTAAGCTCATGATTTCATACAATATAAGATATTTAACATTTATTTAAAGAGAATTATTTATTTATTTTTCAGGGTATCACATTAAATGTTAATTTTTGTTTTTTATCCTCTCCAATTTAATATACATGTATTTATAATTATATTCTAATTTGATATCTGATTATTTGGACTTCCCATGAGCCATACCTATATTTTGGTGTTATTTGATCTGATAATTTCATTTTTTCAATTTCTATCACTTCTAGGTTCCTAGATTTTATGATCATTGTCCAAGAACACATTGCCAACTATGGATTCACCATTTCTCAAATGTATTTCGTACCACTATTCTTTACATTGGTTTTTGTTGTCCCACGGGGTCACGGTTCAACATTATTAGGGTGTGTTCAAGCATGATTGGACCCATATATTATTTGTGCTTGTGAGAACGATGAACAAAATAGCGATTAGGGGACTGATTAGGATGGTTTGAGGGTTAGAGTTGATGCTTCTGTGGATTGTGGATCTTGTAACAAAAATGGTAACGAGACATGGTGTGTCCTCATAGAATACTTACACACCATATATGGACCTTATATATTGTGTGACTAGATTTTTATGGCTTTTCATGTACTCGTAGAGTACACATGAATGGGAAAAATAGATCCACACGCATGACTATAGAACATGGGAATGACGAGTTTAATGTGGGAATGAAAAATCATACATGGGTAAGGGTTGGAGAATGCTTTCAGTCACAGGGAGGATGAGACATTATTTATACCACATGTACATGTTTTTTATTGATACATGGATTCCCAAAACATGTATAAGGGAGAAACGTTCTTGTAAATGAGGTGATCTCACACACCCACTGACACCAGGTGCACATCATGTACTTTTCTCAGGGATTTGCACCTTGCATATCTCCTTCTTATGGACTTGAGTTTTTCCATTGATTATCCTATATTGATTAGTTTTTACATAGAACATGTGGTTTCATTTGAAGTTTGTTTTGCGATATTAATTTAGGTTTTTGAAGAATGATTATTCATTAAGTGTTTATAGACTAATAATAGTGATTGGGGATGATTATAAAAGACAGGTTGGTTGTGGAAACTCACCTGTCACACCAGGTCGTAGGTCCACCATACAATTTACCCAAGTCTAGTGGGACCCCCTTTATGAACTAGCATATGGGTCCTCCATCTACCTATCGATTGAAATCCCATGACTCACTAGGGTGTGGTTCCACGATTGACTAGTGGAGTGGCACCACGTGGAACACAAGGGAATGAATCCTCTATCTATATACATATTAGAACCCCTAATACACTAGGCAAATGGAACTCTATCTAAAAATGTAGTGGAACCTCCCCCTTTTAGAACCATTGGGTGGTTCTCTATGAACCAAGTTGTACCCTCACCCCTCATGCACTAATGAATGAATACACTATGTGGATATAGTTCCTCCATGGGTTTTGCACCACATTAGAGAAGAGTGGTTCCCCAATATGATTTCTTTTAATGGATTCATGATATGATAGATTTAAAATATAGACCATTAGATCTAGAGGTATACTCGTTATCCTTGGTTAGGATGTGGATATGGTGAACCCATATATCTCTCACTTGTGTTTCTTTATTATTTTATATATAAGTCGGGTTTAATTCTATCTTATTATGGGTTCAGCTAACTATTGTAGTATAGTATTTTCTCCCATTATTGTGTTCCCATCATCCTTCTAGGTATGTATATAATCATCCCTATATGGGTTGTTCCAACCCATTTCATTCCTTATGCAGACATTAGGATGATCGATGGTGATGTCAGGTAGGCATAGAGATACGTGGGTATGTAGACCACTTATGGTGGTTGTACATGGAGATCAAAACATTGGTTCTCTTATATTTTTTTTATTGATTTCTGTTTGGGAATTCATTTTTTATTTTGTTTTTATTCTCCAATTTTATAAATTATATATATATATATGTAATCTGATGTATTCTCTATAACTTATTACGTTAATGGTATTACTATATATATTAAAGTTTATTATTTTCCCCTACACATTTTCATAGAGATAGTTGTGTGAGTATACATGTACTTTAGGATAATACCTCTGATTTTATTTTATTTCTTCTTGGTTCCATTCACTATCCCTTAGTCTACTGCAGGTTGGATTTGGGTTGCCGCGACTTGACTTGACAATGGCCACGTGCCACCTAGTGGGTTAGGTCATGATAGAGTGGTATAAAATGCAGTTCTTCCTTGATCCGGTGTAGAGAGAGTCCCATGGAATTATTGTTTTGTAACTTTGGAAACAATGTCAGAGTATATAGACTGTGGATTTTAATATAATAATCCCTGTGATGGTATAGTGGCCAACACATCCATACTCCCAGACTCTAACTAACGGATTGCCGACTCGGAATATAAAGATATCATTTATAAGAAACAAATAGTTTGTTAATAATATAGAACTTATTTCACTGATAGTACTTCATGAGTAATCACCCAATTTATATTATCATCAAACTATGGTATATCGTTATTAATTTTAGGATTCCTTTGTTAACAAATCCATCTAGGAAAGTTATATAAGATCATGAAAATGACCCACTAAATAATGTGGCCTAACATTAGGGACCATATTGAATGGTGTTTACTCTAGGAAGGTTGGGATAAATTATACTAGATATTGAGTAGAATATCATATGAAAATAGTATATTGATCATGTGTGTTGGTTTATCATGTTGTGTGAGTTCTAGTGTATGAGAAAGGTAAATTTCTAAGGTGATCTATGTCCTTAGACAGAGGAGGATTTTCATGATTCAGTGATCTGAGTCTCCAAGAATGTTCTGACCATCACTGATCAGAATGTCTTACATGAATATAGTATTACCCATTCAATAAAAAGGAACATGAAGCGTATAATGATACAGAAAAAATATTAGTTGGCACCAAATGTGATAAACTTATTATAGTATTTTCATGATTAGTATTTCCCCTTGTTAGTGTGCTTACTTCAGATCCCATATCATATTCAATTATAAGAGGGTTTTATGATAGGTGAGGAGTATTCCATGATGTTTACAGACCTTACAAGGTACTCCCTCAACATGATGTAGGATAGTTTCTTTCATTCATGGAAGTTTTAGTAGGGTCTCTATAGAGGCATACATGCCAGTGTAATCTTCTTATTAATACATATGTATAATAGATTACTAAAGATGGAGCTGTCCATTAATATAATCTAGGGTGAGTGAATTCAATATTATATGGTCGACATTTATATCCATAGGGATCTCTATCTTATAGAAGTTAGTCGATGTTAGTCATAAGGTCCTCAAAATAGGATAATTTTCCTTGGCCAGATTTAGATATCTATATCAATAGGTCTAGGTTCTCATAGAGGAATCGATCATCCCGGAGAGGATAAATGTTATACATGTGATGGAAGAGGATATATGAAATGTGATAGCTATACCATATGTGCCAAGGGGGTTAGATAAGAATTGGATGGAACACTGTGACATACGCATCACCATGATTATGGATCTCCATGGTATGGCCAGGATGTCCCCTTGGGAGGGGGTGTTGGGAAATGATAATGTTGATCTTAATAGTGAGGAGATACTAATAGACGGTGATTTTGTGATAAAAATATGCCACCACTTCTAGATGAACAAAAATAGGATTAGAGAGTTGGTGGTAGAGGCCAGAAGTAGCTGCAAACTGTAGAGGGATGTGACTAGGATAATCATAGGATTATAAAGGGTATGATCTATTTATTTTTATTATTACTCTATTATTGGTATATATATTTTTGATTCGGTCCTTCATCTTTATATCCCTCATGTGAGAGATATAACTCCATATTGAGACCAGATCATAGTATTGCTGGCTAGAGGATCATAATTGGTGAAATTCATTGATACTGCATAATTTATGATAGTGTGAGTTAGTTATCAATGGATATTGTTTACCATGGGACCACTAGGTTTTTAGGATGAATAATATTTTATTATCTTGGGTATGTACTAGTTTTCCATGGTTCTAGACAAGATTTTTTGTCATCGTGGATAATTTTAAAGCCTTTAGATAGATGGGACGAGATTATCCGTTGCGTTCGAGAGAGATCTCTTTTTTGAGTGAGTGGGACTTTTGAGTAGGAATTTTTATCCCATTACACATCATCTGGTTAGTTTATCCCCAGATTTAGTGTTATCATAAGGCTTTTGTATTCCATCGATAGTATAATTTTATATGGTTGTTATCCCTGATGATGTTTTTGGACTTCCTCTGATGTGGGAGACACAATTATTCATTGAATATCACATTTTTACTACACTTATGTATTTTAAATCATATTGAATGGACATTATCATGAAATGGGAGTTGATGGTGTAGTTGTATGACCATTAAGAGAATGGATTTTCCCAATCATGTCTTTCCGTATGTGATTCTCTAGTTATGTTCATGAAAAAGGAGAACAAGAGTTTGCGAATTTCCATAGATTATCATCACCTAAATCATGTAATGATAAAGGTAATTTACCCATTTACATGAATTTATGTCCTCTTCGAGATGTCTAGAGGCATAAATTGGTTCACCTAGATCAATCATAGTTTTGGATACCACCAGTTGAGAGGGGAGGTTGATATTCTAAAGATGAAATTTGGATTTTTATATTGACATTATGACTTTCTAGTTATGTATTCTTTTATGATGAATTTCCTCTAATTTTTTTGTATTTAATAAATCATATATTGGAACCACACTAGGTTTGGATATTTTTCTTCTTCATTTTTGACAAAATAAAATTACTCTAAATTAGAGGAAGATCCTGAAGAACACATGAGGATGATATTAGACTTACTCAAAGAGAACCTACATTATGGTAAGCTCTCGACGATCCAATCTGGGATGCACAAGGTTCACATTCTAGGGAATGTCATATGTGAACATGGTAAAGTTGTGGACACATTTATTATTGATGTTGTTCTTTCTTGGGATCCACCCTAGAGTGTTATGGAGTTACATATCTTCCTTAGATTGGAAGGGTAATACATGCGGTTTTTTAGTAGACTCATCTTGGTTATTATTCCCATTTACCACCTTTATAAAAAATGGGAAACCATTTATATGGATGGTAAGGTATCCTTAAGACTTCAATAAGTAAATGATTATGCTTAACATGTCATTTATGTTTAGATTATCTAATGAGAAAATTGATTACATAGTGTTTTATATTTCCTATGGTTCTAGTCTTCTAAATATATTGATTTAGATACAGGAAGTGATAAAATATTGGTAGAGGTAGTTGAGAACCCATTATAAGAACTATTTGTATCTTGACCTAGAGTTGGTAGTGGTAGTAATCTATATAAAAATGTAGTGTAACTATCATCTAGTGTAGCTTTATTTGTGTTTACATATACCATTAGATTCTTAGTTATATCATCACAGATAGGGATCTTAATAGGAGATAAAGGAATTGGTTGGAGTTATAGAAAGACTATGACATTGAGATACTCTATACTACTAGGAAGGTAAATCTAGTATCATATTACATTATTAGGAATTATCATTCTCGCCTAGTGACGGTGGAATATTACGTTTTAGCTTCATTGTATCTTACCTAGGTGGAGGATAGAGGTGCATTTTTCATCAGTCTATGATGGTTAGTCATCTGTCTCATCATTATGTGAGAGAGGCTTAGTTCAAAGACACCTACTGTGATGTTCTACTAGACTAGATATCCTTAAGAGATGCACTGAATGAAATTATATAATGAGGGTTGAATTTCATAATTTTACAAGGACAGATGATGGTTCTAATCACATTGTATGGGGAGGTGATGAGGAATTTTCACACTTCCCCCTTGATTAAACTTACCATTTTGGTAATGGTGTTTAAGGACCATTAATGGAAGCCTTGGTGGGATAGTATGAGGTAGAACATTACTGAATTTTTCTCTCTCTATCTAACATGTTTTTGGGTAATGTCTGAACAACAGGTCTCAGTAGGAATGACACAACCACTTTTGACCCCATAGTGGAAAAATAATTACATATTTATGGAAATTTTGGTTGGAATTACAAATAAAAAAGTGTCCATGAAACAAATTGGTTAATTTTTTCCTGACTTGTCATGTGGACACACTTCATTTCCATCAGGGATCAGAGTTCAGTGGAATTTTTAGGGTCGTTGTGAATGTGGGGGATCATCTAGATTCATTGTATGACCATGATTATTTTCTCCTAATGTAATTTTCTCATTACATCTTTGTAGGGGAGGGGCTTTCTAGAGGCTTTTGAGACCAAGTTTTAGATGACAATGATGGTTTACCCAAAAAATGAGGGGTAGACTATGTGGACTATCAATGTTCTAGAGGATATGGTAAGATCCATCTTTTTGGATATTGGATGTAGCTACGATGATTTATTTCCATTAATAGAGTTTTATTATATGAGCATTTATCACTCTACTATCATCAATGATCCTTTTGAGTCCCTTTATGGGATACCCAATAGGTCACCCCTATATTGGACTATGATTGGAAGTACATTTATCATCTGGCCAGAGATGGTGCATACAATGAAGGGACATATATTGTTAATCTAGAAAGAGATGATAAAATCCCATAGTAAATAAAGGTATTATGCATATTGTGGTCATAGGACTTTGTAGTTTGAGAATGGAGATAATGTTTTCAAAGAGTATCCACACAATGAGTATTTCAAATAATTTTTCAGGGAATAAATCTACCCCTAGGTTCATTTGGACATTTATGATCTTATGGAGGATTTACGAGGTTGGTTAACATTTAGCTTTTCCCCCTCAGTTAGACCAGGTGCATGAAATCTACCATGTGTCATAGCTGAGGATATACGTACAAAACATATGGATGTTATTGACTAGCGAGAGCTATAAATAAATTATTGGGGCAACTTCGTGCAGTACCTAGTGGTGATCTAGGATCACCAAGAGAGGATTCTTCATGGAAGGACCATACCTTTGGTTTGTTTTCTTTATATGAATAGGAACAAATTACAAGTTATCTTAGGTTTTTAGGAACTACATGTGCGATGTAACCCAAATATTTTGTGTATTATGAGTTTTTTAGGTTGAAAATACATGATGGAGGGGGAATTTATTTGATCTGGTTTTTCTATATAAGTCCTTTGAATATTAATATGAATATATATGAAATTAATAATGAGTCAATTCTATGTTTGGGTGTCTTAGGACGTAAAATTATTATATAAAAAGATAAATATATTTTAATGTTTGTGAATGAACCATTTTATATTAAAGTTTTCCTCATTGATTGGAACCTCGAATGTAATATTTGAGACGATAAATGGTTTTGGAATGTATGTTTTAACTATGGAGGATTGCAAGTTTGGTTCGAATCAGACATTCCATGGGAGGTAACCATTGGAGAGATCATTTAATTAAATTAAAAAAGAAGTCATTTATTTCTAATACATGGCCTAAAAAATTCCCCTATTTATATTACCTATTATGGAATAAGTAAAAGGTTAGACTCATAACATTTGGGTTAATATAGTGGAAGAAACTTGTTTTTGTTATTAGAGGATTGACATCTAAGAATGAAAAGTGATTGAATTATTGTAGATCGAGAGGCAGTGAATAAATAATGTCATCTCTGTCTCTGAAAAAGAGTTATTATCCAACAATTAAGGTATAATAAGGTAGGTCTTGTTATTTTTGGATTTCCACCCAATCCAAATTCATAATCATGGATTTATAATTTTATTCTTATTTAATATATGATTCCTTGACCTTTTCATGAACCCTTCTATTCATTTATTATTAATTGATATGATAACTACTTTTTTTCACTTTCTATCACCCATGAAAACCCAGAATATATGATCATTTGGAGATATCATATGGAAAAAAAATTCATTCAACATTTTTTATTTGAATATATCCCAGTCATTATTCGTATTCTTCATAGTTGGCCCATAGGGTCATGGTTCCACATTTTTTGGGGTGAGTTCAAGGGTGACCAAACCAAAGGATTTTTTGTGGTAATGAAAAGGATGATATTGATAGTGATATGTGGATTTATTGGGATGGTTTGAAATATGTGGGTGCTTATTCCTAGAATTTGGTATTCTTTGGTAGTGATGATAGTTTCATTGTTCATAGGGTGGAGTAGTACAGGGTTTGGGGGGCCATATTCTGGCCACCAGTGATAGATCTAGCATGGAAAGTCCCTGATCTGAGACCCAAAGCATGAATCACATAGTAAGTAGTGGTGAAAACACTAAAAATATCCATTAATAATCCCATGAATTCTAGAAGAAACTATAATATGTACATTATAGTCCCAGAAAAAATGTCGTGTAATCCCCTGGCTATGGATTCAAGGGTTTGGGGAAAGATAATGATCAAACATCGTGAATGTACTATACACATCATGTGAACTGGTGATGGAAACATGGCATGTTCTTTGGCAGTACAGATTCATGTGATTATCTAGTCAAACAAGAATGACCATGGTACATGGTAAAAACTACTTGTAGATAAGAAAATAGAGTTGTAAACTTAAATGAAATTGAGAAAACAGGTAGACCTCTGGTGGATGAGACATGTTGGGTACCTCCAGTATGCACCTTATATTGAGACATGAATTACCATTCTATTTCTAGAGGAGAAATAGACAATTTAATATGGAAAGGTGACTTTTCCTGTGACACCATGTACAGACCATGTGGTTTTATTAGGGATTTCCACCCTTTGTATCTCATTCTTCTAGACCAGCGTTTTTTTCCCTTGACTACCCTACCCTGATCCTTTTTTTATAAAGAACATGATGGTGGCCTTTGTGTTGTATTTTGAGATGTGATGTGAGGTGTTTCAAGTGTAATGCTTATTTTGGAAATTATAGACAAATAGTAACTACCCTACCTTGTAGTTGTATTACTATTTTTAACCTGATTTTGATTTTTGAAGGAATCGAGTTGTATAAAGAGGGATCATTTAATTCGTTTCCCTCTAAATTTAGGTACCTTTTTCTATTAATTTTTTTTAATTTTTTATAATAATTAATACTAAAGAATAAATTAATAAATTTAAATATTTAATTTTTTTCTCATCTATGAATATAGGTGATCAAGTTCATAATCCAACTCAGTTCATCCAATCAATGGATTCCAATGCATTTTATTCTTTTACGATCTAAAATTTTATACACAATTAAATTTATCTCCCTTATTAGAAGATTTATTTTTTAAATCCATTATATTAAATTTTCTATTATTTTATGATATTCATCATTTACACCTTAATGATTTTTTTATTAAAGAGTATGCTTCACTCTTATCTTAAAGGTCTCTGTTTTTGAAAACTATGGTTGAGTAAGAAGTATTTACTTTAAATTATATCCCTAAATTATTAATTTTAGATTTATTAACAAGGATTACTTATGGGTAATAAATAATTTTATATTATATAGGTGATTAGTTAGTATTGATAACCTCATATGTGAAATTGATTAATTTTATTTACAATTGAATACACCATTCCAAATTTATTCATATTATAGGTAGCCATTTCTAAATTATATTTCTCATAGAAACTAATATTAATCCTTTTGAATTATAGTATTTATAAACCTAAACTACATAATTCACTAATAATCCAACATATTATAGTCACATCACTTTGTCAATACAAAATCGTAATCTCATAATGATTTAGCACCCCTATATCAAATCATGATCCTATTATCAAATGTATATATCCTTTACTGATCAGAATTGTTTATCTATGCATCTATATTTTGAATTGTTTTAATTATAAAATATTTACCATATCACGATCGATTGTACATACAAAAATTTAGTCCAATGATTGTTGATGGTGACTTTAGACTCTTTTTTCATCCTAATGGTTGGTATATATTTATTTTTTGTTTTCTAATTAAAAATGAAAATATAAACCATAATTGGAATAGTGTATTATTACACTAATTCTAGTTTTTCTCAACTAGATGTTTCCACAAACATTCACTTCAACTAATTAATTTTTTAACTCCATATCCATAAAGGTTTTTGGTATTTATCTATGAATGTAAGAACATTCATTCCGTCTTGAAACTACTATTATAAAATTCACTGATTAATTTAAATTATCCATTTTTCCATCATAATAACTTAAGTACAGACCATTATTTTTTAAATATTATATTATATTGTAATATAATTTACTTATGAATTTTCATGATATCATTTTTTATTGTTCTCACAAATTATTTACATGAGTTTTAGTAGATTTCATAGGAAAATGCTTGCCCTTTTATAGGTCTGATGTATGAGAAATAAAATATAATGAGTGGCCTATTTATATTTTTATAATTATTTATATTTAATTATAATTAATTTTTTTTGTATGAATCTAAAAAGAAATAATCCTTATGTATAATCATGAAAGAAACATTCTCATCTGTTTCAATATTTTCACATGGAAAGCAGTTTTTTTAATATGAAGACTTTGAACAATGAATAATTCATAATTGATTATTATTCTAAAATTATTGGTTAGGGATATGAAAAAAAGATTTTTTATAAGTTATGTAATTCAAAATTGTTACATTGAATTTATTAATGTAATTTCCTTATATACATTAGTATGAATATTTAAATTTCAAACAATGCTTTGTGAAAAAATTAGTTTCATTGAAAACTATTTTCTAGAAATTACTTATTATAAATTTTTTAAATTTTTTAATAATTATATCCTAACTGTAGAAATAATTAAATATTTTTAAAGAATATAAAATCACTCTATATATTTTTTGTGGGTTTTTTTATATCTAACGTAACATTGATTTATATTTTTTTTAATTATATAATCAACCTTCATGGTTTCTAAAAATTAAAGTCTATGGAATGTCTAAATTTTCTTCCCTCATTAGTTATGAATCGATTTTTTATCGGTTATTTATCACATGGTCCTAATTTTAGATTTTTAATTGTACGTTATAGAACCAATCATATTAGATCATCATATATAAGTTTCACGTAATTGTATTTCATTATTATTTCCATTCATAATATTCATGAATTTCATTCTAAATTTTTATGTTTTTTTTGCTTTAAACATGATCCATGTTTAGTATATTTACACATGGAATGATATTGAACATTTTTCTATACAGAATGACATATATTATTTCATAAACTCTATCACTAAGGTTACTGAAGGTTATTTAAATCGAGAAAATAATTGATGTTGAATATTTTTCCACTATATGTATAAATTCTTCATTCACCAAATCATTTTGAAATTTAATTTCATTTTTAAGTATCATTTTAACTATTATTTATCTTCTATTACATTCCGGAAATAGTTTTTTATATTAGTACATTTTTAAATTCTATTTTCTTATAGTAATTACACATATCATAACTATATGTTTAATAATGAAAAATGAAAATCTAATCTTATGAAATTCATTTTTAGTTGGGAAATTGTTATATGTTATCCAATAGTTTTATATATTAGAATACTATATTTATTTTTTCATATATTTTTTCAATAAATGATACTCTCTATTGAACTTCTAACAAATATTATAAATGATAATTGAGGCATTCCTAACTCTGAACTTGAAGAAGGAAAACAGTTCTCTATTAATAATGAAAAAAGGAAAAAAAGAATATTAGCTTAAAATTTGGGGTGAGTATGACTGTCCAAAAAATTTTGTTAATAATTTTTTATATTTTAATATATTTTTTTATAAACATTTAAAAAGACTAATGAGTTGAAAATTATTAAGTAACTATAAGACTTATAGTTGTAAACATCAGAGAAATAAATTTAGTGAAATCCAAAAAGATCAAGTTATCTAATTCATATATAGATATTAATGGCAACTATTGTTTGAGGATTGTGTCAAAAACTCATTATAAAATAGATAAGTAAAAATATTTCATATACAAGATTCATGTTCCACTCTATGTGAGTTTTTATTTTGCTTTATTTTTTTAAAAAATACAATTATTTATGTATACTAAACATTAAATGATATATATAGTTTATTTGATTAATCATTGTGAATATACAAGTCCAATGGATATCTTATTCATTAAAAAATATCAATGTCAAAAAAATTTATACTTAATAAAAAAATTATTTTGCAAGAAACTTTATCCTACCAAAATTTCCTTTATTTTTGGTTATAAATATACATATTTTAAAATATAAATTTGTGGGTATTAATTTATAAAATATAACATATATTTTTATATTAATTATGGGGTAACCCTTTTGTTATTTTTGAAGGAATTAACTACATACTACAACAGATAAAATAATTTTAATAAATAATTCAATAAGAATTGCTCTATTCCTCGATGTTCTGTGATTAAAGACTTCAGATGGAATTATAAATCTACAATACTCTCCTAAAATTTTCTCACTCACTACATTTTGGAATATTTATCCTATGGTGAATGTTTTTGAATTGATTTACCTTTTATAGAATCCTTTTTTGTGAAAGGTCATGGAAACTAATTATTCTTTGTCATTAATTTTGGTCTATACATCATAATTTAAAATATTATGAGTAATTTATTATATCGTGAATCCTATCATTATTTTCCATTTTAATGAAACTTTATAATACTAGAATAATTAAAATAATGTGAAGTTAATTTATTTAATTTTTCATCTTGATTATACTCTTTATATCAATGTATATTTTATTCAATTACCTATATCGATTTGAGTTGAGAAAACCACCTTGATCAGAACAAAATATTTTTTGAATCATTATTTTTTTAAAATAGGATAGTATCCATTTCATTCCTAATAATTTTATATTTATTTAGGTTAGAAACAATGAAAATTAGAGGCCAAAATTGATAATTATTCTTATTTATTATAATACATGTTGATCGAAATTAGCATCCTCTACAATTTATGGAATCATTGATATAAATTTTATATTGTTCTAACATCAATATATAGTCTCCATGATATTGTGTAAAAATACTAATCCATGATTATTATGAATATATCTCAATTTTACACTAAAAAGGGTTTTGTAATTTACATTTAGAATAATTATGTGATAATATATATACCATTATAGGTAATTGACTAATATTATTCTATATTTTTTATTTCATTGTAATGACTAAAATAAAAGAAATAATTTAAATATGTAGTATAATGATTTGTTTTTATTTCATACAAACCAACATGTATTAAAATTTAAAACAATCATTTTTAGTAATGATATCTCAAATTTCATTATATGAAATAGACACCAACCATTAAAATGTAACTATTTCAATGTTTTTATATACAATATGATAGAGAACATATAATTGATTTTGAGAACCATTAAATTAAAATCAAATTATCTTATTGAAACTTATTTCACATAACATATACAGTTATTTATCAAAATGACGTTTTTATTATTGATTTCCTTACATAGTATTCCTTTTAATGCAACACATCGGTAAATATTCTGAATTACTACAATAATTTCATTCTCACACCCAACGATATGTAATAATTTATTTTTTATATAATTTATTTATATATTAAATGTCAATTACTGTGGAATCCCTTAAATTTTTATAATTATTTTTACAAATAATTTATATACATTTTAGAAATATTCGTTAAATTTTTTTACAATATTTATAAACAATATGACTATATTTATTAAATCAACATGAAGATAAAAAATCAAAATTTTAATAAATGTTTGACCCTAAACCTTTTGAAAATGAAGTTGAAGTTAAAAAACATTAGTACTTTAAATAAATTCATAATGTATAGCTCCCATGATAGTTTTTTGAAATAAGTGATTCAATTATCATTATTCTAGATTAGGTATAATAATCTGACCATAAAACTAACCCTTGTATTAAAATCCATAATAAAACACGAAAAAAACCCAATCAACCCAAAAATCAAGTGTAGTAAAACTGAAGCTAGACTAATGCTGAAAATATCCTTGGATATGAAAAATATAATTAAACCAGGTAGGAGGGAATGGTCTCACCATGTATCACATATAGTTGAGAACTAGAAGTCATCGATCAAATCAACAATCTATGAATCATATATACTACCAAAATTTTGATAGTGACGCACAAATATTTATGTAATTAACATAATATGATAGATTTTATATGATAACCGATTTTATAACGTGAATGGGAGAATAAACTCTCATAACCTGAAAAACATAAGAAACATTTCAACAATTACACAACATAGTATTAAATAAAATCATGTTGATTATCTTTTTTATTCTTTTTATTGTGAGAAATATCATAAAAACACATAGGTGAACTATACACTATTAAAGTCCTCATGGCATGATGATATCCAAACTAGATGATTTCCAAGAACTGACCTCCTAGGTCACATGACATGATGGCCAAAATTTTATTTTCACAATAAAAGAAATAAAAGATAATATAATATTGAATAGAGTAACTTTTCACAACCATAGTATCATAGATTAATAACATATATGTGGATAAAATATAAAATCACAACTTTTAGCATAAATGGAACATCATCCATTACTACACAGTAAATGATGTTTGATAAAGTACACTAAAACCCCCATGAGAAAACATTTTATAATATTTTTATGGTTCATATATAAAGGTTTGTGATTTTTATTCAATTACTCTCTATATAATTGTGCTTTTAGTTGCTTTTGTAAATTTAGAATTTGGATATTTGAAAATAAATAGAGTGGTTAAATTGTGAAAATAATGTTTTTTCCTTATACCCCCTCTTGAAACACCTTAAATTCAGGATAATTTACATATTTTTCTATGAAACATTTTATTATTCTAATATTGTGTCAATTTTTCTATAATGTGATTAAAATAGTCATAGAACACTTTCTATTCTATAGAAAAAATATGAAAATTAGAAGCATTGATGGAAAGTAACTTCATCTAATTATCATATTCTTTATTTTTTGTATAATAATTCATGTAATTTGATGAGGAATATGTTTACATAAAATTTAGAATTATGATAGATATTTTTTTAAAAGGTTATAGATAACAATTTATATTATTTATATTGTATATATATATTTTATTCCAATTACAATATAAATGTATTTTGATATTTTACATAACATATTATTTTTTTAGATTGTTAGTACATGATTTTGGTAATGAATGATTTGATTCACTAGATGAAGTCAACACTAGTTTTACCAAAGATAGTCCAACTTTATGCGATCTTAGAAAGGAGTTCAAAAGAAATATTGAATAGACAAAACTACTTTCACTGTTAAAATATATTATTCTATTTCCTTGAAATGAAATTTGTCACTATTCAAATATCTAATTAGGATTTCTGATTATGTTATTCTATTTATTAAATATATTTTACTTTTCAATTTCTTTAATATTTCTAGATTACATCACTTAATTTTTTTTTATTTTGTAAATACATGTTTTCATTTTTTAACATTATATCATGTCCCATTAAATTAAATGTGTGGGGTACTAGTTTTTCACATATTATTTAGCCATTATATATATAAAATTTAATATGATTTAATAAATATATATATTTTAAAAAAATAAGAATTAAATAATTTTTGTACTGTAAAATAAAAGATATAGATCGCTAATAATGTAGGCAACAACTATTATATTTCTTTATTTCAAAAATTCATTCATGTTTATACTGAAATAAGTAAATTTTAAAGACGAATGGACAACATCCAAAGATGAATAATTAAAATAATAATAACTAATAGAATAAAATGATTTTCATGATCTTATATAATAAGTGAATAATTATTTATTTTCTTAATAAAATGAAATATGAATTTCTATAATAATATTTTTCTATTTAATATATGAATTTTACATGTAGTGTTTTGTTATAAAATTTCATGAATCCTTGAAAACAATAAAATAATAAAAAAGATATCTTAGAATAATAAACTATTCTATTTATGTAGAAAATGAAGGTGGAATACTATCGTATTTAAAAAAAATTTACGATGATGAAGAAGTGTAAAATATTAGGGAAAACAATGATTTAATCATCTAAAAACAAATAAATATTAATTATTTTTCTACAAAATCAAGTGTATTTAGGTATATTACAATGTAGATGTATAGATTCTTACATTGATACCATAATTTATAAATTCTAAAGAAATTAATTTTGTAATATTTTAAATTATTTATATTTAAAAAAAATCATGTATCCCCACCCATTGTAAAAAAGACAATAAAAAACACTGAATAAAAATCTAAATTCTGAAAATATACATCGGGGATTATATGATGAATTTCCATTTTCTACTGAGTATAAGGGAATTAGTATTTATTTGGGTTTTTTCTATCAAGAACCCACCCCAAAATTCCCCATTAATAAAAGGAATATAATACAAGTATGATTAATGGCCTATAAATAATTAATTTTAGTGGCCATAATTGATTTCTATAACATAATGAACCATATAATACAATAGATTTCTCTATATTTAACACTACACTTTTTCTATGATAAAAAAAGTTCATAATGGGGGAAATTTTATCACTGATAAACAGAAGTGCGGGAAATGGAAAAAAAATTCAATTATAAAAATGTGATAAAAAATATTCCTTTTAAATGAGTTAATTATTTAGCATCAATAACGGGATACCTCTATTTGTAGTTTTTTAGTTCCAATAATGGTGTCCCTTTATTAGACTCATGTATTCCATTATAAAGGCTAGTATATATATATATATATAATATTTTATTTAAAAGTATTTTTATACTATTGAATATGATTTAAAACTACAACAGATCGCACAATATCAAGCACTGTCCAATATAAGTGCTAACAAATTTTGTTAATGGGGGTTCATTTTCAATGCTAGCTAGAATGACTAACAAATATCACATTTATTATCACTTTTATTGAATAGATAAAGTATTTATTCTATCAAAGGTATTTTAGAAAGAACAAAATTTTATATTTCATAAAACAAATATATCATTAACATTCCTATATTAATATATAAATTAATATATACACCCACAAATATATATAATATTTTATTAAATATAACTTATATTAGATTATATATTCATTTTCACTAAATATATATGATATTTAGTGTGAAATATATTATAAAATAATTAAAAATTCATATTAATTAATAATTTACTAAATATTATTTACAAACAATGGTTTAATAATACTTGGATGACAAACAAGTTTTATAAATTAATGGACATTCAATGATCAGTTAAAAAAGGCTTTAATTTCCAATGAACATAACATTTCATCAGGGGGTCCATTTTTGATCTACCGCATATCAAAAAAATTAATTCGAAGGATATATGATTTAAATACATTGGGGGCATAGTTCAACATTATTTAGATGTTGAAAATTGTTTGCAAGGTCTTCAAAATAATGTTTTTCATGGGGTTAATTTAAATTTTGAACATTTGATTTAATTTCATCCTTTTTTAAGGGTCTCTTCATATTTTTTTTTCAATAAATACTAAATTTATTACTAGGTATTAAATTTATATTGATATTATGGTGTTTATATTTTACATTTTTTAATACTTTTATAAGGCCCCGCCCTTAAACCTTACTTAATATTGAATTAAATGAATAATTAACATTAAGGATCTTTTCAGGTTTATAGTTCTAGAGAATTAGGACATAACTATTACATCTCCAAATAATACAAAGTAGACACATCTACTAAGTTTCCATAAAATAAGAACTCTTAAAAAGAAACAAGTCTAGTTCCATGTTTTAGATATCATGACTTTTCCTTAATCCCATCCTTGACCCTATTCCACATTATGTCCTGTGAAAAACATTTTAAAAACCCGGGATAGGTATAAAAAGCTCAGTAAGTGATATAAAAGTACAAAATGAAAACATTAGTCCATGTATGATATCATAATTTACTCATAAAACATAAGCATTTTAACATACCTCATCAAATCATGAATAAATAATAGAAGTCATAAGACATAAAGGTAACTTGAGGCATTCATAACATTATTACGTAGGGAGTAACCTTCATGGTTACGTTTGGAATACCCATCACAGTATATTCCCTAAATCTCTTCGGAGAAACCTTAACGTTTAACCCTTTCACCTTACCCAATGCATTGGAGAGCTATATCAGGCTCACCCGCCCTTCGTTTATCAAGGAACCACTTGTCTTCATTACAATGCCCAAGAACCATGACATAATCGTATCACGTGAAACATGAAAAAAGGAAACATAACATTTCCATATTTCAATCACAAGATATCAATACAACACATTGATATAATAAAAACATTATGAAAACCAATTTCAATACAAAATAAAATAAATGTAATACATGGTATTTATTTTTCATTTAAAAAAAGATAGGTTATGTCTTGTAAAAGAATTCGAAACTCAAATAATGGTCATGGCGGCAGAGAATTCGTTGCTGGTGCATACGTACGACAAAAAAACATTCCTTTTGTCATTTAGTAAAACTCTTCGTATAAAAAAATATTCCTTTTGTATATGTGTAAAAGATGAAGAGGTTTATACACCTTGTAAATGAATGTTGTGTATAAAACAAAATATTCCTCAATTAATAGATATTGAGACGAAGTCCCTTACCTCGTATCCGACTTGACTCAATCGTTCTTTAATATCCTGAATAATAAACTTGAGTTAATTTATACTTACTTATTAACATTTTTCAAGTTCATTATTCCTTTTATATCACTTATTACCATGTCATGAACACTATGTAATTATTTATGTTAATAATGGTTGTTTTAACGATCATTGGTACTTGAGTAAAAAATAAACTCTTTATAATTACAAGTTGTTCATGTATACATTATATCCAGAGTTATATTCCTGATGTAGATATCATATATATAATATATATCTAGTATATAAATTCATTGATATATTTTCCCATTTCAACTCTGGCACTAGTAAAGGCTGAAGCATCCCTTTTGGTAACTGTCGCTCTACATTAACCTGTTGACAAGTCAAACACTTCACAGTAAAATCAGCAATATCTCTTTTCATTCCATCTTACCTGTAATACTCCCACAGATCTCTGTACATCATAGTACTACTAGGATGAACTGAAAATGAGGATCTATGAGCCTCACATAATAACTCATTCTACAACTGTGATTCACCATGAACACATAATCTCTTCCCAAACATCAATACACAATAATTATTAGTATTAAATTCAGGCAACTTACCCTTCTGAACCAGCTCTACCTTTTTCTGCAACCCACTATCTTTCTTCTGCGCTTGCTTAATTCTGTCTGATAGAAATGATCCCACTGATACCTGAAACAAAATAGAATAACTTCCTACACTAACAACTTCTATGCCAATGTTCATCAAACCAAAAACCAATGGTTCCCGTTTCAAAGGTAGCATGGTTAATGAAGCATTACTTTTTCAACTCAACGCATCATCCACTTTATTTTCTTTTTCCCGGATGGTAATGAAATGTACAATCATAATCCTTCATTAATTCTAGACATCTTCTATGTCTCATGTTATATTTTTTCTGAGTTAATATATACTTTTAACTATTGGGATCAGTATATATTTCACACTTTACTCCATATATATGATGCCTCAAAATTTTTAGAGCAAAAACAACAACAACTAATTCCAACTCATGTGTAGGGTAATTTACCTAATGAGTTTTCAACTGACAAGAAGCATATGCAATTACCTGATCATTCTGAATAAGGACACAACCAAGTCCCTTCAACGAAGCATCACTTTATGTAACAAAATCATTATTCCTGAAAGGAAGTGTCAAAACTGGAGCATTCACCAATCTTCTTTTCAACTCCTGAAAACAATCATCACATTCTTTTGTCGAGATAAACTTAACACCCTTCTGAGTTAGCTTAGTCATTGGACTAGATAACCGTGAAAACATTTCAACAAACCTTCCGTATTAACCTGCCAAACCATGAAAAATACGGATCTCAGTTACATTTGTGGGTCCTGGCCATTCTTCCACAACTTTTGTTTTATCAGGATCAACAGTTATGCCATTTTTTGAAACAATGTGACCAAGGAATTAAATTTGTTGTAACAAAAAATCACACTTGTTGAATTTTCCAAATAGTTTCTTTTCATTAATGGTTTGTAATAAAACACTTAAATGAATTTCATGCTCCTCTTTACTTTTATAAAAAACCAAAATATCATCAATAAACACAACCACCATTTATCACCTGATTCAATTAAGCCATCATTGCAACAAACTACTAAATTCTGATTCCGAACATCTTTGGTTGCTGATTCGGAAGGACATTCTCCTCTATATGCCTTCCCAGAAATTCTGCACTATTTCCTTTACGAAAAAGAATTCTTAACAAAGACATATCTTAGAAGAAGAAACATGGTAATCTGTAAATTCTATATGATTTCAATATTAACATAAATCAATTTAGGGACATTAATTTAACAATACCCTAACTCCTAATGTTTTCTAAACCGAACACTGATACCAACTATAAGGCCTCGGCCTTAAACCTTACTTAATATTGAATTAAATGAATAATTCACATTGAGGATCTTTTCAGGTTTAGTGTTTTATAGAATTAGGACATAACTATTATATCTCAAAATATTACAAAGTATACACTTATACTAAGTTTCCATAAAATAAAAACTCTTAAAAAGAAACATGTCTAGTTCCATGTTTTAGATAGCATGACTTTTCCTTGATCCCATCCTTGACCCTATTCAACATTAAGTCCCGTGAAAAACATTTCAAAAACTTGGGATGAGAATAAAAAGCTCAGTAAGGGTTATAAAAGTACGAAATTAAAACATTATTCCATGTATGAAATCAGACTTTACTCATAAAACATAATAATTTTAACATACCTCATCAAATCATGAATAAATCATAGAAATCATAAGACATAATGGTAACTTGAGGTATTCATATCATTCTTACTTAGGGAGTAACCCTCAAGGTTACGTTTGGAATACCCATCACAGTATATTCCCTAAATCACTTCAGAGAAACCATAAATTTTAACTTTTTCGTGTTACCCAATGCATTGGAGAGCTATATCGGGCTCACCCGCCCTTATTTTATCATGGAACCACCCATCTTCATAACAATTCCCAATAACCATAACATAATCGTATCACGTAAAACATGCATAAATGAAACATAACATTTCCACATTTCAATAACAAGATATCCATACAACACATTGATATAATAAAAACATTATGAAAACCATTTTCAATACCAAAATACAAGAAAATTAATAAATGGTATTTATTTTTCATTTTAAAAAAATGTTAGGTTATGGCTTATAGAGGAAGCCGATACTCAAATAATGGTCACGGTGGCGGAGAAGTTGTTGTCGATGCATACGTACGACAAAAAAACATTCCTTTTGTCGTTTAGTAAAATGATTCATATAAAAAATATTCCTTTTGAATAATCGTAAAATACAAAAGTGTTTATACATCGCATAAAAGAAACTTTTGTATAAAACAAAATATTCCTCAATGAATGGAGATCGAGACGAAGACCCTTACCTTGTATCCGAATTGACTAGATCATTCCTTAATCTCCTGAATAATAAACATGAGTTAATTTATACTTTCTTAAGAACATTTTTCAAGTTCATTATTCATTTTAAATCACTTATTACCATTTCATGAACACTATGTAATTATTTATGATAATAACGGTTGTTTTAACGATCATTAGTACTTGAGTCAAAAATATACTCTTTATAATTACATGTTTTTCATGTATAAATTATATACAGAGTTATATTAATGATTTATATATCATATATATCATATATATCCAATATAAACATTCATTTATAATATTACATAACATTTAGAGGTAAGAAATGAAATGCAGAGTTCATGGAGACGGTAAGCCGTACGTACGCGTGAACGCTACTTTCATTTCTATTTCGTATTTTATGGAATGGAATCATAATGATATAAAGGTATATTATAATTCCAGTTTAATATCATATATAATATCATTAACTCCATCCTTTATACATCCCAAATATGACATTAACAAATCAAATCACTTTGAGGGGGTGGTAGTCCGCACTTCCTAAAATGAAGATATCGCATATACCCATAATGGAATCCATAAACGTATGTAATAAATGAAAAATACAGATGCCTAAGGAAAACATAAACATATTATATATCATATATAAATATAGTGTCATCTTAATGGACACCTTTGAAATTGTTATAAGAATATTTAACAATCATCGTTTCGTGAGGCAGAAATACACCATCCACAGAAACAGTATGCTCTTTAATCATTAGATGAAGGTGTGTGTAAGTTTAGATCATATAAATCTCATTACAACATCCTAGTATATTTAATATACATGTTTTGTTACAAAATAATGTAATAAAAAGAGTTTAGGGGGTTGGAGAAACAAAATAAAACATAAGAACACAAGACAAGACACTACCATTAAAACGGGTAACTCTTTTTGATTTGAGCACAAAGGCGTCCTTGGGAAGACTTCTGCCAAAAGTGAGGCTTCTAGGAGTAAGATAGGGATGTGGAGATACAAAATGGGCAGGGGTTGGCTGAGCCAAAGGCTTGAGATATGTGCGTAAGGTGGTAGAGGTGGGGGCCTTTTATAAGAGGAGAGGAGGGGCACTCTTGGAAAGTTATAAAAGGATACTTTATTATAAAATGATTTTCAGATTTTGAAGGTACCAAAATTATATATTTCGAGGATAAGGTGATAAGTGTTCGAAATCCACCCATCCAATATGTTTTTGACAAGTTTAGGTCTTATATTTTTCATTATATTTTTATTTTATTTAAATCGTTAAATAATGAGGTAATCGTTGCATCATCATGGTGCCATAAATAATTTCACTTATTTAATTTTTAAAAATTATAATAAAAATATCATGATATAGGAATTTTTTTTATATTTTTAATGAATATTTATAGTCAAAATTATGACTTGTATAACCCCATTTAAAAATTGTTTTAGTAAAACAGCACATGTTTGTGACATTTTTATTTTAACATTAAATAAAAAGTTATTAATGTCATTTTCCTACCCATGTGGATCCATGGGTCCCCAAGTTGACCCATGGATTTTATTGGTCGGCCATGACACATCCAATAAGGGTAGGACATGTGTCATGGTCATTTCATATTATTAAAACATTATTTTTACCTTAAATTACACTAATTACCTTTAATCGCGATAATAAACATAAAAGTTACTATTCACTGAAAATTATCTTAATCCCACTGAACCACATTTTACTTCTCAATGACAACCATGTAGGTCGGTTTTTTGAAATTCTAAACACAGATGTGGTAAAATTTCATTTAAATGAAAAATCAGTTTTTTAAGTACCACTTAGTGGTTTCCCTATTCATCAAAAATTGATCTTTTTCAGAAGAATACCAAAACGTCACCCTAAGCTATATTTGATATTCTGAATTCAAAACGGAAGTATATTTTAAAAAATTATAATCATATAAGTTACATTAATTTATTTAATAATTAATTCCCGCTGTCAGAACAAATAGCGTGTTTTTATGAAACAATATATATCAAAAGATTGACAGTAGTTTAAGTCCAATTTGAAAGTGAAATTTATTCAAATGACCAATATTGGATTAAATGGTAAAAATGTATTATAATTTCACGTTAAAACCAATTAAAAAGATAATCTAATCATATAAATACATTAGATTAAAAATAGGATTTGAATTAAAATACAACATTTTTCACTATTCATTAAAAAAAATAAACTTTATCGGAAAAATACCAAAAAATTACACAAAGTAAATTTTGATATCCTAATTATAATGAAGAATTGTATTTGGTCAAAAATAATGTATAAGAATGACGAAAACTATATTTAAAGAGGGTTCTCCATCAAAAGGCGATAAGTGGACCTTTAGTGAAAATTAGAGTATATATGTCTAAAATTGAATTCTTTTCGTATTTTATGCCTTAAAATTTATTGGATAAATATAAAAATATTTACTAAACATATATAATCATATTTTAGTTATTTATATTCAATCCAGCCAATACAACGACTACATGTTAACTACCATGTAAAATAATATTATTTTATTACTAGTGTGCAATGTAAGATTTCAAAGAAACACTTTTTTGCGTATCGGGTACGCTATCGAACATAAAAACCCCTTTAAAGTAAATTTAATATTTAATTCTCAAATATTAATAAATATGAAAATGTTTTATTCTTTATTTACCTGAGATGTTACAACTATAGTGTTAATTATTATTAAATGTACACATATTTTCATATATTTTCATATAATAAATCAATTGTATAAATAAATATTTGGATCTATTTACATAAAAATGTATTTTTAAATTTAAAAATCATATAGATATGGTGTTTTTATTTATTTTACTTAATAAGTTTTTCATTTCACTTAATATTTTTTCATTTATTTTCATCGAGATGGTGGATGAAACTCTACTAATTAAGCAGTATTGATATGTTTTATGTGAGGTTATAACAAGACTTGAGGTTCGAAAATTTTGGATGTGTTGGGTGGAACACTATCCTCACATTCCACCACAACTTTTTATTATCTCATACCTAGGATGAGATGGTTTTTATGAGCTAATTATATCTGATTGTGCATTAATTGATCATTATCTAATTGTTTCACTCACTGAATGATGGATACATGAGACTCACACATTCCCCATTCCCAAGACCCAAATGGCCATCACCCTAGAGGATGTTGCACTTATGATTTTTCTACCTATTCATTGTGTTATACATATAAAAACCACTCATAGATACAGACCTGAGATTGTACATTGATCACTAAACATAGACATTAAGATTGATGACATAGCTAGATATGAAAGTAATCTATCTAAAAGGGGAATTCACCGGCCCTTATCACATTTACCCAATCATGGTGATGTGTACACTATGAGAATTCAAAATTGTTCATTTATATTTCATTTCATTGGAGGTTCATTGTGTATTGATCACTCAAGATGTCAAGTCTACATTAAATATTTTTTTATGATTGAAGACATCAATTGGGCTAGTGGATACAACTAGGAATCTACATTCATGGTATAAAAATTTAGATCACTAATAATTGTATGTTAATCAGATAATAGTGGTATTTAGAGATGTTTCACCCCAATTTAGATATAGGAATGGGATCACATCCCTCTTGGAGACCCTATTATTACTTCTCTAGAGGGTACTATTGATGTGCTCTATGATGCTTCTCATGGAAACTAGAAATATCAATCATATTTACTGTATATGGTGAAAATATATGTTTTATTATACACAATTTCTTATTTATTATCACATTCTATATTGTATGTTATAAGGGGAGTAAAAAACACATACAATTCCTGGCACCAGGCCATAATTATGATTCATGTAATCTCTTTTTGGATTGACTTATACAAACTAATGTATGTATATACATTATTTTATTGAGTAATCAATTTCTTAATAATATTATTTTTAAAAAGTTTAAAAAAAATATTTTAACAACTACCGCCTATCATTTTAGATATCATGGAAGTTTAATTGGGGTAACTTTGACAGGTTGTAAATATACTTCATTAATGGGATGGTTGTTGATAGTGTAACAATGCCTCTCGCACACATTCATGCTATTGAGTGCACCCGCAAGGTAAAGAAATGTGTCACTTTGGATGTGTTCCATATTTTCCACAAGCATCAAGATATCTTCCAATGTATTATTCCTTAAAGCTGACAAAGAGGAATGATGTCAAGTGAAAGGGGAAACATACATAGTATACTGAAATATGGGAAAGATATGTGATGTTTTGAATTATGAGAACACCAACAATGTGACTATCATTCACAACAATTTTATAAATCACAATGTTAATAAATGAAATCTATGTTGTTACTTATTTGACAGGGTAGAAGGATCGAGGTTCTTAAAATTCAAAAAAATAATATTATTTTGTTTTTTATATTTTTTGATATGTTAGCTTGATTTTTTTATAACATACTAAACTTCATCATATTATACAGATATATAAACCCGAGGAGGGAATGATATTCTTTCATCTTGTATTCCATGATACAATGCATGACATGTTACCTTCACAAGGTGTTCTATATGAAAGCATATTCAATTGACCAATATAGAGAGAATATGTTCCTTCTTAGGAACATCCTCCTACAGATATTGATGTCGATGATCTGTAATGATGATAATAGATACCACATAATGCTATACATGTGGGATCACCAGTTTCAATGAAACATGAATCCCTACTAGCAGACATGCCTCAAACGGCTTTTGATGTGTTCTACTAGGCATGAGATCGACATCTTTTATCAGGACATCAATGGTATTCAGTTGGTGTAACCAATCCTGGTTCATACCAGATGTCATCTCCATCTCCTTTCATGGGTAACTCTTCACAGATCTAGTTTATTTGTTATGATAGTATTTTTCCTTCCACATATACAATGAAAGAACTATCATGTTGGCCATTATCTCATCCTTGCATCATGTAGGTAGCAAATTCACCTTCTCCTAATCAATGTCAAAAAAATTAGCAAAAAATATCGATTATTCTAAATGAGGAAGATCCCCAACTAGGTCATTAGACTCCTCCAAAATATATTGGTTAAAGAGATTGATATAGGAATCCAATTCAGATGATTGACTATGGGGTGACCCCTATTTGAGAAAATGATAAAAATTAATAATACATATTAATTTTATATGTTCACCCCGACATAAAATATTTGATATTTTTGTTGGTCGGAGTGGATACTCAAGGGGGGGGGGGTGGGTGAATTGAGTACCAATTAAAATTTCTGTTAAAATGTTTTCCCTTAAAATCCCCATATTTTAAAAGAAAAGATAAACTGTAGTGAATTTATATAGATTTCAAATGATCAATTGGCTTCTTAATGCGTGATTAAATATCAGTCAATTTAATCACAAGATTAAATTAGCTTTTGAATCTAACATACTGGTTCACAACAAGTATGATCACTTTATAATTAAACTATCAAAGAAACGTTATAATAGATTTTTATTTCAATGTAATTGTAGAAAAATAGAAAAGATATATGTAGTATACATTTAGACTTATACTAAAAAGTAGAGCAGATATAACCAAAAGGTTTAGTCTCAAGAAAAGACTTAGTCCTCTCAAATTTAAATATAAATTTGATCCACAACCTGGATCGGGGTTAACAATAGTACAATACTATCCAGTTTCTAAGACCTCTACCACAGTTCTTTATGGGAAACAATGAAAACAGCACACAGGGTGTCCAGGTCACACTAGACCTCTACCACTATCCTCAGTGGGATACTCTATGATGTATGGAGTTCGGAATGAGGTTTTAGTATCCTCCAGTTCAGTACAGGAGACAGTTTGTGTGTAAATAATACAAAGAATAGACACTTCTCAAACTATTAAATAATGAATTACTTTGGGAGAAATATATGAGAGTCCGGAAGACTCTAGTGACTAGTAGTGCCTCTATTGACTCATTGGATTTAGAAAAAATGCTTCTTAGTCCCTCTATGGTGCTTCTGTTGAAAAACAGAGTATCGTGGTTCAGCATGATGTCCTTCTTCCAGTGCTCTTCAATAGTACATGATTTTATTCATGAACGTTCTTTGAATATATTGCAATGTCCTCTTTTGGTACCTCGTTTGTTCTTCTTTTCATGTATGTATGTGTGTGGAAGAATGTTGTCTTTATGCCTTTTCACGCACTTGCTTTTACTACATATCAATCATCCTTTTTTATTCCACATGCTCAGGCACTGGTAATGATTACCTTTTCTTAGGTACGAGGTACGGTCCCCTCACATGCCAAGAAATAACATTAAATATCACTAATTGCATTAAAAACAACAAATATGACTGTTGGAATTAAATAAGAGTTAACAGAAATTCAAAAAGTTTTTATGACTGTCGGTGAGTAATGAGATCGGTGAGTCATTTGGAATCTGCATCGGTATCGGTGACTCATGATCATCGGTATCAGTGTCATCAGCATGGATGACCCATTGATCATCAGTATCGGTGGATCACGATCGGTAGCTCTTTAGAAATTCGGTAGCCATCAGTGTGACCGTTGTCATCAGTGCAACCGTTGCCATTGGTGCGACCATTCATCATCGGTGACTTCCTCTTCATTGGTGCGACGGTTCATCATAAGTGACTTTCTCTTCATCGGTGCGACCGTTCGTCATCAGTGCGACTGTTCATCATCGGTGGGACCATTCATCATCGGTGCCATCGTTCATCACCGGTGTGACCGTTCATCATCGGTGCAACCATTCATCATCAGTGCGACCGTTCATCATCGATGATTCTAGAATACTTCTGGGTCACCAGTTACACATAAAATAACATATATAAACATATTTAAACATGAATCAATCAAATTAAACAAATTTAGAACAATTCTAACAAAACACTAAATTGAAATAAATAAAACAATTATTTGGGATTATTAAAATAACCATCTCAGATAGAGTTCAAAAATCCCCCCCTTTTTGGTAATCACCAATCAATGACATAAATGAAGAGAGAATATATTATGTCATGCATTGTTCTCCCCCTATAAAAAAATTTATTCCATAAGACAAAACAGGGTTATAATACAAACAAAACATATATAACTGATTCATTTACCCTATATAATATAAGTCAGATAATACAATTCATTCTCCCCTTTCATTATTATTCCCACGGAGATGCAGAGGAATTATTTCTTTCCCTGAGTATGCATGCATGCAGTAAGTATCCAGCATGGGCTCATATGCACATTCATTTCACCCATTCATATGCATGATCTCCCTGATTTCTCTCATATTCATGCATGATCTCCTTGATTTCTCTCCCCCTTTAGGATTATCAAAAATAAGAGATAAGGAAGATAAGTAAGAAATTCCTTGTAAAAAATGAGTACAAAAATCTCAGACAAAAGTTAATAGTACCTGAAATAGACACCCTATCAAAAATTGACAGATACTGCTATTTCTCAGGGTGAAAGAGAGATTTTCCTTTTACAGTGGGTGGAATGGATGGTCCAGAAGGTGGCTAGGTGGAAGGTTGAACGGGCCTGATGGAGAAAGGAGGCATGACACCTCGAGTGGGATGAATTTTGGGTTCCAAGGTCACCTGTTGTGGAGTAGAAGATATTTTTGAAGGAGACTATTGAATGACTGGTCGAATACTGAAGATAGCTTGAGAAATAGTCATCTGACTGGGAGAAAATCTGATGATTGAAGAGACTCAGCAGTAGGAAAAACAATTTCCTTAGCATGCACATGAAGGTAGGGTTTGAGAAAATTGATGAATTATGGAAATACTTCTCCACCGTACATCATATCTTTTTTAAAATCATCATTATTCTGCATGAAATTTTCCAAAGTTGGAGTAAATCCATTAACTGCTGAATATGAGCCTTAAAAGATTGACTAACTGGAGGGAGTCTCAAATTGTCAGCAAAAAATTTAAAATGATGATTCAACTCATGGTTGGTGTAGATCTTAAAGAAATAATGATCTGATTTCTCCTTAATCTCCTTTTGAGATTTGGTAGCATCAGTTTAATATAGCTGCACCATTTTATGAATATGATCACTATTCTCTTTCATCCTTTTCAAGGAATCTAAATCTAAAATCATTCCAAGAGCTTCCAGCTCATCTCTAACAACATCCTTTAATGTATTAATCTCATAACCCGTAATCTTGGTTACTTTTTAAGAACTATCCTGAGAAACAACTTGTGTGATCTCATCTTTCATCTTCCTAAAATCGTCTTTCTTCAAATGTTCAATAAGATTTTGTAAAACATCCATCATACCAGAGATGGTTGTTCTGAAATATCCGGACATAGAAACTAGATTTCTGCCTAAATTTGTGAGAGTTTGATTCAAAGAGGTACTGTGTCTGCCAAGAAGTATAACCAAGTATATCTAGAATAGTCCTCTACTATGACATAGGCATGGTGCTTCCCATTTAAACTAGAAACTCTATACGTACCAAAAAATTCCATGTGAACCAGCTCGAGATGTTGAAAAGTTGAGACTACTTTCTTTGATTTAAAAGAATCTATATCTTGATTTCCCTTTTGAAAGGGATTACAAACATTGACATGTGGGAATTCAAGTTTTGGTAGGTCGCTATCCATGTTCTTCCTATTCATCTTTCTATGTGAATGTATATTACAGTGTGCTAATCTTCTCTTCCATAGAAAATATTCTTTATGAAAAGCATTTTTACAAGAAACATTTTGTTTTTCTAAAGAATTTAAATCAACAGCATAAAAATTATCATTTCTCAAGGTAGAGAACACAAAAACATTTTTAGAGTTAAAAACAGTACATGAATCATTTTCAAATTTCAAATTAAAGCCATCATCACAGAATTCAGAAATACTTAACAGGTTATACATAAGTCCATCAACAAATAATAAATTAGAATTCATAACTGAATCAGTGTTACCTATCTGGCCTAGGCCGATGATTTTTCATTTAGAATAATCACCAAAGGTGACATGGCCTCCATCACCTTTTATTAGATTCTTGAAGCATGAGTAATCTCCAGAAATATGTCTTGAACATCCACTGTCTGAGTTCCATATCTTCTTGTGAGAATTTTTCAAACTTGTTTGCTACAAAAAAAAATTTGATATAAAATGATTTTGGTACCCAGATCTTCTTTGGTCCATATAGGTTAGCAATCAAAGCTTTAGGTATAAATTTGTTTCTTATTGGTCCCATGTAATTAAGAGATTCAACATATTTTGGAAGATAAAATCTATTTGATCTCTGACTGTATGAGTAACTAGTTGAAGAATATGAATTTATAGAACTAGAACTAGCACAATTTTGTCCAGATTTAGGAATAACTTTAGTTTTAGTAAACCGTCTTTTTCTAGGTGATAGCCTATTCCAATAGCATACTTTGGTGCCACTTTCCTTCATAGAATTTGAGTTAGAGTTTCTTTTCCATTTGTGAACTTTTATAAGTCCTTTCTATGTTTCTCATTAGACAATTTCAGTTCATTATTTTTCATTATCAGTTGAGAATTCTTTTCCTTTTCTATATTAAGGGTTGATTTATCATTGGAAGTGAGAGCATGTTTTTTCTTTAAGGCTTTGTACTTGTCCTTAAGTTCATTACATGTTTCTTCTAGCATATTACAATATTCATATAGTTCCTCACTAGAAATGTTTTCAGATGTAGAATCAGTTCCAGAATAATAATCATTCCGCATAGGGGAAATAGGTACCTTAGAGGTATTGGTCATGAAGCACACGTTGGGACTATTTTTTTCAGAATCAGAAACTTCAGATTCACTTGTGCTCCCTTCTGAAGCATTCCAAGTAGCTTTCATGGTTTTCTTGTACTTATTGGCCTTGTAGTCATATTTCTTTTTGAACTTCAATTTTGGACAGTCTTCTTTAATATGACCTCTCCTTTTTCATTCATATTAGACAACTTCATCATTCTTGTCAAGATTTTTACAATCCTTCTTCCAATGACCCTTATTGTCATACTTTCTTTTGTAATTCGATTTTATAAGGAATATATTCTTCCTATAAAACTTCTTGAATCTCCTGGATATTTGAGCCATCTCTGCATCACTGTCAGAGACTGAATCTTCACTTGTTAAACATTCAGTTTGTATTTGAACTTTGTCTTTGTCCTTTCTCTTCGAAGCAGTAGATTTAAAATCTATAGACATCCTTTTAGGTTCATCATCCTCTTCCTTATTCACCTTGAGTTCTTCCTCATAAATCATAAGATTAATAATGAGAACCTTGACTGTTAGATTTCTTATTCCACATGATTCTCTAATTGAAACAAAAGTTCCTCTCCATCGATCTGGTAGACATCTCAATATTCACATGATTTGTTTCGTAGTAGTAACATCTCTTCCAAGAGAGATCATTTTATTGACAATCTCGTTGAACCTGAGATACATGTCAGAGATAGGTTCATTAGTCTTTATTTTAAAATTATAATATTTAATATTATATGTATTTAATCTCATTTCATTAACAATAGTTTTTTCTTCATGAGAAACACTCAATGTATCCCATATTTCATAGGTAGTTTTACAAGCAGATATTCTATTGAACTCTTAATCTCTTAAATCATAATATAGAGAATTCATAGCTTTACAATTATTATTGTAAGTTATCTTAGTAGATTCATCCCAAGTAGTTCTTACAGTTTCTAGAATCTTATATTCAGTTTCTATAGTAGTCCAGATATCAAATCCCATACTTTCTAAATAAATTTTCATTTTCAGCTTCCACTTGGCATAATTTTCACCATTAATGAAATATGGCATGTTAGTAGCCGCAGCCTCTAGTATATTGACTATATATAAATTTTATAAAATATATTTTAACAAATAAAATTTAGAACGAAGAGAAATTTATGATCTTTAAAGATGCAACTAAATTCACATTTGTAAAAACGGAGTATTTTGAAAACATTGGACAACAAAAACAAATCATTTGATACCAAATGTTGGTCGGAGTGGATACTCCAGGGGGTGAATTGAGTTCCAATTAAAATTTTTGTTAAAAAGATTTCTTGTAAAGTCCATCTATTTTAAAATTCAAATTTAAACTATAGTGAATTTATACTGATTGAAAATTTTCAATTGGCTTATTAAATATTCATTAGATCACAGTCAATTTAATCACAGGATTAAATTAGCTTCTAAAGCTAACCTACTGGTTCACAACAAGTATAAAAACTTGCTAATTTTACTATCAAAGTAACATTAAAATAGATTTTTAAATCAATGTAATAGCAGAGGAATATAAAAGATATATGTTGTATACTTTTAGACATATACTAAAAAGCACAGCAGATATAACCAAGAGTTTCAATCTCAAGCAGAGACATAGTCCTCTAAAATTTATATATAAACTTGATCCACACACTGGATCGGGGTTTACAACAGTAAAATACTATCTAGGTCTTACGACCTCTACCACAATTCTTCATGGGAAACAAAGGCAACAATACACAGGCTGTCTAGGTCACACTTGACCTCTACCACTATCCTCAGTGGGATACAATACGACGTATGGAGTTTGGAATTAGGATTTTGTATCCTCAAGTTTAGTAAAGGAGACGGTGTGTGTGTAAATAATACGAGGAACACAGACTGCTCAAAACAGTAAATAATTAATATCAGATATAGAAATATATGAGAATCTAGAAGGCTCTAGTGACTATCAGTGCAACTCTAGACTCATTGGATTTAGCTGAAATGCTTCTGAGTCCCTCTGTAGTCTTTCTATTAAAAAATAGAGTATCGTAGTTTATCTTGATGTCTTTCTTCCAGTGCTCTTAAGTAGTGATGGATTTTATGCATGAATGTTCTTTGAAGATCTTGCAATGTCCTCTTTTAGTTCCTCATGTGTTCTTCTTTTCAGGTATGTATGTGTGTGGAATAATTCTGTCTTTATGCCTTTTCACGCACTTGCTTTTACTGCAGCTCGATCATCCTTTTTTATTCAATGTGATCTAGAAATGAGAATGATTACCTTTTCATAGGTATGAGGTATGATCCCATGACATGCCAACAAATAACATTAAATATCATTAATTGCATTAAAAACATCAAATATGATCGTTGGAATTAAATAAGAGTTAATATAAATTCAAACATTTTTTATGACTGTCGGTGAGTCATGAGATTGCTGAGTCATTTTGAATATGAATCGGTATCGGTGACTCATGATCGTCGGTATCGGTGGCATCAGCATCGTTAACTCATTGATCATCAGTATCAATGGCTCCTGATCGGTAGCTCTTTAGATTTTCGGTAGCCATCAGTGCAACAGTTGTAACGACCCAAAGTTTCATTAATAGAAATCCCTCTTGATCTAATTAAATATCTATTTATGTTTATATAAAATGTCAACTTCCTTGGTTTTATGTTAAGAATTTTGACCGTTGCTAATATAGCGGTTGAACAGTGATCACAGGATTAGTATAAATATAGGACTTTAACAAATCCAAATTTACTTAGAAAAAGGATGTGATGGCCTCATCCAGTAGAATTGCCCCATACGAAGCCCATTTGTCAGAGCTCAGAAAAGAGGTGGAATCCTTGGGCTTCGCTCTTGACCAAGCCCAAGATGAGCTTCACCATGTCAAGCTCAAACTGGATCATCTACTGGAAAAGTGGAAGTTGATAGAGATTACCACTCGAGCGATGTTATCCGAGCCACCCCAAGAGTCTGTCACCATCACACACCTTACCCATAGGTCTTATGCGGCTTTTAAAAGTTTTTATGTAACAAATAAGTAGTACTATGTTCATGTATATTATTTTTTTATATAATAATGAATATAATTTCTAGTCATTTTTTATACATTGTAAATAGTTTTTAAAGTACAAATGGTGTTTTTAGTTATTATTAAATTAAGAAATCTATTTTATTAAATTAATGTATTTTTGAATTAAATAATATTTTAATAAAATAATAATATTATTATTAAATTAATTTTTATGAAATATAAATGATCTTATAATTTTATTAAGGCAATTAAAATTTTTATTAAGGTTTGAAATCCATTTTTGTCAAAACCCTTGAATTTTCGATAAATGTCAGTTTTTATTTTAAAAGTGAAAATTAACATATTTAGAAAATTATTTATAATAAATAAATGTTCTTTCTGGAATCAGGATGTCGAAATTATCCAATGGTGACTTTTTCATAATTTTCTGAGACAGTCAAATGTTTGGGTAAAAATTAAATACCGTATAAATATATAATGTGTTTTATGACATCATAATGACCCAATTGTGATGTAATAAAATACTATAATCCTTATGTTCGGACAATATATGCATTACCATTAAAATAATGTGATTTTGGGTTTTTGACATACTTTTCAAAACATTAATGGACCCCTCAAGACTTATTCAACACCTTGCCTTTTTAATTTAATTTCCATGGGAGTCTGGCTCACCTCCACATAAGCAACCTTATTATTTTAAGAAGTTAGGACTTTGGACTTATAAAATACTGTTTTCCTCTTTACTTTGACAAAAACCATGGGCAAAAACCATGGGGTGGTTTGTGGTTTGGATTAATTTAATATAAGGGGTCGCAAACCTAAATAATAAATAATTCCCTCACCTTTTCTATATAAAACCACCCAACCTCCCACTTCCTCCTCACTAAAATCACTTGTAGTTCGTCAAAACCCTACTCTACTCTCTCTAGAATCCTCCAAAGGTTTCCCAAGCTCCCAAGAAGCCTTTCTCAAGCCTCTCTCAAGCCTTTGGAAGCACACTTCCAAGTAAGAGGTTTTTCTTCCTTTCTCATTTTTTTCAATTTTATTTATGTTGTATTTCCATTTTAATTTAAATTATGAATATTTGGGTATGGTTTATCACCTCCCCCATAATTCCCTATTATTGTTTGAATGATGGGAGACCCCTTTCTCTTTCATTAAATGCCTCCCATGTACACTCGTTACTATGCTGAAATTCCGAATGGAACTTCTCTCTCCTCTTTTACATTCAGGAAATACTTTTGTATCATGAATCTGAATTCCATTACAATTATTTGGAAATGTATCTTTATGACCTCCTTTCTGTCCATTTCATGTAAATATGATGATGAACTCATTTCTCTCTCATTAACCATTTTTTTTAATTCTTATGTCACGCCGTTACACTGCCGAAATCACACTGATTTTCTAAGCCAATGTCATTGTGTAGTGAATATCACGCCCATTTCTCCATCAATGGTATTCACCTTTATGCACCATTAATTATTGATTATAATGTTTTATGTATGAATTTCACATTCCTTTATCATGGAATAAATGATTATGTTTTATGAATCCATGATTTATGATCCATGTGGCACACTTACGCATGAAATGAAATGTTTAAGAAGGGTGTGCCCTTATAGCCCTCCAATGCATTGGGTAAAGTATAGTATCATGATACGTCATGTGAAATGAGTGTTGGATCGTTCTAATTCAAGTGAAACAAGGGTTTACTCATGCTTTATGTGCAATGAGTATTTACTCGTTCTCTATGTGCAATGAGCCTTGGCTCATGCTAATTCCATGTTATGTTTTGTTGCCACATTTCCATGTGATGATTGTCATGATTTATCATGGATTTATGTTTCTTTTATGATCTATTGATATGACTATTTCCTAACATGTGTTTTACTCCTCATGTAATTCCATGTGTACTCCCTTACTAGGCTTTATAGCTCACCATTTTCTTATGCATGTCCTCAGGTTATCCCATGCAATGCTAAGTACGAGGGAATGTAGTGGTCATGTAAAGGATGTTTTCAACAACGATTTTGTATTTAATGTTTTAAGTTTTTATGTAATGATCCTAATCCCCAAATATAATAAACCTCTCGATCTTATTTGTTGAATCAAGTGATGTTTTATGTAATAAATCATGTTTAAGTTTGTATTAAAAGCAGGGTTGTCATAGTTGGTATTAGAGGATAGGTTTAGTTATTTTTGGGATTAGGAAACCCTAGTAAAGCCTTAGATACAAAACTAATTATAATAAAAATATCCCAAATTTTGGTAATTACTGAATATTTGGTTTATCAAACAAATACATCCATGTATGGATACGAGCAGGTAGAGACGGCTCTGGCACAGATGTATCCTAGTGGTAAAACCCGAAAAAACCACTTTGAGCTAGGCTCGAACGAGAAATGGTCCACGAAAACGGGACTTTCTGCACTCTTGGTTACGACTCTCCCAGGGGATATGTTTTGATAAATTCAAAATCTTAGTATGTACCCTTATAAAGGGAATTAAAAAAATTCTCCTATGAATATATTTTTGAATGTAGATCATGAAAATCCTCAATTGAAGCCTATAGACTCCTGAGTTAAGGAAATAAAAGTTTATTTATAAGTCATCAACTTTTGTCTTTGGATTACCCTTTATGTGTTACCCCTAACTTTCCTTTTATTCCAGCCAATGGTCGGTAATAGGAGGACTCGGGCTAACAACCGTTGTGATGATTAGTGTGATGACTGTACTAATGAGATGCCCAATCCAATGGGAGCAGGATTCGTGATCTTTGTCATTATTCTCTCTCAGCTAACTCATGTTTTGAATAGAAACACGGGTCAAGAGGAACTTCCAAACCCCCCTAAGAAGGAACAAGTTGCTATCGAGAGCTTCCTGAGGAAAATGCCTCCTATTTTTAGTGGATCATCTGATCCCACGATCACTGAACAATAGATCAACTCCATTGAAAATATATTCTCCATCCTCCAATGTTCTGAACAAGAGAATGTTCTCCTAGCGGCTTATTGTATAGAGGATGTAGTTGATCAATGGTGGATGTTCATTAAAAATACGAAGCCTGAGGAGGAGATTGAGGCATTGGAATGGAAGGATTTCCGGAAGATGTTTTTCGATAAATATTTTTCGCGTCCCCCTTCGGCTTAAGATGGAAAGGGAAATAATTTCCCTATAGAAAAAAAGATGAAGAATATGTTGGAGCGTACTAGGAAAAATTCACAAGGCTTGCACGATACGCTTCTGGATTTTTCGTTACCCCTGAATGCAAGGTTGACCATTTCGTTGGTGGGCTGAAGCCTAGCTTGTATAAAGAATTAGCAATCTGTGACTTCGAAAGCTATAAGGAAATTGTCTGATTTTCCCTCAAGATCGAAATGGAGATCGGGGAATCACAGTGGTATCATGGGGACATGAAGCGTAAGGTGGACTTCAATGATGGCGGTCCGATGGATAAATCCAACGGTGATAAGAAGATCCAGCACCCCACTTGCCAAAAGTTCTCGAAGAAGCACCTTGGAAATTGCCTTAAGGGGATGAGAAAATGCTTCAGGTGTGGAAGAGAAGGGCACCCAGCTGTTAACTGTTGGCAAGAAAGACCGACAGCAGCAATAGAGGAGAGGAACACTCCGTTAGAACCTCAACCCATTGTTCAATGCTACAAATACAATGAACTAGGTCATTTTGTAAATCAATTCCCTAATCCAAGGGTTTTTAGAGACAACCAACAACCTCAAAGGAATCAAGGAAGAGCTTTTTCCATCACTTCTACCAATGTGAACCCCGAAAATGAAGTTGTGATAGGTATGCTAGTAATTAAATAAATAATAGCGAACGTACTTTCTGATACAGGTTCTACACATTCTTTTATATCTCAAATGTTTAGTAGAACAATCCCAGCACCACCACAAATCATGGAAGTAAACATGTCGGTGAGTACAGAAAATGGGGAAATCATTGCATCCCATGAATATAAGTCCTCCCCTATTATAGTCTGTGAATTGAATTTCCCAGAAAACCTCGTCATACTCCCTCTGGTGGAATTTGATGCAATTCATGGAATGGAATGGCTTTCCTTATATAGAGCCAACATAAATTGTTGGGAGAGGGAAATCACACTCCATATTGAGAATCGACCCCCAATTATTTACAAGTGCCAGGAAGAAGATCAATCTCCTTTAGCTCCATCATCTCAATCATGGATATTACTTCCTTATGAGCATGCGTATCGGGCTCAGATGATTGAGTCCAAGGAAGAAACCATCCTTGAAGAAGTGCCTATTGTGAGGGAATTCGCTGAATTGTTTTCCGAGGAACTGTCTGGTCTTCCTCCTAGAAGAGATGTTTGAGTTCTCAATTGAACTTATACATGGGGTGCTACCAATATCCAAGACTCCATATAGAATGGCTGTTGTAGAGCTTCAAGAGCTGAAGAAACAACTACATGATAATCTGGATAAAGGGTTTATATGCCCAAGTGCTTCACCATGGGGTGCACCAGTCCTCTTCGTCAAGAAGAAGGATGGGTCAATGTGGATTTGCATCGATTATCGTGAACTTAACAAAACCACGATAAAGAAAAAGTTTCCTCTCCCAAGAATCGATGACTTGTTTGATGAGCTATGTGGAGCACAATACTTCTCTATGGTGGATTTTCGGTAGGGATATTATCATGTAAGGGTGAAGAAGGAAGATGTACCCAATACTACTTTTTGTACAAGATACGGGCACTATGAATTTATAGTAATACCTTTCAGAATCACCAATGCTCCAGAAATATTCATGGACTTGATGAATAGAGTCTTTAGATATTACCTTGAAAATTTTTTGGTAGTCTTTATAGATGATATTATAATAAACTCCAAAACCAAGGAGGATCACGAGGAGCATTTAAAAACTGTACTAGAGACTTTGCGTAAGGAGAAGCTCCATGCCAAGTACAACAAGTGTGAGTTCTGGTTGATGGAGGTCTCATTCTTGGGCCATATGATCACAACCAATGGGATATCTGTGGACCCCTCCAAAACAGATGCAATTGAGGGATGGTCGATGCCATCATTGGTAACAGATATCAGTAGCTTCTTGGTGTTTGCTTGATGTTACTGATGAATTGTGTGGAATTTCTCACGATTGTACAACCGTCTTACCAAGATAACGTGAAAGTGAGTAAAGTTTTCTTGGAGTGTTGAATGTGAAGAATGCTTCAAGGAGTTGAAAAGGAGGCTTATCACTACGCCCGTGCTCACTTTACCCACAAGTGGGGAACTTTTTGTGGTATTCAGTGATGCTTTGAAGAAGGGCTTAGGCTGTGTTCTGATGTATAATGATAAAGTGATATCCTATGCCTCAAGGAAGTTGAAAATCCACGAGCGAAACTATCCAACACAAGATTTGGAGTTGGAAACTGTGATCTTTTCCTTGAATATCTGGCGGCATTATCTCTATGGAGAGAAATGTGAGATATATACTGACCACAAGAGTATTAAATATATATTAACACAGAAAGATATTAATATGTGCTAGATAAGATGGATAGAGCTCATCAAGGATTATCACTGTTCAATACATTACCACCCTGGGAAAACGAACAAGGTGGCAGATTCCCTAAGTAGAATGGACCCAGCAATTCTATCAATGATGAGAATTGAGAAGGATCCAATCTTCTTAGACTTGATGAAGCTGGATGTGGGAATCATAATGAAGGGAACATCATTAATCCTTTCACAAATGATTGCTCAACCATCTCTTTTAGAAAGGATAAAGGATGCTCGAAAGGATGATGTGAGAATTCAAGAAAAGTGGAAGCTATCAAAAAAGGGAAATCCTCAAAGTTTATTGTTAATGAAGAAGGAATTGTGCGGTTTGGGAAAAGACTATATGTTCCATCATGTCTGGAGCTGAAGAAGAAACTTTTAGATGATGCACATAGTTCAAATTTCTCTATTCACCCAAGGAACACAATGATGTATCGAGATCTCCGAGAAAAATTTTGGTAGGATAATGTAAAGAAGGAGATCACTGAATATACATCAAAGTGCCTGGTGTGTCAGCAAGTGAAGGTAGAGAGGCAGAAGTATAAGGGGATGATGCAACCATTGCCCATACCAGAATGAAAATGGGAAAACATCACCATGGACTTTGTCACCGGACATACGAGGACATCCAAAGGCAACAATGCAATATGTGTTGTTGTGGATCATCTTACAAAGACTACACACTTCATTTCTATTCGGGGGGATTTGTCATTGGATCAACTGGCACAGATATATATCAGGGAAGTGGTAAGGTTGCATGGAGTACCACTATCTATTGTTTCTAACCGAGATCTAAGATTCACATCCATGTTTTGGGAGTCTTCAACATGCACTGAATACTGAACTGATCTTCAGTACGGCCTATCATGCTCAAAATGATGGCCAATCAGAGCGGGCTATCCAAACACTTGAGGACATGTTGAGAGCATCCTCAATAGACTTTAAAGGAGGATGGGATCAAAATCTTCATCTAGTCGAGTTCTCTTATAACAATAATTTCCACTCAAGCATCCAAATGGCACCATATGAAGCCCTATATGGGAAAAGGTGTAGAACACCAACATGTTGGGATGAGGTTGGTGAATGTAAGCTTCTTGGACCAGAAATGGTTGAGGATATGGTGGAGAATGTGAAAACCATTCAGTAGCATATCAAGGCAGCACGGAGTTGATAGAACAGTTATGCAGATAATCGTCGATGAGACCATGAGTTTAAAGTTGGAGACATGGGTTTTCTACACATATCTCCATGGAAGAAGGTCATGAGGTTTGGAAAGAAAGGGATGTTAAGTCCAAGGTACATCGGCCCCTTCGAGATTTATGATTGTTTCGGGGATGTGGCCTATCGACTAGAACTTCCACCTACTATGGAAAAAGTACATGATGTCTTTCGTGTATCCCTATTAAGGAAGTACATACCAGACCCTTCACATGTACTCTCTTCTGAGGTGGTACAATTGGAAGACGATCTTTCTTATGTGGAGAAACCAGTGAAGATCTTAGATCGTAGAGAAAAACGTTCTACGAAATAAGACAATGCCCCTCGTCAAAGTGTTGTGGCGAAACCACTAGATTGAAGAAGCAACTTGGGAATCTAAGGATATGATGAATCAGAATTACCCACATTTGTTTTAGTGTGGGAAAAGGAAAATTTCTAGAGCGAAATTTCTTAAGGGGGAATATTTTAACGACCCAAAGTTTTATTAATAGAAATCCTTCTTGATCTAATTAAATGTGTCTTTATGTTTATATGAAATTTCAACTTCCTTGGTTATATGTTAATAATTTTGACTGCTGCTAATATAGTTGTTGAATAGTGATCACATGATTAGTATAAATATATAACTTTAAAAAATCCAAATTTACTCAGACAAAGGATGCGACGACCTCATCCAGTATAATTTCCCCATACGAAGCCCATTTGTCGGAGCTTGGAAAAGAGGTGGCATCCTTGGGATTCGCTCTCGACCAAGCCCAAGCTGAGATTCACCATGTCAAGCTTGAAAGGGACCGTCTACGGGAAAAGTGGAATTTGATAGAGATTACCACTCGATCGATGTTATCCAAGCCACCCAAGAGTCTGTCACAATCGTACACCTTACCTGTAGGTCTTATGCGGATGTTTTAAGTGGTTATGTAACAAATCAGTAGTACTATGTTCAATTAAATTATTTTTTTATATATTAATTTATATAATTTCTAGTCATTTTTGACACATTGTAATTAGTTTTTAAAGTACAAATGGTGTTTTTAGTTATTAATTAATTAAGAAATATATTTTATTAAATTAAGGGATTTTTGAATTAATTAATATTTTAATAAAATAAAATTATTAATATTAAATTATTTTTTATTAAATATAAATGATCTTATAATTTTATGAATGCAATTAAAATTTTTACTAAGGTTTGAAAGCCATTTTTGTCAAAACCTGTGAATTTTCGATAAAGGTCGGTTTTTATTTTAAAAGTGAAAATTAACATATTTATAAAATTATTTAGATAAAATAAATATTATTTCTGGAATTAGGATGTCGAAATTATCCAACGGTGAATTTTTCATAATTTTCTGAGACAGTAAAATTTTTGGGTAAAAATTAAATACCGTTTAAATATATAATGTGTTTTATAACATTGTAATGACCCAATGGTGATGTAATAAAATACAATAATCCTTATGTTCGGCCAATATATGTTTTACCATTAAAATAATTTTTTTTGGGTTTGTTTGACTTACTTTTCAAAGCATTAATGGACCCCTCAAGACTTATTCAACACCTTGCATTTTTAAATTAATTTCCATGGGAGTGTGACTCACCTCCACATAAGCAACCTTATTATTTTAAGAAGTTTGGACTTTGGGCTTATAAAATATTGTTTTCCTCTTCCCTTTTCAAAAAACCATGGGCAAAAACCATGGGATGGTTTGTGTTTTGGATTAATTTAATACAAGGGGTCCCAAACCTAAATAATAAATAATTCCTCACCTTTTCATTATAAACACACCCAAGCTCCCACTTCCTCCTCATTAAAATCCATTGGAGTTCGTCCAACCTCTGCCCTAATCTTTCTATAATCCTCCATAGGTTCCCCAAGCTCCCAATAAGCCTCTTTCAATCCTCACTCATGCCTTTGGAAGCACACTTCCAAGTAAGGGTTTTTCCTTCCTTTCTCATTTTTGTCAATTTTCATTAAGTTTTATTTCCATTTTAATTTCAATTATGAATATTGGGGTATGCTTTTTCACCTCCCCCATACTGCCATATTATTGTTTGAATGATGGGAGACCCCTTTATCTCTCATTAAATTCCTCCCATGTACACCTGTTACTATGCCGAAATTCCAGAAGCAACTTCTCTCTCCTCTTTTACATTCAAGCAATACTTTTGTATCACGAATCTATATTCCATTACAATTGTTTGGACATGTATCTTTACGACCCCCTTACTGTACATTTCATGTAAATATGATGAGGAACTACTTTCTATCTCATCAATCATTTTTATGAATTCTTAGGTCACACCGTTACGCTGCCGAAGTCGCACCGATTTTCTAAGCCAATGTCATTGCGTAGTGAATACCATGCACATTTCTCCATCAAGGGTATTCCCCTTTATGCACCATTAATTATATATTAAAAAGTTTCATGTATGAATTCCACATTCTTTTATCGTTGAATAATTTATTATGTTTTATGAATCCATGTTTTATGATCCATGTGGCACACTTATGCATGGAATGAAATGTTTAAGAAGGGTGCGCCCTTGTAGCGCTCCAATGCATTGGGTAAAGTATAGTATCATGATACGTCATGTGAAATGAGTTTTGGGTCATTCTAATTCAAGTGCAACGAGGTTTTACTCGTGCTTTATGTGCAATGAGGATTTACTCATGCTCTATGTGCAATGAGCCTTAGCTCATGATAATTCCATGTTAAGTGTTGTTGACACATTTCCATGTTATGATTATCATGATTTATAATGACTTTATGTTTATTTTATGCTCTATTTATATGCCTGTTGTCTAACATGTGTTGTACTCCTCATTTTATTCCATGTGTACTCCCTTACTGGGATTTATAGCTCACCCTTTTCTTATGCATGTTCTCAGGTTATCCCATGCAATGCTAAGTATGAGGGAATGTAGTGGTCATGTAAAGAAAGTTTTCAATAAAGATGTTGTATTTCATGTTTTATGTTTTTATGTAATGATCCTAAGCCCCAAAGACACTAAACCTCTCGATCTTCTTTGTTGTATCAAGTGAGGTTTTATGTAATAAATCATGTTTAAGTTTGTATTAAAAGCAAGGTTGTCATAATTGTTGTCTTCGGTGTGACTGTTGCCATTTTTGTGACCGTTCATCATCGGTGACTTTCTCTTCATCGTTGCGATCATTAATCAATGGTGACTTTCTCTTCATCATTGTGATCATTCATCATCGGTGTGACCAGTCATCATTGGTGCGACCGTTCATCATTGGTGCTACCGTTCATCATCAGTGTGACCGTTCATTATCGGTGCGACCGTTCATCATCGGCGATTCCAGATTACATCCATGTCACCAATAACACATAAAATAACATAGATTAACATATGTAAATAGTAATTAAACAAATTAAAAACATTTAGAACAATTTGAACAAAAGACTAAATTGAAATAAATAAAACAATGATTTTGGATTACTAAATTAACCATCTCAGAGAGAGTTCAACAATTTCAATTATTATTCTACATTAATTATAATTATCAGATAATTTTAGAAACATTATAAAACTAATTAAAATTCATAAATATGTTTTATGAAAATTAATTTCCATAGAATAAAATAATTATAATTTTTATTAAATTTTTTCTATATAAACCTATATTTTTTATAAAAAAAATATTTATTTATATATAATAGTTAAATTTTATTTCAATAAAAATCATTATTTTTTAAAAAAAATTGTTGAAGAAATTTTTATTATAATTTTTTCTTCAAAAGTGGTAGATTCTCCAACACATGTTGCGTTACTTTGTGAAGAAATGTGTTGAATCCCTAGACACATCTGATAACTAATTTTTTTTAATCCGATAATCATTTGTGTGTTTTTTAATTCTATTTGAAAAAAATATTAGTAAATTTATAAATATATATATATATATATATATTACTTATGTCATATTTTTATAAACAAAATTATATTTCTACATTATATATATTAATTAATATTAAAATTATATTTATATGTGTTAATTTAATTATAGTTTTTTCAAATTTATCACATTAATTTGATATTTTGATTTACTATCAATTAATCTTGATTTTTGTTATGCAACCATTATTATTAGTATTATTTTTTATAAATGTTTCTTAAATCGATGTAATGAAAAATAAAAAATAATAATACGTTAATCATCATTATGTATGAGTAATTATTATTATTAATTTTTTAAAACTTATTATAAATCATTATATTGTTCTATAAATAAATTTGAACAAAATAAGTTTTTATTTTTACAAAAAATTAACAACTAAAAAAATTTAAAATCACTAATGTAATAATTTTCATTTCTTATTTATAAATTAATATTAAATATTAATAATAATATTTTATAACGTATTATTTTTATTGTTAATTCTTATGAATTATTGTTAATCAATACAAATTATTATTAATAATTAATGATTGTTAATTAATATCAGCATGTAATAAAAAATAATATTACTAATGTTAATTATTTTTACTATTTAAAAAAAATATATCTAAAATTAATATATTTAATTTTTTAGTTATGAATTGTTATATTATTTAAAAACAATATTTAATAAAATGTATTTACAATTACTATTTATTATTATTAGTATAAATTACAATTAAAAAATTATTATTTAAATACTCATTATTATTTAGTTACTAATTCTTACTATGGGAACTAAAAAAATAAAATGTTGTGTTATATCTGATTAATAATTCTATTAAAACCCATACCCAAATCAGATGACACCAAACTACCATTACAGTATGATGAGACATCCAAAAATATTGTGTGGCTTCTCATCCCCACCCCATTCCATATCCTTCCCTGTTGGAGTACCCTATTGGATTAGTTTGAATGAGTTCCCTAGTTTAGGATCTGAGTACCCATCAGTCGATTCTCGACAACCAAGTTTCTATTCCTCGATTTCAACCTGCACCTGTTTCAAAGAATCTCTCCCTACTCCTCCTTCTCCTATTGTGGGTTTTCATGTTAGTGCATGGCCTCCCATGATGAATTACCAACATATAATGTTGGTACATTGTCCTCTAATTCCATTCCTTTGGGGGTTTGGGATGAGATGTGTTGGATCATGTAGGATGTGCCAATGTGTACTATGAACTGGAAATAACATTGTCTTCTAAGTCCATCTGCTCTTACATGTTCTAATAGTTTTAATATATATAGGGTCCAAACCTGTTCCCTATTATAGTGTCATTGACTAATGGTATCTCCAAGAACAACTGTGTTGCATATTTCTTGACATGAGGTCTATTGAGAACAGATGGGGGGTCAAGTCTCACCAGTGGTGGTTACAAGATTTTTGGAACCTATTGTGGATCAGATCCCAAATAAATATGCACATAAATTTCCATAGAAGATCCCCCCATGACAGTGGTGTCTAGAACTAAGATGTCCAGGAACACTATCCAATACACTAAGTCCTCCTTAAATATAGTTCTAGTCTTCCCAAGGTATTCATTCACCCTAATGAATAAGCGCACAACATGAAATAATCATTCAATAACAATGTAAATAAAAAATGAAAATAGGATTATGAGGATAATAATTTCATCCTACATCTATGGTATAATAAAACCATACCATTGATTCAATGAGTCGAAACATTTAGGTAATAAGAATTTACATATTTTGTAACTCTACCTATATCACTGGAAGATGTTCGACCAACACCTTTTATTCCTCACATCTTTTGGATCTCTTCTTCTAGTATACTCCCCTACTTATCATTCCCTCTACCTTTTCCTTTGATACCATGTGTTGGGATTTCTTTGTTACCATTTTGCCTTCCTTGGATGGGGATACACCTTTTATATTTTCAAGCCTTGTCTTTCTCTTGTCTGCCATAATCAAAAAATGTCACTACATCCATTTATATAGACTTTAAGTCAATATATTCAATTAATGAAGTTAACATTAATTTTTCCATCGATCAACATAGATAATTAACGTCTATTAATTTAATTAGAAATGCCACTATTAATGTTTACATAAAACTCCCCATTAGTACTTTTCTTTCTCTACTTAATTGGATTGACCCAAATCAATTCTATCTGAAGAATCGTTTTTGTGGGTTGAGTCCAACAATCTCTCATTTTAAGATGATTATCATAATATCATGAATATTGAAATAGGTATAACTTACATTCAACATTATTTGGTAGTGCAAGAATGGCTCTCCACTACATGATTGTTCAATTTTCTAGGTTCCCAATAAAATAGTTCCCCCCCACTCTTCCAGTTGTCAGGATATGATCCTTACACTAAAAATAACTGTTGTATCTGACACATGATTATGAGAACTTTAGTCATCTATCACATGAATTAAACATCCAAAATAATCCATGGGATCATTCTATCATGGTCTTAAATTTCTCTTTCCTTCTATAATTTTATTATCAATCCAATAATCATTAATGTTCACCTAATGAATGAAACACATAGTATGACACCAATGCCCAATGATACATTTGATATTCCAGCAACACCACTAATACCATCTCTATCATCTAGTGGGATTATTCTAGATTCATACTAGAACACCTAAAAATGTTGTATTCCCCCAAACTCTGACTATCACTAACAACAAAACATTCCTAATTACTCATTTGGTTTAGTTAAAAATTATATATCATAGAAAAAACTCTGGTACCACCACCAACTTCTGGTAAAGGCATTTAAGTCCTTGATAAACTACCACACAAAATTACTTCAACTGTGTTCTACTAATGAACACTTAATCCTTAATCTAATATCACATGGTGTGGATTGGATATACAACGAACAAGAATGGAACTTTCTTTGGAGAATCTCCCACTACATTGATATCCAAAATTGGTAAGTACTTTCACCCCTACCACAACACCAAGTAGTCCATGTGTAACAACCCGATATATTATGATAAGTATTCTTTTTCATTTATTTGATGTCATGTGTTTTATGCTACAAAAAGACTTTATTGTGCATTACGAAACACTGTATTAGCATGCATTATAGGAAACACTATTCTTAGATTGTGTTAAACACAATTTCAAGTTCGTTTGTTAATATTTATTCTACGCAACATTGAGTGTATATATATATATATTCAATGTATAAATGAAAAATGGTTGGATTATGTTATAATGAAACAACAAAGGAGTCTTTCACAACACGCAACCCTGACATGTCTTGCATTACACGCAATCACGACCTTCCTCAATAGCGTGTGTTGTACGCAATACTGGGTTTTACTAAACAACGATATATTATTAAAATATTATTAGAACTAGCCGTTATGAATAGTAATAACCACTTTTTGATATTTTATAAATTTTATCTTTCAAAATGGACTTCATTTTTGGATTCGGATAATCAAAATTAGCCTAGGTTGAAATTTTGGTATTTTTCTGAAAACATTCAATTTTTGATGAATAGTGAAAACACTAGGTTACTATTTAAAACCCGAATTTTTATTTAAATAATTATTTATTTTATTTAATTGTATTTTAGGTCAACATTGATACATAATACCTACATATGTTCAATGTAATTCATTGGAGTCATTTTATAATAATTTTAGATATATAAAATTTTTATTGAACTTTTGACCATATTTAACTCACCTCCTAGGAAAATTTGCAAATTTACAAAAAACATAATTTTACCTATTTTGTGAATGAAATTTCAAAAATCCAAGAGACACGGTTGATGTCAGTATGTAAAATGTGGTTCAATGGGATGAAAATAATTTTTGGTGAATAGTAACTTTTTACTTTTTTTACCACGGTTAAAAGTAAATAGGGTAATTAAGGGTAACAATAATAATATTATTACCCTAACACAAGTCCTAATTCTATTCGATAAGTATAATTCGACCAAAACCAACCTTAGGAATAAAATATGACCATTTTGGCCCACTTGGATTGGATTAGGACATTTAATATTAATTTATTTAAAGAAGGGTTAGAATAGGTAAAATCAATGTTTAATAAGTAAATAATATTTAATATAGGGTTATAAATAAGATAAATTAGACTATAAAAATTAATTATAAAGATAAAAAGATTTCCTACATAATTGTATTTTATTTATAATTTTTAGACATTATATAATTTAATTTATTTATGACACGAAGATGATTCAGTAATTATCATATTACTTAAATATTGACATAATTGATGTTATAAATACCCAAATAAATGTAATTTGAGACTTTTAATGAATTAAAATAATTTTATAGGTTAATATGAAATGTTATAAGTGATTTAAGTAACGTTTTTAGAATTAATATTTCGGTTATGAGTTTCAAAAAAATCAATTACCAAATAGTGTCAAAATTGACATATGATAGTTTTTAAAACAAATATTATATTATTAATTGTTATTTTATTCATAATAATATAAGGATCAGCCAAATGACTTAGATAAGGTTATTTATATTAATAATAAACAACTTGGGGTTCACTTGTCTTGTTATAGTAAGTTTATTAACCATATAGTGTAAAACACAAAAAGACACGATAAAAGTAAAATTATCTAACTTAATGTTAAATCTAAATGATAAGGTTAAAATAGTAACCTAAACATGTCCAAATTCTATTGGATGAGATTATTTTGACCCATCCCCACGTTATAATTTAAATAAATCAATTTGGAGCTATTTTAAACCGAATATGACTTTATAATTAAATAATATTTTGAGTTTTTCCAAAGGTGCCCCTCTCCTACCTTATAAAAAGGCACCTCCTCCCTCTCTTCCTGACACCACTTTGAGCCTTCCATCTCGACCAACCCCCGCCAAATTATTTTCTCCACTTCCCTAGAAACATCCTAGAGTTCCTGGTCTTCTTCAAAGACCAATTTTAGTTCCCTAAGACGAGGTCTCAAAGAGGCACTTCAAAGACGAGGTAAAGTCCGTTACCGATTCATTCCACTTTATTTCTTCTTCCACTTATTCTTCTTTAGTTGTTTCATTATGAAGTAATAACATCAATATCACTCATATACTAATATGTTATTATAAGTAAGAAATAACCCCATTTCACCTTCTATCCATCCTACGGAAAACGAAATCACCGCGCGTGCGTACGTACGGAATACTGTCTCCACGCCGTGGTGTAATCTGTTTTTCCAATACCACCTTACTTGGATGGGTATAATGGTGTAAATAATAACTATACATAGTTATTATAACATCATACTTATTCTGATATATTGTATCATCCACTCCAATTCAATTCAATAATTATGGAAACAATATTATCCCTCGTGCGTACGTACGGACTATCGTCTCCACGACGCGATGAGATTCATTCTCCATGTAAACCATTAAAGAATGATTATAAGGTATATATAAGCAATAATAATAAAATATATGAAATTATAAAGCTACTGGATTTATGTATATATATATGTATGTCATCTACTTAATTCCATTATACTCAATAAGGAAACAGAAACAGTGTTCATGCGTACGTACGACCTACCGTCTCCACGAACCGTGTATTTCTTTCCATTTATTGATCCACTATATGTAAGTATATAGTGAATATATATTATATATAAATCATGTTTTATATTTTGGAATTAATTAATCATGATCTAAGTAATCATATGAATAATTACAAGTCAAATCACGGACCATAAATGAATCGATTTTACCCAAAATGCTTCATTAACATGAATTTACAAAAGAACGGGTAATATAAAGTCATTAATGAACCATATATGATATCATAAAAATGAATATGAATATGTAAAAATTCAATTAAATTATTTAAATCATTATACAGGAGGTTCGGATACATACGAATCATATCGGACATAAGGTAAGGGATAATGTTTCAAATCTTAATTGTTTTCTATCCGAGATTTCTTATACATAAGTATTTACTGGGGTTATTTATATCATCCATGTCCATGTTTTATAAAAATGTTTTCATGTATGTTTAATGTCCTTTTTAACCATTTTTTACTTTTACTACATGGTATGTAATTAATATTTCTTTTGTTTACATTACGAGATACTTTTTTGACTTTTCTGGCAAAAGTACGAGAAGAATGTTTTTTTTACTTATACGGAACTAATAGATTTTTACGGTTTTATAAAGCCTTATTTTCATGGAGCCTACTCCAAAATATTTCATTCCTATTTTCAACAAAATCCTTTTCTTTTAAAATTTCATGACATTTTGTGAAACGAGAATGATTTTGAAGAAGAAACGATATTTTCCTCAGGAATTCATTTCAAGTGTTTTATCAAAACCATTTTTCATCTAAGATGACATTATTTCATATGTGTATTTTTCAAGTATCATGTCTCTATGATTTACATGGTTTCAATTTTCTAATTATGAAATGATATCCATTTCTTTTATATGGATGATGTTATGATGGAATGATGTTTATCAAACCCATTTTATTATTTGGGTTATGATGAATGATTTATGTTTATGTTGTGGCACAAGTAAGAATGATTTTTTATGAGATGGGTGAGACCTATATATCTCTCCAATTAATTGGGTAATGATTTATATCTCATGAGATAGACATGGCTGGAATGGTAATTTAATCCGGTTCAGTGTTACCAGACTGAAACGAGTGTAAACCCGATTCAGAAAGGGACTTTGTCCACTAAGATGGTCTTGGCAGTAATGCCTTGGCTACTATGGAAATCATTACAAGTGCTGAATGGTTTCAGCAATTAAATGTTTTATTCCCATTCTATTTTATCATGATTGATTTTCCCTTATGATATATGCCTTACGTACTTCCAAGATTCATGTATTTGCTAAATATTTTGATGTTTAGATTTTATGTTCAGGTTTTTGCATTCAAATGATTATGGATTGTTTTATGTTCTATATGTTTACCCTTACTGGGAATTTTAGCTCACCCCTTTTATGTTTTCTATTCCCCAGGATATAAAGAAAGGTTGTAGGTATGAAAAAGGGGAAGATCTTTATGGGAGATGTTGAAGATCTTTCACCATGATTAAAAGATTATATTCTGTGTTTCCAAAGACAATAAACTATTACGGTCCTTGTGTGTGTGTTTTTTTATGTACTATGTATTTCGCCAAAGTAATGTAATGTCCATTTACGTCATGCTTAGGTTCTCTATAGTTGGTATCAGAGGAAAGGTTTAGTCAAACTTTGGAAACTAGGATGTGAGAACTTTAGTGAGACCCCTAGAGATATTTCTAAGGTATGTCTAGGGATGTCCCTAAGGTTAAGTATAAGTATAGTTTATAGTCCTAGAATTATGGTAACGATCATAGAATTAAACCTATGATGTAAGATATGGATGTTCCTACCCCTTTATTATGATTTTTTCCTCTCACACTATTCTTTTGGGTTTTAGAAAATGGCTGGAAACAAGATGATTCATGATAATGGATGATATGATGGAAAATGGAATGATAATCTTCATGAGCAACCAATTGAAATGTGATTTGGATGTCCAAACATCATTATTATGTTGAATCTTAAATCTCATCATATGATCAATAAACAAAAATTTGGTAAGTTTCCTGACTCGGTTAATAATAGAAAGATGGAGTTTCATAATGATCATATAGGAAAGAAAGTTCAATTTCCCCTATGTAAATCATGTGGGAAGAGGAATCCAGGAGAATGTTTCAAAGGAACTGGAAGATTCTTTAGCTGTGGAAAAGAAGGACACAAAGCCAGTAAGTGCAAAGGAAAAGGTTGAGTTAACACCAGGGATGAGGGTAATGGTATTTATATGACATCGACAATGGTTAAATGTTTTAAATGTGGAATGTACGGGCATTATGCAAACCAATTCCCTAAGGGAAAGTCTCATGAAGTGAATCAGTATGGTCGTATGGGTAGTATTTATGTTGATGATGATGAAGAGACTACAAATTATATGTGAGATGAATTAATTGTTGAAGCTTGGTCAGAGGATTACGAAGGTAGTGGAATGATTACATGTTTATAAAGTGTAATGTTGTATAAGTAATCTCATGGTACTATGGAATAAATATACATCTAAGGATTGTTACACTGTTGTCTTTCCGTATGTTTTAAAAGTGTATGATAAATGGTACCAGTAACCATGAAAGGTTATTCAGATATTTTTGGAATGTAGATGACATGCGCATAATGAAGTGATAATGAGAAAATTAAATGTTTGATAGTATTCATGAGCTCATGACTGATATAGGGAGAAGATTATATCATGATTTGAGTATATAGAATTTTTGGATTTTGGTATGTGGAAAGAGTTAACTTTTAACAGCACTCAAGTTATCACTAAGATTCAATGAGTATTCATTTTTCAAGAGAATACATGATTAAGGCCTTCAAATTTTTGGAATGTGACCAACAAGACATATCTCATGATATATGGGGATCAATGATGGTATTAACATGCTTGTTATATAAACTCTTTGGTTATCGTTTTCACTATAATATGAGTTTGGACAGAAGTATTTTGGATAAGCCTAAAGATTGGAATGGATTTTGTTGGAAATAAGTTAGTATTGTTTAAGGCTAGAACATTTTCGATATTATTGATGGAAAGTTATAATAATTTATTTTTATAAAAAAAGGAAAACTTGCAGGATGAGCGACATCCCATCACGTCGGACAAGGCTGTGGGAATCGAACCCACAACCGAAGTGTGACTGTCCTTTATCGCCTACCAATGGCCTACAGGAAGTCCCTGGCTAGTAGAAACAAGTTTTATTTTATTATGCGGTATGATATATGAAGTATAAGTTCATTTTTGGAATCGTATACGATTAACCTCAGCATAGATGGACATATGTATATTTGATAACTTTTCATAACCTTTTGTTTGAAAAAGATGGAATGACCCATCATTCTATCACATGATCTGTTAACACTTCACGAATAACAAATTCAACTTCATTTCTTTAAGAGATGAAGTGGAAATTGTTCAAATCACGAACAACAGTGAGATTGTACCAACATAAAGTAAGTATTTATTCTAATTCAAATTCTTCAACTTTAGGTAAATGATCTTGAAAACCAACAATGTTGTCCTAGTTCCCTTATATCCAATGAATCTGATGGTACCCTAGATCATCACAAATTTATGGCTTTGTGATTGTTGGATTTTTCATAGCCAGGTTCTCTACCACTCTCTATCAGAACATGACGGTTAGATTTCTCTTCCATATCCATATTTTCAACTAAGTTCTCCTATGTGGAAACCCAGTGATTAGTTAATTTGGCTAACTGTTACGTTTCATACTTTAGTTTTAAAGCCAAGTTTTGGTATTTCATTTTACGACGTGGGTTTCAATTAATGAAACCTTCAAGTAGAAAACCATGTATAACCCCCTTGAATTTCGAGGGAGAAATTCATTTTAATGGGGGTAGAATGTAACAACCTGATATTTTATGATAAGTATTCTTTTAAATTTATTTGATGTCAAGTGTTCTATGCTACAACAAGATTTTATTGTGCTTTACACAACACCGTATTAGCGTGCAGTATACCCAACACTATTCTTAGATTGTGTTAAACAAAATTTCATGTTCATTTGGTAATAGTCATTCTACGCAACATTGAGTATATATATATATATTAAATGTATAAATGAATAATGGTTGCATTCTATTATAACGAATCATCAATGGGGTCTTGCACAACTCAAAACCCTGACTTGGCTTGCATTACACGCAATCACGACCTTCCTCGATAGCGTGTGTTGTACGCAATACCGAGTTTTACAAAACAACGATATATTATTAAAATATTATTATAACTATCCGTTATGAATAGTAATATACACTTTTTGAAATTTTATAAATTTTATCTTTCAAAATGGACTCCATTTTTGGATTCGGAAAATCGAAATTATCATAGGGTGAAATTTTGGTATTTTTCTGAAAACATTAAATCTTTGATGAATAGTGAAAACACTGGGTTACTATTTAAAAACCGACTTCTTATTTAAATAATTATTTATTTTATTTAAATTTATTTTAGGTCTACATTGATACAAAATACCTATATAAGTTCAATTTAATTTATTGATGTCATTTTATAATAATTATATATATATATAAATTTTATTGAACTTTTGACCGTCTTTTGCCCACCTCTTAGGAGAATTTGCAAATTTACATAAAACATAATTTTACCGCTTTTGTGAATGGAATTTCAAAAAACCTAGAGACACAGTTTATGTCAGTAAGTAAAATGTGGTTCAATGAGATGAAAATAATTTTTGGCGAATAGTAACATTTCACTTATGTTTACCACAATTAAAAGTAAATAGGGTAATTAAGGGTAAAAATGATATTATTATTACCCTAACACATGTCATAATTCTATTGGATAAGTGTAATTCGACCAGAAACAACCTTAAGAATAAAATATGACCATTTAGGCCCACATGGATTAGATTAGGACATATAAAATTAATTTATTTTAAGAAGGGTTAAAATAGGTATAATCAAAGTTTAATAAGTAAATCATTTTTAATATAGGGTTATACATATGATAAATTCAACTATAAATATTCATTAGAAATATAAAAGGATTTCCTACATAATGGTATTCTATTTAAATTTTTTATAAATTAAATAAATTTATTTATTTATGACACAAAGATGATGCAGTAATTATCTTTTTAATGAAATATTGACATAATTGATTTTATAAATACCCAAATAAATGTAATTTGAGACTTTTTATGAAATAAAATAGTTTTCTAGGTTAATATGACATGTTATAATTTATTTTAGTAACTTTTTTCGCACTAATATTTCTTTTATTAGTTTCACAAAAATCAATTACCAAATAGTGTCAAAATTGACATAGAATAGTTTTAAAACAAATATTATATTATTAATTGTTATTTTACTCCTAAAAATATATGGTTCGGCCAAATGACTTAGCTACAGTTATATATATTAATAATAAGCAACTTGGGGTTCGTTTGGCTTCTTATAGTAAGTTTATTAACCTTATATTGTAAGAACACAAAAATACAGGGTGAAAGTAAAATTATCTAACTTAAAGTTAAATCTAAATGATAAGGTTAAAATAGTAACCTAAACGTTTCCAAATTCTATTGGATCACAGGATTTCGACCCATCCCCACATTAGCTTTGATATAAATCAATTTGGAGCTATTTAAAACCGAATATGACTTTATAATTAAAAAATATTTTTAGTTTTTCCAATGGTGCCCCTCTCCTCCCTTATAAAAGGGAACCTCCTCCCTCTCTTCGTCACACCACATTGAGCCATCATGATCGTACAAACCCTACCAAATTATCTTCTAAACTTCCCTAGATACATTCTAGAGGTCCTGGTATTCTTCAATGATGCATTTTAGTGCCCTAAGAGGAGGTCTCAAAGAGGCGCTTCAAAGAAAAGGTAAAGTCTGTTACCGATTCATTCAACTTTATTTCTTCTTCCACTTATTCTTATTTAGTTGTTTCATTATGAAGTAATAAAATAAATATCAATAATATACTTATATGTTATTATAAGTATGAAACAACCCCATTTCACCTTCTATCAATCCTACAGAAAATGAAATCACCGCGCGTGCGTACGTACAGAATACCGTCTCCACGCCGTGGTGTAATCTGTTTTTCCAATACCACCTTACATGGATGGGTATAATGGTGTAAAAAATGACTATAAATAGTTATCATAACATCATAATAATTATGATATATTGTATCATCCACTCCAATTCAAATCAATAATTACAGAAACGATATAATCACTTGTGCGTACGTACGGACTACCGTCTCCACGACATGATGAGATTCATTCTCCATGTTATCCATTAAAGAATGATTATAAAGTATATATAAGAAATAATAATGAAATATATGACATTATAAAGCAACTGGATTTATGTATATATATATGTATGTCATCTACTTAATTCCATTATACTCAATAAGGAAACGGAAACATCGTTCATGCGTACGTACGGCCTACCATCTCCATGAACGATGTATTTCTTTCCATTTATTGATCTATTATATATATGTATATTATGAATATATATTATATATAAATAATGTTTTATATTTTTTAATTAATTAATAATGATCTAAGTAATCATATTAATAATTACAAGTCAAATCACGAACCATAAATGAATCGATTTTAACCAAAACGCTACATTAACATGTATTTACAAAATAATGGGTAATATAAAGTCATAAATGAACCATATATGGTTTAATAACAATGAATATGACAATTTAATAAGTCAATGACATTATTTAATTCATTATACAGGAGTTTCGGTTACATACGAAGCATATCAGACATAAGGTAAGGGATAATGTTACAAATCTCAATTGTTTTCTATCCGAGATTGCTTATACGTATGTATTTACCAGGGTTATTTCTATCATCCATGTCCATGTTTTATAAAAGTGTTTTCATGTATGTTTAATGTCCTTTTATCCATTTTTACTTTTACTACATGGTATGTAAGGAATCTTTCTTTTGTTTACGTTACGAGGTACTTTTTTGACTTTTGCGGCAAAAGTACGAGAAAAATGTTTTTTTATCTTATACAGAACGAACAGATTTTTATGGTTTTATAAATCCTTATTTTCATGAAGATGATTCCAAAATATTTCATGAATATTTTCAAAAAAATCATTTTCTTTTAAAATTGCATGAAATTTTGTGAAAAGAGAATGATTTTGAAGAAGAAAGGATAATTTCCTCAAGAATTCATTTCAAGTGTTTTATCAAAACCATTTTTCATCTAAGATGACATTATTTCAGATGTGTATGTTTCAAGTATCATGTCTCTATGATTTATATGGTTTCAGTTTTCTTATTATGAAATGATATCCATTTTATTTATATGGATTATGTTATGATGGAATGATGTTTATGAAACCCATTTTATTCTTTGGATTATGATGAATGATTTATGTTTATATTGTGGCACAAGTAAGAATTATTTCATTATGAGATGGGTGGGACCTATATCTCCCTACAATGAATTTGGTAAAGATTTATATTTGAAGATATAGACATTGATGGAATGGTAAGTTAATCGGGTTCAGTGTTACAGGACTGAAACGAGAGTGAACTCGATTCAGAAAGGGACTTTGTCCAATAAGATGGTCTTGGCAGCAATGCCTTGGCTACTATGGAAATCATAACAAGTGTAGAATGGTTTCCAAAATTACATGTTTTATTCCAATTCTATTTTATCACGATTGATGTTCCCTTATGATATATGCTTTACGTACTTCCAAGATTCATGTCTTTGCTAATGATTTTGATGTTTAGATTTTATGTTCATTTTTTTGCATTAAAATGTTTAAGGATTGTTTTATGTTCTCTATGTTTACCCTTACTGGGCATTTGAGATCACCCCTTTTATGTTTTCTTTTCCCCAGGATATAAAGAAAGGTTGTAGGTAAGAAAATTTTTTGGAAGATCTTTATGGGAGATGTTGAAGATCTTTCACCACGATTAGAAGACTATATTCCGAGTTTCCAAAGACACTAAACTATTACGGTCCTTGTGTGTGTGTTTTTTTCATATACTAAGTATTCCGCAAAAGTAATTTAATTTCCTTGTACTTCAAGCTTAGGGTCTCTACACCATGAATCTGGTTTCGATCCTCCCAATGTCATCATTAACAAAAAAAAGGAACACGGCCAGAAAACATGCATTCAAGAACAAAGTAAAAAAAATTCACAAAAGGATTATGCGGTTTGGAATTTTTTCCTACATCAATAAGATAACAACAACATCATATTCATTAAATGAGTAGAATTTTCTAGGATACAATAATTTCGATCTTTCATAACCCTACCTAGATCATTGGAAGTGTTCCAAAAATATCGTCCTTTCATCGCATCTTATGTATCCCTCCTTCTGTTCTACATCCAAGTGGGTATCAAACACTTCCTTTTTATTTGAAACCTTATTTTGGGATTTTTGTGTTCCCAAGATGGTTTCCTTGGAAGGAAATCTAACACCTCCTTTATTTGGCATTGTCCTACACTCATCTGTCACACCAAAAAATGTTATTAAATCCATTTAAAAAAACCGAAATTCCATATATCATATTAAGGTAGTTAAAATTAATTTTTTTATCCCTTAATATTGATAATTAACTCACCATTAATGTTGGTAAAAAGTACTTCATTAATGTTGAGATAAATTTATCCATTAAAAATTTTCTCTCTATAGTAAATTTGTTAAGCCCAAATCAATATTGTCCTGGGAATCATTTTTTTCTATTAAACCCAAAAAAAATAGTATAATGAATCCCCATTAAAGGTGTAATGGTCCCTCTGGTGGCCTTTAATGAAGTTCCTTCTTGCATATCCTTTGGTTAACATTTCCACCCTACACACCTATGTTGTATAGCACTCAACATACTTATAGGTGATCATATAGGTGGTGGGGTTCTAGCTTTCCAAGGGAGGAAATGAAGGTCATGTGTTTTCCAATAAATCCATGGACACCTTCCCTGGAGTTATCTCTATTAGCATTGTTTTTTAATGGTTTCTCCCAGCACACCTTCATTTCATAGTTGGAGACTTACTAGTGGTTGATTTTATAGGAGGTGTCCAAATAATCCTAGGATTGTTATTATTGAAAGTATCCATAATGTTCATTCTATACTACATTTTTTTGAATTCATGATCTGCTATAGTTGGAGTATCTTGTTGAACTATGTTGAATACATCTCGGGGTTGAAACTGGGGTTACTAGCTTATGGACACTCAGCAACTAGGATTCCCTTCATAGTTTGGGACTTGTTGGCATTACAAATTGTCTCCCCTGATTCCCCATTCTCCACCACTACAGTAGTTTTATCACCTCCTCCCTTCATCACCCACCATTATATCCTACAGGTACACAATCCTCAAAATTATATCATGTGTTTTGTATTCAAGGTGCTAGATCATGTGGGGATATATGGCCCATAATCTAAGTGGGAATCTCACATTAAACTATAGTTTTCTTCTATCGTGGATTATAATATCTTTGATCCAAAAACGGAAAAAATATACCCTTTTGTGGCATAAATTTTTAATGGTGCATCCCGTGACACTGGTGTTTAATTGTTCATTACTTGCATGAAATTGATCATGGAAGGGTGAAATTAGTGGAAAAAGGGTCTTATTTTGGTATCATGTTTTCGTCCTTGGTGGGTAGCTGATGTTTTGGATAATAGCTGGTGATATGGATGAATGCATTAAATGGTTGATGATATACAAAATAACCATTAAAATACTATTTTATATCCTCTATAAAATAGTATTCAATACCTTGAATTGTAAACTATGTAACCTATGATCCTCTAATATATTATCCATAGGGAAGAAATAGAATGGTCTCATATTTTTACCATGGATGAATGAAAATTATTAAACCATGTAAATACATGTGTCATTTCATTTTCTTATTATTTTTTGGATGATTTAATCACAAAGGAGATATGCTACCCCAAAAAAGTTTCATTAAAGGAACATGGGTTGAAACTATGATGCTAAAAAATGGGTTTCTAGTGACTATAAAATTGAAGGTGGTCCAAAAAAATATTTGAGTCTAGATCTATCAGGATCTCAGTGGGATGATCCCAAAAATGAAAACCATATAAAAATGGATTTGAAATGAATCCATTAAAGGTGGTCAACATTTTAGTAAATCCTTTGATGCTACAGTACCCCCTTTTCGAAGAAGAATGTACTTTTAATGTTAGTGGGGTATTTCTGATGGGATTTTTTGCAACTGTTCAAATGTGCCATGTTATCACCATATCATCATTTGATCTATACTGTTGGAACAATTTTGGAAATATCTTTTCCAATTATACACCATTTTTTGTTATCTAGAAGTCATTTAAAAATATTTCCACCATTTCTAACAAATCTATATGGTTATATTTTCATGATTTTAAACATATTAATAAAAAAGTTACTAATAAAATTATTAATCTTACAAATTTTAGTTATTCCAAATGAAAACCCAAAATATAGGATCTTTTAAATTATAATGATTTGTGTAATGTAGTAGTGGAGTCCACTACACCCACTCTAGTGAAAATAGAGGAATACCCAACAAGGAGAAAATATGGTGAGAGATATCAACATGTACCCAACCAATAAATGGGGAGTGGGTCATGTTCAATAAGTTATTCACTTCCCAAATCATGCAGTGGATCAACATGAGTAACATACAAAATTTTGACAATGAATGTAATTATTCTATTCTATGGAGAAAATTGCAAAAGTAATATGCAATTAAAACCATGAAGAACAAAGAAAAAATTATATGGATACTTGTAATCTTGACGTAAAAACACTAGACCAACATATCAGAGCACATGAGTGAGCTCCAGGGTACCATGAATCATGTTATTTCCATGAAAAATATGATTGATTAAAATTTCAAGGAACATTTGATATTGATTTCCTTACCATAGATGTGGGACACATTAATTATTTCAGTTAGAAATTCAAATCCAGATGGAACACTCGCCATCATGATGGTGAAATATATAATATTTAATGATAACTCTAGAAGAAAATACAAGGAATATACACCTGAATCAAAGGATCTTCTGGAAAAAAGATATAAAAATAAGAAATATAAATTAATAAAAAAAGGAATAGTACCCAATGAAAAATATCTACAATGTAGTAAGTGATCAAAATCACGATTGAGATATAACATGATGTTGCACCACTATAGAATTCCCAAATACTTCATCTAGTATTGTAGAAGACTGAAGTAAGATACGAGGAATGAGAAATGTAAGACCCAATGTAATGATGATGTAGTTTCCAATGAATATATCATTATTATTGAGGAAGATAATTAACTCAATATTATAATCATATACTCTACATATGTGATTGATTTGGGTTCCTCATACCATGTCACTAAAAAAGATTTCTTTTAATCATAGACAATAGGGTGTTTCCAACATGTGCTGATGTGAAATTATAGAACATCTAAAATCACTAGTATTGGTAATATTATTCTGCAGACTAATATTGGATGCAAGTTATTATTTAAGGATGTGATACATGTGAATTATATTTTCATCAATATGATATCCCCACGAATTATGGAAGATGATGGATTTTTCTGTTCCCTTTGGTGATGGGAAATGTAATATTAGCAAAGGTAACTTGGTAATTTCTAAAGGAATGAAAAAAACATATCTTTATCATAGTGATACCAGACTGTATAGAGGATAAGTTTATGCAGCTATATTGATTGTTCCTATAGAGTTTTGGAATGATTAGATTATTCATGGGGGAACAAGTGTATTAATAATGGTCTCCGTGAATGGTCAATTTCTAGGAATAAAATGTACACATTTGGATACATGTGTTTAGTTTAACATGAGAAAAAATATATAGTATCATTTCGTGGTTATTATTTAATAAGAAAATAAAATGTTTTAGATTTCATTCACACTGATGAACACATGATGAGAACAACAACAATGAGAGGTATTATTTTTTTCTGGATAGATTCTAATTATATAAATGTGTGGGATGTTTCATGGAAAATTAAATATAAAATGAATAAAGTTTTCACAAAATTTAAAGTGATGGTGGAAAGAGAAACTGGAAGACTGTTAATGTATGTATAGAAAGACAATAGAGGAGATTATAATGGTCTATTTGAGGATAACTATATGAGTTTAGACATCATGCTACAAAAATCAGTTCCGAAGAAGCCTCATCATAACAATGATGCTAAGGGAATTAATAGGGAAATTTTTGGGAGTTTCATTTGTATCCTCCCAAATTCAAAGCTACCAAACACCATTTGGGGGAAGTAAATTGTGCCCATAATTGATCCAATCAACCAATCTCCATCATTTCTGTTGAACTATGACATTAATGATATGGTTTTGAAAGGTAATTATGTCTCATAGAAACACTTGAGAGTATTTGGATGCATGGCATTTATTCACATCCTAAAATATTAGTAGAAAAATATCGATGAAAAATGAAAGTAGAATATCTATTAAGGATATTATAATTAGGATTTTGGATATTGAATCTAGGATCCTATCAGTATAAGAAATTTCAATAGTCGTTAAGTGGTGTTTATTGAGGATCAGCAGATTGTGGATTTTGAGAATCCAAAAAATGTAGAGATTGTGAAGTCTATAGAAATTCCACACAATCTAAAACATGTTTCATCACCATTATTACTAAGTATGGTGATAGAGATAAGTGACACTAATGAGACATTACCAATAGGTAATATGTCTCCATATGTTGATATGTATTCATTATATAATATTCCAGACTAGTTTCCCCATGAAGGAAAAATAAGAAGATCAAATCGAGAAAGATAACTAAGTTGTAGATACTCAACGCATGTGTATGTGATTCTCACTGAGGGTTGATATAGAGATAGTTATGATGATTTTTTTAAGAGTCATCATACGATGGAATATAATAAGGCCTTTCAAGAGGATATGTGGTCTTTTCCCAAGAAATGTACATTTGATTTGGTAGATTTACAATATTAAAAGAGGAACTTAAGATCCATTGGGTGTACATAATCAAAGTAGAATATGGCATGTCACATCCATGCTACATATCCAAAGTGTTTTTGATAGGATTCTATGAGAAAAATGGTATTAACTGTGATTAAATTCTTTTCTCCTATAGTTAAAATGTTTTTATCAATTTGTTTCTTTTATTGGAAGAATGTATGAACCTATAGGTTCAACAACATTATGTAAGGACAGTGTTATTACATGGTGATCTCGATGAGGATATATAGATGGATAAACATAGGAATTTATAATTATTTTTTAAATAAATATTATATGTAAACCTAAAAAAGTTAATGTGGTATAAAATAGGCACTAAGGAAATGGTATATGAAATTAAACTCATTCATATAGGAAAATGAGTATATAAGTATGAATTTTAATGGTGATTTAATTATCTTATTGAATTATATTGGTGATACATTGATTTTTGGTTTATATATCACCATGATTTATATGTTGAAGAAGGATTTGAACAAGCCTTTCGAAATGAATGAATTAGGAGGCAATACCCAAATTATTTGTATGGTGATTGCTTATGATAGGAGTAATCACATGATTTTGATATCATTGTACATTAACATTGAGAGTGTTATGGAATGATTCGATAGGATCAAGAAGAAAAAATTTATCACTCAACATGCGAGTCCTTTCAAGATTACAATAAGCAATAGTCTATCAATTGTGAAGGAGAAATCAAAGATGGAAAACATATCCTTATCAGATAGCAGTTGGAAGTCTAATTTATGAAATGGTGTTCACTAGACCATATATTTATCAGGTTATTTGCGTTGTAACTATATTATTAACAATCCAATAAAGGAACATTGGATAGAAGTCAAATGGATAGTTAGGTGTCTCTAATGTACATTGATCCTCAGTTCCTATTTTGGAATTAATAAAAAATTAGAATGATAAATGGATACAGATATGTTTAGAGATGTGCATATGAGGAAATCGATATCTCAGTACCCGATACCATTTTAATAGAGATCAGTCTCATGGAAATCATGAATTAAAAATTTAATTTCCTAGTCTACCACAAAATTAGTGTATTTCTTTGTCACTTTATGATTTGAGGAGATGTTGTTGATGAATAAGTTATTATAAGAGATAGGATTGATTTAAGAGAATTGTATTCTCAATTGTTATCATCATATTACTATTAAATTCCTCAATAACAATAAATTACATTTCATTTACAAAAAATGTTGTTTGATATCATTGTATCTCATTTGTGTTCGATGAATGACTGTTAAAAGTTTTGAAAATAAAAACCAATGATAATAGGGAAGACATGATGATGAAGGAACTACTAAAAGATAAGTTTTATTCCTGAAAGGATATAGATGGTGTAGATTATACAACAAATTGGACCTAAGGGGGAGATTTTTGGTGGATAACTCCCAATAAAAGTAACATTTAGCAGATGATGAGCCTTCTACTGAAAATGAGTTTTCATCTTTGGTGGGAAGCTACACGATGGAAAGCATCCAGCAGTGTGGTTGAATTTTTTCAATGGTTAATGATCTACCCAACAATCATTGATGAAACTATTTATTTTCCTCAATATTATAAGATTCAATCCAATTAATTTTAAACTATGTAACATACAATCCTTTAAAATATTAACTTGATAAAAGATATATAACTTCCCATTTTTTAGTTTTTGTATATAGGAACACTACTGAACCACGTAAATCCATGTATCCTTCCATTTTATTTTTTCTTTTTTGTTTATTATTTCACCATGGATTTCCGCTACCCAAATATAGGAGTGAGGTCTTGGATATCAGTAGGTTGAAACGAAGTGTAGATATTGATTAACACATACTAATTAACAACATAATGGGCATATCAGTCCCTTTACACATAGCTTTTGGTTAACATTGGCTCCCATAAAACAATAATTTTATATGGTTCAGTGATCATGGAGGGGCTGGGGTGCTGGTCAGTGATCCATAATGGTTGGGTATCCACTGTGGTAGTCTGAACATGACCCATTTGAGGAATGGGTAAAAGTGCACATCATGGAAAAAATTGATGAATTTTCCTCTTGATGGATCCAACTATCTATTATTGTGATGGAGTCTGTGAAACTTCAGACAAGATATTCTTTATGTTTTTTGTTTCATATGCATGGGAATCTCTTACTACAAAAAATGTGGACTTTTATTTCTATATATTTTTCTATAATTTTTTTTTGTGTTTTTATACTTTTAAATATTTAATGTTTTTTTCATTGTATGATAATAAGAAATGAGTACAAAAAATTTGGTTTCCTTTTATTTCTATTTTTTCTTCAATCACATCTAGTTGTTTGTATCCTTATTTTCACTACCATTGAGAATCTCCATTTTGCTATAAAATACATCTGCGATGGTCTCAAATCATTTTATGGTGAGATATTTTGTGATAAGGGCTTTTTATATCTATTAATAATCTATTGCAGTAGTGGAATAAAGAATAATATGTATATTGTTCGTGGTTAATTTATTTTCGTCCGACCTTGTATTTAGAATCCATCAATTTTCAACAAAAAAAATGAATTTTTATTTTGTAAATTCCGATATCAAATGATTCTTTTTTCCTATTACATATTTCTAAAAATATATATATATATATATTACATCCTTTTCCCATAATTTTATCTACAATTTGTTAAAATAAAAATTTTCTTCCCATTAATATTTCTTCCTCCAATCACTTTTCCTCACCACCTTTGCCTACCCCTATCATAAAAAAATCTTCCCAACATCCATTCATTCCTTTTATTCCCTTATACTAAAAAAATTAATTATTATCTCTTATATTAATTTTTATACTGAGGAAAAAAAATTTACAGTAGTCACTTTTAAAAAAATAGTAGCCTAAGAACTACTTAAGGAAATAGCAGACTACATATTCCATTTTCACATACAAATAATTTTGAATCTCCATAGAAAATGGGATTTCACAATTATTGATACTAATGTTGATTAAGGAATAATATGGTCAGTGGTGCATCCAAATTTTAGTGGTCCTTGGCACCCATGATATCATGGTCATAATATAGAATGGTTACACATATCCATAATATTATGTGTAAGAGGATGTTCTTCTTGATATTCAATGTGAAAATCATCAGGTGGAATGAAATCGGTACTAAAAGCCCAGATCCATTTCCCATCAAGGACAAGATAAACCCACATTAAAGATAACCACATCATAAAAATAATCAAAGGATATAATGGAAAATATTTTAAAAACCTATATGGTAATGATAATGTGAAGTGCAAATGACATCAATCACAATAAGGTGAGTTTGAATCCCTTTTAAGATGTCTGATGAAACCATTTATGAGTATCACACTTGTGTAATGATTGTGGTGAACCACAATTGAATAAATTTTTACATTATTTCCAACATGTAGGTATGAGAGAAACTTTTTCAATGTGTAGATCCAGAATATGATTATATAGTCGTTCCCATAGAATACGAAAAAAAACTGGAGATTATTTCTATCAAATTAATAATGAGATCTCTATAATACCCCAAACTAAAGTTGAATCACTAATGAGATAATAATGGAATGGATCATTGCCTACAATAAATTTTGTATATGAAATATAAAAAGGAGAAAGGGTAGAAATTTTGAAGAAGTCAAGGAAGAGGATTCCATGGATAAAAATATGATCCATGAAAATCAAGATGTTGTAGAAGAATCCTGAAATTAAGAGGTCATGGATATCAAAATTATAATCCATTAGAATGAGGATAAAGATAAATGGGTTTATTCAGAAATCGATATCCGAACAAAAAGTAAAATGTTCAATGTTGTGATTTTTGTTAATAGAGACATTATAGCAATAAATTTTAGGGAAAACAACCCATGAATAATGAAAACAATGAGGAACATGTTAGTGAATCAGGAGATATATTTGGGGATTCTCATAAGTTTATGGAATAATCATTAACACCAAATCAAGGTCTACAGTATCTTGACTCTAGTGAATCATCCAAATGAAAGGTCACAAGAGCATGTTTACAAATCTTGATAATAGGGTTATTAGAAATATTTCATTTGGTGATCTCTTAATAATATTTCTCCAAGGATGTTGATGTATTTTGACCATGAAAACATATAGAAATAATGATTTCATCTATGAAGTTTAATATGTACCTAACATTAATAACAATATGTTATGTCTATGAAAATTAGTTGAAAAATAATTCAAATAACCCTTCAAAAAAATTGATTATCGATGAAATAGGATGGTTATTCAAAAATGAATTTATTATGTTTCAACATATGATCCATCCCAAAATACCATAATGTTTGATGACAATATAACATGATAAATACTATATATGGAATATGAGGTTTGGGCATTTTAACATTGAACTATTAAGATAATTAGAAATCAGAAATATGATGAGTGGAAATCCAACAATTATATGTTTAAATCATATATGTGAAAGTTGTGTTCTATGAAAATAGTATAGATATAAATTTTCAATGAAGGTTAATTGGAATTAAACTAATCCGTAGGAGTTATTCCACAGTGATTTCTGTGTTCCATTGAATCCTATATAAAATACACATGGGAGATAAATTCTGAAATTTATTGAAAAATATAATATAAAAACATGGAATTTTTTTCTCACAATAAAGATTGGAGTGTTTGATGTTTTAAAAAAAAAATCAAGGTGTTAATGATAAATCAATTCAACCATCATGCACAAACATTTTGATATGGTAATTTTTGGGAGTAAACCTATGATGTTTTTTCAAGGGTACCGAATGAAACATGGAATTCAACAGCAATAATAACCAAATTACACACCTCAAATCAATAGAGTAGCAGAAAAGAAAATTAGGATATTTCTAAAAATGGAAATAAGAATGCCAAAAGACAATAGAGAACCTATGACTTTCAGGGATGAGGAGACTATGTGTGAAGTGTATCTACTCAATATATTCCAAACAAAATTTTTTGAAGTCCAATACAATACATTAATTTTTGAGTAATAATAAGAAAAGGGTAATCCATCTTAGAGTTTTTAGTTCTATTGCCTATGTTAGGATACTAGTGAAAAAAATAAACAAATAGTGAGGATAAAGTAATGAATTGTTTTATTATGGGATATAAAAAATAATTAATGGGATTTACTTTGAATAATACCATCACTAATAATATTATATTTTGAAAAGATGATATATTAGATGAAAAAGAGACATGGTAATGGATTCAAGATGATAATTTGAGATAGGTAAGACTCACTCTATAATATTAATAAGCCATTGAAGAATAATCAATAGAGGAGTGATGGATTAAATTATCATTGGAATATTCATCACGTACTATGAAATTTGAAAGCCATGAAACAATAAATTTTTCATATATGTCCCCAAAACATTTGGACTCATGCATATTTATAATAGAGAATGGAACTAATGGAGGAATATGTAAACAAGTATTATATCCTAGATTCTTTTGATTGAAATATCTTCTGGGAATCTAAATCTTATGGAATTTAGAGTAAATTGATTGATGAGTAAATCAATTAAATATGATGATGCCAATATCCATATTAAAAATTAAGGCATTGAATAGGGAGAAGTGATTATACTCATTGATATTTCATTCATATATGTGGAGAAAGATGATTAAAGAATCTCGGTCACAATAAAAATATTTTTTGTAGGGGTGTTGGAAATATAATCCTATTTTAATTTTGATGGACCCAAATATCCATAGGTGAGATAAGGCTTGTTGGCTCCTAAAAAGTGAGGCATGATATTATTTTCTTTAGATGAAGGGAATAAACCTACTTCACCAAAATATGAACTTTTATTTCAATATTTTTTTCTAAAATTTTTTGGTGTGTTTTTATCCCCATAAATAGGGTTAGTGGTATGTTTTTTATGATCATAATAATTGAAGATAACAAATAGTTTCCTTCTGTTGTAATTATTTTATTAATCCCCCCATGTGGTGTACATCTTTAGTTTTATTCTTGCAGGGTGAATAAATTTTTCTATAAAATACACATTTAAAAATTTTGTACAATACCTAGATAAATTTAATGATTTATTAAAATTGGTCAAAGAAGGGAGCATGTTCGACCTAGAAGTGGTGAGAATGGGGTTGATCCTAAGAGGTGAGAAGATCCTGGTGATGGAGTGGAGTGCGTGGAGGTTTTGTCTTTTATTCACGTTGGTGGAGAAGGGGAAGGTATTGATAAGGTGAAGAAACCAAATGCATGACTCTATGCTGAACACCCACATATAAATGATGAAATAATCATAGCTTTAAAACTGAAAATTAAATGAAATTGAGTTCCTTTAAATGGGATGATGAATAAATTAAAAACCTTGATTTAGGGATTTTAAATGTCCGTGCATGGAAGAAATGGAAGATGAAAAATCCATTCAACCCCTTGTTTCCCATGATGATAGTTATCACCACTCATTAACCTATTTGACTAGAACATAATGTATATTGTTAATGCTACAATTTATTTGACTAAAATGACTATAAAAAATGGGATTGTAAGATATTTTTTAATATCTCTATTACACCCCTAGTAGAGTACATGTGTGATAAAAAAATATATTAAAAAATAAATTTAAAAAGACTTTATATATTTTAAAAACTATAAAATATTACAAAATTTATGCATATAATAATTATTTTACAGAGTTCTTGTAATGTAATTTTTAAAAAATTTAAAAATTAAGTAACTTGTAATTATATATTTAAAAAATATTTCATAATAAAATTAATAAAATTGTTGGAAAATAATCTTGAAAAAATTACAAAAATATAATGTAATTTTTTCTAACTATCATTGAATAGTAAGTTTTCAAACACATATAAAAATAATATTGTTTGTTTTTATGTTGGAAATAATAATGTGAAACACAATTAAAAATTCGGGGGAAATTATTTTTTAAAAATAATAATTTGATAAAATGTTATATAATTTTAAAAATAAAATTATCCTTCTAAAAATTATTTTTGGATATTTGAAAATAAATAATAATGTTTAAAGCTCGGTAAAAAATACAAATACAGTATTTTAAAAACCAAAAAAATCATAAATTTAATTTAAAATAAAAATATTAGCATCAAAAACATTATTATAATTTTCGAATAACATTATTCATCAAAAATTTCTATTAAAATATTACATTCAAAGGTTTCCATAAAAATTCCAATAAATAAATTCCAAAAATAATATAATAAAGCATCACATAATTTTATAAAATTTTGTTCCATAAGGTAAAAAATTAAATAATTTCATTTCAAAATTCTAGTTGGAAAATTCAATTGAATTTCTCAGTAAATAAATTTACAAAATCATATATCTAAAAAATCACTTGAAAATTACACTAAAAAACATTACATATGAAAATTTTAAAATAAATACTATAGTGAAAATAACTATTTGACTAGAAAAATATTTTAGTTAAAATTTCAAATTCAATTATAATACTAATATTGAAGCATCTATTGGAAAATTATAATTTAAACCATCACTATAAAATATAATATCATCCCTGATGGGAATATAAGACTGGAAACTGCCCATGAAAATATCATGTAGAAAATCCATAAGAATGTTAAAAAAAATCTATTAGAATCTAGTTGTAACATTAAATTGAAAGTTTAATTTGAAACATTATTTTGAGAATTCCAGTGTAAAATTCTAATGGGAGATTATTATAGATATATTCATTGGAATTTCCCCATGAAAATTAAAGTGAACAACTCAATATGAAAATTTCAGTTCAAACTTTTGATGAAGAAATTTCTTAAAATGATATTCTAGTGTTACCTTCCACCAAAAATAATTATTCAAACATAAAATCAACAATTTTAGTTTTAACTTATACTAAAACAATAGAGATGAATCTTCTATTAGAATCCACTTTAAACTTTTAATGGAATTATTTATAAGAAAATTTCAGAGGGAAATTCTATTTTTAATTTTTCTTAGAAAATTATAGTTAAACATTCACTAAATAATTCTTGTAAAACATCTAAATGAAGATTCAAGTGAGAAGTGCCACTCAAATTTCTAGTGAAATCATTTATTCAATGTTTTAATGGAAATATTTGTTAAAATAACTAAAATAATATAGTAAAAAATCATTGAAATTTTTTATGTGAATCTTTTACTAGATTCTTCTAAAGATGTTACATGAGAATGTCGTACGTAACTTTCACTAAAAGTTTCAATTTCTCTTAAACAAGAAGTTATGATGGAACATTCATTGAAAGAATTCAATGAAAATTTCCACAAATAAGTTTCATTGGAAAAATTACGAGTATAGTAACATTATGATAGGGTAAATTAAAGTTAATTAAGGGTAAATTTATATTAATTAATGTTAAAATTATCTTAAGGGTATAGATAAATATAATTAAGGGAAAACTAATGTAAATTATTGGTACACTAATGTTAATTAAATTTACAAATATTATATATAAGTGGACAATAAAATAAATGAAGGATAAAAAATTTAATTTGTGGTAAACCAAAGTTACGAAATGGAATACTAAATTCAAGTAAGGGTAAAAAAATTAATTAATAGTAAAATAATTTTATCTAAGGGTATAAAAAATTAACTAAGGGTAATGATGAAGTCATGTAAGGGTAAAAAATGGTAAATAAGGGTAAACTAAAGTTATTTAATGGTAAAATAAATTTATTTAATGGTGAAATAAAAGTTATGTAATGTTAAAACAATGTCATGTAAGTGTAAAATAAGGTTATATATGGGTAATAGAAAGTAAAGTAAGGGTAAAGTAATGATAAGTTAGGGTAAAAAAATTAATCAATATTTGTACTTTGTAAGGGTAAACTAATGTTAGGTAAGGGTAAGATAAGGTTAAGTAAGATTAAAGTAAATTAAATTAATTGTAAATCTATGTTATTTAAGGTTAAAAATAATGTTTAGTCATAGTAAAAAAGATATAAGTAATTTTAAACTATATTTTTGTAAGAGTAAAACAAGGTTATTTAATAATAAAAAATAGTTAGGTAACAGTACACTAAAGTTAAGGGTAAAAAAATAAATGTAAGACTAAAATAATGTTAATTATGAGTAAAATAAAATTAACTAAGGGTAAAACATAGTTATGTAACTGTAAAACTAATTTCATTTATAAGAATAAATGTTAGGTAAGGGTAAACTAAGGGTAAACTAAGGCCATGTGATGGTAAAATTTCACTAGAATTATTATTGGATGTTTTAGTGTAATGTTCATATGATGTTTTTTTGAACAATTCACTAGATATTTCATTGGAAATTTTTAAAAAACATTTTCAAAATAATGTTTCACAAAAATATTTTAGTGGAAACATTACTGATTAATATAGACACATTTATTAAAAAAATATAATGTAAATATCAGTCAAAAATATTTAGTGAACACTTTTACATGAACCTTATTTCAATAATTATTGTGTCCACTTTTAATTAAAAAATATAGTAAAACCATTCATTGAAAAAATCATGTATAAAAATCTAATGGAATAATACAAAGGGATCTTAATTTTTTAAAATTCTTGTGAAAAAGATTTTCAAATGACAGTGACCAGGATAACCTCTACACAGATCCTCCCTTTTCATATTCCAAGAAAATTTTAATTATATACTATCACACATCAAAACATTCACTCAAAGTAGTTGTGGTATAAGAGGATTAAATGGTTACTTATGGCTTAAGATAGTTGAAACCACATGAGAAGAGTTACCCTACTCGTGATCTGGATTCATCTATGGTGATACCCTCCCTGAGATTCTTCATTAGGCACTGTCTATTGGGTGAGAAGATTGTGGTGTACATGGACCACAAGAACCTCATGTGAATATTTTCACACTAAGAGATGAAGAATAAATAGAGGTGGTGGTATGAGTGTTTAAAGTAATTCAATATCTCTTTGCTTACATATTGGGAAAAAGAAAGGTTTTTTTTCCAAATCCTAGAGCCAAAAGATGTAGATATAGGCAATAAAGTACTCTTATAATGAGTGTTGTCTAATGGTGCTTTTATGGATAAAAATCATGATGTTAAGGAGTCCTAGGGATGAGTAGATCTATCCTCTATATCTATTTTACATGTGATTGAAGATCACATGATGAATGCATAGTTATATGATATAGAGGTATTATGTTTGAGGGAAAACATATATATTAGGGTGAAAATATCAGGATAGTTTCTCAGTATTTGTGGAGTACTTTTAATCATGCAGGGGTTCCAACAGGCTTGCATTGGGAGATTATGAGAGAATTTCATACATATATATGGGTTGTAAATCCAATTATTACAAAGATGTATCACAATATTTGTAGATAATACTAATAGACAATTATGAAAAATGATACAACAAGCTTCATGGAGATATGTCTATAACAACCCTGCTCTTTATTACACTTTAATAAATGATTTATTACATTATATTGAACTTAATACAAACTGAAAGATCCAGAAGTCATGTTTCCTTGGGAATTATGTACATTACATGAAAATATAAAATGTGGAATACATCATATTTGTTGAAAACATCATTAACATGATGATAATATTCTGTCAAACGTGAAATTCCATCGGATAACCAGTGTAATTACATAAAAAAGTGTTCAACTACAAATCCTAATAAGGAAATTAATATTTCATAACATGGAGATAATAATAATTTTTAGACAATAGAAATATAAACAAGGAGTAGGAATCATAAACATGAATAATGCGACATGTTATAACATGATAATCATAAATGAAACTTGGGAAATAAGGAAACAACTTAAAACACTATATCATAAACATAGGTCAAGGATAAATGACAAGACATAATGATGGAAAAATTATAAAAAGGAATATAGTTCACTTTCTATACCAAAATAACATATCATAATATGAAACATTACACAATTTTTTGGAGATCTATATATTTTTTCGTCCACCCGTCACTTTTATTTCATTCTCATGCTTAGGTGTGCCCCATATATCATAAAAAATGAACACAAACATCATAAAATTTTATTCCATGATCAAGGAGTTTCAAATAAATACATTTATGTCCCATGTAAATAAATTTTAAGTTTTTAATGTCGATAAAGCATGATAGGAATTTGTTATGGTATTCACTACTCTATTTTTTTGTCGTGGAAAAATGAGGGGAAATTTCAGCAGCATAATGATGTCAGTTAAAAATTAATAAAATTGGATAATGATAGTGAAAATGGTATATATGAATTTGAATATAACATTTTCAATAATAGATAAATGGAAACACATAACCGAAATGTAGTAATTGGAATTATAAGGCATAAGATAATAAAGAAATTTGAATAAAGAAGAGAATGTAAGGATCCCTTACTTAAGTGTGTGTCTCAAAATGCTTTGGAGGAGCTTTGTAAGACCTTGGGCGAACCTTGGGAGGCAAATAAAGAGGGTTTTTATGACTGAGGACATTTTCAAAGGATTTTTGAGTAAAGAGGAATGGGAAATTGGGTGGGTTTATATAAGAAATGAGTGGGGGGGTCTATATGATTTCTCAAACATAGGTTTTGTACTCTATGTAACAATATAACCAAAAACAAAAATCATCCAATGGTATTTTCCCTTCTTTTCTACAAAATGGAAATGTTTTTTATTATTTTTTATAGATACGGAAATATATTTATAAAATAATACCTCACATAAGTGGATGTTACTTATACTATTATAGAAATGATCTAAAATCCTTAAAATATATTATAAGTTGTAGACCATTAAAAATTGATTTATAATAATAATAATAATAATAAAACACCTTAAAATAAATGTAAAACATATATTTTGTCTTGGATACAATTTATTGTATTTATTAAATCATTTTTTGGTAACAATGACGTTATAATTCCTACAGAATATGTATATGGTATTTAAATTTTACCTAAACATTCGAAAATCTAGAAAAATTATTAAAAATAAATCATTGAATTATTTTAATGCTCAAATTAAAAAAATAATTTTCATTTTATCCAAATAATTTTCTAAATTTTTTATTTTCACTTTTAAAATAATAATCTCCATTTATTGAGAAATGCCCGGTTTTTTTAGTAACAATTTTTTAGCCCATATAAAAATTACATTCGACTCCATAAAAATTATATGATAATTTATATTTAATACATATACATTAGTAATAATAAATTATTAAAACATTATTTTATTAAAAAAATAAATTATATAATTGAATTTGAATATTACCCAAAAATATAATTTGTGATTATTTATATCAAAATAAAAATGATGTATAAACTAACAATAATCAGATCGAAAAATATTCATTATTATATATAAAATAATGTACATAATCATAATTCTAGGTTCTTGATTCACGTCCTTTTAATACAATAACATAAACCCTAAGAGTAAAGTGTGTGATTTTGAGATTTTCTGGGGTTGGTTTGAAGTACATGGTTTGGGCCATTATCTGTATGAGTTCGAACTAATCATATAAATAGATTCACTCATTCTTATGTTATTGGATATCTAATTAGTTTTGGTCGAGGTTAATTTCCAATGATTTTTACTCTTTATAATCTCTGATAAATGGGTTTCATAGGGTGTGATCCTACTTTTTTAGTTATTTACATTGTCTCTGTAAATTGAATTTGGAAAAACCCTATATTTTTACAAATAATTTGATCACTATAAAATGGCCATATTATCAATGGTAAAGACAATTAATGGTGATTAAAATATTATAGTATATAATAAAACCAAATAAGTGAATGTATTTGTTATAAAAATTTTACATAATAATACATTAATTAAATAAATAGAGGAATTTTATTTATAACTATTCAGGTTGTTGCAATATTCCTCCTTCAAAAACATCTCCCACTAAATTTTCATTACATTGACTAAAATTGATTATGGTAGCTTTTTTTCATTACATCCTCTGAGTCCCATGTTTCTTCTTTGAACCTTTGGTTTCTCAAAATCCCTTTTACCATGTGCCTTATCTAATTTCCAAGATCATTGTCTCTGTGTTCTAAGATCTTCACAGGATACTCATCATAAGAGATAACATTATCCAATGTTACCACCTCTATATTGAGTAAATTATAGGGTTTTGGTATGTAATTTATCAAGACGGAAACCTGGATTACATCATGCACTTGAGATAAGTTAGGTGGGAGTGATAGTCGATAGGCCACCACTCTGATGCGATCATGGATCTCAATGTGGTCAATGTATCATAAAATATGCTTTCCTTCTTGATAAATCTCAGGAAATTATTCCATAAAAATATGAGTAGGAATACCATGTATCAAAATTAACACTCTATGTCTCGTATACAATTATATGTATAGTTTTTCTATCCGATATGAGTTTCTGTGAAGTACTGCTGAATGGTATTAATATTTTCCACCATTTCCTCGACCATTTCAACACCTAGACATTTCTGTTCTAAAAATTCATCTGAGCATGCATGTGTTATGTACCTATTCACATAAAGGGCTTCATAGGGACCCATTTGTATACACTAGTGGAAACAATTATTTTATGAGAACTCAACCATAGTAATATGTTGGTCCCATCCTCCATTGAAGTCAATTTAGCATGATCTCACCATTTCATCGAGTGACCGTGTCTCCCTAATCAGATTGTCCATATGAATGAAGGTGACAATTTTTTATAAAGTTAATAATATTATTTAGAGTTTATTATAGACTCTTCCATAACATAAACGTAAATATTGGGTCTCAATATGAGGTGATTAATAGTGGTGTTCCACGCAGCCTCCCAAATTATCAAATGTATATCCTTACAAGTTTATTGAGTTACAAGTACTATCGAATCACAATAAAGTGTGAAGTATTTGAAATAGGATCCATCACAACTAAGATATCCTTATTTCCTCTTTATGTACCCATAATTCTTGTGAAAAATCCCCTAGCCATGTTTTCCCATTTCTATATAGGTATGGGTAGTCATTTCATCATCCCCTTGGATTTTTTCCTTTCTGATTTCACATGTTGAAATAAAATACATATTACTGAATGTTATGATATATAATTATTTTTATTGCCCCACCAGTAGTTTAATAGAAGATTGGGATACATTTTTGTGCTTCTAGGATGGATATTGAAATTCAAACCTAGTAGATCATCCAATAACTCCTTATTTTACTCGTGAGTTAATTGTACACAATGTCTTGACCCAAATCTCACAACTCCGTCTTTATTAACATTAAATTACAGGTATTTGACTTTCATTATAGTTTTAACTTTCTTCTAAATACCTACATCATCTCTTTTAGCGTACATTAACCTATTTATAAGAGACGTCTAAGAAATCATTTGTTAAAATATTGACGATGTTCATTAATTTATGATTCACATGTTTATTCTTTTCAAATCTAATAATATTTGGTCCCTCTCAATTCGCATCAATGATAGAATTGTTGTATCCTTTCTAAATAGAGTGCCAGCCACCATATTCTCATTACCATAGTGGTAGTGAATTGAGAATTCATAGTCCATGATCATCTATAGCCATCTTCATTAGAGAATATTCATCTCTTCTTGTGTGAATATATAATTAAGTATTTATTTATCTGTATATATTTCATGCTAATACATAAAGAAAAAATTCCACCGTATTTTCAATGTGAATTTCAATATAGTCAACTCTATAACTTTCATTGGGTAGTTTTGTTCCTAAACATTCAACTTCCTTGTAGAATAAGCTATGAGTTTATCATTCTGCAATAACACACATCCCAATCCCTTCTTTGATTCATATATATATTCCACATAAATCTATCTATTTGTAGTTACTGTGATTATAGGTTTAGTGATAATCCTCCTTTACAGATCCTTGAAACTCTCTTCACATTCATCATTTTATGAAAACGTGACTCATTTATGAGTTATCATGGTTAAATGGTATCAAATCATGGTAAATTTCTCAAAAATAAAAAATAATACCCCGATAATCCATGGAAACTATAGGTATCTATCACAGATGTTGGCCTTGAACATCATTCAATAGAATTTATTTTTGAAGGCTCTATACATTCCCTATTACTTGTGATGATATTTCCCATTAATGACACTTCCTTTCACTAAAAAGAGCATTTACAATACTAGGAATAAGGCTTATCCTTTCGTAAGGTCTCTAGAATAGTTCTCAAATGCTCCTCATGATCCTCTTAGTTTTGAAAAATATTAGAATATCATCTAAAAAGACTACTATTTTTTTGAGGTAATCTCAAAATAATATATTAATTAAGTATAGGAATATTTCTATAGAACTAACAAGTCAAAATTGAATTACCATAAACTAATAATACCCATACCTTGTACAAAAAGAAGTCTTGGGGATATTATCCGTCTCCACCCTTACATGATAACATCCCTACCATAGATGCTGCTTAGATTTGTATTTTGCTCCATGATAATGATGAACTAGGTTATCAATCTATGGTATATGATACTTTATTTTATCATGATTTATTGAGTTTATAATATTCATTTCAAAGGTTACTTAACTAGTCCTTCTTCTTAATGAAGAGGACTGATGAACCCTATAGTGAAGCACTTGGGAGTATGAAACCTTTTTCCAGGTTTTCCTATAGTTTTTATATTAATCTCTTCAAGATCCATAATAGCCATTCTATTTGGATTATTCAATAATGGTAATTACCCAGATATAATATCAATTAAAAATAAAATCTCCTAAGTAAGAGGGAGACTTAAAGATTCCTCCGGAAATTCTTTAACATGTTCCATCACCATGGGAATGTCATCAAGGATTATTCATTCCTTAAACTCAAACATTTTCACTAGATACTATTTTTTGGGGAAATAATATCCATGTTTGAGATGTTTGTGAAAAATAATATCCATCCACCTCTTTTCACATGTATAGAATCGGGGTTCGATTTTCAATATGGATAGTTATTTACTTCTCAAAGAAAGTTATGTTGGCCTGTATTTGGAAATCTAATACATTCCCTGAATTACATCAAATTCCACAACAAGGAGTGTGATGAGGATCGATGGGAAATTTGGCCTAAAATATTTAATAGGGGTTGACTCATATACATGGGATGAAATAATTTCCCTATTTTATATTTTTACCAACATCCCTACTCCCATGATTTTTTATGGTGTCTGGATAGTTCTATTAAACGTTATTGATATATAGGATTGCATAAAATCAGAATTAAAATGTAAATTAACTATTATTTAAACTATAACAAGTGTTCCTATCAAAACATAATTTTATAGATCCAACTAGGTGGTTCTGAAGGAAAAATATCTCCCATGATACCATGAAGGCATTTGGTTGTCTCTAAAAATCATTATCTTAGTGAATTAGTTTGAAAAGTTCCCTAGTTCGTTAAATTTGAAGCAACGAACAATGCACTGAAGGTTGACCAGTGCAATCCTTTCCTCCATCACATTAGTGGGTTTTCCAATTGTTAATAACTATCTAGGTATCCTTATTTCCCACACCAGAAGTATTTCCTCACCCAACCATAGTAAATTTTATGCGTGCTTCCTTCAACACCTTTGAAAAGTGGGATGTCAATATTTCCTATCACAGTTATATTTCCCCATCAGACTTCCAGAATTAAATTACACTTTCCTATTATTATCCTTATTATACCCTTGTGATTCTCAGAACTCAATTTTTTACTTTAAGGGAACATCATACAATTTCCATATAGATGTCAATGTCATCGATCACTAGGTATTTTCGTAGACTAGGTTTTATCCCATCAAAGAAGCATTCATTAATTAATTCAAGGGTAAAAAAATGCTTGAGATGTATCATGAATGTATTGGGGATTTTTTTTCATATTCACTAATAGATTCAATGTATTTTTTATTGATTTTATTTAAATACCTTTTAATTTTTAGTCTAAGAGTCTGAGTAAAATATTTGTAGAAAAACAACATCTGGAATTCGAGCAACTCCAATTGTTTGATCACGTCCTCATGCTTCATATTCAGGATAAATGTCCCCAGTAATAATATTCTACTTCCATATGATAAAAATATAATTGAAAGATCTATTTTTAATAATATTAAATGATGGATAAGATATACTCAATGATGTTGATTCATTGTATCTTGATTAAGGGATCAAACGATCCATTTAAATTTAGATGTATTTATTTCTTAAAATAACTAATTATAGTTTGTTCTTTATTATGTGGTATTGTGTTCTCCTCATAATCTAGATTTCTATTCAGAACCTGAGTAAGATAAGAGATTATCTTAAGAAAGTTTTTGATTCCCACTCCATCAGGTTGGGCATCTTTTCGTAGAAGTTATCACATTTCCCATCACAATGATTGTTTACTAGACTCCGACTATCTTCATCCATTAACTAGAATAAATGGAAAAATATTGATGAGTACTTTTAAACTATTAAAAACCTAGGTTGTAAACTAATTACATTAAATAGATTACTTATAAATTGAATGTATTTCTTTAACCTATGAAAATCTAGGCTTTAATCTATGTTATCCATGCTCTATTTCTAAACATATACTTTGATCATAATTTTTTTATTACATTTAAAATTGTTTTTAATGATATTATTAATTTACCTAATAAAATTTCTAAGGAGTGTCAAAATAGGTGTGTATCGAGGCCTATTTATGTGCACCAGTAATTGGTCAGGTCGATCTCAATGAAATATTTTTGAATTTTACTTATATGTATATCTTTGCCAAAGCCTCATATACTTGTATTATCTATAAAGGAATGTATTTTATTAATAAACCACATATTATATACTTACCAAACATTAGGTATGTTTTATTACACTTAGTCTTATCCAAAAGTATTTCACTTTAGTTTTCAAATCCTAATCCCAAAAATAACTGAACATTTCCTTTGATATAATTTATAACAACCCTCTTAATTATTACAATTTAATACATGATTTATTACATACTATTAAAATTAATACAACTGTGGAAATTAATTATTATAGTTTCTTTAGAAATAATGTACATTACATGCTGACTTAAAATGGGGAATACATCATATTTATTGAAAACTTCCTTGATATGTCAATAATATTCCATGGAACATAAAACTCTATGGGATAACCTGGTAACATAAATGAGAAAGGGGTGAGCTATAAAGTATGGTAAGAGATTAAATATGGAATAAAATTATGATAATAATACATTTTGGACAATATGAATATCAGAAAGTATTAACAATCCTAAACATGAATAATGAGACATGATATCGCTTACATGAGAGTGTGACTCCAAATACTTGGGAGGAGTTTCATGGGAGATTGGGGACACCATGTGAGGTCTATAAAGAGTTTAGTGAAGATTGAGGACATTTTGATAGGATTTTTAGTGAAGATAAATTGTATCTTATGATGGTTTATATAGGACATAGTTGGGGGATTTGTTGTCATTTCTCAAAATTTGGTCTTGGACTCTATATAATAAAATAACCAAAACCAAAAACCATTACATGGTTGTTTCCCATGGTTTCTAAAAAATGTGATTTTTTTTAAATTACATTATATGGCCAGTGTCCAAAGAGAATAAAATAATAAACTTTCATTTGTGGAATTGATTCTTACTTTTAGAGAAATTATTTTAAACCCATAAAATACATTTTATGTTTTTGATGATTCCTAATGGCTTAATTAATAAAACAAATAAATATAATAAGAAATTATTTTTAAGGTAAAACATATATTTGGTCGTGGATATCATTTATATTATTTTTTTACATCAATTTTGGGTCATTATGATGTCATAATACACATTGAATATTTATACAGTATTTAATTTTTTAAAAAATTTCAATCATTTGAAATATTATGAAAAATTATCCTCTAGATAATATTGATTCTATAATTCCTAAAATAATATTCTTTTTACCAGAATAATTTTCAAAATATGGGAATTTTTACATTAAAATTAAGGATGTTCATTGATTGAGAATTAATGTATTTTTTTTCAATAACAGTTTTTTAACCCTTATAAAAATTACATTTGACACCATAAGAATTATTTGATCATTTATATTTAATACACATTATTTAATAATGTATATTTATTAAAATATTTTTAATTTGAAAATAAATTAATTCACTAAAAAACATTCTTTAATCGAATTTGAATATTACCCAAAAATTTAATTTGTGTTTTACTGTATCAAAATAAAAATAATTTATAATGTAACAATAATTATATTGTGATATATTTATTATTATATAAAAAATACATTAATACATATTTTTATTTGGTATTCATACATATCCTTTTAATACACCATAAAACTCTCTATGATTAAGGTTCAAAATGGTGTAACTTTCATGGGGTGGTACATTGTACATGGTTTGGGTCATGATCTTGATGAGCATTAACTTCTCCAATAAAGGATTTTCCTCATGCTTATATTATTATATCTCAACATAGGATTGGTCATGGTCAAAACATAGTTATATTATCTCCTATATAATATCTTATTATTTGGAATCATAGGGTATGATCCTTCTGGAAGAGGCCATCGATTCCTCTATCATTGTCAATTTGATTTTTCAAAACCCTTTATTTATACTAATCATGTGATAATAATTCAAAAGTTTTATTTTCAATAGTAATGATTCATAATGTTCATTTTAATAAAATAGGGAATAATAAAACCAAATAATTTCATGTGTTTTCCATAAACATATTACATAATAAGACAATTAATAAAATCCTTAAGTGGAATTTTAATTATAATAGTTCGTGTTATTACAATGCCTAACTTGTCAACAGGTGAAGTTCGAGCACCAATGGCCTATGTGGTTGTTGAGGCCTCTATAAATTCAGGAGTGTAAGTGGGATGATGTCCCTGTGGATTTCCTCATTGGATTACTAAGGACACATCCACATGAATAATGTAGGGTGGCTGATAATAGATTGGATGAAAAAGGTATACCACTTTTTTCTATTAGGGAGACCTTCACCATGGATGATATGGGTAGTCTGTACATGCAGGATGAAATTATATTTCATATTTTTTGGAGAGTCCCATTACATATCATGATTGTTTTTTCGTTTACTAGTTTAGGAATGGTATTCATATGGATTTCGAATCATTGGTTCTTCCATGTACATCCTATTATCCTCATATTGACAGCTGATATAAGTTTGATTTTTTTTAAAATATATTACAAGCCCATGTTATATATTTAAGTTGTTTTTGGGAGTATCACATAGAACATAAGGAGTTATCTTATTATATTAACTCCCATGAGTCATTCAAAATGGATCATTTTGATTAATTATTTGGATGGTGATTTTATTTTATTCTTTTCTCATTAGATATAAGTGAGTCAGCACTTATTGGACTTATTATTATGTATGAGGAATATGGCTAGGTTTAGTTTATTAAGATGTTGTTGGTAATCACAAAGAGATAAAGAAAATAGTAGGATGATAATAAGATATAACCTCTATAGTTCCATCATAGACATCAATTTTTCATCTGACTGTCACCTAGGATGAGGAAATGTTGTATCTAAAAACAAGGGATGTTAGTACCCAAGTTATTCTAACCATTTGACATAGTGGGAAGGGTCATTTTAGGTTTGTTCTATTTCTCCCACCCACGGAACTACAACTTTAAGAACAATGTATTTCACATTTCCATGAATTGAATATATCATCCTAACTCTTCTTGCATGATAAACATTGATAATGTCAATCTGGATGTTTTTGAATCCTTTGAGAAGCATATGACTTGTATTGTGGACCATTGTGAGAAGAATATTGGGGGGGGGGGTATATTATACCTTTATTGAAAATTAAATGTAATAATTGGTTTTTAGAGTGTGTGGCATGGGAGAGGTAATTTTATATGCTTATATAGTAGACATAATTTTTCACTGATATCCACAGTGTTTCTATTGATAATATCTTAGGGATGATATGTTATATGGTGAGGAGGTAGTAAGATCTTTTATTTTCTAGAAATGTCTCTCTTTATGTTTTATAGATCATTATTTAGTTGGTTTCCGTTCATTAAGGGTTTATTTGAGAGTTATAAATATTATTTCTTAACTTCAGTATAAAATACATAAGTAAAGTAGATATATCATTTATGGATAATTTACAATGTAAGATGTAAATTTTCAGTGTGAATTTATTGAGCAAGATGACAACAAAAACCATTTTAGACAATAAATTCATTAGGGAAATCTATGAGTCTTATATAAATGATGTAAACTGGATTTATGATGGAAATTTAATTTTTATTAATTTTTTAATTCAAGTGGTTGGGTTCTTGGTGGACATGGAAATACTAGGATTGACCTTGAAAATCCAATATTCAAGCTATAAATTATCCAAAACCAGTATTTATATTCAATCATCATGTGTTCTGATTACATGTATCACTTTTATTTGACTACAACTCTTCAATGGATGATGTCTGAAGATCCTCTTTGATCAAAAATGTAACACCCCATGCTTCCATAGTACGTTTCACTTTGAATAACACAGTAGCATGTGTTATACACAACTTCGAGTTCTAACACACACCACAACCAATCAAACTAGCCGTTATGAATATTAATACCCACATTTTGAAATTTTATAAATTTTATATTTCAAAATGTACTTCATTCTGGTATTAGGATTATCAAAATTATACAAGGGTGATTTTTTGGTTGTTTTCTTAAAACATTCAATTTTTTATGAATACTAAAACACAATGAGTTATTAGTTAAAACCAACATTTTATATAAATAATTATTTATTTTATTTAAATTTATTTTATGTCAAAATAGATACATAATACCTATATATGTTCAATTTAATTCATTGGAGTCATTTTATATTAATTTAGATACATAAAATTTTTATTGAACATTCCACTATATTTTACCCACCTCCAAGGAGAATTTTCAAATTAACATAAAACATAATTTTACCACTTCTGTGAATTGAATTTCAAAACTCTGAGAGACAACGTTGATATCAATAAGTAAAATTTGGTTCAAGGAGATGAAAATAATTTTTGGGCAATAGTAACTTTTTACATTTATTTATCACGGTTAAAAGTAAATTGGGTAATTAAGGGTAAAAATGATATTATTATTACCATAAAACATGTCCTAATTCTATTGTATAATTATAATTTGACTAAAAAACCTTATGAATAACATATGAACCTATTTGGTCCACTTCGATTAGATTAGGACATTTATTATTATTTAATACAAAGAAGAGGTACAAGAGTTAAAATCAAAGTTTAATAAATAAATTATTTTTAATATAGGGTAATACATAAGACAAATTCGACAATAAATATTCATTATAAATCTAAAAAATTTTCCTAAAAAATCGTATTTTATTTATATTTTTTAGACATTTAATAATTTTATTTGTTTATGACACAATAATGATGCAGTAATTACCAAATTAATAAAATATTAAAATAATTGATATTATAAATACCCAAATAATTGTAATATTAGACTTTTTATAAGTTCAACTAATTTCCTAGGTTAATATGACATGTTGGGATTGATTTAATTAAATTTCTTCAATTTAATCATGCAGTAATGATTTTCAGAACAATCAATTTCATAATAGTGTCAAAATTGACATAAAGGAGTTTTTAAAACAAATATTATATTATCAATTGATATTATATTCCTAAAAATATATGTCTCATCCAAGAGACTTATATAATGAATTTTATATCATTAATGGACCACTTGGGATTTTCATGGAAGTTTATAGTATGTTTATTAACCATATAATATAAAAATACCAAGAGACATCGTAAATGTCAACCTAATTAACTAAGAGTTAAAACTAACAGATAAGGTTAATATAGTGAATAATACCTATCTAAAACCAATTTGTTGAGTGGTGTTATGCCCATAACCACCATATCCTTTAAATAAATCAGTTTGGAGCCATTAGAAACCGAATATGAATTTATTATAAATTAATAATTCTATCTTTTCCTAAGGTGCCCCTCACCCCTCTTATAAAAGGGAACTCCCCCTTATCTCAAATAGATACCTTCAAATCCTTTTTGATCAGGAAAAAACTGCCCAAATATCCTCTCAACATCAATCACATCATACTAGAGGCCTTTTTTGTTCATAAATCCAACCTAAAGAGCCATTTTGATCAAATCAAAAGGAAGAACATGAAGAAGAGGTAATAATTTCACCACCCTCTTTCAAGTTCCATTCTTCTTCCACTTATTATTTCTTTTTTATTTCCATTATAAAATAATAACACTAGTATCTTATATATACTATGATGTTATTATAAATATGGTACAACCATATTCAATATTTTATCCATCCTTTGAATGACATGTCACCATACATGCGTGCATACGGCTTACTGTCTCCACGTCATGGTGTAATTGTTATTCAAAACATTATTATTTTGATGGGTATGATAATGATGTGTAATTGTTGTTAATAATAAATATAACAAGATAATTATTCAGTATATAAGATAAACCATCCAATTATATATTATTTTAATATCAAAAGAATGATATTGTCGCTCGTGCGTATGTACGGACTACCATCTCCACGAACGCGATTAGATTCATTCCCCATCATATCCATTCAAGTCTAATTATCATTTGATGAATAAAAATAATTTTCATGGACTTGATATAATTCTGTATATTAATAAGATAAAAACTATCTATAACAAACATGGCTTATGTAACAAAACTTATAAAAGAAAATGAGTAAGTTTACACCCGAAACGACGATAATACTAAGATATTATTAACAAAGAAATGTTAAAAGATCATATATGATATAATATTAATGTATATGATTATTTTATAATTTAATTACAATTACATCACTATTTTATATGACGTTAACCTACACTCGACCAAGGAATAGTACAAGGTAATTGTTTATTTCACAATCTCTTCAATATCCAAAGTTGTTTATATGTAATTATCTAATGGGACCACTTTATCATCCACATCAATGTTTATTAAAAACGTTTTTCAAATCATTCTTACTATTTTACAGAATATTGGATAAAGTCATTTATACCCTTGTTTTACTTTTTATAAGAAGTCTATAAATGAATCTTTTCGTCGTTTTCCAAATAAGGTTCTTTTGAACCTTTTTGACAGAATTAAGGTAAGAATGTGTTTTTAACATATACAACGTGTGAGGCTATTTTACACTGTTATAAAATCATTGAAGATTACCATACAATATTACAATTTTTTTTTTCAAATTAAATGTTTTATTTTATAATTATGTGACTTCTAAAATATTTCAAAAAGGGAGATATTTCTCTGAAACAGTTTTCTTTCATCTATCTCAAAATCCTTAGATGGATTTTAAGCTTATTTAAAGTTTATATATTATGATACAAAACTTTCATATTGTATTGAAGTTATTGTGATATGTTTAACTGTGGATGAGTTATTTTTATACCATTCATGTTTTATGGAGAATGTATCGACATTTCGTATACTTGTTTTAATACTAATGTTTATGTTATGTTTAAACCTATTCATATGAGGAATGCATTGGACATAGTAAGTGACAGGTGGAGCCTGCTTTATCTCTTCAATGCATTGGTAGGTCTCATGAGGCAAACTATTGTCTTGGCACAAGGCCTTGACAAAATATTATTTGTAGTCTTAGTAAAAGGCCTTGACAATGTGGTTATGATAGTCTGCCAATATGAATTCCATCATTATGAAAGTGGTTATGGATATTGCATGTGATTATTCGATTAGTAGAATATCCATGTGAATAATTAATGGAATTATTTAATTTTATTTTTTCGATATTATTCTGAAATTCATGTTAGAAGGCTTTTGTTTTTGTTATACGTTGCCTTAAATGTTTATTCTTATTTATGAAATTTTTCACTACACTGTTATCCTTACTGAGCATCTGAGATCACACATTTCTATGTATTATTTTTCTAAAGATGTGAAGTAGTATTTTATGAATGACCTATAGGGATATTATGAGGGGATATGAGTGTGGTATATGGAGAAAATATGTTGTTGTAGTTTTCCATTTTATGATAAAATGTAAAATTTATAAATGAATCTAGTGATTCGAAGGCTACTAAAATAATCGGTCATTCGAGACATGGTCTTTTGTGATCATGAAAATTTTATGTAATAATGCACTGACTCTGGGTAACTGGGGTCGGGGTGTTATAGTTGGTATTAGAGGAAGTTTAGTAAAAACCTAGGGAGGTAGTTTTAGACAAACTATGATTAGTGCACATAGACCTAAGATAGAATTTGAGTATTAGTACAGAAGAACTTCCTATAATTTTTGTATTTTAGATATTTTGTGAGTTTTCCAAGCAATAAATCCATGTCTGGATGTGATTAGGTAAAGGCATCTATCGTACAGAAATGGAGATGGCAATGCAACTGGTGTTGATCAGCTAATCACCATACTGGGACAACTCACTCCGGTTATGAATAATAACCTTACCCGTTTGGAGCACCCTGGTCATTAGCGTGGAGGATCAATGTTAGATCGCTTCAAGAGGAAACAACCACCATCATTAAATGGGATTACAAATCCATTAGTATTTGAGAAATGGATAAATTCCTTATAGAAAATATTCCATGCCTTGGGGGTATTGAAAGGGAAAATGTTATCATGGCAGTTTACCGCCTCTCTGGATATACTGAACAATAGTGGTCAGTAATTAAAAACATGAAGGAAGATGATGAAGTATCAAATATAGAATTGAGGGGGTTCAAATAGCTTTTCATAGAAAAATACCTTCCCCGTGACCATTAAGCAGATATGGAAAGGAAATTTCTGAGTCTGAGACAAAATGAGGATGAGAATGTCACAAAGTATAACGGTAACATTACAAGGTTAGTGAGGCATGAAGTAGATTATATACATAACCCAAGGAGTAAGATTGATCGTTTCATTGATGGGTTCAAACCATTTCTCTATCGACCATTAGTCTCACAATCTTTGTCTTTGTAAAAAGATATTGTCTCTTGTGCTCTTAAGACAGAAAAGAAATTTTCTATAACTTATGACTTTGAAGCAAAGAACGAGAAGTAGATATCTACTGATCACTCTGGGAATGGAAATAAGGGGAAGAAGGGAAATGTTTAATATCCATCCTATATTAAATGTGGGAAGAAACACCCTCGTACTTTCTTGAAGGGAATGGAAGTGTGTTATAAGTGTGGTGAAAAAAAGACTCAAAGCTCTTGATTTTAAGGGGAAAAAGGAAGCTACCAATGTTCAGTGCTACAATTTCCGGGATATGAGACATTGTGAAAATTAATATCCGAAGTGTCAGGGGATCTTACCTTAGAAAATGCCAAGGTATAAAGTCTAAGCTTATGCTATCACTACTACTGAGTTTTAATCTCCAAAAGATGTGGTGGTAGGTAATTTAAGGGTTTCCTAAAGTTTAGCAAATGCTTTATTTGATTCTGGTTCATTTCATTGTTTCATATCTTCCATGTTTGCTATGAAAAATTAGATATTTCTGATTTTATTTAAAATGGGAGTTATAAGTTAAAACTCCTAAGGGAAGTATCATCGCAACAAAGATTTTCCAATTAGTCCCCATTAGAGCATATAAATGTTCTTTATCTACTGATCTCATCATCATACCCAATATTGAGTTTGATATAATCCTCGGTTTGGATTGGCTTTTTGACCATGATGTGTTGATTTATTTTAAGAAGAAGGAGGTTACGATTTTTTTTGATGACAATAAAGAACACCTTCTCTTTAGAGAAAAATCATCACCACCTAATTCTTATCAAGATCCACCCCCAGTAGCTCAACTAAATTCAATTATTGGGTAGGAAGAGAATGAAATAACTAACGGTGAGGAAAAGAATTTTAATATAGAGGATGTACATATTGTGAAAGAATATGTAGTTGTATTTCCGGAAGAATTATTTGGACATCGTCGAGAACGGGAAATTCAGTTTTCTATTGATTTAATTTATGGTTAAAGGCCTATATGGAAGACCCCTTATAGAATGGTCACAATGGAATTAGATGAACTAAAGAAAGAACTAGAGGAATTGAGTAATAAGGGATTTCTTTACCCTAGTGATTCTCCATGGGTAGCCCCTATTCATTTAGTTAAAATGATATATGGATCTATGTGGTCATGTATCAACTACAGGGAGATTAATGCTATAAATATAAAGAACATGTATCCCCTACCTCACATTGATGATTTATTTGACCAACTGAATAGTGCTCAATACATGTCAAAGATTGACCTTTGATCTGGGTATCATCAGTTGTGTGTGAAGAAGGATGACATACTAAAGACTTCATTTCGATCCAGGTATGAGCATTAGGAGTTTACAGTAATGCTTTTTGGCCTGACTAATGCACCCTTTGTTTTCATGGATCTAATGAACCGAGTTTTCATGGAAAATATTGATGATTTTGTAGTGGTATTTATTGATTATATCTTGGTATATTACAAAATTTATGAAGATCATGAAAATCACTTGTGAATTATTATGAAGACTCTTAGAAGACATTAATTATATGGGAGGTTTAGCAAGTATGTATTCTGGCGTCAGGAGATTTCATTTCTTGTCCATATTGTCTCTATCTATGGAATCTCTGTTGATCCTTATAAGGCCAAGGAAATCCAAGAATGGACAGCACTCTTGAGTATAACAGAGGTACACCGTTTTATTGGTTTAGAAGGTTATTATCAGCATTTCATCCATAAATTTTCCTGATTTTCTAACCCATTAAAGAAACTCACGCATAAAGGGGTTAAATTTATTTTGACAAAAGAGTGTGAAGAATGTTTTGAAGAACTGAAGAGAAGATTAGTCAATGCTCTTATTTTGACTCTACCATCGAGGATTGATGGGTTCATTATTTATAGTGATGGATCGAATAAAGGACGTGGTTGTGTCCTTATGCATAATGATAGGGTTATTGACTATGCATGACGACATCTTAAAATTCATGAGCAAAACTATCCTACTCAGGATCTTGAGTTAAATACTATAATATTTTCTTTAAAGATATGGATACCAATCTCTATGGTGTAAAATTTGAGATTTATATGGATCATAAGAGTTTGATGTATATTTTCTCACTGAAAGAACTCAACACGAGGCAAATGAGATGGCTTGAACAACTCATTTATTATTATTGCATGATACACAACCTCCCGGGGAAGGCAAATAAGTTTTTAGATGCTTTGAGCCGAAAATGTCATGGTGTTTTGAAAAAAATGAGAGTTGAAAGGGATCGAATTTTCATGGATCTAGTAATGTTGTATATGGGAATAACCATGGATGGTGAAGCATTGATTCTTTTTTCAATTGGTTTCCAAACAATCCTTACTAGAAAGGATTTATAGTTCTTATACCGATAATGATGAATTTCAAAAGATGATTAAAGCTGTGAATGACTGTAGATTGAGTGAATTTGTGTATGAAGAAGGAATTTTGAAATTTGGGAAGAGACATTGTGTTCCCGATATACCTGATCTAAATATGGAATTTTTGGATGATGCTCATAGTTCCAATTTCTCTATACAATATGGGAGAACCAAAATGTATAGATATTTTAAGGAACATTTTTGGTGGGACAACATAAAGAGGGAGATTGCTGATTTTGTGACAATATGTATGGTTTGTCAACAAGATAAAGGTGGAAGGCAACAGCCTGGAGGAGTCATGAAACCTCTTCCCATACCTGAGTGGAAATGGGATAATATCATGATGGACATTGTCATGGGACTACCAAATACTCCTAGAAGAAACTATGCAATTAGGGTCATCGCTGATCGTCTAACCATGTTAGCACATTATCTTACTATAAGGGAAGATCGACCACTTCATTATCTAGAAATACAATATATTAATGAAGTAGTGATACTTCATGGAGTAACCCTATTGATTGTTTATGATCATGATCCGCGTTTTACTTCAAGCTTATGAAAGAGTCTTCAAAAAGCCTTGGATACTGAAATTTGTTTGGGCACTGCCTACCACCCCCAATGTGATGGACAATCAGAATGGACTATTCAAACCTTAGGTGACATGTTATGATCCATCTCACATGACCTTCAGGGTATGTTAGATCAAAATTTACCTCTGTTAGAATGTTCCTATAAGAATAGCTTCCATTCATGTATCTGGATTGCACTGTATGAAGCCTTTTATGGAATGATATTTCACCCACCGATGGGTTGGGATGATGTTGGTGAAAGAAAACTCGTAGGCCCAGAACTGGTGAAGTAAATGATGGAAAAGGTGAATGTAATCCAAATCCACATCAAAGCAGATCAAAGTAGGCAAAAGAGCTATGCTGGCAACCGAAGGAAGGATTTCAAATTTCAGGTAGGAGATCATGTTTTTTAAGGTATCTACATGGAAGGGAGTTATATGTTTCGGCAAGAAAGGGAAATTGAGTCCTAGGTATATAGGATCTTTAGAAATTCTAAAACGAATTGGGGATTTAGCTTATCATTTGGCAATGCCGCCAAATCTCTCCAAAGTTCACGATGTGTTCCACGTATCACTGTTGAGAAAATACATGCCTGACCCAACACATGTACTCACTTATGATGAAGTAGTACTGGAACTCGGTATTTCTTATTGCGAAGAGCCCATCAGGATTCATGATACAAGGGAACAAGTGTTGTGAAAGCGGACGACTCGTCTGGTAAAAGCTCTATGGAGATACTATATAATAAAAGAGGCAACATGGGAAACTGAGGAACAAATGATGAAGAACCACCCGATTCTTTTAATGTGTTAGTATTCTAGAAATTTTGAGGATTAAAATTTTTTATTTAGGGGAGAATGTAACAACCAAAGCTTCCACGGTACATTTCCCTTTGAATATTACAATAGCGTGTGTTGTACGCAACTTTGAGTTCTAACACACACCACAACAAATCAAACTAGTCGTTATTAATTGTAATACCCACTTTTTGAAATTTATTAAATTTTATATTCCAAAATGGAAATCATTTTTGGATTCGGAATATCAAAATTATCCTTGGGTGAATTTTTTGTATTTTTCTGAAAAAATTCAATTTCTGAGGAATAGTGAAAACACTAAGTTATTAGTTAAAACCGGCATTTTATTTAAAAAATTATTTATTTTATTTAAATTTATTTTATGTAAAAATAGATACATAATACCTATATAAGTTCAATTTAATCCATTGGAGTCATTTTATATTAATTTAGATATGTAAAATTTTTACTGAACTTTTCACCTTATTTTACCCACCTCCTAGGAAAATTTGAAAATTCACATAAAACTTAATTTTACCACTTCTGTGAATTGGATTTCAAAAATCTTAGAGACACAGTTGATATTAGTAAGTAAAATCTGGTTTAATGAGATGAAAGTAACTTTTGGTGAATAGTAACATTTTACTTTTAATTTCCACTGTTAAAATTATATAGGGTAATTAATTGAAAAAATTATATTATTATTACCCTAAAACATGTCCTAATTCTATTGAATAAGTATAATTAGACCAAAAACAACATTAGGGATAAAATATGAACCTCTTTGGTCCACTTATTCATTTTTGTTATTTCCATTCTAAAACAACAACTCTATTATCTTCTGAATACTATGATGTTATTATAAATAAGTTACAACCATATTCAGTATTATATCCATCCTTTTAATGACATGTCACAATACGTGCATACGTATGGCTTATCATATCCACGTCGTGGTGTAATTATTATTCAAAACATTATTTTTTGCATGGATATGATAATGATTTATAATTGATGCAAATAATAAATATAAAAAGATAATGATTATGTATATATGATATATCATCCAAATATATATTATTTTAATATCAAAATAATGATATTATCGCTCATGCTTACGTACGGACTACCATCTACACGAACGTGATGAGATTCATTCCCCATCATATCCATTCAATTATAAATATCATTAGATGATTAAAAATAATTTTTAACGACTTGATATCATTCTGGATATGAATAAGATACAACCTATCCAAAACAAGAACGACTTATGTAACAAAACATATAAAAAACGTGTGTGTTAACACCCAAAACGACGATAATAATAAGATATTATTAACAAAAAAATTTAAAAGATCATATATGATATTATATTAATGTATATGATTCTTGTATAGTTTAATAAAAATTATATCACCATTATACAGGAGGTTAACCTACCCTTTACCTTGGAAAAGTACAAGGTAAGGGTTTATTTCACAATCTCTTCATTATCAGATGTTGTTTATACTTAATTATCTACTAGGACCTCTTTATCCTCCACATCCATGTTTCCTAAAAATATATTTCAAAGCATTATTACTATTTTACAGACTATGTGTTAAAGTAATTTATACCCTTGTATGACATTTTATAAGAAGTTTATAAAGGAATCATTCCATCATTTTCCAAACAAGGTCCTTTTTAACCATTTTGACAGAATTAAGGTAAGAATGACTTTTTTTATTATACGATGTGTGTTGATATTTTATGATATTATAAAATCATTGAATATTCCCTTACAATATTTTAATTATATTTTCAATTTAAATGTTTTATTTTATAATTATGTGACTTTTAAAGGATTAAAAAAAAGAGATATTTTTCGCAAACAGTTTTGATTTCATCTATGTCAACATCCTTTGTTGGATTTTAATATTTTTTGAAGTTGATTTATTATGATACAAAACATTCATTGTGTATTGAAGATATTGTGATATGTTTGACTTTGGATGTGTTATTTTTATACTATTCATGTTTTATGGAGAAAGTATTTTCATTTCGTATTCTAGTTTTAATATGAATGCTTATGTTATGTTTAAAACTGTTCATATGAGGAATTAATTGGACTTAGTAAGTAAAGGGTGGAGCCCACTATAGCTCCTTGATGCATCGGTAGGTCTAATGAGACAAACTAGTGTCTTCACACATGAAATTGACAAAATCTTATTTGTAGTCTTGGAATAAGGCCTTGACTATGTGGTTATGATAGTTTGGCATTATGCATTCCATCATTATGAATGTGGTTATTGATATTGATTGTGATTATTAAATTAGTAGAATATTCATGTGAATAGTTAAATGGCATTATTTCATTTTTTCCATATTATGCCGAAGTTCATGTTTAAAAGGCTTTCGTTTTCGTTATACATTTCCTCAAATGTTTACACTTATTTGTGAAAGTTTCCGCTATATTGTTATCCTTAATGATCATCTACACTCACCTCATTCTATGTTTTATTTTTCCATGGATGTGAAAAAACTATTTTATGAATGTCCTGTATGGATAGTATCAAGGGATATGAGTGTGGTCTATGGAGACAATATTTTTTTGTAGTTTTTCATTTTATGATTCAATGTAATCTTTATGAATGTATCTAGTGATTCCAATTCTACTAAAGTAATAGGCATTTAGAGACTTGATCCTTTGTGATCATGGAAATTTTATGTAATAATGCAATGACTCTTGGTAACTAGGGTTGGTGCATTACATAAAAGCTCATCCTCTATAAATCATGGTTCTTCTGATCATGATATTTAAGGTAATCCTTCAGTCATTCACTTCCATTCCAGTCATTTAGTTTTTCTTGGGTGGAGAACCCTATATTGGGGTGACCTAACTAGATCTAGTCTATGCTAATAGATTTTTTCTTTTATCCTGTAAGGGAAAAAATGATTAACATGACCTTTCATTGTAAGTTCATTTATAGTGTGTATCAACTCTTCCTCTTAGTTGGGTGGTCTAAAAAAATTACCTCATGTTTGTTTTAATTCATCTAGTATATGCACTAATTTTGATCATGAAAGTATGTTGTGTGTGTGACCAACCTAATGAGTCACCAATTCTTGTTGGGAATCTATATTCTTAATGCTCCCATGGATCCCGTTGAGTTCATTGGCTTCATGACCAGACTCAGGGAAACACAAGAGGTGATCCTTCACTTATATTAATTTTGTATTGGATGTTTTGATAATGTGGATTTGGGTAGAATAATATGAATCAAATATAAATGAGATTATGATATTGTCATGTCATGGTAAATTGGTAATTGGTTTTAATAGAAATATCATGACATTAAAGTATGAAATGGAATAATAAACCATTGCATTATGGGTATAATATCATGAGAATGATTAATGGGTTAGTTGACACTTGAAAAGGAATTTGAACAATTGTGAGGGTGATTGGTAGATTGGCATAACATTATGAATGATCATTATGGTAATAAAAAGTTTACACAATGTGTTATGTAAATAAATTTTATGTTTTCTAATGCTGGTTATGATGAAATTCTCATACATAGGGTTTGGTCCTAGTTATGATAAAATGAGTATATTTAGGACTTGGACCTGGTTATTTTGAAATACATATATATATGTTTTTTTTCTGGTTATTATAAAATTATTATATATAGGGCTTGGTATTGGTTATGTTTAAATTCATATATATATATATATGGGGATTTCTCCTAGTAGTTCTAAAATTATTATATAGATGGATTTCACATAATCATATTCTAATACTTAGAGGGATCATCCCAATTATCCAGTATTGATTTGTGGGATATACATAGGGAGGGTTGTGAAATTGGATGGAAATGTTATTTGACATGTTTAGAGATATATAAAATTATGTCAAAGCATGTTTGGATATCCCTAGGTATTATTTTGGATCTCATGGGTAAGATGGTTTTTTATCTGTATTATTAAGTTATTAAAATAATACCCCAATTATTCAAATATTTCATACACTATATAATAATAATTGGTTTTTTATATGAAATTGGTGGTGGGATACATAGTCTTACCAACACCTTATTTGCATAACTATTTAGTAACTGAAATGATTTCATGGATGCGGGTTTGGATAAGGGAAAGGGGTCCTACTTTTATTGAATGCTACTAGATGGTTTGGAGCTTGGATAGGTGACTAGCATGGGGATTTGGACTACGGTCAATGGTGTATATTATATATACTGTTATCCTTATATTATATGACATACAACATGTCATTTATATACTTTAAGGCTTTCATTACATGGTTCCATCTTTATTTGGATAGTTTGGAATTTCTCTTATTTAGATTTAGTTTTTTGTTTAATTATTTATATTTGTATATTTTACTCTAATTTTTTTTGAATCATATTACAACTCTACTCCAGAAGTTATAGTCTTTCATTTATATTCCTTAAACCCTTGCTGCTAGTCGTAATCCTCAGGCATACAGGGAGGCACATCTGAGGTCATGTAGCCAACTATCATGGTCATGTGAGAGAGTACATGGTTGGTGATGATATATATATAATGTTATATTTATGCTATATTTACATTATATTTATGATATTATTAAATTATACAACATTTTATATAAATTATATTTGTGTTATAAGAAATTATATCATGTTATATTTATATTTTATAACATTATAAAATTGGTTTATTTACATTAAATAAATGTTATGTAAAATTATATTCTTGTTGTGACAACATTAATTTAAAATTCATAGTTTCAAATTCTGGATTTGAATAATATTTTCATATATTGTATAGCATTGAAACCATATTTGGTAAAATGTTAATATATTTTCATTATTTTAATAAATTTATCAATTTTTTATGTTATTTATTATGTAATTGGTAATTAATTATATTAATAGTTATTAATTACATTACATTTTATTTATATAATTAATAACTAAAAACATAAATATTTCAATTAATAATTAATAATATAGCCCTTTCTGATGTGACATCTTGGTTAGGTTCATTTTATACTTTCCAAGGAGATGGGAATTTAATTCCCACTTGTTGTGCTTCAGGATCATAATTACATTCTTATCAATTTAACACATTTGACAGTGTAGAGAAGAATGGTGAGGTGATGTTTTACCTAGTTGACTCTATTGGGTGCATTCGCGACCCAGAGTATAGTTCCCCTCCAAGGGAATGAGCTATAATGGGAAAAATATGTAATGTACGTGGGACATGATTCATTTAATTTAAAAAACTTTTAATAACAAGTAATATATTTAATAAATAACAATATAAATATTGTAATTGTAAATTAACAATCATAAAAAGTTTCAATCAAGAGATTCAATACTTATTAATAATTAATAATACTATTAATATAATTATTAATAAGCAATCAAATTTTTATTATTGAAAAATAATAATTTTCATTAGTAGTAACTAATAATATAATTAATAACTAATATTATTATAAATAAATATTCTAATAATTATTAGAATTAATAATTAAAAATATATCCCCTACAATGGTGGCCTTGTGGTTATGATCATTTATTGGTTTCCATGTATAAGTGAATTCAATTCCAACTACTTATGCTTAAACATTATAATTACTTGTCCATTGATTTAACTTTTTTATAGTGTAAGAAAACATGAAGAGGGGTGGTTTCACCCAATTGACTAAATAGGGTGAATTCGAGACCCGACGTCTAGTACACCCACATGGGAAAAGGCTATGCTAGGAAGATCATCAACTATTCATTGTATGGTTTGGATTTCCTTTCAAAAAACAATAAAATATAATTAATAATATAATTATTATCTAGTAATATTGTAACATCCTGAATCCAGAAGCCACCCAGGGGCACCCAATACCTGGTTGGTCACATGGCCTCAAACGCATTTCCCCAAATGCTAGAGGCTGTTGACTAGTAGCAAGGTCCATGGGTGTGATAGTGGGGAAACTATGCCCTCATTGGTAGAGTAGACTGTGGAAGTAAACAAATACATACAAAAGTAGAAGCAGTAAATATCCAACAATAGTAAATAGTCGAAGACTAGAATAAAAAACAACATGAGCACACACACACACACACACAAACACACACACACATATATAATGATTCATGATACCTATTTCTAGGAAAGCATCTAAACAAGTAACAATGAGGGAAATAAAAATAGTTCTAATACAAAGTACAAAAGAAAAAGATAAACAAATCCTCAACATCACAAGCCTAAGCTTGGTCCCATGCTCTCCCGCTCCACTACAAGTCACGAACCTAAAGTAGAATCCCAATTTCCATTATCAATACCTACAAAAAAATAATCTGTTTGTGCCCAAAAGTGTGACCCAAATAGGGTGTGAGACTAAATCTTAGTAGGCATCCACCCGAAGATCTGTGCCTAATAGTCAGTGAATATATGCCAGGTAAAAGTATAGAAAATAGAAATCAATAAAGTACTCACCAGTAAACAATCCACAGTTTTAATAGTAAGAAATCAGAGAGACTAATATCTATACAAAAACAGTTTACCCTCTAGGATGTACTCACATCCATACCCTCTGGTCCTACTTAACAAATACAATCCACACTCTGGGTAGTACACTTGGCATATCCCATGTGGTTCAGTATATAATGAATCTCTAAGGAAGAACTCATAGTCAATTCCCCTTATAGTCCCAATGTCAAGGACTCATTGAGGAAGCTCGTTCGGTCAATTCCCATTATAGCCCAGGTCGTTCATAGACTATATGAGGAATCACTCATTGTCAATTCCGCTTATAGTCTAAAGAAGTTCAAAAAATAATTCAATGACTCTCAGAGGAAGCTCACTCGGTCAATTCCCCTTATAGTCTAGTACACCGAGCTCTCACAACCCTGTGTAGGTAAATGATCATAGCAATACAATATGGCCAAAGTAAACATACAGTACTACTTGGCTTAACAGTCTACAACATGTCAAGCATATTAGAATAAAAACTCTCCATCCTACCACAATAGGAATGGAAAATAGGCAATGGAGTCATAGTGGATAAATAGGACCAAATAGTCATAAACAGAACATGCATGGGAAATACATTCGAGCATATAATTCAACCTTATTCAAATCCGAATAAACTCTACACAAACTCGCTAGCAGGAAGGCAATCAATAGGGGAAAATGGTAAACACGCAATACCCTATTAAATGTGTTGGTAGAAATTGCACATAATACTCAAATACATTGAACGGAAAGTCACAAACCACCTACCCTGGAATTAGGAGATATATATATATATGTGAACCTCGAAGCTTGAATCACCATATAATACTGATGATCTAAAAAACATCAAAACCATTCAACCCATGATAACTTGAGAAATAAGAAGAAACATGAAACGAGACTCAATGAGAATAGAGAACTCACCGATGAAATTCTAATGCAACCAATGGTGTTTGATTCGAATGACGGATGCACTATCGGGGGTTCATAGAAGATATGTAGCCTTACGGAGCTCTCAGTCGAACATGACTTAAAAGAAGAGAGTTATGGCGATTAGACGCGACCCTAGTGCGATTAATGAAAAAAAATTACATTGAGTGTACTTTTGAAGTACATGGAATGTACTTTTCGTTTCTGTACTCTGTTTAAGCGGCCTCCAAGTCACTCCCACATGGATGTGTGTGTGGCTACTACACGGCCAGCACACGGCCTCCTATGGTAAAGAAGTACAAAGCGTGTACTCATAAAGTACACAACGTGTAATAGGAAATTTCCTGAATTTTATTTTTTTTCTCTAAAACAACCAGAAAAGGAAAATCATACTAGAAAAAAAGATCCGGGTTCTTACAAACTTCCCCCCTTAATGAAATTTTTCCCTGAATTTTCCTAGCGCGACATAAAAGAAGAAACCCCGAACAGTTCTAGCCACTATGCTCGTACATCGGTCTTCCTCCCCCATGTCTCATCCTGTACTTTCCCATGTTTCCATAGCACTCGTAACAGAGGAACAGACTGGCCATAGAGAACCTTTGTACTCTGATCAAAAATCCAGATAGGATTCTCCTCGAATGACACATCTACTTCGATCTCAACCTCCTCTGGTTGAAAGACATGAGATGGGTATGTAAAGTAACATCAGAGCTAAGAAACGTGAAAAACATTCTGCATAGCCCGATACCTCTGAGTTAACTACAACTGATCGGCAACCGGACCAACTCTCTCAAACAACTCAAATAGACCGACGTACCTTGGCTAAAGCTTACAATGTCTTAAAAACCTCCTGTGTCCCAACCGCGGTGTGACACACAAGAAAACATGATCCCCGACCATGAACTCCAAAGGTCATCTCCACTGATCAACATAAGACTTCCATCGAGAATGTCTAGTAGGAATCATCTTTCTAATAATCTCTATCTACTCTGTGTTCTCCTTGACTAGAAACGTTCCCAATAAAGATGCATCTCCTGCCTCTTGCCAACAGAAGGGTGATTGACATGGCATACCATACAAATCCTCATAAGGTGCCATCTGAATAGTTGCATGAAACTATTATTGTAGTAAAACTCCACAAGAGGTATATGCTTATCCCAAGAACCTCAAAAACCTATAATGCATTCAAGGAGCATGTCCTCATGCGCCTGAATCGTACGCTCGGACTAGCCATCTGTCTGGGGATGGTAAGTTTTACTCAAAAGTACCTGTAAACCCAACTCCATATAAAGCCCCTTCCATACACTAATGTAAAATGAGCATACCTATTTGAAACAATGGAGTGTGTAACTCTATGCAGACTTACAATCACTCGGATGTACTACCGTCCCAGATCATAATCAATGAAGGTCTCATTGATCGGAAATAAGTGAGCAACATCTATGAGTCTTTCAATGACAACCCATATTGCATCATTCCGTTGAGGTGACCTCAACAAACTGGTAATGAAAACCATCACGGAATCATTCTACTTTAACTCGGGAAGGGGTAACTACTATAAAATCTCTGCTGGTCACTGATGCTCTACCATAACATAGTAACAAGTGGAACACCTCATGAGAAAAATAGAAATGTTCATCTTCATACCTAGACACCAATACTAACGGTGTACATCAGGATAGATCTTGGTGATGCTTGGATGAACTTCCCAAACTGAGGAATGAATGTCATGTATCATCTCCTCGCGTATGTCTTTTTTCACCCATACGTGCCCCTGGAAATGTAAAATCATATGTTCGCCTATGGTCAATCCAAGAATAGGGTCCTCTCCTGACACATTATCCTTTAGGACTAGGCCTTCAGAATCTGATAGTTTCCTCATTCGAACTCGATCAAGAAGAGTGGAGGTAACACCTACAGAAAATAGAAAAGTCTTCCCCAGTCATTCATTCACCTCCAAATAAATTTTAGAGAACATATCCATATGCTGCCACTCACTGCTGGCCTCCTGAACTGCCTATATCTGAGTCCTCTTATTCAGCACATTAGCCATTGTGTTGCCTTTCTCGGGTGTATAGGCAAGATCTAAATCGAAGTGATGTAGGTACTCGACCCACCTCTTCTATCTTAAATTCAGATCACTCTGGGCGAAGATATACTTGAGACTTTTGTGGTCGGTGAAAATAAAACAAATTCTCTCCCAGAAGATTATGTCTCCAACAGTATAGGGCATGAACAACAGCTACCAACTACATATTTTGTGCTCGGTAATTCCTCTCATGTGTCCTCAATTTCTGAGACCTGTATGCAACAACTCCATCTCTCTTCGTAAGCATAGCTCTCAGCCCGATACCTGAAACAACATAGTAAACAGTTTAGATCATTCTTGACTCTTTCAAGACTAGTATTGGTGCTGAATTCAACCTCCCATTCAACTTCTGAAAGGCTTAATCATAAGAATCTTACCATAAGAACATCACGACCTTCTTAGTTAGACACGTCAGTGGTGCTGCTATGCGTGAAAAGTCTTGTATGAAACGTCTCTAGTATCCAGCAAACCCCATAAAACATCGTACCTCAATAAAGTTTTTTGGCTGCCCCCAAGAAATGACTTCACTCACATTCTCTGGGTCTACTGATACTCTTTTCTCTGAAATAATATGACCCAATATGTGAATATGATCCATACAAAAGTATAGTTTTGATAGCTTAGCATATAACTGATGCTCTCTCGGTGTACTCAAAATGATCTCAAGGTGTGTGGAATGGTCATGTTGAGTGGAAAAGTACACCATGATATCTACTATGAAGACAAACACAATGGAATCCAAGTATGGTTGGAACACTCTGTTCATCAATGCCATGAAAACAACAGGAACATTCATGAGACCGAAAGGCATAACCATGTACTTGTATAGACTATACCATCTTAGGAAGGTTGTGAGAGATATATCAAATGGTCGAACATGAAACTAATGATAACCAGACCTCAATTTAATCTTTGAGAAAACTCGTCCTCCTTGAAGCTAATAAAATAGATCATCAATCCTTGGCAAGGGATATCGGTTCCTGACCATCCACTAGTTTAGCTTCCGATAATCCACATAAATCTTAAGCGTACCGTCTCCCGAACCCCAAGGAGAAGTTCCGGGTCGAATGAAACCCATTTCCTGCAACTCTTCCAACTGAATATTGATCTCTTGAAACTCTAGAGTATCCACCCTATCAGGACGAATGGACACCGGTGCCACTCCTGGAACGATCTCAATAGAAAATTCCACCTCACGCTCAGAAGTAAAACCTAAAAATTCCTCTAGAAAGACATCTCTAAAATGATCCAGCACTGGAGGAAATTTCATTTGTGAATTCCTCTGGTTATCCAGATATAGACTAGAAATTTGGGTTGTAACTCTTCCTAACCCATGATGCTCTGGACCCCCTCTACTTTCATGTACATCCCACTCGCCCTTATGAAGAAATGATCTGCCCTCTTTTGATATGAAACTCACCCAACGGTGATAGGAATCGACAACTACTTGGAAGGGAACCAACCAGTCCATTTAGAGAATGACATTGTAGCCTATCATCTATAAGACATAGAGCTCCCATAAGAAGTAAAACCCACCAACATCAATAGGTAACTCCTTACACTGGGTCGCACTCGTCGTTCTAGTCCCCAATAGAGTGTCTAGCCTCCATATATCAGTAGAAGAAAAGATGCAAAGTCTATGTCTCTTCACAACACAACAGATATAAATCTATTGGAATCCCCCGTATCGAAAAGAGAAAAAGCTAAAACTGAGGCTAATAAGATCATACCTCGAACTGTAAAAGGTCTGGGATCCTATTCTGGCTGGGTATACTCCACTACAAAAGTATCGTTTGCACCGTAGCCTTGTGACCCTACCTAACCACTCTGAGCTGATCTACCCTGTTATCGCTGAAAAATGGGTGATTGGCTACCCCAGCCATGACCTCTACCTCGGACTAAACGGTAGGATGAATTCTAGTTCCCGGACTGATGAGAAATTGGTAGTGAGTCTCTGGAATGAGGATTCATAGAAGAACCCCGATCACTAGCTGCTGGTGAGAATAACTAAAAAAAGAGTTGAAGGTGACCCATCTTTCCGCATGATCTATACTCCATCGGGTCTCTCAGGAAATGTGGCCTCGTATTCCCTCTCTTCCCACACTGGTAGAACACTTACTAGCTACCAGAAGATGCATCCCGCCTACTCTGATATCCTTATTCTATCTCAATGTGGTGCTTCCTGCTATCAGTAGGTGGAATACAAACTCCAGATGTCAAACCATCTTTTATCACTGCTCCAAAATCCCTTATATTGCGCTATGTGATCAGCGCCCAGTTGACAGTAGAGGATATCGATGTAAAACAGAAGATGTTCGCCTGATATTGGATGGCGTGCCTCATACTATCCTCAAACATCCATGAAAGGATTAACTCATCACCTTTTGGAATAGGCGTGAAATGATACAACACTGTGATGTGAGAGGAATACTCCATAACATAAAGAGTACCCTGCTTCACACTCATGAAATCTTGGGCTCGATTGGCCCTCAAGGTCTCTAGATAGAAGTCATCATAGAAGATACACCGAAACTCACCCCAAACCATATTCTGCTAGCGTCCCACCTGTGAGATCATGTCACAAAACCTCTTCGAGGAGTCTCGAAGAATGTAAGTAGATATCTTAACCCTATTCTATGGAGGTATCTACAGATTATTGAAGATCATCAGCATGACTTTTATCTATGACTCTACAGCCTAGGGTCCTCAATCCCTTGAGAAAGTGGGAGGATTTTGTTGCTAAAGGACCCGTGTCAAATCTGCCATCGACGGGGCAGAAGGTGTCACTCCTTGAAAGGTATGCACCGTCCTCAAAAATCCATCCCTGAACTATGAATTAGCACCTATGTCAGGTACAATGGCTGGTGTCAAGGCTGGAACAACTGGAGGAACCGCTGGGAGTCCTTGAACAACCATGTCCGGGGTCTGATCACCGCCTTGAAACTAGCGTAAAATTTGAGGACATCTCGGTGGAATGACTTTGCAAGGTCAAGTGCACTTCATAAAAGAATATTATAATGGACTGAAAACTAGAAGCATAAGAATGGAATAGGATAAATAAATCATTCTATTCTTTCAAAACAAGACTACAAGGCATGTAAAATTCCAACATTTTGTGTTCCCTTAAGTCATTACACGGGCACGTACACCTGCCCAAACTGGTTGTGTAACACCCGAAACACACATCATGTTTCTTAACACATGGTGTGTACTTGAATCCCCTTTCCCTACAAGAGTCCATCTACAAGGTTAAGCCACACGTCTCTCCAAAGACAAAACTACACGGCGTGTTTAAGATAGACACAGCGTGTACTAGACAACCTTCACCTGGCCCATGATGTTAGTGACATGGCTGGACACACGGCTAACTCTACAAATCGTGTTGAAGGTGGACATGGTGTGTATGTGAAAGGATAACACCGACCCATGTTTTTGGATACACGGCTGGCTACATGACTGACACTACATGAAATGTCTTAAATCGAAACGACATGTATGAGAAGGGATAAGACTAACCCGTGATGTTCGTGACACGGCTGGGTACCAGAGTCATACTAAACTATGTGTTCCATACTAACATGTAGTGTATAGCTTATGGTTTATCCATCCGTGTTGTTAGTTACACGGGCGAAAACAAAATCAACACTAGACGACATGTTCAACCGGTACATGACATGTTCCCACTAGAGTTTTCCCATCCTGTGTCTCTTCCCACATGGCCTATGACACAGTTAGATATACACGACATGTTCATAAAGTAAATAGTGTGTACTTAATAAAAAAAGATTCTTCTTGTACATAATAACACATGGAGTGTAGTAAAAAAAACACAGTATGTATTCTGGGTTTTTCTAGACAATATTCCTCAGAAACTACTCCAGAGCCAAGAAAATACAAAAAAAATCAATGTGTCAAATTCCAATCTGTGAGGGCCCATACTCTCTATTAATCAACTTTTGTAATCTTACACATGTTATAACAAGGAAAACAAAGCAATGATACAGAAAATTTCGGTCCATGATGGCCCATATCACCTCAAGAACCTAATTTTGGCATTCATTCAGACAAAACATTACAAAATCAATACCCTATCAACAACAGGTGTTTTATCAAGGAATCTATCACAACAACATCTATATTTTATACAACATGTAACACAAAACCTTGAAATTGCTAATGCACCCTAAATGGCATGGCAAGAATGCATGACATGTGATTTCTAATAAGTTCATATATGATCCATGAGATGGAATACCTTCATCTCATTGGGTTGCGATAGAAATATAAACTCAATAACCTCAACAATAACAGAACAAATCCTATGAATCACTCAACATAAAAACAAATCAACTGTAAACATGCAAAAGTAGAAATTGCAATAAACGAGGTAAGTTGTATTTTCCCTGTACACGGGTTAACTACGCCCGAGAACAGCGTATTACAAAGTACATATTACTTCTTATCTCTGGTTAAAGTCTCCAAACATTAAGTCAAGAGAAAATAATGCCTCTGATACGACTTTGTAACATCCCTATTTCGCAATCCACCTAGGGGCACCCCGTACCCGGTTGGTAACTTGTCCTCAAGTGTATTTTCCCGAACGCCAAAGGTTGTCGACTAGCAGTGAGGGCCTTGGGTGTGATAGTGGAAAAACAATTCCTTCATTGTTAGATTACATAGAAGAAGTAAAAAAATACATACAAAAGCGGAAGTAGTAAATATCCAACAATATTAAACCGTGGAAGATTGGAATAATAAAAAACTGGAGCACAAATATATATATATATATAATTATGCACGACACATATGACTAGTATAGTAGGAAAACAAGTCACAATTCTAGAAATAAAAACAGTGTTAAAGCAAAGTACAAAATAAAAAAGATAAAAAACTCCTCAGCATCGCATGCCCAAGATTGGTCCCATACTCTCCAGCTCCACAACAAGTCAAGTACATGAAGTAGAAGGGTGATTTCCATTATCTATACCTGCAAGAATATAATCTATTTGAGCCCAATACCATGACCAAAAGAGAGTGTGAGACTAAATCCCAATAGGAAACCACCCGATGATCTATGACTTAGAGTCAGTGAATATTTAGAAGGTAAAAGTACAAAAAACAGCACTCAGTAAGTAATGACTAGTAAACAGTCCACACTTTCAAAATCAAGAAATCTGTGAGACTAAAAGCTAAACCAAAAATGGTAACCCTTTGGGATGTACTCACAGTCATCCCCTCTGGTCCTACCTAACAAGTACAAGCCACAAACTGGGTGGTACAATCAGCATAACCCACGTGTTTTAGTATATAAAGACTCTCTGAGGAATAATTCAAAATTAATTCCCCTTATAATCCAAGGTAGTTAAGAACTCTCTGAGGAACCACTCACATTCAATTCCCCTTATAGCCCCAAGGTCACGGACTCTATGAGAAAGCTCGCTCGGTCAATTAACCTTATAGCCCAGGTCATTCATAGAATCTCTAAAGAAGAACTCACCATCAAATCCCCTTATGGTCTAATGTAGTTCAAAAAATAATTCAAAGACTCTCTGAGGAAGCTCACTCGGTCAATTCCCTATATAGTCTAATGTGATCAAAGACTCTTTGAGGAAGCTAACTCGGTCAATTCCCCTTATAGTCTACTACACCAGGTTCCCACGGCCCTGTGTAGGTCAACGATCTTATCAATACAATATGGCAAAGGTAAACCTACATAACTACATGGCTAAACAGACTACAACATTTCACGCATATCAGAATACAAACTCTCCATCCTATAGTAACAGGCATGGAAAACCAACAAAGCAGTCAAACTGGATAAATAGGACCAAACAGTCGTTAAAAAAACATGAATGGGAAATACATACCAATCATAAAAATAAACCATATTTATATACAAATTACCTCTTCACAATCTTTTGAGCATTCTGGAAATCAACCGAGGTAAAACAGTAAACACGCAATACACAGTTCAAGGGTATTGGTAGAAATTGCACATAATACTCAAAGAATTTGAATGGAAAGGCACAAACCATCAACCTTTGCATTAGGGGATCAATATATGTGAACCTTGAACTCACTGATATGATTCTAACGCAACCGACTATGTTCGATTCATATGAAGGACACATGCTTTGGGGTTCGTCAAAGATCTGTGGCCGTACAGAGATCTCTGTCAAATGGGACCTAAAAGAAGACATTTCTTGATATTTTACATGACCCCGGTTCATTTAATGAGAAAAAAAATAAAGTAAACAGTGTGTAATTTAGATGTACATGGTGTGTACTCGCTATTTCCATACTCCACTTTAAGCAGCCTCCAAGTCACTCTCACATGGCTGTGTGGGTGGCTACAACATGGCCAGCACACGGCCTCCTGTGGAAATGAAGTAAACAGTGTGTACACATAAAGTACATGGCATGTACTTAGATAATTTCCATAATTTCTTCTTTTTCTCTAAAACGAACAGAAAAGGAAAAGCATACCTGATATGAAGTTCTGAGTTCTTACATATATATTTAATAGATAATTATATAATTAATAATAAAAAAGTCTAGAATCCTGAATTTGGAGAGTAATTAATAATTAATAATACAATGTCCATAATTAGAAATAAATAATAAAATTATTGATAATAAAATAATAATTAATATAATTAGTTATTAATAGTATAATTAATATTTAATAATTTAATTAATTGTATTTACTATTAAAATATAAATATTTTAATGTGGGCAGGCCATGGTGTGGGTGGAGCACACCACAATTTTACATTCTTTTTCAATCTGACACAGTCATTAAAGGTACATATTGAGAAATATAATTTTAAACAAACCTATTAAGAAAATTATCTATGAAAAATCTATATTAATAATATTTATTATCTTCATTTGTGAAAAACCAAGCATTGACTTCAATTGGAAGTAATATGTTGAATGGGTGGGACATCTTTAATTTATTTCAGGTGTTGACATTTAAAATCCCTAAATCATGGTTTTGAATTTAATCACGAGTCCCATTTAATGAATGAAAATTTAATTTAATTCTCAATTTTATTGGTGTTCATATTACAACATTTATATGTCAAGTTCTCTATAATATACTCTAGCTAGTCTGGATGCAGAACTACCTACCATCAAAAGTATGATTCTTGTATTATATACCCTTTCTTGTCTATTTTTATACATGAACGTCACATTTATTTTTATCTACGAAATTTGAAAACCAATTAATATTGGTTATGGAAATATTTAATATCTTTAAAAAAATCCATACACAGAAGGGAGTGTGGTTAGAGGATAACAAATGATGCTTGGAATATTATATTTAAAGCAGTGGAAACTATTTTATTTCGGTGTTTTTTTGTGATGGAAATCAAAGGATTCGACCTGGTTCATTGTATGGGATAGAATGTTATTTACAAAGATTTTATTTATGGTTACGAAAGGAGATGTACCTTTGTATAAAAATAAAATTATAGTTATTCTCATCATGAATAGTGAGATTTTCTTGGCTGGTCATGCAGGACCAATTCATTGTATATTTGATAGTGTCACATCGTAGATAACATATATTGTATTAAATGGTGGTGGAATTCATTATATTAATTTTTCTCTAGTTTGAAAGCATTTTAATGATGTATTTCATGAAGAGTTATCCATCTCAACACCTGAGAGAGAGATATTTAGTTCACTATTGAGTTTGTGTCGAGATATAGACTAGTTTCTATCCTACCATATAGAATGGGACTAGAAGATCTCCATGAGTTGAAAATTCTGTTGGAAGATCTAGTAGAAAAATATTTCATACTTCTGTGTACTTATCTATCATGTTCACCCCTAAATTTCACAATAATGGAATATATGACCTTATTCTTTTGTGTGGACCAATGAAAATTGGATTGGTTGAAGTTCATGAACTTTTATCCCCTTATGTGCATTAGAGATATCTTAAATTATATTTTATGTTCTTGGATCTTATCCAAGATCGACATGAGTTTATTGTACCATCAATTGAGGGTGAGACTATTAGATATACATTCGAATTTTTCTAAGATCATGAATGAATTGTCTAACTTAATTGTTATATCATTCAATCTTAATTACTCACTAGTAGTAAGGATTTCCTAAATGAATTAGATATTTCATCCTCTCCTCCATCAATTTGTTGTAGTTTTTTCAATGGTATCTTACTATTATCCCAATCAATGAAAAATCATTCCCAATATCTTAACATCATCCTAATTATATTTAGACAACATCATATATTACCGAATATAAATAAAATAAATTTTTTGATTGATAGAGAACACTTCTAAGGCCATGTTATGTTAGAGGATAGAGTGGATGTGGACCCCAATAAGGATACATCTACAGTATTGTGGGAGTTCCATAAGAAGGAATTTAGGATTCAGATTTTTCTTATACTATAAAGATATTATTGAAATTCAATTTCGAACTTTTCTTGTTTGGTAGCTCTAAAGACTATTCTGGCCAAGAATGGGGTAATGTTCATTTAGTTATATTATAATGATAATTCTTTTAGGATTTTCTAGAAAAGATTGAACAAATTATCGATCCTTGCATTTTGTATTCCGGGAAACAATTATAACATGTATTATGATTCATCTAGAGCTACACTTAGAGAATTTCTATTTCAAATGGATTGGGTGGTTTTATTGTGATTCAAGGATAATGAGATCACATGAGATAAATTATTATACACATAATCAAGAGTTTATTGTCTTGATACATTCCCAAAGTGGATGGATGTCCTATCTATTAAGAGACATGTTTTCAGTGTACATGGAACACAATAGACTCATGTTCATCTTATCTCAGTAAAATCAAAACCTTCTATTGAGAACGTTGGTTGAGTTTCTAATGTCATTCACATTTTATTTTAGTTATACTCCACAAAATGGAAACATTGGTACTGACTCCTTCTACTGAAAGGTGCAGACATAGGTAGTGTGAGAGACTTGTGAGGTGTGGAATCTAATAGAACTATTTTTATACATGCATCTTGTTGTTCAAGATTCCCATGGATGATTAGATCTAAAATCAGTAAATTTTTTACTCATACATCTAGACTAGATATAGTCTTTTCAGTTGCCTAATCTGGGGGGCATAGAACTAGGGATCCACCATACAGATATTATCTTGGCAGTGGTGATGTTCAACTTTTATGTGGAAGTGTATGTGTTTATACGAATTTTTTTGAAGATCTAATGGTATAGTTTCAAACAACTATATGGGTGGAACATCCATGTGTGAAAATCTTGTATCTTGGTATTTGAAATGACTAATGGGGGTAGGGATGAAATCAGATATATTGGGATCCATAGTGAGATTCCTCATCATGTAATAGGTGAATGCAAACACCAGATCCCTATATCCTTATTGCAACCACTACCCATTTTGGGGAGGAAGTGGGATGATTTCAGTTTTGATTTCATTATATTATTTCCCAAGACACAAAATGGGTGATCATATATTTTATAATGAACGTATTTTACTTTTTTTCCTTTCAATGATAATTTCACCAATGCTGATCTGGGTAGTATCTATATGTGGGATGTATTTTTATTGCACATTGCTCTAAAAAGTATCATTTTTTATTAATATCCTTTTTTAACATCTCAATTTTGTTAAGGTATTTATATGGCTTTAGGATTTTGGGTTCTTTTAAGTACATCCTATCATGCTCATAGTGACAGCAAATCCAAATAGATGATTTAGATTCAGGATGATATATTATAAGTATATTGTCTATATTTTAGTTGTTCTTAGAAGAAACTAATAGAAAATAGTGAGTTCACATTTAATAATAGTTTCTAGGAATCAATACAAATGTCTCTTTTGATGCCATTTTGGTAAGGTCGTGTCATTTTCATCTTTTCTAATTATATGTAAGCGAGTCAATTCTCATTATACATATTCATGATCAGGAGATGCTTGGTATGTTTTAGTTTATTAGTGAGTAGTTATCAATTTCATAGATATCGAAAAAATCATGAACAGACCATACTATATGACCTATGGACAATGATTAAGGTCATCATTTTTTTCTATTAGTTTTTTCTAATGTAGGGGTAATTCCATATCCTAAATCAAATGAATATAGAACCAAGGACTATTGTGTTGTTGAATATTACGGTAAGGATCAGTGTTCAATTGTACCATTGATATATTCTAAAGTGTCACAACACCATAAATTATGTGTTTCACTTGTCACAACTAGATATATATTACCATGACCCTTCAAACATGATATTCATTGATTGTGCCAAGATTGGTGTGGATGTTTCCATTGAGTATCATCTAATCTATGAGGTGGACCACAGTGAGAAGAATCTCTAGGGGAAGTCCATACCCATAGTATGTGTGTAGTGGAATCATGGGTGTGTCCAAGAATAGTCATATGAGAGGGAATCAAATATAATGAACTAGTGGCCAAAATTATTCTTTGATAACCACCGAGATTATTTAGAGAAAAAATTGGGCATGAGATGTTCTATGCTGGTGAGGTTGTATGATCCCATTTTTCGAGGTATTTCTCTCATTATGTTCTGGAAACAATTCTTTTTTGAGGTGGTTTTCTATTATTTTTCCTTGGATGGAGAGTCTAAAATATGTTGGGATGGTTCTAGGTATGTACTACAGAACTGCATGAGGTGAATCCTACGTAGAAAATTTATAACATAAAATATAGATTTAAAATGTGAATTTATCAGGCGATTTGACCTCATAAAACCTTTTTATTATTTAAATTTGTAATTTAAATCTATTCAGTTGATATTTATGAAGTAAAATGGGCTTATGATATAAAATATGTTTTTATTATTTTTTCACTTACTAGTTATGGGTTTTTCTATGAATATAGAAATCATGGAATTCACAGTATATATCCCATATTCACAATAAACATTGGACATGCCCAATGTTTAAACTCCAGTACAATGTACTTCAATAATGTGTATCTATGTCCTTCTACTAAAACCTATCTATGAATGATGTTTGATAATCCTTCTTCATTAAAATATTCTTCCTCATTGGATCTTGGTGCTTTATATCATGATAATGTACATAATCCTTCAGTCCTTCTCTTCCAACTCATTTTGTTGGATTTTCCCCAGATATAGAACCCTAGATAAGGGTGACCTAACTAGATCATAGTTTTGTTAACAAATTTTCCATGTCATCAATCAATGGAAGAAAACATGAACCCGTACAAAACTTTTACATTGATTTTTAGTCTATATTCACTATTCTATTATGGTCGGTGGTTTAAAACAATTCTCTAATGTATTTTTTAATTCTCCCATTATATGAATTTATTGTGTCATGTAATCATGACTTGTGTGCAACCTTTGTAAGGGGAAACCATTACATTTTTTGGAATTTATATGCTTATACCTCCCATGGTTCTTTTTGGGTCCTTTGACTTTGAGACATGATTTTTTTCCACCCTATAGGTGAGCCTTCCTTCTTAATCATTATATTTTGGTAGTTTTGATAATGTGGATTATGTCTTAACAATGTTAATTTCATAAAAAAGAGATTCTAATTTTGGAATGTCCTGAAAAATGGGAAAGTTAATTGAATAGAAATATTTGAAATTTAAATAATGAAATGGAATAATAAACCATTGAATTATGGATATAGTGAAATTAGAATTATTAATGGGTTATTTTAAACTAGAAAATGAATTGGAAAATTATAATGATTATTACTAGTTTTTTCTAATTGAATGAATGATTTTTGTGGTAATGGAATTTTTATTTAATGTCTATGTGATGATATGTTATGTATGCTTGTGATCTATAATGTTGAAATGATTCTATATAGGGATTAGTCCAGGATATTATGAAATTTTTATATAGAGTAATTTTTCCTTGTTATGAGAAAAATATTATGTATAGTTCTTGTTCTCATTGGTGTTGAAATTATTATAATATTCATTATTCTAGGTTATTTTGAACTTCTTATATATAGGTATTTTGCATGATTATGTTGAAATGTTTATATATAGGGATTGTGCCTGGATATACTATAATAATTAAAGGGATCTTCATTGTTATCTAGTGTTGATTTTGGGTCTATAACATGTTTGGGTTATAGAATTGGTTATCTTGGTTCCAGGACATGCCTAGAGATACCCGACATTATGCCGAAGAGAGTTTGGTTATCCCTAGGTGTCATCCTAAATCTAGATGGTTGGTGGGTTTCTTTTATGAGAATTATTAATTTATTAAATTAGTACACAACAAAAAATGCTAATTATAAATGGTTTGATTTCATTATCAATGTTTTGAAACATCGCTAATTTATTTACAAACACTTAATAAAAATATTGCAAAATGATGTCTTGTTGATTTAATGATATTTATAACCAGTGTGAATCTAGAAACATTTATAACCAGCCCCAATTAGTGATGTTTATAAAAATTTCTAAATTACAGATTCTTATAAAAATTGTTATATAGAGACACATCATTGAATGATGATTTTTAGAAATTTTGGTTTAAAAATTTCGCTAAAATACTGATTTTTATGATCACCAATACTTATAGACACCTCAGTTATCAAGGTTATTTAGAAAGGTCGTAAGTATGGATTAATTTACAAACATATTTTAAAAAAAAATGTTGTTTATTTATTTTTTAAAATTTATATTGTTTTTTCCTAAATTTATAATTTTTACCAAGGATTCAAAAATACTTCTGGTTTTTTTAAAATTTATAATTTTTTATAATAAAGCAGCTAATAATATTTCAAAAAACCTATTATTAAATTTTTATCTTCACCCAGCTTGCTTAGAGACCCCCTTATTTTCGCTTTATTACATACACTATATATTCAGATAGGGGTTGTTTAGACACCAATGGTGGTGCCCCGCTATGTTATACTCACACCATATTGAGGCTTCTATTTGGTACCATGTAAGATTTCATACTTGTAGGTTTGGATAAGAGAAAGGGGCCCTACTTTGATTGATTTTTCCTTCATGGGTCGGAGCATAGAGATGGGGAAAATATGGTGTTATGGGCTGGGGTCTTTAGTTTATTTTATAATGACTATTATCATATTATCACTTGTAGAAAAAAGGATTTTATTGATAGCTACTAGTCATCGCTAAAGGCCTATAACGTCTACCGAACGACAGATGCATTAGGCTCATTGTTGTTGTATATAGAATCTGCCATTTGTTGGACACTATATATAAGATAGGAATTACCTATAGAGACCTCAAAATGGTTGTCACTATAGAGGATAATGAGTTTGGCTACAGTGATCACTGTATGACGATCTCCCCAGACTAACCAGGAAAGGCCAATCAAGACTGCCATATGGAAGCCTCTATAGGTTTTTTTTATTTTAACTTTTTCAAACACAATAACATTAAAACCCCCACTATATTTCAAAAATAAAAATCATATTTTCAAATTAACTAAAACCATGATCACATAAATCTCTTGGCCTTGTCATCTTTCGAGCTCTATACTCATCGTCAAATAAAACTACATGACAAAATTTAATAAAATAATTAGTACAAAAAAAATATCTCCACTAATAATTGAAATGAAATAAAATATTTCAATTAATGAAAATATTATCTCTGATTGAAAATCTGTCTAATTGGCCATTTCACAATTCACACTATAGTGGTTTTCGTCTCATTTCTCCCAATTTGAAGGTCATTTGATTGGGTTGTACCCCTAGATTCACCTTTTTAAGGGGAGTAAATCCTAAAAAAATTGCATATTCGGTAGTTCTGAGAAGATCACATGTCTGATTGACATCTCATGTATTCATACACAGCAAAAATAATAATAATAATAATAATAATAATAATAATAATAATATGGTTTTCCTATGATTTCAAGTCATTCTGAGGTTGTTTTCTGTATATCAGATCATTAAATGGATGTTTTGGTTTTTTATGACATGAATAGTGCATTTATCATCAACCTAGACAAATGGAATCTCTTATTGATGTACTATATACTCATCCATTTTGAAATTCCTTTTATTGTTTCTTTCCTTAATTCACTGCATTCGAAGGTCATTCAGATGGTTTTGACCCACAATTTTTTAAGGGGGGTCAATCCTTTAAAAACCACATATTCAGTCATTTCGGGCAGATTGCACAACTGCTTAATGTTTTTTCTAACCATACAAGACATGAATAATAATAAGATGGTCACCCTTTTTTCACGTCATTTTCAGTTTGTTTGATATGGAATTGACCGTTGAATGCATGTTTTGGTGTTTTATGACACAAAAGTGTGTTTTTGTCATCTTGGGAAAACTACATAATTGATTGATGTCCTATATACTCAACCATTTCACAATTCACTATTTGGTTTTTTTAGTATCATTTTACCACATTCGAAGGTCGTTTGGCTGGTTTTGACCCCTGGGTGCACATTTTCAAAGGGCATCAAACCTTTAAAAATGTATATTTGGTAGTTATTGTAACAGCCCAAGATTTTATAAAAAAAATATTCTTTTTAATTTTATTAATGTCTTGTGTTGTACGCTACACCAAAAGGAGCTTGCACAACACGCATCCTTGTCTTGCCTTGCATTACACGCAATTGCGACCTTCCTCGATAGCGTGTGTAATACGCAATACCGAGTTTCACTAAACAACGATGTGCTATTAAAATGTTATTAGAACTAGCCGTTATGAATAGTAATAACCATTTTTTAAAATTCTGTAAATCTTATTTTTCAAAATGAACTTCATTCTTGGATTCGGAGTATCGAATTTAGCCTAAAGTGAAATTTTGGTACTTTTCGGATAACTTTCATATTCTGATGAATAGTGAAAATTACTAAATTATAATTAAAAACAACTTTTTTAATCGAAATAATTAATAGTGATAAATTATTAATTTGAGTGGTTTTAAAGTATATTTAGAATATATTTTTACAATTTAATACAATGTTGGTCATTGGTTGTAATTTCACATTTAAACCAGACATAATCAAGTGTCAATCTTTTGATATATATTGTTTCCTAAAAACACGCTATTTATTTTAACAGTAGGATTTAATTATAAAATTAATTAATGCAACTTCTATGTTATGAATTTGGTAAAATAGATTTCATTTTTGAATTCGGAATATGAAATATAGCTTAGGATGAAATTTTGGCATTGTTCTGAAAAACATCAATTTTTGATGAATAGTGAAACTACTAAGTGGTAGTTAAAAAAACTGAATTTTTCATAAAACATAATTTTGCCGCTTCTGTGAATGGAATTTCGAAAATCCGAGAGACACGGATAATATCAAGGACTAAAATGTGGTTCAATGAGATGAAAATAATTTTTTGGTGAATAGTAATTTTTTATTTTTTTTACCGCAGTTAATAGTAAATAGGGTAACTAAGGGTAAATATGATATTACAATTACCCTAACACATGTCCTAATTCTATTGGACAAGTTTATTTCGACCAAAAACAAACTTAGGAATAAAATATGACCATTTAGGCCCACTTGGATTAGATTAGGACATTTATTATTAATTTATTTAAAGAAAGGTTAAAATAGTTAAAATCAAAGTTTAATAAGTAAATCATTTTTAATATGGGGTTATACATAAGGTAAATTCGATTGTAAATATTCATTAGAAAGCTAAAAAGATTTCCTACATGATGGTAGTTTATTTGTAATTTTTAAACATAAAATAATTTAATTTATTTATGACACAACGATGATGCAGTAATTATCTTATTAATGAAATATTGACATAATTGATGTTATAAACACCAAAATAAATGTAATTTGAGATTTTTTATGAATTCCACTAATTTTCTAGGTCACTATGATATATTAATGTTGATTTAATCAACTTGGTTAGAACATTTAATTCTGTTATGACTTTCACAAAAATCATATATCAAATAGTGTCAAAATTGACACAAAATAGTTTTTAAATCAAATATTATATTATTAATTGTTATTGTATTCCTAAAAATCTAAGGTTCGGCCAAATGACTTAGATAAGGATATATATATTAATAATAAACAATTTGGGGTTCGTTTGGCATGTTATAGTAAGTTTATTAACCATATAGTGAAAGAAAACAAAAAGACATGGTAAAAGTTAAATTATTTAACTTAGAGTTAAATCTAATTGATAAGGTTACAATAATATCCTAAACTTCTCTAAATTCTATTGGTTGATAGGATTTCGACCCATCCCCACTTTAGCTTCGAAATAAGACCCTTTGGAACCATTATAAACCGATTTTTACTTTAATATAAAATAATATTTTGAGATATTCCTAAGGTGCCCCTCTCCTCACCTATAAAAGGACACCTCCTCCCCCTCCTCCTCACACCAATTTGAGCACTCACGCTCGGCCAACCCATGCCAAAATCTCTCCTCCACTTCCCTAGCAACATCCTAGAGGTTCTTGTCTTCCTCAAAGACCAATTCTAGTGCCCTAAGAGGAGGTCTCAAAGAGGCACTTCAAAGAAGAGGTAATTACCGTTACCAATTCTTTCATCTTTATTTCTTCTTCCACTTCTTCTTCTTAGGTTGTTTCAATATGAAGTAATAACATCAGTATCACTCATATACTGATATGTTATTATAAGTATGAAACAACCCTATTTCACCATCTATCCATCCTACGGAAAAAGAAATCACCGCGCGTGCGTACGTACGGAATACCGTCTCCACGCCGTGGTGTAATCTATTTTCCACCACCACCTTACATGGATGGGTATAATGGTGTAAAGAATAACTATACATAGTTATTACAACATCATATTGATTCTGATATATTGTATAATCCACTCCAATTCCATTCAATATTTATAGAAATGATATCATCGCTCGTGCGTACGTACGGACTACCGTCTCCACGACGCGATGAGATTCATTCTCCATGTTAACCATTTAAGAATGATTATAATGTATATATAATAAATAATAATGAAATATATGACATTATAAAGCTACTGGATTTATGTATATATATACATATGTATGTCATCTACTTACTTCCATTTCAAGACAATAAGGAAAGAAAAACAGCGTTCATGCGTACGTACGGACTACCGTCTCCATGAACGGTGTTTTTCATTTTATTTATCTATAAATTATATATATATATATACTGAATATATATGATATATAAATCATATTTTATATTCTGGAAGTAAGTAAATCATGATATAAGTAATAATGATGTCAAGAACAACAAGTCAAAACACCTACGATAAATGAAACGATTTTACCCAAAACGCTTCTTTAACATGGAATTTACAAAAGAACGGGTAATATAATGTCATAAGTGAACCATATATGATATAATAACAATGAATATGATTCTTTAATAAGTAAATGACATTATTTAAATCATTATACAGGAGGTTCGGACACATACGAAGCAAATTGGACCTAAGGTAAGAGAAATTTCACAATCTCATTTTTATCCGAGATTGTTTATTCGTAAGTATTTACTGGGGTGTATTTTATCATCCACATCCATGTTTCATCAATATGTAATATTATTTCCATCCACCTAAAATTGTTTAAATCCATTTTTACCCTTCGGTGAGTTTTTAGTAAAAGAAATGAAAGGAATCTTTTGTCGTTTTTCGTACGAGGTACTTTTTGACTTTTCCGACAAAAGTATGAAGAATGTTTTTTTAACGGCATGAATGGATTTTTAGAACATTATTTCCAAGAAGCTTCCTTTACAAGTTTTCAAGTTTATTTTTAATCAAATTCTTTTATTTTAAAGTTTTATGACATGTTATGAAAGGAAAAATGTTTTCCTCAAGAATGAAGTTCAAGTATTTTATCAAAATTATTTTCCATCTAAGATAATAAAAGGGTTCTGTTTTTATCCCTATTATTACATGGATTTGATTATGTTGTGATGGAAACATTTTTATGAATTCCTTTATCTTATATGATTTGTTTTTTGATGTCATGATGTTTCAAGAATCCCATTTTTGTTACATGTGTTATGCGATGATGTATGATTTATGATTATGTGGCACACATAAGAAAGGATTCATTATAAGATGGGTGGGACCTATATCTCCCTCCAATGCATTGGGTAAAGATTTTATATCTCATGAGATAGACAGGGCTGGAACGGTAGGTTATACCGGTTCAGTGAAACAGGACTGAAACGAGGGTTACTCGATTCAGAAAGGGACTTTGTCCACTAAGATAGTCTTGGCAATGAGTCTTGACTAACAAGAAATGATTTTCCATGATTATGTGTGCATGCCACAAAGTTTCAAGTTTCATGTTATGATTATGGTGATCTCATTTTCACTTCTATGATTTGTTCCATGTTAAGATATTATGATCTCTTTTGCAGGTTATGATTTTCAAAAAGATATGATATGATTTTTATTTCTTTTGTATACCCTTACTGAGCATTTGAGCTCAACCTTTGATGTTTTCTTTTCCCCAGGATATAAAGAAAGGTTTTAGGTAAAAAAAAGGGAAGATCTTTATGAGAGATATTGAAGATCTTTCACCACGATTAGAAGATTATATTCCGAGTTTCCAAAGACACTAAACTATTACGATCCTTGTGTGTGTGTTTTTGTTATGTACTAAGTATTCCGCAAAAGTAATGTAATGTCCATGTACGATAATCTTCGGGTCTCTACAGTTGGTATCAGAGGAAAGGTTTAGTCAACCTTTGGAAACTAGGATGCGAAAACGTTAGTGAGATCCCTAGAGATATTTCTATGGTATGTCTAGGGATGTCTCTAGGGATAATTATACGTATAGGTTATAGTAATAGAATTACGCTAACGATCATAGAATTAAACCTAAGATGTTGGATATTGAAGGTACTCCCCCTTTATTATGTTGTTTTCCCTAGCACGATTTTTGCCTCTCACACTATTCTTTTTGGGTTTTAGACGATGGCCGGAACCCGAAGGAGCCGTGTTGATCAATGCAATGGACAATGCAATGATTGCCCTCTTGAACAAACAAATGTTATGGGAGATGGAGTGCAAAATCTTATTGCTATACTTACACAAGCTATGAATCATTCTGGACTTCCAAATGAGCAGAGAAGGGAACAATATTCTATTGAGTCCTTCATGAGGCAACGTCCACCTTCTTTCAGTGGGACTTCCGATCCACTTGTTGCTGAACAATGGATCAGTACCACTGAAAAGATATTTTCAGTTCTTCAATGTTCTGAACATGATAAAGTCATCTTAGCAGTATATCGTTTGGAAGGTGAAGCTGATCAATGGTGGAATCTTATCAAGAATACGAGGCCAAGGGATGAAATTGAGTCCATGGAATGGGACGAGTTCAAGAACTTGTTTTTCAGTAAGTACTTCCCTCGTATTCTTCGAACAAAGATGGAAAAGGAGTTTATTGAGCTGAAGCAGAAGGATGATGAATCTGTTGGTATATACGAAGCGAATTTTACAAGACTTGCAAGGTATGCATCTGGCATTATCATCCAACCTGAAAGTAAAGTTGATTGATTTTTCAGTGGCTTAAAACCAAGTCTTCGAAGGGCATTAGCTATAAGAGACTTCAGTTGCTATGAAGAAATTGTGAGTTGTGCTATCAAGGTAGAAATGGAAGTTGGTGTTACATATCCATCTCATGGTTTTGACAAGAAACGAAAGATGGAGTTCAAGGAGAAATCTCATAATAATGGTGAAAAGAAGATGAATGTTTCCTTATGCACAAAGTGTGGAAAGAAACATGGTGGAGATTGTCTTAAAGGAACTAGAAAATGTTTTAAGTGTGGAAAAGAAGGTCATCGAGCAGCTGAGTGTCGAAGTAATGGAAAAAGGGTTTCTAATGATGTGAATAAAGCAAACACTGCAGAGAACGCACCACCAACACTTCAATGCTTCAAGTGCAAGGAAATGGGGCATTATGCTAATAATTGCCCTAATCCAAGGGTTAGTGATAATCAACATGAGCAACCACTGAAGGCAAAGGACAAAGGGAAGTCACATGCGATCACTATTGGCGATGTTGAATGTGATAACAATGTGGTGGAATGATTAAGCGTTTATCATTGAGTATTGCAATATTTATTGATGTGGTATTCAAAGTGATTGAGATATTTTTTTTGGAAATAAGACAATATGCGCATAATGAAGACGAGAAAATGAAATGTTTAATAGTATTCATGAGCTCATGATTGATATAAGGACTAAGTGATATCATGGTTTGAGTATAAATAATTTTGAGGATTTTGGTATGTGTAAAGTGTTAACTTTTAACTGCATTCAAGTTTTCACTAAGGTTCAATGGGTATTCAAGAGTATACATGATTAAGGACTTTGAATGTTTGGAATGTGACCAACAAAACTTATCTTATGATATATGGGGATCAACGATGATATTAAATATCTGGTAATTGTTTTCACTATGTTATGAGAGTGGACTGCAGTATTATGGATAAGCCTAAAGATTGGAATGGATTGTGTTGGACGTAAGTTAGTATTGTTTAAGGATAGATTTTTTTTTCGATATTATTTATGGGATGTTATAGTAATATAGTTTTGGAAAAAGGACAACCTGCAGGACGGGCGACAGCCCATCGCTTCAGACAAGGCTGTGGGAATCGAACCCACAACCGAAGTGCGACTGGCCTTTATCGCCTACCACTGGCCTACAGGAAGTCCCGGTTTATTAGAAACTAGTTTTATTATATTAAGCAGTATGATATATGAAGTATAAGTCCATTTTAGGAACCATATATGATTAATCTCACTATAGATCGATTTATGCATATAATTTTTGCTAACCTTTTGTTTGAGACAGATGGAATGACCCGTCATTCTATCACATGATCTGCTAACACTTCACGAATAACAAATTCAACTTCATTTATTTAAGAGATGAAGTGGAAATTGTTCATGGCACGAACAACAGTGAGATTGTACCAAAATAAAGTAAGTATTTATTAAAATTCAAATTTTCAACTTTAGGGGAAATGATCTTGAAAACCAAAAATGTTGTCCTAGTGATCTTATACCTGATGAATCAGATGGTACCTTATATCATCACAAATCTATGGATTTGTGATTACTGGCTTTTCCATAGCCATGTTCTCTACCACTCTCCATCAGAACATGATGGTTAGATTTCTCTTCCATATCCATATTTTCACCTATGTGGAAACCCAATGATTAGTTTATTTGGGTAACCGTTACGTTTCATACTTTTTTTTTAAAGATTGGTTTTGATATTCCTTTTTACGATGTGGGTTTCTATTAAAGAAACTTTCGAATAGTAAACCATTTATAACCCCGACGAATTTCGAGGGTGAAATTCATTTTAAGGGGGATAGAATGTAACAGCCCAAGATTTTATAAAAAAAATATTCTTTTTAATTTTATTAATGTCTTGTGTTGTACGCTACACCAAAAGGATCTTGCACAACACACATCCTTGTCTTGCCTTGCATTACACGCAATTGCGACCTTCCTCGATAGCGTGTGTAATACGCAATACCGAGTTTCACTAAACAACGATGTGCTATTAAAATGTTATTAGAACTAGCCGTTATGAATAGTAATAACCACTTTTTAAAATTCTGTAAATCTTATTTTTCAAAATGAACTTCATTCTTGGATTCGGAGTATCGAATTTAGCCTAAAGTGAAATTTTGGTACTTTTCGGATAACTTTCATATTCTGATGAATAGTGAAAATTACTAAATTATAATTAAAAACAACTTTTTTAACCGAAATAATTAATAGTGATAAATTATTAATTTGAGTGGTTTTAAAGTATATTTAGAATATATTTTTACAATTTAATACAATGTTGGTCATTGGTTGTAATTTCACATTTAAACCAGACATAATCAAGTGTCAATCTTTTGATATATATTGTTTCCTAAAAACACGCTATTTATTTTAACAACAGGATTTAATTATAAAATTAATTAATGCAACTTCTATGTTATGAATTTGGTAAAATAGATTTCATTTTTGAATTCGGAATATGAAATATAGCTTAGGATGAAATTTTGGCATTGTTCTGAAAAACATCAATTTTTGATGAATAGTGAAACTACTAAGTGGTAGTTAAAAAAACTGAATTTTTCATAAAACATAATTTTGCCGCTTCTGTGAATGAAATTTCGAAAATCCGAGAGACACGGTTAATATCAAGGACTAAAATGTGGTTCAATGAGATGAAAATAATTTTTTGGTGAATAGTAACTTTTTATTTTTTTTACCGCAGTTAATAGTAAATAGGCTAACTAAGGGTAAATATGATATTACAATTACCCTAACACATGTCCTAATTCTATTGGACAAGTTTATTTCGACCAAAAACAAACTTAGGAATAAAATATGACCATTTAGGCCCACTTGGATTAGATTAGGACATTTATTATTAATTTATTTAAAGAAAGGTTAAAATAGTTAAAATCAAAGTTTAATAAGTAAATCATTTTTAATATGGGGTTATACATAAGGTAAATTCGATTGTAAATATTCATTAGAAATCTAAAAAGATTTCCTACATGATGGTAGTTTATTTGTAATTTTTAGACATAAAATAATTTAATTTATTTATGACACAACGATGATGCAGTAATTAGCTTATTAATGAAATATTGACATAATTGATGTTATAAACACCAAAATAAATGTAATTTTAGATTTTTTATGAATTCCAATAATTTTCTAGGTTACTATGATATATTAATGTTGATTTAATCAACTTGGTTCTAACATTTAATTCTGTTATGACTTTCACAAAAATCATATATCAAATAGTGTCAAAATTGACACAAAATAGTTTTTAAATCAAATATTATATTATTAATTGTTATTGTATTCCTAAAAATCTAAGGTTCGGACAAATGACTTAGATACGGATATATATATTAATAATAAACAATTTGGGGTTCGTTTGGCATGTTATAGTAAGTTTATTAACCATATAGTGAAAGAAAACAAAAAGACATGGTAAAAGTTAAATTATTTAACTTAGAGTTAAATCTAATTGATAAGGTTAAAATAATTTCCTAAACTTGTCTAAATTCTATTGGTTGATAGGATTTCGACCCATCCCCACTTTAGCTTCGAAATAAGACCCTTTGGAACCATTATAAACCGATTTTGACTTTAATATAAAATAATATTTTGAGATATTCCTAAGGTGCCCCTCTCCTCCCCTATAAAAGGACACCTCCTCCCCCTCCTCCTCACACCAATTTGAGCACTCAAGCTCGGCCAACCCATGCCAAAATCTCTTCTCCACTTCCCTAGCAACATCCTAGAGGTTCTTGTCTTCCTCAAAGACCAATTCTAGTTCCCTAAGAGGAGGTCTCAAAGAGGCACTTCAAAGAAGAGGTAATTACCGTTACCAATTCTTTCATCTTTATTTCTTCTTCCACTTCTTCTTCTTAGGTTGTTTCATTATGAAGTAATAACATCAGTATCACTAATATACTGATATGTTATTATAAGTATGAAACAACCCTATTTCACCATCTATCCATCCTACAGAAAAAGAAATCACCGCGCGTGCGTACGTACGGAATACCGTCTCCACGCTGTGGTGTAATCTATTTTCCACCACCACCTTACATGGATGGGTATAATGGTGTAAAGAATAACTATAAATAGTTATTACAACATCATATTGATTCTGATATATTGTATAATCCACTCCAATTCAATTCAATATTTATAGAAATGATATCATCGCTCGTGCGTACGTACGGACTACCGTCTCCACGACGCGATGAGATTCATTCTCCATGTTAACCATTTAAGAATGATTATAATGTATATATAATAAATAATAATGAAATATATGACATTATAAATCTACTGGATTTATGTATATATATACATATGTATGTCATCTACTTACTTCCATTTCAAGACAATAAGGAACGAAAAACAGCGTTCATGCGTACGTACGGACTACCGTCTCCATGAACGGTGTTTTTCATTTTATTTATCTATCTATTATATATATATATATACTGAATATATATGATATATAAATCATATTTTATATTCTGGAAGTAAGTAAATCATGATATAAGTAATAATGATGTCAAGAACAACAAGTCAAAACACCTACGATAAATGAAACGATTTTACCCAAAACGCTTCTTTAACATGGAATTTACAAAAGAACGGGTAATATAATGTCATAAGTGAACCATATATGATATCATAACAATGAATATGATTCTGTAATAAGTCAATGACATTATTTAAATCATTATACAGGAGGTTCGGACACATACGAAGCAAATTGGACCTAAGGTAAGAGAAATTTCACAATCTCATTTTTATCCGAGATTGTTTATTCGTAAGTATTTACTGGGGTGTATTTTATCATCCACATCCATGTTTCATCAATATGTAAAATTATTTCCATCCACCTACAATTTTTTAAATCCATTTTTACCCTTCGGTGAGTTTTTAGTAAAAGAAATGAAAGGAATCTTTTGTCGTTTTTCGTACGAGGTACTTTTTGACTTTTCCGACAAAAGTACGAAGAATGTTTTTTTTAACGGCATGAATGGATTTTTAGAACATTATTTCCAAGAAGCTTCCTTTACAAGTTTTCAAGTTTATTTTTAATCAAATTCTTTTATTTTAAAGTTTTATGACATGTTATGAAAGGAAAAATGTTTTCCTCAAGAATGAAGTTCAAGTATTTTATCAAAATTATTTTCCATCTAAGATAATAAAAGGGTTCTGTTTTTATCCCTATTATTACATGGATTTGATTATGTTGTGATGGAAACATTTTTATGAATTCCTTTATCTTATATGATTTGTTTTTTTATGTCATGATGTTTCAAGAATCCCATTTTTGTTACATGTGTTATGCGATGATGTATGATTTATGATTATGTGGCACACATAAGAAAGGATTCATTATAAGATGGGTGGGACCTATATCTCCCTCCAATTCATTGGGTAAAGATTTTATATCTCATGAGATAGACAGGGCTGGAATGGTAGGTTATACCGGTTCAGTGAAACAGGACTGAAACGAGGGTTACTCGATTCAGAAAGGGACTTTGTCCACTAAGATAGTCTTGGCAATGAGTCTTGACTAACAAGAAATGATTTTCCATGATTATGTGTGCATGCCACAAAGTTTCAAGTTTCATGTTATGATTATGGTGATCTCATTTTCACTTCTATGATTTGTTCCATGTTAAGATATTATGATCTCTTTTGCAGGTTATGATTTTCAAAAAGATATGATATGATTTTTATTTCTTTTGTATACCCTTACTGAGCATTTGAGCTCACCCTTTTATGTTTTCTTTTCCCTAGGATATAAAGAAAGGTTTTAGGTAAAAAAAAAGGGAAGATCTTTATGGGAGATATTGAAGATCTTTCACCACGATTAGAAGATTATATTCCGAGTTTCCAAAGACACTAAACTATTACGATCCTTGTGTGTGTGTTTTTGTTATGTACTAAGTATTCCGCAAAAGTAATGTAATGTCCATGTACGATAAGCTTCGGGTCTATACAGTTATAGGTAGGACTCACATCTAATTGAAGTATCCTCTTCATAGACACATCAAAAATAATAAGAAGATTGTTTTCCAATGATTCTATGTCATTATGAGATCGTTTTCTGTATAATTGGTCATTAAACGCATGTTTTGGTGTTTTATGATATTAATAGTACATTTTCAGTCATATTGTAAAAACAAAAACTATGATTAATGTATAGTTTAATATAAAATTTCTCAATTCAATTTATGGTTTTTTTCTGATTTTACTGCATTTGATGGTCGTCTGGTTAGATTTGACCCACCCCATGTTTTTTTAAAGGGTGTTCAACCATTAAAACCCACATATTCTATCATTTTGGGTAGAACACATGTCCAATTGACATTTTTTCTAATTTTACACAACATGAAGAATAATAATATGGTATTTCTATTTTTTAGGTCATTCTGATTTTTTTTTTTAAATTTAACTGGCCGTTAAATGCACATTTTTGGTATTTTATAGCACTAAAAATGTGATTTCAGTCATCCTTGGAAAATAGAATCTCTGATTGGAATTCTGTATACATGACCATTTTACAATTCACTCTACGATTTATTTAATCTAATTTAAATATATTTGGAATCCATTTGTTTGGTTTTGACCCCTCGACGCATTTTTTAAATAGCATTAAACCTTTAAAAACAACATATTTGGTACTTCTAGGGAGACCACACATCTTATTGACATCTTATCTACTCATACACATCATGAATAATACTAATAATAATTCCTTTGATTTTAATACATTATGATATTTTTTTCTATAGATCTGAATATTAAACACATGTTTTGGTGTTTTATGACACTAAAAGATCGTTTCCATCATCCTGGACAAACCGATACACCGATCGATGCACCAACTTCTCAAACATTTTACAACTCACTCTATAGTTGTTGTCATATTATTTCAATACATTCAGTGGTCTTTCGGTTGGTTCTCCAACCCCCCCCCCACCTGCTTTCAAAAGATTAGAACCATTAAAATATCATAATTATTCATTTCAGGAAAACCACACAACCAATTGATATTTCATCTACTAATTCACATAATTAATAATAATAAGATATGTTTCCATTGATATCATCTCAATTTGAGGTTGTTTTCTATGGATTTGATTGTTATAAGAATGTTTTAGTGTCTTATGATTCTAAAATTTCATTTTCAGTCATCTCAGGAAAACATTGTCTTTGATTGAAATAATTTCTAATAAAAAATCTTAAAATTAACTCTATGGGTGTTTTCACCAGATTTCACCACATTTAGAGGTCGTTTGGTTAGTTTTGACCCCAAGATGCACCTTTTTAAAAGGAGTCAAACCTTTAAAAATCTACATATTCAGTCATTGTAGGTATACCACAAAACTTATTGATGTTAGGAATTATTTTACACAACATTAATAATAATTAAATGGTATTCCTATTTTTCAGGTCATTCCGAGGTCATTTTTAATTTAATTGACCATTAAATGCAAGGTTTGGTGTTTTGGGACCCTAAAAGTTTTATTTCAGCCATCATGGGAAAATGGAATCTCTGATTGACATACCATATACTAGTCCATTTCACTATTAACTCTAAGTTTCCCTGTCTAATTTCACCGCATTCAGAGGTTTTTTGGTTGGTTTTGACCCCCTGTGTGCTTTTAAAGGGATTCAAACCTTTAAAACCTGAATATTCAGTCCTTCTGGGCAGACCACACATCATATTGATTTTTCATCTACTCATACACATCAATAATAATAATAAAATAGTTTTAATATGATTTCATATCATTCTATGTTCCTTTTCGAAGGGTTTTACAATTAAACGCATCATTGGGTATCTTTTGACACTAAAAATGTGTTTTCTATCATCCCTAGAAAACAGCATCTCTGATTGATGTTCAGGATAATTTACTAATTCAAAACTGACATTAAGATTTTTTATTTCTTATTTCACAACATTCGGAGGTCCTTTGGTTGTTTTTTACACATAGATGCACCTTTTTAAAGTGTGTCAAACCATTAAATAAAACATATTCAGTCGTTCCAGATAGACCACACGTCTGATTTAAATTCATTCTTTTCATAGAAAACATGAATAATAATTAGGTGGTATTTTTAATTTTCATGTCATTATGAGGGTGTTTAATATTAAATTAACCTTTAAATGATCATTTTGGTGTTTTGTGACATTAAATGTGTGTTTTTTGTCATCATAGGAAAACATCTTCTCGGATTGACATTTATTCCACTTGACTATTTCAAAATTCACTCTATGGTTATTTTAGTCTCATTTCACTAAATTTGGATCTTGTTCGGTTGGTTTTTACCCATGGACACACCTTTTAAAAGGGCATCAAACCTTAAAAAATTTATATTCTGTAGTTCCGAGAATGCAACACATCTGATTGAAGTATTCTCTTCTTAGACACATCACGAATAATAATAATATATTTTTCTTGTGATTTCATGTCATTATGAGGTAGTTTTATATATATCTAATCGTTAAACACGTGTTTTTGTTTTTTATGACACTAAAAGTTCATTTTCAATCATCCCAAACAAACAGAAACTCTGATTGACATACTGTGTGCTCGACCATTACACAATTTCACTCTATAATTCTTATAATCTGTTTCCACTACATTTTATGGTCATTTAGTTGGTTTTTATCCCCCAGATAATTTTAATGTGAGTACAACCATTAAAACCACATATTTGGCCCTTTCGGGTAGACCACATGTCTGATTGTTGTTTCGTCTACTCGTACCCAACATGATAAATAATAATATGGTCTTTATATTTTATTAGGTCATTATGAGGTTGTTTGATTTTGAATTGACACTTAAAGGAAGGTTTTGTTGTTTTATGAAACTAAAAGTTAGTTTTTAGTCATCTTAATCAAACACTACCTCAGATTGATGTTCCTTCTACTTGACCATTTCATAGTTCACACTTGGATTTTTTTTCTTCTAATTTAATTACATTAAAATTTCATTCGGTTGGTTTTGACCCTAGTACACACCTTTTTAAAGTGCATCAAATCGTAAAAAAACAACATATTCAATTGTTCTTCACAAACATCATGTCTTATTGATGTGTCATATACTATTACATGTCACTATTAATAATAAAATAATATTCATATGATTTCATGTCATTTCAAGGTTGTTGGCTATGGATCTAACTATTAAACATGCATTTTGGTGTTTTATGACACTAAAAGTGTGTTTTCATTAATTCTAGGAAAATGGCACCAAAGATTTATGTTGTGTCTACTCATCCATTTTACAATTCACTGTACAGTTGTTGTTGTGAGATTTCACAGCATTCTGAGGTCATTCAGTTGGTTTTTACCCCCCACATTTTTTTAAAAGTTGTTAAATAATCACACAGAAATGGTACATACAGACACCAATATAACATCATGATGTAATGCAAGATCCATTTTCAATCCAATATAATCAATGGAAATCTTATTAAGATATCATTTCTAATTCACATCCATATTAGGAAATAATGCAGGATCCATTCCCACTAATATATTCATGATGTATTATTTTCAAAATTATTTCAATTCAACTATTTTGATATCAAAAGTATTTTAGAGGTATTCATATGGCACCAAATAATGAAAGTTAAATTGTAATGATTAACATGAATGGAATGAAATGAAATTTATGATTTGGAGTTTTTTATCGATTATGGTTACACATGGAGGACTTGAATAACTTGTGGTGACTAAATGAATAACTATAAAAATCAATCTAACTGAATTTATAAATACAATTCCATGTGGTACAAATGGAATCTAATTTTATAGATAGAGATACCATTTTTTAAGTGTTTATACAAGGGATTTGCCTAAAAAATTCTAGAGTAAGCCTAGATTTGGTCTTAGTGTGAGGTTCCTGAATAAAAAGATAATTATAAGCATATGTTTTGAAATTTATAGGTTAGTGCGGTATGGGTCGAGGGTGCTTAGACTCAAACATGCACGGTGGTATATATAGGAAGATATATGGAAGAAACAAACCTAGAAACACTTGAGTGAATATTTTTTAGTGTGTCTAGGTATATCAATTAATTGGAGTTAAATATGAGTTTCTATTTTCTTTGGATTCATTTAGATAAGCTAACAACTATAATCCATTATTAATATTTGGAAAAAATATTCCAGAAAAATAGTGAAGAATAAATGATATTATGACACCATACAAAATTATACATTAAATATAAAAAAATATAGGTCTAATAACTTCACTTTTGAAATCATATACATAATATAAAACCCGTGAAAAAAATATAGACCTATAAAATTATAAATTCTTTGAATAAATGAAGTAAACTGATGTAAAATATAGTAATTAAAACATTTACTAGGTCATTTTTCATAAATTAAAGAACTATTTCCATTTCATGATCATCAATTGCTTTTTCAATCAGGGTTATTTCCTATGAATCACGAAAGTTGAAAATTCATGAGCAAAACTATCTTACTCATGATCTTGAGTTAGCTACTGTAATATTTTCTTTGATGATATGGAGACATTATCCCTATTCTGAAAAATGTGAGATTTATACTGATCACAAGAGTTTGAAGTATATTTTTTCAAAGAAAGAACTCAACATGAGGCAAAATAGATGGCTTTAAATACTCAAGGATTGTTGTTTCACAATAGAGTACCACCCAGGGAAGGAAAATAAGGTGGAAGATTCTTTGATCAGAAAGTATCATAGAGTTTTGAACAAAATGAGAGTTGAAAGGGATCCAATTTTCATTGATCTAGTAATGTTGGATATAAGAATAACCATGGAAGGTGAAACATCGATAATTTTTCAAATGGTTCCCAAACCATCCTTACTATAATGGATTAAGAGTTCTCAGATAGATTATGAAGAATTTAAAAAGAATATTATTGTTCTGAATGATGGTAGATTGATTGACATTGTGTATGATTTTTTTTGAAATTTGGGATGAGACTTTGTGTTCCTGATATACCTGATCTAAAAATAGAATTGTTGGATGATGCTCATAGTTCCAATTACTCTATACACCCTAGGACCACCAAAATTTATAGAGATTTGAAGGAACATTTTTGGTGGGACAACATGAAGAGGGAGATTGATGATTTTAAGACAAGATATATGGTTTGTCAACAAGTGAAATCTAGAATGAAACAGCGTGGTGGAGTTATGAAACCTCCTCCCATACCTGTGTGGAAATGGGATAATATCACGATGGAAATTTTCATGGGACTACCAAAGACTCCTAGAAGTAACGATGCAATGTGGGTCATTACTGATTGTCTAACCATATTAGCACATTTCCTTACTATAAGGGATGATCGACCACTAGAAGGTCTAGAAAGAATATATATTAATGATGTTTTGAGAATTCATGGAATACCACTATCGATTGTTTCTGATCATGATCCACATTTTACTTCAAGATTCGGGAAGTGTCTTTAGAAGTCCTTGGATACTGAAATTCATTTGAGAACTACCTACCACCAGCAAACTGATGGACAATCAGAACATGCTATTCAAACCTTAGAAGACATGTTGTGATCCATCTCACTTGACATTCAGGGTATATGGGATCAATATTTACCTCTGGTAGAATTTTACTATAACAATAGCTTCCATTCTTATATCCAGATGGCACCGTTTGAAGCATTATAAGGAAAGAGATGTCACACGCCAACCTGTTGGGATGATGTTGTTGAAAGAATACTTGTAGGCTGAGAACTGGTGGAGGAATCTATGGAAAAGGTGAAGGTAATCCAAATCCAAATCAAAGCAGCTCAAAGTAGGCAGAAGAGATATGCTGACAACCAAAGGAAGGATTTGGAATTTCATGAAGGAGATCTTGTTTTCTTGAAGGTATTTCCATGGAAGGGAGTTATAAGTTTTGGAAAGAAAGGTAAATTGATTCCAAGGAATATATGACCTTTCAAAATTCTAGAACGAATTGGGGCTGTAGCTTATCATTTGGCAATGCCGCCAAATCTCTCCAAAGATCACGATGTGTTCCATGTATCACTACTCAGAAAATACATGCCTGAACCAATGCATGTAATCACTATGTGAAATTAGAACTAGAAACCAATATGTCTTATTACAAAGTGCCCGTCAGGATTCTTGATATAGGAGAACAAGTGCTATGAAACTGGATGAGTCTTTTGGTAAAAGTTATATGAAGAAACCATATGATGGAAGAGGCAATGTGGGAACCCGAGGAACATATGATAAAGAACCACCCGAGTCTTTTCATGCGTTAGAATTATAGAAATTTCGAGGATGAAATTATTTGAAGGAGGGTAGAATGTAACAACCAAAGCTTCCATGGTATGTTTCCCTTTGAATAAAACAATAGTGTGTGTTGTACAAATATTCGAGTTCTAACACACACCACAACCAATCAAACTAGCCATTATTAATAGTAATACCCACTCATTGAAATTTTAAAAATTTAATATTTCAAAATGGACTTCATTTTTGGATTCGGAATATCGAAATTATCCTAGGGTGAATTTTTTGTATTTTTCTGAAAACTTTCAATTTTTGATGAATAGAGAAAAACACTGAGTTATTAGTTAAAACTGACATATTATTTAAATAATTATTATTTTTATTTAAATTTATTTTAGGTAAAAATAGATAAATAATACCTATATAATTTCAATGTAATTTATTGGACTCATTTTATATTAATTTAGATATGTAAAATTTTTATTGAACTTTTCATCGTATTTTTCCCACCTACTAGGAGAATTTGCAAATTCACATAAAACATAATTTTACTGCTTCTGGGAATTGAATTTCAAAAATCTGAGAGACACAGTTGATATCAATAATTAAAATTTGGTTCAATAAAATGAATGTAATTTTTGGTGAATAGTAACTTTTTACTTTTATTTACCACGGTTAAAAGTAAATATGGTATTTAAGGGTAAAAATGATATTATTATTACCCAAACACATTTCCTAATTCTATTGAAGAAGTATAATTCGACCAAAAACAACCTTATAAATAAAATATGAATCAATTTGGTCTACATGGTTTAGATAAGGACATTTATTATTATTTAATTCAAAGAAGAGTTAAAAGAGTTAAATTCAATGTTTAATAACTAAAACATTTTTAATATAGGGTATACATAAGATGAATTCGACTATAAATATTCATTATAAAGACAAAATAATTTCCTATATAATGGTAGTTTATTTATATTTTTTATAGTTTTAATAATTTAATTAATTTGTGACACAATGATGATACGGTAATTACCTAATTAATGAAATATTAAAATAATTGATATTATAAATACCCAAATAAATGTAATTTGAGATTTTTATAAAGTACACTAATTTTATTGGTTAATATAAGATGTTGGGATTTATTTAATTAACGTTTTTCAAAATAATCATGCTTTTATGCTTTTCAAAAAAATCAATTTCCAAATACTATCAAAATTGACATAAAAGTGCTTTTAAAAAAATATTATATTATTAATTGATATTATATTCCTAAAAATCTATAGTATGGAAAAGAGACTTATATAATGATAGTTGTATCATTAATTAACCACTTGGGGTTCTCTTGGATGTTTATAGTATGTTTATTAACCATACAATATAAAAATACCAAGAGACATGGTAAATATCAAACTAGTTACCTAAGAGTTAAAACTAAATGAAAAGGTTAATATACTGACCCAAACCTATCTAAAACATATTGGATGAGTGGATCTCGACCCATCCCCACCATAGACTCGAAATAAATCAGTTTGTACCCATTAGGAACCGAATATGAATTTATTATAAATTAATAATTCTACCTCTTCCAAAGGTGCCCCTCACCCCACTTATAAAAGGGCACTCCCCCTTCCCTCAAATTCATACCATCAAAGCCTTTTTGTTGGGACAAAACCTTCCAAAATATCCTCTAAACTTCCACCACTTCATCCTAGAGGCCTTATTTTGATCCTAAATCAATCCTAAAGATCCCTTTTGATCAAATCAAAAGGATGAACCCGAAGAAGAAGTAATAATTTCACCACCACCTTTCAAGTTCATTTCTTCTTCGACATCTTATTTCTTTTCTTTTTCCATTCTAAAATAATAACTCATGTATCTTCTATATACTGTGATTTTTTTTGTAAATATGGTACAACCATATTCAGTATTCTATCCATCCTTTTAATGACATGTCAACATACGTTTGTATGTACATCTTACCATCTCAACATCATGGTGTAATTGTTATTCAAAAAAATTATTATTTGGATAGGTATGATAATGATGTGTAATTTATGTAACTAATAAATATAACATGATAATTATTCTATATATATGATATAAAATTCAATTATATCATATTTTATTATCAAAATAATGATATTGTTGCTCGTGCATACGTACGAACAACCATCTCCAGGAACGTGATGAGATTCATTCCCCATCATATCCATTCAAGTATAATCCTCATTTTATGATTGAAAATAATTTTTAAGGACTTGATATCATTATGGATATGAAAAATATTCAACCTATCCATAACAAGCACCGATTATGTAAAAAAAACATATAAAAGAAAATGTGTAAGTTAACACCCGAAACGATGATAATACTAATATATTATTAACAAAGCAGTGTTAAAATATCATATATGATATCATATTAATTTATATTATTCTTTAATAGTTTAATAATTATTATATCACCATTATAAATGAGTTTAACCAACCCTTGACCAAGGATAAGTACAAGGTAATGGTTTCTTTCACAACCTCTTCATTATCAGAGGTTGTTTATACTTAATTATCTACTGGGACCTCTTTATAATCCACATCCATGTTTCTTAAAAATGTATTTCAAATCATTCATACTATTTTAAAGACTATGGTTTAATGTAATTTATACCATTTGTTTACTTTTTATAAGAAGTTTTAAATGGAATCGTTCAGTCGTTTTCCAAACAAGGTCCTTTTTAACCTTTTCAACAAAATTAAGGTAAGAATGTCTTTTTAACTTATACGGTGTGTGCAGCTATTTTACATTGTTATAAATCATTGAAGCTTCCCTTATAATATTAAAATAATATTTTCAATGTAAATGTTTTATTTTATAATTATGTGACTTTTAAATGATTTCAGAAAAAGAGATATTTCTCTCAAATAGTTTTGATTTCATCTATGTCAACATCCTTTGATGGATTTTGAGCTTATTTGATGTTGATTTATTATGATACAAAACATTCATATTGTGATATGTTTGACTGTGGATGTGTTATTTTTATACCATTCATGTATTATGGAGAAAGTATTGACATTTCAGATGCTATTTTTAATATGAATTTTTATGTTATGTTTAAAATAGTTCATATGAGGAATTAATTAGACTTAGTAAGTAAAGGGTGGAGCCCTCTATAGATCTTCAATGCATCGATATGTCTCATGAGACAAACCAGTGTCTTCACACAAGGCCTTGACAAAATCTTATTTGTAGTCCTTCAACAAGGCCTTAACTATGTGGTTATTATAGTCTGGAATTATGCATTCCATAATTATGAAAGTGGTTGTTGATATTGCATGTGATTATTAAATTATTATAATATCCATGGGAATAAGTAAATGAAATTATTTCATTTTATTTTGGACATATTATGATAAATTTCAATTTTAAAAGGCTTTTGTTTTTGTTATACATTGCCTTAAAAGTTTATGATTATTTATGAAAGTTTCCGCTATATTATTATCCTTAATACGAATCTGAGCTCACCCCTTTATATGTTTTATTTTTCCTAGGATATGAAGATCTATTTTATGAATGACCTATAGGGATAATATGAGGGAATATGAGTGTGGTCTATAGAGACAATATGTTGTTGTAGTTTTTCATTTTATGATGCAATGTAAACTTTATGAATGTATCATGTGATTCCAATTCTACTAAACTAATCAGTCGTTCGAGACTTGATCATTTGTGATCATGCCAATGTTTTGTAATAATGCATTGGCTATGAGTAACTGGGGTCGGGGCTTACATAAAAGCTCATCCTCTATAAACCATGGGGCTTCTGATCATGATATTTAAGGTAATATTTCAGTCCTTCACTTCCATCTCTATTAATTTATCATTTCTTGGGTGGAGAATCCAATATTGGGGAGACCTACCTAGATCTAGTCTATGTTAATAGATTTTCCCTTTTATCATTGAAGGGATGAAATGAGTAACATGGCCCTTCATCAGAAGATCGGTTTTAGTGTGTATCAACTCTTCCATTGAGGTGGGTGGTCTAAAAAAATTACATCATGTTTGTTTTAATTCTCAATTATATGCATTGAGTGTGATCATGAAAGTATTTTTTGTGTGTGACCAACCAAATGTGTCACTAGTTCTTATTGTGAATTTATATTCATAAAGATCCCATGGATCCCGTTGAGTTCATTGGACTCATGACCAGACTCACGACCACAAAAGAGATGAGCCTTCACTTATATTCATTATTTTTTGGAATTTTTGATAATGTGGATTTGGGTAGAATAATGTTAATCACATATAAATTAGATTATGATACTCGCATGTCATGGTAAATTGGTAATTTGTTTGAATGGAAATCTTGTGACTTGAAAGGATAAAATGTAATAATAAACCAGTGGATTATGGGTATAATGTCATGAGAATGATTCATGGTTTAGTTGACACTTGAAAATAAATTAGAACAATTATGAGGGTGATTGGTAGTTTGGAATAACATTATGAATGATAATTATGGTAATAAAAAGTTTACACAATGTGTAATGTAAATAAATATTAGGTTTTCTTATGCTGGTTATGATAGAATTCTTATACACAGGGTTTGGTCCTAGTTATGATAAAATGAGTATATTAAGGATCTGGACCTGTTTATATGGAAATACATAAATTGATGGATTTTTTCTAGTTATTATACAATTATTATATATAGGGCTTGGTCTGGGTTATGTTTAAATTCATATATATATATATATGGGGGGGGGGATTTCTCCTAGTTGTTCTAATATTATTATATAGATGGATTTCACATAATCATATTCTAATACTTATAGGGATCATCCCAATTATCCAGTGTTTATTTGTGGGATATACATAGGGAGAGTTGTTAAATTGGTTGGCATGGTTATGTGACATGTTCAGAGATATATAACATTGTGTCAAAGCATGTTTGGTTATCCCTAGGTATTATCTTTGATCTTATGGGTAAAATGGTTTTTTATGTGTAGTATTAATTTATTAAAATAATACCCCAATTATTGCAATATTTCATACACTATATACTTATAATAGATATTTATTATATGAAATTGATGGTGGGATGCTTACTTTTACCCACACCCTATTTGAGATACTATTTAGTACCAGCAAAGATTTCATGGATGCATGTTTTGATAAGGGAAAGGGGTACTACTTTTATCAAATGGTACTGGATGGTTTGGAGCATGGAGATGTGACTAGCATGGGGATTTGGACTGGGGTTAATGTTGTATCTTATATATACCGTTATCCTTTTATTATATTACATACAACACGTCATTTATATACTTTAAACCTTTCATTACATGGTTCCATTTTTATTTGGAATGTTTGGAATTTTACTTATTTAGATTTAGTTTTTTGTTTAATTATTTATATTTTTTATGTTACTCTTATATTGTTTTTCAAATCTTATTAAAACTCCATTCCAGAAGGTATAGTCATGAATCTATATTCCTTACACCATTGCTACTTGTTGGCATCCTCAGACATATGGGGAGTCACATCTGAGGTCATGTAGACAACTAGCCTGGTCATGTGAGAAAGTACATGGTTGGTGATGTCATATATATATATATAATGTTATATTTATTCTATATTTAAATTAGATATATAATATTTTTGCATTATACAACATTTTATATAAATTATATTTGTATTATAAGAAATTATATCATGTTATATTTATATTGTTTAACATTATAAAAATGTTTTATTTACATTATATTTATGTTATATAAAATTATATTCTTGTTGTGACGTCATTAATTTAAAATTCATTGTTTCAAATTGTGGATGTAAATAGTATTTTAATATATTTTATATAATTGAATCCAAATTTGGTAAAATGTTAATATATTTTCATTAATTTAATAAATTTTGCAATTTTTTGTTATTTATTATATAATTGGTAATTAATTATATTAATAGTTATTAATTAAATTACAATTTATTTATATATTTAATAACTAAAAACATAAATATTGCAATTAATAATTACTAATATAGCCCTTTCTGATGTGACATAGTGGTTATGATCATTTTATACTTTCCAACGAGATGGGAATTAAATTCACAGTAGTAGTGCTTTAGGATCATAATTACATTATTTTTAATTTAATACATTTACTACTGTAGAGAAGAATGGTGAGGAGATTTTTTACCTAGTCAACTCTATTGGGTGCATTCATGACCCAGAGTATAGTTCCTCTCCAAGGGAATGACTACACTGGGAAAATATGAACTTTATATGGGTCCTGATGCATTGAATTTAAAAAAAATTAATAACATGTAATATATTGAATAACTAACAATATAATCATTGTTATTGTAAATTAAAAATCATAAATGGTTTCAATCAAGAGTTCCAAGACTAATTAATAATTAATTATACTATTAATATAATTATTAATAAGCAATAAAATTTTTATTAATTAAAAATAATAATTTTCATTATTAGTAAATAATAATATAATTAATAAACAATATTAATAATAATAATTAATAGCATAATTATTAGAATTAATAATTAAAAATATATACCGTACGCTGGTGGCCTTGTGGTTATGGTCATTCGCTGGTTTCCATGTATATGTGAATTCAATTCCAACTAATTTTGTTTAATCATCACCATTACATGTATACTGATTTAATTTTTTTATAGTGTAAGAAAACATGAAGAGTGGTGGTTTCACCCAATCGACTAAATAGGGTGCATTCGAGACCGGATGTCTAGTACATCCACAAGGGAAAAGGCTACGCTTGGAAGATCATCTACTGTACATGGGATGTTTTGGGTTTCCATTCAAAAAGAATAATAAAATATAGTTTATAATATAATTATTATCTAGAAAAATTGTAACGTCTTGAATCCGGAAGCCACCCATGGGTTCCCCGCACCCGGTTGGTCACATGGCCTCAAGCGCATTTCATCGAATGTCAGAGGCTACCGACTAGCAGTGAGGTACATGGGTGTGATAGTGGGGAATCTATTCCATCCTTAGTAGAGTACACAATGGAAGTAAACAAATACATACAAAATTGTTAGTAGTAAATATCCCACAATAGTAAATAGTGGGAGACTGGAATAATAAACAACTGGAGCACAGATATATATATATATATATTTAATGATGCATGATACATATGTCTAGGAAAGAAGCCAAACATGTCACAATGATGGAAATAATAACAGTGCTAATCCAAAGTACAAAATAAAAAGGTAAAAGACTCCTTAGAATCGCAAGCCTAAGCTTGTTGCCATGCTCTCCAGCTCCACATCAAGTCCAGTAACTAAAGTAAAAGGGAAATTACCCTTATCTAAACCTGCATAAATCTAATCTGTTTGGGCCCAAAAGTGTGACCCAAATAGGGGGTGAGACTAAATCCCAATAGGCAACCACCCAAAGATATTTGCCTAACATTCATTGAATATATGGTAGGTAAAAGTATAGAAAACAATAATCAGGAATGTACTCAGCAATAAACAATCCACAGATTTAATATCAAGCAATCAGTGAGGCTAATAGCTAGACACAAACAGTTAACCATCTGGGAATTACTCACAACCATCCCCTCTGGTCCTACCTAACAATTACAAGCCACACTATTGGTAGTACACTTAGTTTATCCACTAGGGTTCAGTATATAATGACTCTCTAAGGATTCACTCACTGTCAATTCCCCTTATAGCCCCAAGCTCAAGGAATACTTGAGGAAACTCACTCGGTCAATTACCCTTATAGCCCTGGAAATTAATAGACTCCATGAGGAAGCACTCACTGTCTATTCCCCTTATAGTCTAAACTAGTTCGAAAAATAATTCAGAGACTCTCGAAGGAAGCTCACTCGCTCAATTCACCTTATAGTCTAATACAACATGTTCTCACGAACCTGTATAGGTAAATGAGAATATCAATACAATATGGCCAAAGTAATCCTACAGAACTACTTGACTAAACAGTCTACATCATGTCAAGTATATCCTAATACAAACTCTCCATCCTACAGAAATAGGCATGGAAAACTGGAAAATCAGTAAAACTGGCTCAATGGGACCAAACAGTCATAAACAGATCATGAATGGGAAATAAATAAAAGAATAGAATTAAACCTTATTCAAATCCAAATAACCTCTACACAAACTCACTAGCAGGCAGGAAATCAATAGGGGGAAAATGGAAAACATGCAATAACCCGTTCAAATGTATTGGAAGAAATTGCACATAATACTCAATGACATTGAATGAAAAGGCGCAAACCACTTGCCATGGTGTTAGGAGATCGATATATGTCAACATAGAAGCTTGATTCACCTTACAATGTCGAATATCTAAAAAAATGTCCAAACCATTCAACCCATGATAACATGAGAAAGAAGAAGAAACAAGAAACGAGATGTAATGAGAAGATAGAACACACCGATGCAATTCTAACGCATCCAATGGTGTTTGATTCGGAGGACAGATGCACAGTTGGGGGTTCATCAAAGATCTGTGGTAGTACGATGCTCTTAGTCAAACATTGACCTAAAAGAAGAGAGTTCTGGAGAATGGACGTGACCCCAACACTTTTAATGAAAAAAAGAAATTACATGGTGTGTACTTTTGAAGTACATGGTGTGTACTCGTCGTTACCGTACTCTTCTTTATGTGGCCTCCAAGTCACTCCCCCATGGCCATATGTGTGGCTACTACACGATAATCACATGGACTCCTTGGTAAAGAAGTACATGTCGTGTACTCATAAAGTACACGGCATGTGCTTACAAAATTTCCATAATTTTCTATTTTTCTCTAAAACAACCATAAAATGAAAATCAAACCCGAAAAAAAAATCCAGGTTCATAAAAACATCCCCCCTTAAAGAATTTTGTCCCTGGATTTTCCTAGCGCGAATTAGAATAAGAAACCTCGAACAGTTCCAGCCACTATGCTCGTACATCGGCCTCCCCCTCCCAAGTCTCATCCTGTAATTTCCCATGTTTCCATATCACTCATACCAGAGGAATAGAACAACCACAGAGAACCTTTGTACAATGATAAACAATCCGGATAGGATGCTTCTCGAATGACTCATCCACTTCGAGCTCAACCTCCTCTATTTTTGACACATGAGACGGGTCTGAAAAGTAATATCGGAGCTGAGAAATGTGAAAAACTTAGTGAATAGCCCTGTAAATTCGAAGTAACTGCAACCGATAGACAACCGGGCCAACTCTCTCTAACACCTCAAATGGCACGAAGTACCTCGACAAAAGCTTACCCTTTCTTCTAAACCTCTTTTGTCCCAACCTTGGTGTGACATGCAGAAAAACCTGATGCCCGACCTCGAACTCCAGAGGTTATCTCCGCTGATCAGCAGAAGACATCTATCGAGACTGTGCAATAGCTATCCTCTTCTGAATCATCCCTATCTTCTATGTGGTCTCCTGGACCAGACAAGGTCCCAATAAATCAGCATTTCCTACCTCTAGCCAACATAAGGGTGATTGGCATGGCCTACTATACAACGCCTCATAAGGTGTTATCTGACTAGTTGCATGAAACTATTGCTATAGGAAAACTCCACAAGAGGTACATGATTCTCCCAAGAACCACCAAAATCTAGAATGCATGCCCAGAGCATGTCCTCATTTACCTGAATTTTATGCTCGGACTGGCCATATATCTGGGGATGGTATGTTGTACTCAAAATTACCTATGTACCAAACTCCTTCTAAATCCCCTACCTACCCAAGATGTAAAACGAGCATCCCTGTCTGAAACAATGGAGTGTGGAACTCCATGTAGGCGTACAATCTATCGGATGTAAAACCATCCCAACTCATAAACAATTACGGTCTCCTTGATCAGCAATAAGTGAGCATCCTTCGTGAGTTTGTCAATGAAAACCCATACTGCATCATTCCCTCGAGGAAACCTCGGAAAACTGTCCACAAAATCCATCACGACATCATTCCACATTCAATCTAGAATGGGTTACTACTATAAAATCTCGGTTGGTCATTGATTCTCCACCTTCACTTACTGATAAGTGAACAACTCATGACAAAACCAGAAATGTCCATCTTTATAGCTGGCCACCAATACTGATGGTGTAGATCATGATACACCATGGTGATGCCAGGATGAACTGCCCAAACTGAGGAATGAATGTCCTGCATCAGCTCCTCGTGTATGTTTGTTGGCACCCATACGCGGCCTTGGAAATTCAAGATCTAATCCTCACCTATGGTCCATCTAAGAATAGGATCCTCTCCTAGAATATTCACCATTAGGACTACGCCTCCAGAGTCTAATAGTTTCCTCATTCGAACTTGATCATGAAGAGTAGAGGTAACAACTACATAAGATTGGAAAGTTTTCCCCAAAATTTCGTGCAGCTCTAAATAAATTTCAGAAAACATATCCAAAAGTAGCCACTCACTATTCGCCTCCTGAACTACTTATATTTGAGTCCTCCTATTCATCACAATACCCATTGTGTTTCGTTTCCCGGGAATATAGGCAAGCTCTAAATCAAAGTAATATAGGTACTTGACCCACCTCCACTGTCTAAAATTCAGATCACAGTGAGTGAAGATGTACATGAGACATTTGTGGTCAGTGAAAACCAAAAAATGATATCCCAGATGATAATTTCTCCAACAACATAGGGCACGAACAACAACTACCATCTTCAGAGCGGGTGTTGGGTAATTCCTCTCATGTGGCCTCAATAGCCATGACACATATGCAATGACTTCATCTTGCTGCATAAGCATAGCTCCCAGCCCCATACCAGACGCATCATAGTAAATAGTATAGATCTTGCCCTGCTCTTTCAAGACTCGTATCAGTGCTGAAGTCAACCTCCCTATCAGTTTTTGAAATGCTTAATCACAATAATCTGGCCATAAGAACATTGCACCCTTCTTAGTCAGACCCATCATCAGTGATGCTAAGAGGAAAAAGTCTAGTATGAAACATCTGTAGTATCCAGAAAACCCCAAAAAACATTGTAGCTCAATGAAGTTCTTTAGCTACCCCTAGGAAACTACTAATCTCACATTCTATGGATCAACTGATACTTCTGCCTCTAAGATAATATGACCTAGGATGTGAATATGATCCATCCAAAAGTAGAATTTTTAGAGCATAGAATATAATTTATGATCTCTCAGTCTACTCAAAATGATCTGAAGGGGTGTGGCATGGTCATGTTGAGTGTGAGAGTACACAAAGATATCTAATGTGAAGAAAACCACAAAATAATCCATGTATGGATGAAACACTCGGTTCATTAATTCAATGAAAAATGTAGGCACATTCGTGAGACCGAACGGCATAACCATGTACTTTTATAGACTATACCTTATTCGGATGGTTGTGAGAGGTATATCAGATCGTCTAACATGCAACTAATGATAACCGGACCTCAAGTCAATATTCGAGAACACGCGGGCTCCTCGATGATGATCAAAGAGATCATCAAACCTTGGGAAGGGATTTCGGTTCCTGACCATCCACGGGATTAGCTTCCAATGATCCACAGAAACCTGAAGGTTACAGTCTGCCTTCTTTGCAAACAGGATAGGCGAACCCGAAGGAGAATTTCTGAGTCGGATGAATCATTTTGCCTACAACTCCTCCAACTGCATATTGAGCTCCTTCCACTTTGGTGTAGCCATCCTATAAGGAGGAATGGATACTGGTGCCACACCTAGCATGAGCTCAAATGAAAATTCCACCTCAATCTCCGAAGGAATGCATAAAAATTCCTTTATAATGATATCTCTAAAACAATCCACCACTAGAGGAAAGTCCATATGTGAAGTCCTCTGGTCATCCAGATATAGACTAACAATTTGGGATGTAACTCTTCTTAACCCATGATGCTCTGGGTCTGCTCTGCATGCCAGTACGTCCGACTCACCCTTATGAAGAAATGATCTGCCCTCTTGTTATGTTAAATTCACCCTATGACGATAGCAATCGATGACTACTTAGAAGGGAACCAAACATTCCATTCTGAGAATGAAATCATAGCTTGTCATCCATATGACATAGAGGTCCCATAGAAATTGACACCCACCAACCTCAATAGTTCACTACTTACACTGAATCACACTCGTTGTTCTAGTCCCCAACAGAGTGTCTAGCATCCAGATATCAGTAGAAGAAAAGATGCAGAGTCAAAGGCTCTCCACAACAGCAATAGTTATAAATATATGGGAATATCCCATATCGAAAAGAGAAGAAGCTAAACCTGAGGCTACTAAGATCGTATCTTGAACTGTAAATGTTCTGGGATCCTACTCTGGCTAAGTGTAGTCCACTGCAAAAGTATTGCCTACACCGCAGCCCTGTGACCCTACCTGACACTCTGAGAAGATCCACCTTGTTGTCACTAAAAAATTGGCGACTGGCTACCCCGTCCATGACCTCCACCTCGGCCTAAACAGTTGGAAGAACTCTAGTTCCCTGACTGATGAGAAACTAGTGGTCATACTCCGGAACAAGGAATCATAGAAGAACCCCTATCACTAGCTGCTAGTGAAAATAACTAACAAAAGTGTTAAAGGTGACCCATCATTCCTCATGATCGGTACTCCACTGGGTCTCTCAAGTAATACAGCCTCGTATTCCCTCTCTTCCCGCACTGGTAGCACACCTCCTAGCTACCAGAAGATGCATCCTGCCTACTCTAATCTCCTAATGCAATCTCCCTATAGTGATTCCTACTATCAGTAGGTGGAATACTAAATATGGATGTCGAACCATCCTGTCACACTGCTCCAAAATCCCTTAGATTGCACTCTCTGATCAGCGCCTGGTTGACGGTAGAGGATATCCATGTCAACCTGAAGATGTTCGCATGATATTGGATGTCATGCCCCATACCATCCTCAAACTTCCATGCATGGAATCACTCATCACCTCATTGAATAGGCATGAAATGATACAACAAAGTGAAGCGAGAGGAATACTCCATAATAGAAAGAGTAACCTGCTCTAGACTCATGAAATCTCGGGCTCGATCAGACATCAAGGTCTCCAGATATACGTAATTGTAGTAGTTGTTTCGAAACTCATCCCAAACCATATTTTACTGGCATCTCACCTATGAGAACATATCCCACCGCCTCTTGGAGAGAGTCTTGAAGCATTTAATTAGATAGCATCACCCTATTCTCGGGAGGTATCTCCAAATGCTAGAAGATCTTCAGAATGGATTCTATCCATGACTCTGCAGCTTCGGGTCATCCATTCCTTGAGAAAGTGGGAGGATTAGGTTGATAAAAGACCCATTTCAAAGATGCCATCGACGGGGCACAAGGTTGCGCTCTTTGATAGGTATGAATAATCCTCAAAAAGCCATCCCTCCTCTATGAATTATCACCTATGTCAGGTATAATGGATGGTTCCAAGGCTGGAACAACTGGAGGATCCGCTAGGAGTCCTTGATCATCCATGTCTGGTGTTTGATCACCGCCTAGCAACTGGCAGACATTTAGAGGACGTCTTGGTGGAATGAATCTGCAAGTTTAAGCGCACTCCTCAAAAATATTATAAAGGACTGAAAAGTATATGCATAAGATGGTAACATGTTAAATAAATCTTTCATGTTTTACAAAACATGATACACGACATGTACAATTGAAACATTTGGTATTCCCTTAAGTAATTTACATTGTCATGTACACCGTCACAAACTGGTCGTGTAACACCCGAAACACATGGCATGGTTCTTAACACAAAGAGTATACATGAATCCCCTTTCCCTACCCGAGTCCTTGTACATGGTAAAGCCACATGAATCTCCTAAGACAAAACTACATGGCATATTTAAGATATACATGGCATCTACTAGACAACTTTCACCTGGCCTGTGTTGTTAGTGAAACGGCCTAACACACGGCTCACACTACGTGCCATGTTCAAGGTGGACATGGCATGTATGTTAAAGGATAACACCGACCCATGTTTTTCATTACACAATTGGCTACAAGTCTAACACTACACGACATGTTCTAAATGGACACGACATGTATGAGAAGGGATAACACTGCCCCGTGTTGTTCATGACACGGTCGTGTACATGAGTTAGACTACACGGCATGTTCCATACTGACACAGAGTGTATAGCTTAAGGTTTATTTGTCCTTGTTTTTAGTTACACAGGCGTAAACAAGATCAAAAAAACATGGCATGTTCAACTGGTACATGGTTTCTTCCCACTAGACTTTCCCCGTCCCGTGTCTCTGCCCACATGCCCTACGACATGGTTAGAGATACACGACATGTACATAAAGTAAAATGTGTGTACATAATAAAAACATTATCTTCCTGAACTCAATAACACATGGCTTGTAGTCATAACTACATAGTGTGTATTCTAGGTTTTTACGGACAGTAAACCTCAGAAACTATTCCGGAGCCCAGAAAACACTAATACAAAAATAAATGTGCCAAATTACAATCTATGAGGGCTCATACTCCTCGTGAATCAACGTTTGTAATCTTACAGATGTTATAACAAGGAAAACAAAGCAATGATCCACCAAATTCAAGTCTATGAGGGCCCATAACACCTCAAGAGGAAAATTTTGGCATTAATTCAGACAAAACATTACACAAACAATACCCTATCAATAGCAGTTATTTTATCAAGGCATCTATCACAACAATATGCATATTTTACAGAACATCTATCACAAAAATATGCAATTTCTAATGCACCCTAAATGGCATGGAAAATAATGCATGACATGTGATTTCTAACAAGTGCCTATATGATGCATGAGATGGAATTCCTTCATCTAATTGGGTTGAAATAGAAGTATAACCTCAATAACATCAACAATAACAACACAAATCATGTGAATCACTCAAGGTGAAATCAAATCAACTATAAACATGCATAACCAGAAATTGAAACAGGCAAGGTAGGTTGGCTTTTCCCTGTACATGGGTTAGCTACGATCGGGAACAACTTAATACTAAGTACCTATTCCTTCTTATCTGTAGCTAAAGACTCCAAATAGTAAGTAAAGAGAAAATAATTCCTCTGATACCACTATGTAACATCCCGGTTTCGAAAGCCACCCAAGGGCACCATGTACCCGGTTGGTCATATGGCCTCAAGCATATTTCACCGAAAGCCAAAGGTTGTCGACTATCAGCGAGGGCCTTGGGTGTGATAGTGGGAATACAATTCCCTCATTGGCAGAGTACATAGCATAAGTAATCAAATACATACAAAAGTGGAAGCAGTAAATATACAATAATAGTTAACAGTGGAAGGCTGGAATAATAAACAACAGGAGAACATATATATATAATTATGCATGAAACATATGTCTTGGATAATAGGAAAACAAGTCACAATGTTGGAAATACAAACAGTGCTAAACCATAGTACAAAATAAAAAGATAAACATCTCCTCATCATCGCATTCCTAATATTGGTCCAATACTCTCCAGCTCTAGAGCAAGGCAAGAACCTGAAGTAGATGAGTGATTTCCTTAATCTATGCCTGAAGCAATATAATCTTTTGGGACTAAAAACCATGACCCAAATAGGGTGTGAGACTAAATCCCTATAGGCAACCAGCCAAAGATCTATTCCTAAGAGTCAGGGAATATATGGCAGGTAATAGTATAGAAAATAGCACTCAATAAAGTACTCATCAGTAAATAGTCCATAGTTTCAATATCAAGCAATCTGTGAGACTAAAAACTAAACACAAATAGTTAACCCTTTGGGAAGTACTCACAACCATCCCCCTGGTCCTACCTAACAAGTACAAGACACACACATGGCAGTACACTTGGTATAACCCCTGTGGTTCAATATATAAAGACTCTCTGAGGAAGAACTCATAGTAAATTCATCTTATAGACTACGGTAGTTAGTAACTCTCTGAGGACGCACTCATAGTCATTTCCCCTTATAGTTACAAGGTCAAGGACTATCTGAGGAAGCTCGCTCGGTCAATTCCACTTATATCCCAGGTCGTTCATAGACACTCTGAGGAAGCACTCACCATCAATTCCCCTTATAGTCGAAAGAAGTTCAAAAAATAATTCAATGACTCTCTGAGGAAGCTAAGTTGGTCAATTCCCCATATAGTCTAAAGTGCTCAAAGTCGTTTTGAGGAAGCTCACATGGTCAATTCCCCATATAGTCTACTACACCAGGTTTTCACAGCCCTGTGTAGGTCAACAAGCATATCAATACAATATGGAAAAAGAAAAAGTACAGAACTACTTGGCTAAATAGTCTACAACATGTCAAGCATTTCAGAATATAAACCCTCCATCCTACAGCAACATGCACGGAAAACCAGCAAAGCAGTCAAACTCGATAAACTAGACCAAACGGTCATAAACAAAATGAATGCTAAATAAATACAAAGCATATAAATAAACCCTATTTATATCCACATTCCATATTCACCAACATTCTAGCATACAAGAAATCAAAAGGGGTAAAACGGTAAACACATAATACCCAGTTCAAGGGTATTGGTAGAAATTGCACATAATACCCAAAAAATTTGAACGGAAAGGCACAAACCACCTACCTTGGCATTAGGGGATCAATATATTTTAGCCTTGAAGCTAGATTCATCCTATAACGCCGAATATCATTAAAAAAAGTCCAAACTGTTCAACCCAAGTTAACATGAGAATGAATAAGAAACATGATACGAGGCTCAAGGAGAAGAGAGAACTCACTGATGTGATTCTAACGCAACTGATGATGTTCGATTCAAGGGAAGGACATATGCTCATGGGTTCGTCAAAGATCTGATTTCGTATAATGTTCTCATTCGAATGGGACCTAAAATAAGAGAGTTCTAGAGATTATACGCCACCCCGGTGCATTTAATTAGAAAAGAATAAAGTAAACAACATGTAATTTTTATGTACACTACGTGTACTCTCTGTTTCCGTACTCCACATTATGCAGCCTCTAAGTCACTCCCACATGGATATGTGTGTGGCTACTACACGGCCAACACACGACCTCCTGTGGAAAAGAAGTAAACGGTGTGTACTCATTAAGTACATGGCGTGTACTTAGAGAATATCCAGAATTTACTCTATTTCTCTAAAACAACAAGAAAATTAAAAGTATACTTGAAAAGAAGATTTGGGTTCTTACAAAAAAATTTAATAGATAATAATATTATTAATAATCCAAAAAGTCTATAATCATGAATTTGGTGACTAATTATGATATAAAAATACAACGTCCATAATTAGTAATCAATAATCAAATTATTATTAATAAAATAATTATTATTATAATTAGTTTTTAATAGTATAATTAATATTTAATAATTTTATTAATTGTATTTACTATTAAAATATAAATATTTTATGGTGGGTAGGACATGGTGTGGGTGGATCACACCATAATTGTACATTCATTTTCAATCTGACCCAATCTTTAAAGGTAGATATTGAGAAATATAATTTAACACAACCCTATTAAGAAACGTTTCTATGAAAAATCTAAATTAGTCATTTTTCTTATCTTCATTCGCGAAAAACCACACCTTGACGTCATTTGTAAGTAATATGTTGAATGGGTGGGTAATCATCAATTTATTTCAGGTGTGATCATTTAAAATCCCTAAATCGTGGTTTTGAATTTAATCATGAGTCCCATTTAATGAATGTAAATTTAATTTAATTCTCAATTTTACAGTTTTTCATACTGCAACATTTATATGTTTTGTTCTCCATAGAATACTCTAGCTAGTCTGGATGCAAAACTACCTACCATAAAATGTATGGTTCTTGTGTTATATACCCTTTCTTTTGTATTTTTTATACATGAACATCACATTAATTTTTATCTACGTAATTAGAAAACCATTTTATATTGGTTATGGAAATATTGGATATCATTATGAAAATACATACACATTTGGGTGTGTGGTTAGTGGATATCAAATGATACAAGGAATATTATCTATAAATCAGAGGCCACTATTTCATTTCAGAGTTTTTTGGGATGGAAATGAAAGGATTCGACCTGATTCTTTGTTTGGGATAGAATGTTATTTACAAAGATTGTATTTATGGTTACCAAAGGAGATGTACCTTTCTATAACAATAACGGAATTTTTATTCTCATCATGATGAGTGAGATTTTCTGGTTGGTCATACAGGACCAACTCATTGTATATTGGATTGTGTCACAATATAGATAGCATGTCATGTAATAAATGATGGTGGAGTTCGTTATATTAATTTATCACTAGTTTGAACCATTATACGGATGTATTTCATGAATAGTTATCCATCTTACCACCTTAGAGAGAGAGATTTAGTTCACTATTGAGTTTGTGTTGAGATATAAACTTATTTATATCCTACCATATTGAATGGGAATGGAAGATCTTCATGAGTTGAAAATTTAGTTGGAATATCTAGAAGAAAAATATTTCAAACTTCCTTGTACATATCTGTCATGTTCACCCCTAAATTTCACAATAAAGAAATATAAGACCATATTCTTTTATGTGGACCGTTGAAGATTGAACTGGTTGAAGTTCATGAAATTTTATCCCCTTACGTGCATTAGTGATATCTTAAATTATATTATATGTGCTTGGATCTTCTCCATGATCGACATGAGTTTATTGTACCATCATTTGAGGGTGAGACTATTAGATATACACTCGACTTGTTTTAAGTGCAAGAATGAATTTTCTAACTTAATGGTTATATCATTCAATCTAAAATAATCACTAGCAGTAAGGATTTCCTTAATAAGTTAATTATTTCATCCTCTCCTACATCAATTTGTTGTAGTATTTTTCAATGGTATCTTACTATTATCCCAATAAATGAAAAATCATTCCCAATATCTTAACATCATCATAATTATATTTAAAAAAAATCATATCTAACCCAATATAAATAAATTAAATTTTTTGATTGATAGAGATCACTTCTAAGGCCATGTTATCTTATATGATGGAGTGGATGTGGACCCCATGAAGGTTGCATCTGCAGTATTTTGGGAGTTCCATAAGAAGGACTTTAGGATTCAGAGTTTTCATATACTAGAAAGATGTTATGAAAATTTAATTTTGGACCTTTCATGTTTGGTAGCACTAATTATTCTTCTGGCCAAGAATGGGGTAATGTTCATTTAGTTTGATTATTATGATAATTCTATCAATATGTTAGAAAAAAGGATGAACTGATTATCGATCAATGCATTTTGTGTTCCGGGAAACAATTATACCATGTATTAGGAAGCATCTAGAGCTACACATAGAGAATTTATAATTCACGTGGATTGAGTGGGTTCTTATGGTTCAAGGATAATGATACCACATGAGATTAATTATCATAATCATGATCAGGAGTTTATTGTCTTCATAAATTCCCAAAAAGGATGGATGTACTATCTATTAAGAGATAGGTTTATGGTGTACATGGATCACAATAGTGTCATGTTCATATTCTATCAGAAAAATTTAATCCTTCTATTGAGAAGGTGGGTTGAGTTTCTAATGCCATTCCCATTTTAGAATAGTTATACTCTAGATAAAGGAGACATTGTTACTGACTCCTTCAACTGAAAGGTGCAGATAGAGGTAGTGTGAGAGACTTGTGAGGCGTGGAATCTAATGGAAAGTTGTTTATACATGAATCTTGTTGTTCAAGATTCCTATGGATGATTAGATCAGACATCGACAAATTTTTTACTCATACGTATAGACTAGATAAAGACTTAGCAGTTTCTTGATCTGGAGGGGCACTCTTGGAATGTTAAAAAAGGATACTTTATTATAAAATGTTTTTTCTGATTTTAAAGGTCCCAAAATTATATATTTCGAAGATAAGGTGATAATATTTCCAAATAAACCAATACAATAGGTTTTATATATGTGTAGGTCTTAGATGATACATTATCTTTTCATTTTATTTAAATCGTTAAATAATGAGGTAATCGCTGCATCATCATGGTGTCATAAATAATTTAATTTATTTAATGTATAAAAATTATATAAAAAATATCATGATGTAGGAAATATTTTTGGATTTATAATTAATATTTATAGTAAAAAATATGGCTCGTATAACCCCATGTAAAAATTATTTTAGTAAAACAACACATGTCTGTCACATTTTCAATTTAACATTAAATAAAAAGTTATTAATGTCATTTTCCTACCAAAGTGGCTCCACGGGGTCCCCAAGTTGACCCATGGATTTTCTTGGTTGGAAATGACACATCCAATAAAGGTAGTACATGTGTCAAGGTCATTTCATATTATTAAAATATTATTTTTACCTTACATTACACTAATGAACTCTAATAATGATTAAAAACATAAAAGTTACTATTCATCAAAAAATTATTTTAATCCCATTGAACCACATTTTACTTCTTAATGAAAACCATGTATGTCGGATTTTTGAAATTCAAAACACAGAGGTGGTAAAATTTCATTTAAATGGAAAATCAGTTTTTTATGTACCACTTAGTGGTTTCACTATCCATTAAAAATTGAAGTTTTTCAGAAAAATACCAAAACATCACCCTAAGCTATATTTGATATTCCTAATTCAAAAATGATGTCTATTTTAAAAAATTCAAATAATATAAGTTAAATTAATTAAATTAATAATTAATTCCCTCTGTCAGAACAAATAGCGTGTTTTTATGAAATAATATATATCAAAATATTAACACTAGTTTAAGTCCAATTTCAAAGTGAAATTAATTCCAACGACCACTATTGGACTAAATGGTAAAAATATATTCTAATTTCACTTTAAAACCAATTCAAAAGATAATATAATCCTATAAATAAATTAGATTAAAAATAAGTTTTGAATTAAAATACAACATTTTCACTATTCATTAAAAAATAAACTTTATCGGAAAAAAATACCAAAAATTTAAAAAAAGTAAATTTTGATTTCACGATTCTAAAGAAGAATTTTATTTGGACTAATAGTAAGTATAAGAGTGACCAAAACTATATTTTAAGAGGGTTCTCCATCAAAAAGTGATAGTTCGACCTTTTAGTGAATATTAGAGTATCTATGCATAAAATAGAATTATTTTTGTATTTTATGCCTTTATCCATTATTGGATAAATATAAAAACATTTAACAAACATATATAATCATATTTTAGTTATTTCTATTCATTCCCGCCAATACAATGACTACGTGTTAACTACCATTTAAAATAATATTATTTTATTACTAGTGTGCAATGTCAGATTTCAAAGAAACTCTTTGTTGCGTATCGGGTACGCTATCGAACCTAGCAACCAATTTAAAGTAAAATTAATATTTAATTAGTAAATATTAATAAATATGAAAATGTTTTATTCTTTATTTACCTGGGATGTTACATCCTTCCCCCTTTTGGTAATTGCGTCCTCACAATTTTATTCACTTATCAAAATAAGTAGGGGTATTTATCCCTCACTGCATTTTCAGATTCACACGTTGCCTCTTCAACCATATAGTTTTCCACAAAACCTTTACCTGGTGAATTACCTTATTTTGCAACACTATCTCTCTTCAGTCATGAATCTGGACTGGTTGTTCTTCATAAGAGAGATTCTCTTCCTACTGAACTACCTCTGGGCTCAAAACATGAGATGGATCTGGCATATACTTTCTCAACATCGAAACATGAAAAACATTGTGTACCTGAGATAAACTCAGAGGTAATGCCACTTGTTATGAAACTAATCCAACTTTTTCCAGAATTTCATACGGTCCAATGAACCTTGGACTCAGCTTTCTTCTCTTACCGAATCACATCACACTTTTCCATGGTGAATCTTTGAGAAAAACATGATCACCTTCCTAGAAAGATAGATCTTTCCTCCGGTTATCTACATAACTCTTCTGCCTGCTTTGTGCTATTTTCATGTGTTTCTGAATCAACTGAACTTTTCCAGCCATCTCTTCTACCTATTCTATTCCCATCAGATTCCTTTCACCCACTTCATCCCAAAAAGCTGGAGTTCGACACCGTTAATCATATAATGCCTCAAATGGATCCATCTGTATAATGGAATGAAAACTGTTATTATAAGAAAACTCAACCAAAGAAAGATGTTGCTCCCAACTTCCCTGATAATCCATCAAACAAGAACATAGCATATCCTCCAAAGTCTGAATCGTTCTTTCTGACTGCCCATCTGATTGAGGATGAAATGCTATAATAAAATTTAATTCAGTACCCAACGACTTCTGAAGGCCTTTCCAAAATATAGAAGTAAACCTGGGATCACGATCAGATACAATGGAGAGAGGAACTCCATGTAACCAGGCTATCTTTTTAATATACAAATGGGAAAGTTGATCTAGGGAAAAAGTATCTCGTATAGCAAGGAAATGAGAAGATTTAGTCAAGCAATCAACAATAACCCAGATTGCATTATTACATCAAGGAGTCTTCGGCAATCCCACACCAAAGTCCATGGATATATTCTCCCATTTCCACTCTGATACTGGTAAAGGCTGAAGCATCCCTTTCGGTAACTGCCACTCTGCTTTTACCTATTGACAAGTCAAACACTTCACAATAAAATTTGAAATATCCCTTTTCATTCCATCCCACCATTAATACTCCCGAAGATCTCTATACATTTTAGTACTGCCTGGATGAACTGAAAACGGAGAACTATGATGTTCACATAATAACTCTCTATTAAAATGTGAATCAAAAGGCACAGACAGCCTCTTCCCAAATCTCAAAACACAATAATTATAAATGTTAAATTCTGGCAACATACCCATCTGAACCAGCTCTACCTTTTTCTACAACTCGCTGTCTTGCTTCTGTGCTTGGTTAATTCTGTCTGATAGAGATGATCTCACTGATACCTGAAACAAAACAGAAGAACTTCCTGCACCAAAAACTTCTATTCCAATGTTCATCAAATCCTTAACCAAAGGATCATGTTCCAACCACAAAATTGTTAATGAAGCATTACTTTTTCGACTCAAAGCATCAGCCACATTATTTTCTTTTCCAAGATGGTAATGAATTGTACAATCATAATCCTTGATTAATTCTAGCCATCTCCTCTGTCTCATGTTCAATTCATTCTAAGTGAATATATAATTTAAACTTTTGTGATCAGTATATATTTCACACATTACTCCATACAAATGATGCCACCAAATTTTTAAAGCGAAAACAACAGAAGCTAATTCCAAATATTGTGCAGGGTTATTTACCTCATGAGTTTTCAACTGTCATGAACCATAAGAAATTACCTGATCATTTTTCATTAGGATGAAACCAAGTCCTTTAAATGAAGCATCATTGTAGATAAAATACTCACCATTCCTAGAAGGTAGTTCCAAAACTGGAGCAATCACCAATCTTCTTTTCAGTTCCTGAAAACAATCAACTCATTCTTTTGTCCAAATAAACATAACACCATTCCATGTTAGCTTAGTCATTGGACTAGATAACCGTGAAAAATTTCTAACAAACCTTCGGTAATATCCTGCCAAACCAAGGAATCTACGAATCTCAGTTACATTTGTGGGTCTTCACCATTCTTAAACAACCATTGTTTTTGCAGGATCAACAGTTATCCCATCTTTAGAAACAATGTGACCAAGGAAAGAAAATTGTTGCAACCAAAACTCACACATTCTGAATTTCACATAAAATTTCATTTCTTTTAAGGTTTTTAAAATAACCTTTAAATGTCTTTCATTCTCTTCTTTACTTTTAGAACACACCAAAATATAATTAATGAAAACAACCACAAACTTATCCAAAAACTCATGGAAAATTCTATTCATAAGGTCCATGAATACAGCAGGTGCATTGGTTAGCCCAAAAGGCATTACTACAAATTCATAATGGCCATATCTTGTTCGAAACACGGTCTTCGAAATATCTGCTTCCTTTACCATCAACTGATGGAACCCCGATCTTAGGTCAATCTTTGAAAAAAAACTGAGCTCCCTGGAGCTGATCAAACAAATCATCGATATGAGGCAAAGGATACTTATTCTTAACAGTGATATTATTAAATGCTCTATAATCAATGCCAAGTCTCATAGAACTGTCTTTCTTTTTAACAAATGAAATAGGACCACCCCATGGTGATGTGCTAGGTCAAATGAAACCTTTCTCTAATAAATCTTGCAATTTCTCCTTCAACATTAAATGTTGAGTTTGAGCCATTCGATAATGGGGTTTTGAAATGAGCTTAGCATCAGGAACTAAGTCAACAGTAAATTCGACTTCCCGATCTGGTATTATTCTGGGCAACTCATAAAGAAAAACATCAGGATACTCATTTACCACTGGCACATCATTAATCTATACAGTTCCCTTGTTTTCAGTGATATGTGCAAGGTAACATTCATTTCAATATTTTACAAGTTTATCAGCCTCTTGATATGTTATCAACTCTAAGGGTTAATTCTTGTACACAAACTGAAATTCATTCTGAAAAGAAACTTCTTTAGCTCTACAGTCAATCTTAGAATGGTAAATAGAGAGCCAATCCATACCCAGGATAACATCAAACTCTACTAGAGGTAAAAAATATGGTTTCCAAGTAGGTTCTTTCCACGGATAAGGATATGAAGATTCTTATAAATTCTTTTTGCCTCAACATTCCCCCCAAGTGTTTTTATCACAAGATCAGGAGTTATTTCTTAAGATTGTATTCCCATTTTACTAGAAAAGTTTTCAGAGTTGGAAGAATGTGTAGACCCCGAATCAATCAACACACAGACATAATCTGAAAAAACAAAAAAAAGTACCTGATACAACTTCATTTGATGGCCTGACATCTTCTGAAGTAGTTTCAAAGGATTTCACCACCCCATTCTTCTTGTTGTCTAACTGCTTCCCATCACTCGAGCTCAACGTCGGACACTCATTTTCATAGTGACACATCTCATTGAAATTAAAACATTTCACTAACTGTAAATCAAATCTGGTATTACCATCACCCTGATCTTATTTAGTGCAATCATGAGCCTTATGTCCCATCTTACCGCATCAGTAGCAATTTCCAGAATTTAGAAGACATTGCCCAACATACCTTTTACCACATTTATCACAAACTGGAAACTTAGTTTTCTGACCGTCAGACATTTTTGAAGAATTCTTTCATTTCTCCTGCCACCTCAGTCTCTTCTTCGGCTGGTTGTTATAAAACACTTGATCAATGGAAAACTCCATTTCCCACTTCTCATCACATCTAAGAAGATTTTCATAACTCTTGACCTTACGAGAACCTAAAGCCCTTCGATATATTTGATTTAATCCTGAGTAAAATTGATTGATTTTACTATCGAGGTCTCAGATAAAATTTGGAGCTTACCATGATAATCAAGTGAACCTTTCTTCATAGGCAGCCATTGAGTCTTCCTCTTGCCTCAATTATAGGAATTTTTTTCCATCCTAAGTTGAAAAGCCTTAGGAAAATACTTCTCAAGAAACATACCTTTGAATTCATCCCAGTCGAGAGCATCAATATCATCAGTGTCCCTGATATTTTTAACCATCGACCACCACTGATCTGCTTCACCCTCCAAATGGTAAATAGCAAGACTGAAATTTTGATTATATGAACACCCCATGACACCGAAAATATTCTCTAGTGCTTGAATCCAGCCTTCAGGCAGCACAGGGTCAGATGCTCCCTTGAATGATGGGGGATGTTGCCTCATGAAATGTTCCAACACTGACATGTTCCTATGCGGTTGATCTGGCTGATCTCGAGCATGGATACCACCACCATTTTTTGCTTGAGTAAACTATTCCATTACTGCAACAAACTGTTCACTTCCAATTCCTACCATCTCAGGATGCAGATTCAGAAGGCCATTTCCTTCTATATGCCTTACTAGGACTGCTTCCATGTTTACTCTGCAGAAAACCATTCTGAACAAACATGTCTTAGATGAAGCAACATAGTAATCTTCCAATTATATATCATTTAAATTTGACCATAAAAAAATATTTTTGGATAATCATTTAATATAATTCTAACTCCTAATGTTATCTAAACCAACCTTTGATACCAACTATAAGGCCCCAGCCTTAAACATTACTTAATCTTGAGTTACTTCATGAATACACGTTGAGGATCTTTTCAGGTTTAGAGTTATAGATAATTAGATAATAAAACATGCATTAGATTTCACATTTAAAAAAAGTGGTTACATAAAAGATAGTACTCATTTTTCCCATCAATGGAAACATATTTAAAATAAAACATGGATTCATTCTTGACACTTCCTTAACACTATAATCACATCATGTACCTTTCCCTTGACCTGTGCAAAACATTTCAAAAACTTGGGATGAGCATAAAAAGCTCAGTACGGGATATAAAAGTACGAAATGAAATCATTAGTCCATGCATGGAATCATACATTACTCATAAAACATAATCGCATACCTCATCAAATCATGAATACATCATATAAATGATAAGACAAAAAGGTAACTTGAGGCCTTCATAACATTCTTACGTAGAGAGTAACCCTCATGGATACGTTTGGAATACCCATCACAGTATATTCCCTAAATCTCCTCAGAGAAACCTTAATGTTTATCTCCTTCACGTTACCCAATGCATTGGAGAGCTATATCGGGCTCACCTGCCCTTAGTTTATCACGGAACCACCCGTCTTCATAACAATGCCCAAGAACAATAACATAATCGTATCACATAAAACATAAATGAAACATAACATTTCCACTTTTTGATCACAAGATATCAATACAACACATTGATATAAAATATTTATGAAAACCATTTTCAATACCAAAATAAAAGAAAATTAAAACATGGTATTTATTTTTCATTCAAAGAAAAGTTATGGATTATAGAGGATGCCGAATCTCAAATAATGGTCATGGCGGCGGAGAAGTCATTGTCGCCACATACGTACGACAAAAAAAAAATCCATTTTGTCATTTATTAAACTCTTCGTGTAAAAAGATTCCTTTTTAATAAACATAAAAATAGAAGGGGTTTGTACACCATATAGAATAATGTTGTGTATAAAACAAAATATGCCTCAATGAAAGGAGATTGAGACGATGTCCCTTACCTCGTGTCCGATGTGACTCGATTGCTCTTTAATCTCCTGAATAATAAACTAAAGTTAATTTATACATTCTTACGAAATTTTTTCAAATTTATTATTCCTTTTATATAACATATTTCCATGTTATAAACGTTATGTAATCATTTAATTTAATAAAGTTCATTTTGTCGATATTTGGTACATAAGTCAAAAACGGACATCTTACAATTACATGTTGTTTATGTGGTCAAAGGTTCATTATATCCAGAATGATATTCATGATTTTGATATCATATATTTCATTTATATCCAGAATATACATGTATTTATAATAGTACATAACATTTAGAGGTGTGAAATGAAATGCACCGTTCATTGAGACGGTAAGCCGTACGTACGCATGAGCGCTACATTCATTTCTATTTCGTATTTAATGGAGTGAAATCATAATGATATAAGGGTATATTATAATTCTAGAATAAAATCATATATAATAAAATTATCTCCATCCTTTATACGTCCCACATATGGCATTAACGAATCAAGACACTTTGAGGGGGCGATAGTCCGCACTTCCTAAAATGAAATTATCATGTTTACCCACAATGGAAACCGTAAAGGTATGCCACAAATGAAAAATACAGAAGCATAAGGAAAACATAAACATAATATATATCATATATAAATAGAGTGACATCTTAATGGACACCATGAAACGTGTTAAAATAATATTGAACAATCATCATTTCTTGAGGTAGAAATTCAGAATCCACTGAAACATTATGTTCTTTAACCATTTGACGAAGGTGTGTGTAAGTGTAGATATAATCCTTCACATAAAAACGTCATATTATATTTAAGATACTGGTTTTGTTACAAAAGAAAGGAATAAGAAAAGGATTAGGTGGTTGGAGAAGCAAAATAAAACATAAGAACACAAGAGAAGACACTACCTTTAAATAAGGTAACTCTTTTTTATTTGAGCTCAAAGGCTTCCTTGGAAAGACTTCTGCCCAACGTGAGGCTTCTAGAAGTAATATAGGGATTTGGGGATACAAAATTTTTAGTGTTAGGCTGAGCCAAAGGCTTGAGAGGTGTGGGTAAGGTGGTAGAGGTGGGGGCCTTTTATAAGAGAGGAGGAAGGGCACTGTTGGAAAGTTATAAAAGGTTACTTTATTATAAAATGCTTTTTCGGATTTTAAAGGTCCCAAAATTATATATTTCAAGTATAAGGTGATAATAGTTCTAAATACACCCATTAAATAGGTTTTTGACAAGTGTAGTTCTTAGATTTTACATTATCTTTTCATTTTATTTAAATCGTTAAATAATGAGGTAATCGATGCATCATCATGGTGTCCTAAATAATTTAATTTATTTAATGTCTAAAAATTTATAAAAACATATCCTGATGTTGGAAATATTTTTATCTTTCTATAGAATATTTATAATAAAAAATATGACTTCTATAACACCATGTAAAAAACGTTTTAGTAAACAACACTTGTATGTTACGTTTTCAATTTAACATTAAATAAAAAGTTATTAATGTCATTTTCCAACCAAAGTGACTCCATGGGGTACCCAAGTTGACCCATGGATTGTCTTGGTCGGCCATGACACATCCAATAAGGGTAGGACATGTGTCAAGGTTATTTCATATTATTGAAACATTATTTTTACCTTAAATTACACTAACTACCTCTAATCGCGATTAAAAACTTAAAAGTTACTATTCACCAAAAAATTATTTTACTCCCATTGAACCACATTTTACTTCTTAATGACAACCATTGATATCGGATTTTTGATATTCAAAACACAGAGGTGGTAAAATTTCATTTAAATGAAAATCAGTTTTTTAAGTACCACTTAGCGGTTTCACTATTCATTAAAAATTGATGTTTTTCAGAAAAATACCAAATCTTCTCCCTAAGCAATATTTTATATTCCAAATTCAAAAATGATGCCTATTTTAAAAATTTAAAATCATATAAGTTACATTAATTAATTTAATAATTAATTCTTGCTGTCAGAACAAATAGCGTGTTTTTATGGCATAATATATATCAAAAGATTGACACTAGTTTAAGTCCAATTTCAAAGTGAAAGTAATTACAACGACCAATATTGGATTAAATGGTAAAAATATATTATAATTTAACTTTAGAACTAATTAAAAATATAATCTAATCATATAAATAAATTATATTAAAAAGTGGTTTTGAATTAAAATACAACATTTTTCACTATTCATTAAAAATGAACTTTATCGGAAAAAATACCAAAAATTTACACAAAGTAAATTTTGATGTCCCGATTCTAAAGAAGAATTTAATTTGGACCAATATAATGTATAAGAGTGACCAAAACTATATTTAAAGTGGTTTCTCCATCAAAAGGTGATAGTTCGACCTTTTAGTGAATATTAGAGTATCTATGCCTAAAATAGAATTCTTTTCGTATTTTAAGCCTTTATCCTTTATTGGATAAATATAAAAACATTTAAAAAACATATATAATCATATTTTAGTTATTTATATTCATTCCTGCCAATACAACGACTACGTTTTATCTACCATTTAAAATAATATTATTTTATTACTAGTGTACAACGTAAGATTTCAAAGAAACTCTTTGTTTTTGTATCGGGTACGCTATCGAACATAGCAACCCCTTTAAAGTAAAATTAAAATTTAATTCATAATTATTAATAAATATGAAAATGTTTTATTCTTTATTTACCTGGGATGTTACAACTGTCTAGCCGAACAATTCAAAATTCACCCTCCTTTGTTTTTGTCCGATTTTATGGAATTCCGAGGTCATTTGGCCGATTTCAACCACCCCACAGACGCTTTTCAAGCATGCCAAACACCAAAAAAACACATAATCAGCCGTTCCGTGCAAACCGCATGTTCTAATGATGTTTCTTCTCCTCGTAAATGTCACATATGACCCATCAATCTGTTTCCTAATGTTTAAACAGAATCATAATGTCATTCGTCCGTTTTCCATATGTCATTTGTTGTATTCGCATAAAATGATATAATTTTAAAATAATAGAGATGCACTTTGCATGGTTTCAGCCACACCGGGCCTCATATTGTGGTAGGGTTTACTCGTAAACGTCACAAATGACCCATGGATCGTTTTCCTAAAGTATCAACACAATCCGAATGTGTTTGTTAAGTTTTCCATTTATCAATTTTTTTTACTTAAAAGCGTAACAATTTTAACAAAATAAAGACACTTTGAGTGGTATTGGCCACACCATGTCTTGGAATGAGGCGAGGTTGACTCTTACATGTCACAAATGACCCATGGATCCCTTTTCTAATGTATCAACAGAATCCGAATGTGTTTCATCAGTTTTCCGTATATCAGTTATTGTTTTCATTTAAAATGTTGCCCATTTCAACGAAAAGTGAGACACTTTGAGTGGCATCGGCCACAGAACGGCGTGACCACGACGTGACCATGGCATGACCACGGCATGAACTCGGCGTAACCGGGGCATGACCGTGGCATGACTTCGGCGTGTTGCCCCGGTTCAGCGTCATTCGCGGGGAAGCATTTTCCGGCCAGGATTCAATTAAATCATTTGTAGTTGTCCTTCACATTATATAAACTGATCTTATGTTTTAAAAAAATAGACTCTTGATTCATGATTTTGGTATTATAAAGACATATATTTTATATTCTTTTTTTTAAAAGTGGTACTAGGTAGTTGAAACTACTGATTGAGAGTCAAATTATCAGACACTGAACTATCACTGTCAGTTTTCGCAGACATCGTACCTCCATTAGTGGGGTTTTATTATAAAAAAATGACTTCATTTATCAAAATAAAAAATTATATTAAAGAAAACATATTCAATATATGAAATTCAATATTATTAACTATAATTAAGAAAGAATAGAAATTCAATTTAATGCATTCTTAAATTAAAGAGGCTACGAGAGGGACTCAACCTCATGGGGTGTCTCCCAAGGGTGTCTTGTGGTGTGTAGTGTCTATTTATGATTTCTGTGGTGCTTTTTTATTGTGGTAAATGTGTATTGCATGGTCATTTTAATAAATACATTAGTTAATTTGAAAATAAACTCATACTCAATAGAGATATACCCACTTCTGATAGACAATACCATCCATATAACAAACTCGGAAATCCGAGACCAACATTTTACTTTACAAATTCCAGTTAAATAATATATGCGGCACCAACATATTTTTTATGAACCAATCAATAAAAGGGAAATAAACTCCTCACAATAACCCACAAAATCTCATATAACATCACTCACCTCGAAACCATCACCATCACCGTTGTCATCATCGTCATCATCCTCTCTACCATATTTGTCCTCGTCATCGTAATCGTCATCATCCCCATGCTCATCATCAGACCCATCCTCTCCCTCTGCCCAATCCTTGCCCTCGGCCCCATCTTCACCCTCATCCTCATCCTCATCCTCACCCACATCCTATTCAGCATCTTTGTTATCACCTTGAACATCATCATCTCGATCACCACTATAACTGAAGCCTGGTGCATTCGATAATGAACCCATCGACGACATAAATGTCTGACAAGCCACGCTGGACTCTGGTAGAAGTGATAAAGATAAAGCTTTCATCAGTTTCATAAATTCATTTTCCCTCATTTGAAGTTGTACTTACAACTATGTGACTCTTTTATCAGATATTCATGCATGCTCCTTGACCTGTTCCAACTCGGTGGTACTATAATGGACACCTGGAGGGGAACAATACCTCTTTGGGACTATATACATACCAGGTCGGTAGTGTACTCGACCAGAGTGCTCATCTCCCAAAACTTGATATAAATGATCATGTGGCTCTAAATTGTCAGGCTCCTGAGAATTAAGGGCCTCTAATGCAGCCTGTTAGAAATATTAATAGATTATTAAATTTCAAAATAGATATTAAACATTGAAATAAACAAATTAAAACATACAATCTTTTCTTGTGTCGGTTCATTAACCAAAGTTCCATATTTTTTCCTTCTACATAAGAAAAACAATTTTGCTCAAGAGATACATCATTCAAAATTCAATTTGTGATTCTGCAATGAAATTGAAACAATATAAAGTGAAAGTATTATGATATATTAAATATTCAATAAATCACATAATTTAAGTAGGAAAAAATAAAAAATCCAAGTCATAAAGAATAATTATAAACATCTATATCTTACCAGCATCCTCTCAAGATCTGACATAGTCATGTGCCCCAAAGTGTGGAGGTATTTCTTTGAATCAATGTTTTTTTTCATAATATTCCTAAATAATGATTAAAAATATATTAAATAATATTAATGAAAAATATGAAAACTATCATTTAAAAACCACAAATGTGATTAATACCTTAAATTTGGAAGTCGCCAAATGGGTAATCATTTGGCGATATTTCTCTTTCAGGCATTCATCCTTGATAAGTAATGTCTCTAACTCAGTACCCACTCTATCACACCAGCCAATATACAACTCATGCTTATAATCTCTCCAATTCTCTCCTAGCTCCTTTAAATGCGCTAGTTGTGCACCTTCGCCAGCATGGCTGTTATTCTGAAACTTACACCCAATAGATTAATTCCTATAAATACAAAAAAATTCTACATTAAATCCAATATATTTTTTACCCATATTTGTGCCCACACATTATCCTTGACTTCGTGTGGCAGATGTCTCCAAGAGAGAGGGCTAACCAGAATGATGTCGGAATATTTGGCTACTGTCGCCAAAAAACCCCGACATTCCTACCCAGATTTATCAATCATTTGTCCATAATCATTTTATTCAACCATAAACTGTGTCTAGAAGTTCTATACCACAAAAAAGAGAGTACACTCCCTACCCCGCCTCCTATCAATAGATGAATATGTTATTATTGAAAAAAATATCAGTACAAGTTATAATAAAAAAAAGTGGTATAAAAATTTGTCAGAGTTATATAAATATACCTGTGGTAGTTGGATCAATGGGCATAACTGGATGTGCATAAGCCGAAGGAATATCCTGTACAGGTGGAGTGTCGCTCAGTGTACACTCCTCCACCACATACTGTGTCATAGTAGGAGTCGAAGAAGGTGGAATATAATAGCCCGGATATGATGAACCAGAAGAAAAATATGATGGCACAGACATCTAAAAAACTGGTAGTGTAAACATAGAAGGCCTAAATATCTCATTTGTCCCTAAAGACACACGAGGATCATAATGTGGCATAGAAGATATATTTGTGGTTGGGGCATAATCCAATCGGGTTCGACTATTGGATCGTTTAACTCTCTCACCACGAGCCCTTGTACCACCAACCTTAGTACTGGGACCACCAGATGGTCATATGACTCTGACACCACCCCCTCCTACCACCAGCCTCTGTACTTGGAGAAATATCAGTCTCCTCATCGTATATCTCTCGCCTAGGGGGTGGATCATGAAAAAAATGTTTAACACAAAAGTAAACACATGATATTATAAGTTATTGAAATATATATATTTGAAACAAAATACTCACAATAGGGATGAGTGGAGGAATGCCCATCTTTCTCATGCGATGATTATTTTCTGTCATCTTTTTCTGACACCTCTCTTCAATGGGTGTCATTTCCTGCAATGAATACACGTATGGAAGTAATTAGAAACATATAACTAATTTGTAACCCAAAAATCAAAATATAGAGAAACCATTATGATAAAAAATCATAAAGAAACCACACAGTCATAATTTTATAGATTAATTTGTATCCATGAAACCATATGAGAAACTTGATTCAATACATGTGTTTTTTAATTTTCCCAAGCATTTTGAGGAACCCCAAATTCGTGAAAATTGTTATTGTGATTTAAAAAGGTGATTGAATAACGCAAGTATGATGTTGAGGGAAGAATGATTAATGGTTATATTAGGAAAACTAACAATCATTAATATTGTGAATTTTACATTCTGTGAATTAGTTTCATGAAGAATGAAGAAGTAATACGTGGGAAAAGGAGAGGTCCCACCGAGAGTTCCCTTTGTAGATATTTTATTCATAAAGAACATTGGATTGTATGGTTAAGTATTTATTATTTCTTATTTGAAGAATAATTATGGACCACATACTATTTTACAATTTTCAAGAAGATACTCTATATGTTTTATTATGAAAATGATAGGTGAACAGTGGGACATTAAATATATATATATATAGATTTTGATAGAAACATGATACATACTTTTTATCTAATACAAATTGTGTACAAAAATTAAAATGAATAAGATCTTCATGTTTGACATGATCATAATAAAAGGAGTGATTTTCATGAAATACTATGAATAAATATTACAAACAATTTCTTATGAGTTCATATACATGAAGCTGTAATATCTGAAGTATTAAGATTAAAGAAAATATGAATCTTTAAAATATTAACACAAGAACAAAATACCACGCACTTAAAAATATATATGTGTTATGAAAACATTAATTGGTAAATGTGTACACTAATGTCGTGATTTGAGTACACAATTCGTGGATTTAGTGATTTGAGTACAGAATTCCTAGAGTAGTGAATCATAAAATTTTCCAAAAACCCTATAAAGAGGGAATACTGATAACCTTGAGAATATAATGATATCCTTGAGATGATGTGGAAGGATATCCTTGAGAAGAGGTGGAAGAAGTCTAACATGGAAGCTGATCTGATGGAAGACGTTCACCCGTGTTAGGGCTTCTCAAGGGCATCTGGGAGTTGATAATCGCTTCTCGGAGAGCTGCACAATGCTTCTGGAATCGAGGGGGGGGGGGGTCACATGTGTTTGTCAAATTTGGGGAATCGTTTTCCCAATGGTTATTAAAAACCATTCAGATATCATTATTTTCCCAATGATTCGATGAAACCATTGGGAAAACACCCTCAAAATCCATCATTTCCACTGGTTTGCATAAACCATTGGTAAAACTCCCTTGAAATCCATCATTACGAATGGTTTATCCAAACCATTTCTACAGATCACCTATACCGATGGTTCTTTTGAATCGTTGGTATACACGTATTAGGAAAAGTATGATTTCCAGTAGTGTGACTTTCCTACTTATAGAAATTTTTCAGGATAAAGAATTAAAGGATGTCATGGGTGTCCCATCTGTAATCAAGGAACATAGTAAATTTGGTTCAACATTTATCCCAAATTGTGTTTCTAGATCATCAGAGATTTCAACCCCGACGACATAAGTACTGATCTTGGATGACATCATTCGAGATAGTTTTAGAAGAACATTCAACACTATCTCCAATAACAGGTGATCAAATTTTTGTGAAATTAAAAGATGTAGAAACTGCTTTTGGTAAACCATTTTCAAAAAACCATTTGAAAACTAGTTTAAAGAAGAGGTTGATTTTTTTAATTACCATACTACAATTGTCTGTACATCAGACACATTCTTGATGTCATTCATGTTGGAAAATTTTTGTGTGATATTCTCATCATCACATTTCTATATGCACCGAGAAAAACAAAGGACAAAATTAAGGCTAGGTTGTCCATTGTTTACATGGTAATATAATATGATTTGGTTCTAGTAAAGGGTGAAAATTGAACTTTTCTTCCTCCAAATGCTTATACTATTTCTGGGCATGAGGTATTTCAGTTTTTCAACTTCTTGAATGACGTGAAGGGACCAGAGGTGTATTCATCGAATATCAAGAACATCATATCAATGACCAATTTAATGTTAATGGTTCTTAAATCACATTACTACCATGTTATTAAGAAAGATCTAATTCCTATAGCATTACGTTTCATTTTTTTCCATGAACATATGTTATACATTAATGATGATTTGTTTCTTCTTCAAATCTATATGCATTAATGTTATAGACTCGATGAAATTGTTGAGTATGGAAAGAGAAATTTATGTCTTATTATATGAATTGGAAATGTTAGTCCCTTAGAAATTCATTGATATCATGATTTATTTGATGGTTCACATGTTGAGATACATTCGACTATGTAGTCTTGTACACTATGGATTAATATACCACGTTGAATGGTATATGAATATTTGAAATGAAATATCAAGAATTGATTTTTCCTGAAGATTTGTATTGTAGAGTAATATATTGTGGATAAATAAATTGAATTCTATACCAAATACTTGTCTTGTGTGGAAATCATTGGTTTATCGAAATTTCATCACACTAAGTGCTTGCTTGTTAATTAATTTCTGGAAGATAGGTTGTCACAATTAATATTATAGATCAAGAGGAGGACCACTTTTACATTTTTCACAACATCTTAGAGGTTGAGCCATATAAAAACTCCCTATTATATTCTTAGGCATTTGAATACCTCAAGGGATAAAAAATGGAAATCCCATACACATAACCAATAGTTTATAGGATGGTTTTGGGACCATATATTTTAGGAGTCAGATGAAAACCCGGACTCAATTTCAAAATGAATTCGATGGATAGATAGAGGACCATGTATGTATGTATTATCTTATAATTCTTAGGTAATTAATGGTTATACATTCTATACTAATGAACATGATGAAGAAAGTACTATGTAAAATAGTGGAGTTACACATGTGGTTGAAGATATTCATCTTTCTAGTGCTAAGGAAAGAAGTCCAATTTATATTAATATGTCATACATTGGAATCATCGAAAAAATATGGGAGTTGGATTATACGAAAATCAAAGTGATGATTTTTCAATGAAAGTGGGTAGATAATAGGAGTGATATTCAAATAGATGAGTTGGGATTTGTGAATATTTATTTCAGTAAGGAAGGGTACAAAGAAGAACCATTTATATTTGAATCACATGAAGTGAAATTATTTTATGTTACATATCCCACAAATTTAATGTTGTTAATTGTTCTGTTATTGAACAAAACCACTGAAGGTGCAGATAAAAATAAAGTGGAAAATGAACCTTTCATTGGTATGTTTTGATCATTTCATGTTGGTCGTAATGTAGATTGGATTTTTTATGTTATAGGAGTTTCCGACGCTTTCGCCGGGCCGCGCGCATCCGTCCGTCCGCAGAGGAGGACGGGCTGCACTGTTGCCCCACATTCCCTCTTTCCAAAGGCGGGCGACATTCACTCCTTATTCAGGGACGCCTTCTCCTTGATCGAAACAGGATGATGGGATGTCTGTTCTTCCTTCTGTGGATTCCTCCTTAGAACTAATTACCTTGTCCGGGTCTCCCTCATAGATTTAATACGTTGTTTGTGAGACTCTTCCCAGTGCCATGTTTCCATGGACGCTGGTTAATTACACTGCTTATGTTGGGACATTCCAAAGGGTCCGGTCAGGGCAGCAACCTTCAGTCAGGGGAGTAGTCACATTGAGGCATCAGTAGCGTGTCTGGATACTGGGGACCTGGCATGTCTGTCTATTATCCATGGTCACCGGGCTTCTTGAGGGCGTGGAAGCCCGAGGCATCCCACATCGAGCACGGGGAATTATATTCCATATACATATGTCTGAGGTTTTTCTCAGCTTCATGTGGTTAACACAGGGCATGCCGCGAGTTTAACGTCCAACGGAATCGGATCAGCCCGATCAGAGCATTAACTAGAATGGATCAGATTGAGGGATTTCCCTTGAAGGGATGCCAATACCGGGACCAGCCCATGGGCGGCTGTGAAGAGGAGCGGAACGACATGGTCTCATCGGGATATGATGGTCCGGGTGAGAATCATGGTGGATGATGGACGCACAATTGGAGTGGAGGGTGAAATGGAAAGGGACCATCGTAAGGGCGACGGTGAAGTTGGGCTTGAGCCTCAAAGAGACCTCCTACGCATCCCCGTGGCAGGGAATCAAAGTCCACGTAGTTTGGGATGGTGCTAGTGAACCAGCATGACGGTGGACCTTGGTCCGATGGATGTTGTCAGCGAACCAAAGATAAGGTGGTCCTTGGTCCGATGCGTTAGTGTTCCGACACGAAGGTGGACCTTGGCCCAAATGGTGTGGTGCTTACACACTAGGCTGCCCGGGTGTGGATGAACCGACGTGAAGTAGGTCAGAGTGACCAACAGGTGGTGGGCTTGAACCTCTGAGAGGCTTCCTACATTCTATGTCATGGCATGGATCAAAGACCATGTAGTTCAGGTTGGACATTGAAAAGTTGACATGAATTAGGAGGACCAGGAGGGTCCTAGTGGTGGTGGGCTTGGACCTCATGGATGCTTCCTACGTACCATGTCGTGAAATGGATCAAAGACCACGTAGTTCAGAGGGGCTTCTTCGGAGAACCGACGTGAAGGTGGACCTCGGTCTGCTAGTGGTGGGATTGAACCTCTAGAAGGCTTACTAAGTACCATGCCTTGACATGGATCAAAGACCTCATATTTCAAATGATGGGATTCGTCAGCAAACCGACGTTAAAGTGTACCCTGGTTCAATGACAGATGGGCTTGAACCTCGGGGAGGCTTCCTACGTACCATGCCTTGACATGGATCAAATACCTCGTAGTTCAAAGGGTTTCATTGGTGAACTGACGTGAATGTAGACCCAGGGGTCCACTAGTGGTGGGCTTGAACCTCGTGAGGGATTCCTACGTACCATGCCTTGACATGGATCAAAGTCCTCGTAGTTCGGAATGGTCACAACGGCTTGTCGCCAGACTATAATACAGTTTAACGTCATGCTAGATGAGAGTGAACCCTAACGTGAATAAACGACCGGCAGTGGGCTCGATCCTCATGGAGGCTTCCTACGTACCGTGCCTTGACATGGATCAAAGTCCCCGTAGTTCGGGATGGCGGTGGGTGTTGGCGAACCGATGTAAATGAGGGACCTTGGTCCGATGGGAGATGGGCTTGAACCTCTGGAAGGCTTCCTACATACCATGCCTTGACATGGATCAAAGTCCCCATAGTTTAAAGGGTGGTCACAACGGCTTGCCGTCGGACTGGAATGCATTTTAACGTCATGTTGGACGAAGGTAGAACTCGATGTGAATTGGATGACAGGTGGTGGTGTTGAACCTCGTGGAGGCTTCCTACGTACCATGCCTTGACATGGATCAAATTCCCCGTAGTTCGGGATGGGTGTGCAGTTTAAAGTCATGCGGGACAAGGGAATATAGTTTAACGTCATGTTGGACGATGGCATGCAGTTTAACATCATGCTGGACGAGGTCATGCAGTTTAACGTCATGCTAGACGAGGTATTGTCATGGACAATTCCAACTCTAATCCCACGTGAGTCATGCTCGGTGTGAGAAACAAGAGACAACAAGGAACTGACGATCATGCCTCGAAGGGTGTGTCCGTGTGAAGCGAAGAGGGGCTTACATGTTAGGTGGCCCATGGTGCTGGGACTTACTCCAGGATGGAGGCCCGAAGTGTGAAAAAGCACACCGAAAGAGGGATTTGGGACTAATGATCAGAGGTTCCTCGTTCCCTATCACACCCTCCACTGACCTTGGTTGTGGGGAAGTACGAAGATGTAGGGGTTCAGCCATCTATTGGGGAACTAGGGTCTACCTTCTCCTTAGAACATACGTCACCCCAATAATGAGGATATCATCCCTTGTGGATGGGTGATTCCACTCCCTTGGAGATGAGTGGTGTAAAAAATGTTCGAGCTGAGGGGACCCTTCGTGAGAGGCACGAGGCCAGGTCACCGATTAACGTCATGTGTTAAGGACGTGGTGCTTGGTAGTTTAACGTCCTGCAGCTCGGACGAGGTGGGTTCACTCCATACCCCTATGACTTACATAACTGGTACCCTTTGCTCCTTGGGGGAGGGAAGGTACCAGTAAGGCCGTGGTCAAGGGGGGTTGTTGATTAACCATCGAGGGGTCCACATTAGCGTGGCTATGCAAAGAAGCAATAGCCGTTAGCGTGCCTATGTGAAGAAGCATTAGGTGAAGCAACTCTATGAGTAGTATTGTCTATGGGACTTTGAAATCACATCGTGCATACCTGGAGGGTTGCACGGGAAGCATAATTTCCAAGGAAAGGAGTGTGATTCGCGATGCGGAGTGCCTTGGCCTTAGCATGGGGCATAGGTGTGAGTGGAGGGCGCTTCGCGAAGTAGAACGGTATTCGCGGAGCACCGCCTCGCGAAGAAGAGGTGCCTCGCGAAGCAGGGTGCTGCGAAGTAGTGTGCTTCGCGATGTGTAGCGATCCAGCCTTAGCATAGGGATCACTAGTACAAGTTGGGTGTTTCGCGAAGCATAAACGCTTCGCGGCTGCCCGTGTTCCCTTGGGAATATCCCTCCTTCGAGAATGCCCTTGAGCTTCGTGAAGGGCATCCCTCTCGGAAGAGGGGCTCAAAATGAGACAAAGCGAAGGCGTCACGCGAAGTAGAAGTACCTCACGGAGCTCATGATTCCCGGGGGAAAAGGGTGCTTCATGATTTGGGAGAGGAGAAGCTGAAAGGTTGGATTGTCCATCCCTGGGACTCAGGGGGGGCCCGGTATTTATAGGCAAGGGGTTCCGCGAAGACGAACTCCCTCGCCACCTCCGGTGCTTCGCGGCGTGCTCGTGAACGTCAAATTCGTTTGCGAAGAGGTACTGCCTCCGAAGCTTCACGGCAGGCTCGCAAACGTCAAATACATTCGCAGAGATGTACCGCCTCCAGAGCTTCACGGCGGGCTCGCGAACGTCAAAATCTTTCGTGGAGAGCTACCGCCTTTGGAGCTTCGCAAGACCACGATGCTAGGGGTGCTTCGCGTCAGTGCTTCGCGAGGCAGCGTCCCAGCCTTCTTTTCTGTCCCTTCCTTTCCTGAAATATTTTGGCACCAACAAATTCCCTCCCTTAGACATGGAGCTACGGAAGGTGAAGGGTCGATGTTTGAGGGAAAATCGCCAAAATTGTCGGTGGTTCACGATGAGACTTTGCGAAGAGGGACCGTGGTGCTGACTGGGGCCACGGATCCGGACGCGCCACGATGCTATAACGACCCATCCTTTACATACATTTTTAATACTTAAAAATTGAAGCACACTTATTACAACATATGACAAAACCACAAAGGACCGTATAGGTATAGTGTCTTTAGAAACTGGGAAACATAAACAACTGGTTCATAAATCTTCTACAGTGTCTCCCATTTATTTCATCATATCTAGGGTCCCTTTTAGCATATTCTACTTAATATCCATCTTCCTGACCTGGGGAAAAGAAAACATAAAAGGGTGAGCTCAAATGCTCAGCAATGGAAAATAAAGGAAATAAAAATCATATCATATCTTTTTGAAAATCAAAACCTGCAAAAGAGATCATAATATCTTATCATGGAATAAATCATAGAAGTGAAAATGAGATCCCCATAATCATAACATAAGACTTGAAACTTTGTGGCATGCACACATAATCATGGAAAATCATTTATTGTTAGTCATGACTCATTGCCAAGACTACCTTAGTGGACAAAGTCCCTTTCTGAACCGAGTTCACTCCTCGTTTCAGTCCTGTATCACTGAACCGAAATAACCTTCCGTTCCAGCCATGTTTATCTCATGAGATATAAAATCTTTACCCAATGCATTGGAGGGAGATATAGGTCCCACCCATCTTATAATGAATCCTTTCTTATGTGTGCCACATAATCATAAAACATACATCATCGCATAACACATGTAACAAAAATGGGATTCTTGAAACATCATGACATCATAAATCAATTCATATAAGATAAAGGAATTCATAAAAATAATTCCATCACAACATGATCATACCAATTTAATAATAGGGATAAAAACAGAACCCTTTATTATCTTAGATGGAAAATAATTTTTATAAAACACTTGAACTCCATTCTTGAGGAAAATATCCTTTCTTATTCAAAAACATTTTTCCTTTCATAACATGTCATACAACTTTAAAATAAAAGAAGTTGATTAAAAATAGACTTGAAAACTTTTAAAGGAATATTCTTGGAAATAATGTTTTAAAAATCCATTCATGCCGTATAAGTTAAAAAAAAACATTCTTCGTACTTTTGTCGGAAAAGTCAAAAAGTACCTCGTACGAAAAACGACAATAGATTCCTTTCATACATATTACTAAAAACACACCAAAGGGTAAAAATGGATTTAAACAATTGTAGGTAGATGGAAATAATATTACATATTGATGAAACATGGATGTGGATGACAAAATACACCCCAGTAAATACTTACGAATAAACAATCTCTGATAAAAATGAGATTGTGATATTTCCCTTACCTTAGGTCCAATTTGCTTTGTATGTGTCCGAAGCTCCTGTATAATGGTTTAAATAATGTTATTGACTTATTCCAGAATCATACATATTGATATGATATCATATATGTTCATATTCTTAGCTCCTTGATAGTAATATTTCATGGTTACTTGTTACTCGGGTCTTTATTGCCTTTTGTTCTTATGCGTGTTTTGCCGAATACATTCTTATTCTTCTTTTAAGGTTTTAGATTACTTATATCCAGAATGGTATTAGTGTAAAATATATCATATTTATTCATTCAATTCATTTATATAATCATTATTAAATGAAGATCATGTAGAACGAGTCGCATCACATCGTGGAGACGGTATTCCGTACGTACGCACGAGTGATGATATCGTTCCGATGATCGTGGAATTGTATTGGAGTATATATATATATTATTTCAGTATCAATATTACTTCATAATAATCATATATAGTTACTCATTACACCATTATACCCATCCTTGTAAGGTGATGGTGGAAAATAGATTACACCACGACGTGGAGACGGTATTCCGTACGTACGCACGCGCGGTGATTTCATTTTTCCATAGGATGGATAGAAGGTGAATTAGGGTTGTTTCATATTTATAATAACATATCAGTATGTAAGTAATACTGATGTTATTACTTTATCATGAAACAACTAAAGAAGAAGAAGTTGAAGAAGAAAGAAATTGAAAAGATCGGTAATGGATATTACCTTTTCTTTGGAACGCCTCTTTGAATCCTCCACTTAAGGAACTATGATTGGTCTTTGGAGAAGACCAGGACCTCTAGGATTATTCTAGGGAAGTGGAGAGGAGAAAATGGCAGGGGTTGGCCGAGCTTGAGTGCTCAAAATTGGTGTGAGGAGGAGGAGGAGGTGCCCTTTTATAAGGGAGGAGAGGGGCACCTTAGGAATATCTCAAAATATTATTTTATATTAAAGTCAAAATCGGTTTATAATGGTTCCAAAGGGTCTTATTTCGAAGCTAAAGTTGGGAAGGGTCGAAATCCTATCAACCAATAAGATTTAGACAAGTTTAGGGTTTTATTTTAACCTTATCAATTAGATTTAACTCTAAGTTAATTAATTTAACTTTTACCGTGTCTTTTTGTTTTCTTTCACTATATGGTTAATACACTTACTATAACATGCCAAACGAACCCCAAATTATTTATTATTAATATATATATCCTTATCTAAGTCATTTGGCCGAACCTTAGATTTTTAGGAATAAAATAACAATTAATAATATAATATTTGATTTAAAAACTATTTTGTGTCAATTTTGACACTATTTGATATATGATTTTTGTGAAAGTCATAAAAGAATTATATGTTCGAACCAAGTTGATTAAATCAACATTAATATATCATAGTAACCTATAAAATTAGTTGAATTCATAAAAAGTCTCAAATTACATTTATTTTGGTGTTTATAACATCAATTATGTCAATATTTCATTAATAAGATAATTACTGCATCATCTTTGTGTCATCAATAAATTAAATTATTTGATGTCTAAAAATTACAAATAAAATACCATCATGTAGGAAATCTTTTTAGCTTTCTAATGAATATTTACAATCGAATTTATATTATGTATAACCCCATAGTAAAAATTATTTACTTATTAAACTTTGATTTTAACTATTTTAACCCTTCTTTAAATAAATTAATAATAAATGTACTAATCTAATCCAAGTGGGCCTAAGTGGTTATATTTTATTCCTAAGTTTGTTTTTGGTCGAATTTCACTTGTCCAATAGAATTAGGACATGTGTTAGGGTAATATTAATATCATATTTACCCTTAGTTACCCTATTTACTATTAACCGTGGTAAAAAAAGTAAAAAGTTACTATTCACCAAAAAATTATTTTCATCTCATTGAACCACATTTTAGTCCTTGATATTAACCGTGTCTCTCGGATTTTCGAAATTCAATTCACAGAAGCGGTAAAATTAAGTTTTATGCAAAATTCAGTTTTTAACCTACCACTTAGTGGTTTCACTATTCATCAAAAATTGAAAGTTTTCAGAAAAATACCAAAATTTCACCCTAGGCTAATTTCGATATTCTGAGTCCAAAAATGAAGTCCATTTTGAAAAATAAAATTTATTAAATTTCAAAAAGTGGTTATTACTATTCATAACGGCTAGTTTTAATAGCATATTGTTGTTTAGTGAAACTCGGTATTGCGTACGACGCAAGCTATCGAGGAAGGTCGCAATGGCGTGTAAAGCAAGCCAAGCAAGTGTTGTGTAGAAAAAGATTCCATTGATGATTTATATAACATAAAAGTCTCAGGTGTTACATTCTACCCCCCTTAAAAAGAATTTCGCCCTCGAAATTCGTCACTTTGTAACAAAGAGATGAGGATACTTCTCCCTCATCATATCCTCAAGCTCCCAAGTAGCTTCTTCAAGTTGGTGGTTCCTCCATAAAACTTTCACCAATCGAGTGGTCTTGTTTTGTAGAACTTTTTCGCTACGATCCAGAATCTCTATCGGTTGTTCTTCATAAGAAAGATCTTGCTCCAGCGGTACAACTTCTGAGCTGAGTACATGTGAAGGATCAGGTATGTACTTTCTCAGGAGAGATACAGGGAACACATCGTGAACTTGAGAGAGATTCGGTGGAAGCTCAAATCGGTAAGCTTCCTTCCCAACACGATCCAGTATTTCGAAAGGACCGATATATCTAGGGCTCAACTTCCCCTTCTTTCCAAATCTCATAACCCTCTTCCAGGGAGATATTCGTAAGAACACTTTATCACCCACTTCAAACTCTAGGTCTTTTCTTCGGTTGTCGGCATAACTTTTCTGTCAACTCTGAGCTGCTCTTATGTGTTGTTGAATAGATCTGACCTTTTCTTCCATTTCATCAATGAGATCAGGTCCTAATAGCTTTCTTTCCCCAACTTCATCCCAGCAAGTTGGAGTCCTGCATTTCTTTCCATAGAGAGCTTCATAAGGAGCCATCTGAATACTGGAGTGAAAGCTATTATTATAAGAAAATTCTACCAAAGTTAGGTGTTGATCCCAACCTCCTTTGAAATCCATAGAGCAAGCTCTCAACATATCTTCTAGGGTTTGAATTGTTCTCTCAGACTGACCGTCTGTCTGGGGATGATAAGCAGTGCTGAAACTCAACTCTGTATCCAGAGTATGCTGAAGACTTCGCCAGAACATCGAGGTAAATCTCGGATCCCGATCAGATATAATAGAAAGTGGTACTCCATGCAATCTTACCACTTCCTTTACATATATCCTAGCAAGCTGATCTAGAGAGAAATCCTCTCTAATAAGAATGAAGTGTGCAGACTTTGTAAGACGATCAACTATGACCCAGATAGCATTATTGTCTTTGGATGTTTTAGGAAGTCCTGTGACAAAGTCCATAGTGATGTTTTCCCATTTCCATTCGGGTATGGGTAATGGTTGTAACATCCCCTTAGACTTCTGTCTCTCAGCTTTAACTTGTTGACAAACCAAGCATCGAGAGACATATTCAGCAACATCTCTTTTCATGCCATCCCACCAGAAGTACTCTTTCAGGTCCCTATACATCTTCGTGCTTCCAGGATGAATAGAGAATGAAGAACTATGAGCCTCATCCAGCAGCTCCTTCTTTAATTCAGGGATGGGAGGAACACAAACCCGATTCCTGAACTTTATTATCCCATCACAATCAAGGTTGAATTCAGGAACATTTCTCACATTCTTTTGTAACTCGACATCTTCTTTCTGTGCCTCTTTAATCTTCACATGTATAGATGGTTGAACATTCATTTGAGAAAGATAAGATTTTTCCCCTTCCATTATAATTCCAAGATCCATCCTTTGTAAATCCATAAATATTGGATCTTTTGTGATCCTCATCATGGATAAACTAGCATGGTCTTGTCGACTTAATGCATCTGCCACCTTGTTTTCTTTCCCAGGGTGGTAATGGATTGAGCAGTCATAATCCTTAATCAGCTCCAACCATCTTCTTTGGCGCATATTCAGCTCCTTTTGTGTGAAAATATACTTTAAACTTTTATGATCAGTATAAATATCACACCTTTCACCATAAAGGTAATGCCTCCAAATCTTTAATGCAAAGATTACCGCAGCCAACTCCAAATCATGTGTTGGGTAATTTTGCTCATGGATTTTCAACTGTCGTGAGGCATAAGCTATCACCATATCATTTTGCATAAGAACACACCCCAATCCCTTCTTGGATGCATCACTGTAGATCACAAACCTTTCTCCACTACAAGGCAGTGTGAGCACATGTGCACTGGATAACCTTCTTTTCAACTCCTTGAAATTCTCTTCACATTCCTCTGTCCAGACAAACTTAACTCCTTTCCGAGTCAACTTGGTGATTGGATTAGATAATCGTGAAAAATATTTTACAAAACGTCGATAATATCCAGCCAAACCAAGAAAACTTCGGATCTCAGTTACTGTGGTTGGTCTCGACCATCTTTCGATAACCTCTGTTTTTGCTGGATCCACAGATATCCCCTCTTTTGAGATTATGTGACCCAAAAATGCAACTTTTTGAAGCCAAAATTCACACTTGGTAAATTTGGCATAAAGCTTCTCCTTTCTCCGGGTCTTCAATATAATTCTCAAGTGATCTTCATGTTCTTCCTTGCTCTTTGAATAGACAAGAATATCGTCTATAAAGACTACCACAAATTGATCAAGATAGTCTCTAAAGACTCTATTCATTAGATCCATGAAGATAGCAGGGGCATTAGTAAGACCAAATGGCATCACTATAAATTCATAGTGTCCATACCTTGTACGGAAAGACGTCTTTGGTATATCCTCCCTTTTGACCCTTAATTGATGATACCCTGAACGAAGATCAATCTTGGAAAAGTATTGAGCTCCGCGTAGTTGGTCAAATAAGTCATCAATGCGTGGGAGAGGATATTTTTTCTTGATAGTGATCTTGTTAAGTTCTCGATAATCAATGCAGAGTCTCATTGATCCATCTTTCTTCTTAACAAATAGAACAGGTGCTCCCCAAGGTGATGCACTAGGGCGTATGAATCCCTTATCAAGATTCTCTTGGAGTTGCTTCTTCAATTCCTACAACTCAATTGGGGCCATTCTATAAGGTGTCTTTGAAATTGGCAAAGCACCCGGTACGAGTTCTTTTGAAAACTCAACTTCACGATTTGGTGGAAGACCCGGCAATTCCTCCGGAAAGACATCATCAAACTCCCGTACAATGGGCATATTCTTAATCGTGAGTTTCTCACCAACCATTTGAGATAAATAACCTTCATTTAGTGGAATCAATACCCATAAGATGGAAGAAATTTCCACTGGAAGGTTATGTTCATCCTTGCATTGATAGACGATCGTAGATTGATCTGGAATATGAAATGTGACTTCCCTTCTTTGGCAATTGATATGAGCTCCATGTAGAGAAAGCCAATCCATGCCAAGAATCACATCAAATTCCACTAAAGGAAGGATTGCAAGATTTGCAGGAAGCACTTTCCCACAAACTTCGATCGGAGAAGAATTATAAACTTTTGATGCGATTGATGTGCCATTAGGTGTTGTCACAGCTAACTCAACATCTAATTGTTGAGGTAATACGGTGATACCCTTAGAAAAGTCTTCAGAAATAAAAGAGTGGGTGGATCCAGAATCAAATAAAACATTTGCTACTTTAGAGTGGATGGTAAGTGTACCTTTCACCACTTCGTTATCGTACTCCACATCGCTGATAGAAATTGCATGTGACTTTCCTTTGTCTTTAGCTTTAAGAGTTTGTTGACGTCGACCATCATCATCAACCCTTGGATTTGGGCATTTATTGGCATAATGCCCCATCTCCTTGCACTTGAAACATTGAAGTGTAGTAGGTTCATTCTGTGTATCCCTTCCTTTGTTTGCATCATTAGACATCTTCTTCCCATTATCACGGCATTCAAATGCCCGATGACCTTCCTTTCCACATTTAAAACATTTACTTGTCCCTTTAAGACAACTCCCTCCATGTTTCTTTCCACACTTTGAGCATAAGGGAAAGCTCATCTTCTTTTCCGTGTGATCTTTAGATTTTTCTTTGAATTCCATCTTCCTCTTCTTATCAAACCCATGTGACTGATGGGTTACTCCAATCTCCATCTCAACTTTGAGAGCACATCGAATGATTTCCTCGTAGCTATTGAAGTCCCTTATGGCAAACACCCTTCGAAGACTTGGTTTTAAGCCACTAAAGAATCGATCGATCTTACTCTCAGGTTGGATAATAATACAAGAAGCGTACCTTGAAAGTCTTGTAAAATTTGCTTCATAGGTACTAACAGATTCATCATCCCTTTGCTTCAGTTCAAGAAACTCTTTCTCCATCTTTGTTCGGAGAATACGAGGGAAGTACTTATTGAAAAATAAGTTCTTGAACTCGTCCCATTCCATAGACTCAATTTCATCCCTTTGCCTCGTATTCTTAATAAGATTCCACCATTGATCAGCATCTCCTTCCAAACGATACACTGCTAGGATGACTTTATCATGTTCAGAACATTGAAGAACTGAAAATATCTTTTCAGTAGTACTAATCCATTGTTCAGCAACTAATGGATCAGTAGACCCACTGAAAGAAGGTGGACGCTGCCTCATGAAGGATTCAACAGAATGTTGCTCCTTCCTTTGCTCGTTTGGAAGTCCTGCATGATTCATAGCTTGAGAAAGTTGTGTGAGCATGGCTACAAGATTTTGCATTCCAGCTCCCATATCGTTTGGTTGCTCAGGGGGACAATCATTGCATTGCCCATCACATTCCGCATTAACACGGTTCCTTCGGGTTCCAGCCATTGACTAAAACCAAGAAGAATAGTGTGAGCAACACTAATTATAATAGGAAAACCACATAATTCAAGAATAAAATTTTCATGCTTATGGTCTTATCCTAGGTTATTCAAGGACATTTCTAAAACACTAAGATTGTGTTCTATGCTTAGACTTATCCTTAGGGTTCTTACTAAGGCTTTCACATCCTAGTTTCCAAAGGTTGACTATACCTTTCCTCTGATACCAACTATAACGACTCATCCTTTACATACATTTTTAATACTTCAAAATTGAAGCACACTTATTACAACATATGACAAAACCACAAAGGACCGTATAGGTATAGTGTCTTTAGAAACTGGGAAACATAAACAACTGGTTCATAAATCTTCTACAGTGTCTCCCATTTATTTCATCATATCTAGGGTCCCTTTTAGCATATTCTACTTAATATCGATCTTCCTGACCTGGGGAAAAGAAAACATAAAAGGGTGAGCTCAAATGCTCAGCAAGGGCAAATAAAGGAAATAAAAATCATATCATATCTTTTTGAAAATCAAAACCTGCAAAAGAGATCATAATATCTTATCATGGAATAAATCATAGAAGTGAAAATGAGATCCCCATAATCATAACATAAGACTTGAAACTTTGTGGCATGCACACATAATCATGTAAAATCATTTCTTGTTAGTCATGACTCATTGCCAAGACTATCTTAGTGGACAAAGTCCCTTTCTGAACCGAGTTCACTCCTCATTTCAGTCCTGTATCACTGAACCGAAATAACCTTCCGTTCCAGCCATGTTTATCTCATGAGATATAAAATCTTTACCCAATGCATTGGAGGGAGATATAGGTCCCACCCATCTTATAATGAATCCTTTCTTATGTGTGCCACATAATCATAAAACATACATCATCGCATAACACATGTAACAAAAATGGGATTCTTGAAACATCATGACATCATAAATCAATTCATATAAGATAAAGGAATTCATAAAAATAATTCCATCACAACATGATCATACCAATTTAATAATAGGGATAAAAACAGAACCCTTTATTATCTTAGATGGAAAATAATTTTGATAAAACACTTGAACTCCATTCTTGAGGAAAATATCCTTTCTTCTTCAAAAACATTTTTCCTTTCATAACATGTCATACAACTTTAAAATAAAAGAAGTTGATTAAAAATAAACTTGAAAACTTTTAAAGGAATATTCTTGGAAATAATGTTTTAAAAATCCATTCATGCCGTATAAGTTAAAAAAAAACATTCTTCGTACTTTTGTTGGAAAAGTCAAAAAGTACCTCGTACGAAAAACGACAAAATATTCCTTTCATACATATTACTAAAAACTCACCAAAGGGTAAAAATAGATTTAAACAATTGTAGGTAGATGGAAATAATATTTTATATTGATGAAACATGGATGTGGATGATAAAATACACCCCAGTAAATACTTACGAATAAACAATCTCTGATAAAAATGAGATTGTGATATTTCCCTTACCTTAGGTCCAATTTGCTTTGTATGTGTCCGAAGCTCCTGTATAATGGTTTAAATAATGTTATTGACTTATTCCAGAATCATAAATATTGATATGATATCATATATGTTCATATTCTTAGCTCCTTGATAGTAATATTTCATGGTTACTTGTTACTCGGGTCTTTATTGCCTTTTGTTCTTATGCGTGTTTTGCCGAATACATTCTTATTCTTCTTTTAAGGTTATAAATTCCTTATATCCAGAATGGTATTAGTGTAACATATATCATATTTATTCATTCAATTCATTTATATAATCATTATGAAATGAAGATCATGTAGAACGAGTCGCATCACATCGTGGAGACGGTATTCCGTACGCACGCACGAGTGATGATATCGTTCCTATGATCGTGGAATTGTATTGGAGTATATATATATATTATTTCAGTATCAATATTACTTCATAATAATCATATATAGTTACTCATTACACCATTATACCCATCCTTGTAAGGTGATGGTGGAAAATAGATTACACCACGGCGTGGAGACGGTATTCCGTACGTACGCACGCGCGGTGATTTCATTTTTCCGTAGGATGGATAGAAGGTGAATTAGGGTTGTTTCATATTTATAATAACATATCAGTATGAAAGTAATACTGATGTTATTACTTTATCATTAAACAACTAAATAAGAAGAAGTTGAAGAAGAAAGAAATTGAAAAGATCGGTAATGGATATTACCTTTTCTTTGGAACGCCTCTTTGAATCCTCCACTTAAGGAACTATGATTGGTCTTTGGAGAAGACCAGGACCTCTAGGATTATTCTAGGGAAGTGGAGAGGAGAAAATGGCAGGGGTTGGCCGAGCTTGAGTGCTCAAAATTGGTGTGAGGAGGAGGAGGAGGTGCCCTTTTATAAGGGAGGAGAGGGGCACCTTAGGAATATCTCAAAATATTATTTTATATTAAAGTCAAAATCGGTTTATAATGGTTCCAAAGGGTCTTATTTCGAAGCTAAAGTTGGGAAGGGTCGAAATCCTATCAACCAATAAGATTTAGACAAGTTTAGGGTTTTATGTTAACCTTATCAATTAGATTTAACTCTAAGTTAATTAATTTAACTTTTACCGTGTCTTTTTGTTTTCTTTCACTATATGGTTAATACACTTACTATAACATGCCAAACGAACCCCAAATTGTTTATTATTAATATATATATCCATATATAAGTCATTTGGCCGAACCTTAGATTTTTAGGAATAAAATAACAATTAATAATATAATATTTGATTTAAAAACTATTTTGTGTCAATTTTGACACTATTTGATATATGATTTTTGTGAAAGTCATAAAAGAATTATATGTTCGAACCAAGTTGATTAAATCAACATTAATATATCATAGTAACCTATAAAATTAGTTTAATTCATAAAAAGTCTCAAATTAAATTTATTTTGGTGTTTATAACATCAATTATGTCAATATTTCATTAATAAGATAATTACTGCATCATCTTTGTGTCATAAATAAATTAAATTATATGATGTCTAAAAATTACAAATAAAATACCATCATGTAGGAAATCTTTTTATCTTTCTAATGAATATTTACAATCGAATTTATATTATGTATAACCCCATATTAAAAATGATTTACTTATTAAACTTTGATTTTAACTATTTTAACCCTTCTTTAAATAAATTAATAATAAATGTCCTAATCTAATCCAAGTGGGCCTAAATGGTCATATTTTATTCCTAAGTTTGTTTTTGGTCGAATTACACTTGTCCAATAGAATTAGGACATGTGTTAGGGTAATATTAATATCATATTTACCCTTAGTTACCCTATTTACTATTAACCGCGGTAAAAAAAGTAAAAAGTTACTATTCACCAAAAAATTATTTTCATCTCATTGAACCACATTTTAGTCCTTGATATTAACCGTGTCTCTCGGATTTTTGAAATTCCATTCACAGAAGCAGTAAAATTAAGTTTTATGCAAAATTCAGTTTTTAACCTACCACTTAGTGGTTTCACTATTCATCAAAAATTGAAAGTTTTCAGAAAAATACCAAAATTTCACCCTAGGCTAATTTCGATATTCTGAGTCCAAAAATAAAGTCCATTTTGAAAAATAAAATTTATTAAATTTCAAAAAGTGGTTATTACTATTCATAACGGCTAGTTTAAATAGCATATTGTTGTTTAGTGAAACTCGGTATTGCGTACGACGCAAGCTATCGAGGAAGGTCGCAATGGCGTGTAAAGCAAGCCAAGCAAGTGTTGTGTAGAAAAAGATTCCTTTGATCATTTATATAACATAAAAGTCTCGGGTGTTACAGATGCTCCGCGCAGGTGAGGCACGCTGCGATGCTCTGGGGTCGCCACCTATAAATAGGGGGGTCGACCTCTTTTGTCTTCACGCGATTTCCTTGTATTTTTTTTCACTCGATTTCGCGAAGTTCCGCGTACTCCGCGCCTGCTCTCTGCGAATCGAGCTTCACGACGAACCGCGGGTCTCTGACTTCGCGACCGCGCCAAGAAAACTCCTGTTTACCGACCTAGGCCGGACTCTGCAGCTTGGTTTCACGACCGACCTTCGCAATCCATCTTCACAATCCTACTTCGTGATCCGTTATGAAAAAAAATCTTTTCTGAGTGCCGGAACTAAAATGGCCCATCGAGAAGCTGTAATGGGGGTGCTTGCAGACGCCGTCCATCAGGATGAGATAGCCAACTGTCCAGGCCTTGTGGAGATGGTCTAAAGCCACTCGGACCACGCTTATTTGACAGATCTGCTATCGGAGGGTCAGAAGAATTATCCGCAGTGTAAGAAGCTGCCATTGTACGGCTTCGGGTTGAGGGATGATGTCTTCATCCCTGAGGCGAGTAGGGTCAAACCAGTTTGCTAGTTTAGGAGCACGCCATGTCATCACCAGTGGTTCAGGGCGGCCGATGGTCATGCGCAGGAGGACGTCACACCAGTTACCAACGACTGTCTCTACAACCACGTGAACAATATTGACGGGAAGCCACTGAAACCGGAGACGTCCCATCCTCTCTACCGTACCATAATGAAGGAAGCTTTGCAGGATTCGAAGAGAGGATGGTCCGATGAGTGGGACATGCACCAAGGCGGCAACTTTACTAATGATTGGGCCTAGTCCTACTGGGTAGGCGCCTCATGCGAGGAGTTTGTGGCTGAGCTGAGGAGAGTGGGGTTATATGAGGCGACATGGGCCTCCCAATTCCACATTTACCAACCGAAACAACTGATGCCAGAATTAATCTGCAGATGGCCGTCTAGGACCAATACCTTTCAACTGCATCACGGGGAGGTGGGAATCAGCCTGTGGGATTTCCACCAGATTTCTGGGGTTCTGATATTGGGGGCCATGTATGATGAGTTCCTCCCTATCATGAGCGCGTGGGATGATACATAGCAAATGCCGCGACTGGCATCAGTGCTGATGGCACTCGTCCCTAGAGAGGACAAGGAGGCAGCGAGGGATGTCCATTTTAAGAAATGGTTCAAGTGCTTCTTGAATTTCACAGAGAATCAAGAGTTCCCTCCAAGGCCTCGAAATTGTCCGAGGGCGGCCCAACGGGGTAAGGAGCACTTGTATTGGCGTGTCTTGGAGGACAACCAATGGAAGACTTGGGGTTTCAGTGTCAGCACTGAACAACAGCTGATAGTCAGGCTGGTGGCGTTCATCGCGGCTCTCATCTGCGGTTGGATTCTACCGGTGAGGGATACAAGCCTTGGGGTGCGACCCAGCTCATTTATTATGGCATCCTTGTTGACCATGGTGCAGCGGGTCAATATGGGGATTCTAATGCTCGCCAAACTGTATAGAATGTTGCGGCACATTAGCGAGGGCAAGAAGCCGCCAAGGATATGCGGGCCCTTCCACCTCCTCTACAGGTGGATTGCGGCGCACATCAGGGGGATCTATGAGTATCCAAACCCTATTTCACCACTGGGATCAAACTTCCGCCCCTCCATCCTGAATGCGGTCGGTAGCTTCCTGTTCAAACTAACCATGCCGATGGTGCTGAATCGGGTGTATATGGTAGATAAGTTTAATTTCCACCCCTTCCCATTGCCGACTAGGATACTTACTAACGACGGGCGGGGAACGGAAGAACATCAGGCATACCTCCTGGCCATTCGAGGTGGAGTTTTGGTGGCATGAGGAGATCGTGATCCACTCTGTGAACCGTACACCCCGCATCGGTTTGCAAGGCAGTTCTGATGCCTCCAGCGGCTGACCCCGTAGGTCTACTAGGAGGTGCGTCACGAGGAGCACCCATGTGTGATGAGGCAGCTGTGGTTCATGTTCACACGGGAAGATGGGAAGATGCGAATTACATTGCCTCCATACACCACCGCTTTCAGATTGGTGAGGGATTATGTCATTAGATGGGAAGCTGCTTACCCAAGGGAGATGCTGAAGAAGCCTACTATTTGGGTCGGTGATGGTGGACCTCCTCTATCTCGAGGTCGCGGTTGGAGGGAAGGTAGGGCCTCTCGCGGTGGCGGGGCTGCCATGGCGGCGAGACCCGCACCGGCCGAGGGTGTGGCAGCAGCGGCGGATCCGGTGATTATGGAAGAGCAGGGCCATCCGGAGGGTCATCCACTGATGGGATTTCGTAGGATATACACTCAGGCCCCGGGGAAGCGGCTACGTCAAATCGACATGGCAAAGGATGTCGTCTTCCCAGAAGTCTGGGACAACTGTGATGTCAACTGGAAATTCCTCACCCCACGCGAGATATGGGCCCACCTGAATCGCCTCGGGATGGAATTACCGGGAATAGGCCCAGTCTGCGCTAGTTTCATGGCGTCTCCAGCGGAGGCAGAGCAATACCTGGACGAGTTGGAGGATTATGTTCACTCCAGTGGTGTCCCTCTCCCAATGACAGACCGGGTGAGGGTACTGCTGAATCGAACGGTCCCCCCACAGTTATCAGCCACCGATCTATGGGAGCGCTTCCCCCTGCTGAAAGAGTTAGAGGACTTCTCTCGAGAGGATGAGGCTGGAGGAGGGAGCCCATTGGAGGAGGGTGAGATTGGAGATCAAGGCTCAGATTCTGACGATTTTGCAGAGGCTCTCGATGTAGCATTCTGAAATTCTTTCCTTACGGTCTGTTCTTGGGCCACAATGGACTTCTCACCGATGTTTGAGCCATTCAAGAGGAAATTGTTCGCAGGCCTCGTTCTCCCCCCTCGACGGGTGATGATGCGGGACCTTCAGAACCCGTGCCTATGGTTGTGTCCAATTCCGCGTCTGGTGGGACCAAAGCAACTGAGGTGGCTCCTCCGGAATCTCCAGACCTTCCAACAGTATACAGAGGGCCTCGCCTCGGGGTCCCATTTGTACCGGCTCAAGAGCAGCACCGGGAGGTCGATCTCCGTATTTTTTCTCTACTAGTTTCCTTGTCATCATATGTAGACTATGCCAACTAACGTTTATGTCCCTCTCTGTCATACAGTTCTTCGACTGGTGTGGGCTGCTGCGGAAAGACTAGTCGGGATGTCTGGTGGCGTCCCCCCTAGGGGCATGCCGATGATGGTGGCGATAGTCCCCCCATCTCCCCAAGCTGAAACACACATCCTCACTGGTGGGACCACCAGCAGGGTCGTGCCTGAGGTCATCGAGGTGGACATTGATGAAGAGGATCGGCCGGCCGGTCCTACTCCTATCGTGCATACTTTGGCGCCAGATGTCGCGCCAGATTCAACACCAGATGCAGATCCTGCCAAGGACTTCCTGCATGCGTATCCTGCGTACGAGCCTGCCAATCGTGCAGACTGGGACGAAACATCCTCCGACGAGGAAGACAACATCTTAGTCCGCCGCCGATCATGGAAGCTAATCACACGCTTCATCAAGGACACCCCCCAAGCGCTGTGGCTGGATGAAATGGACAGACTTCGCTCGCAGCTGTGTGAACTATGTGATGGGGGAGTGGATGCCCAACATCCTCACGCACTTATCTGAGATCTCATGGCTGAGAATATCCAGGAGCATGATGGTGGGCTCAGCTTGGGCTGGCCGCGGAGGAAGGAGACAAGCGTCATGAAGCTCCAGGAGGCTGAAAGCGAGTTCCAACAGCTGTAGACCCGGGCGGATGAGCACTCAGCCTCTCTTAATGCTCAATATCAGCTGATCTCCAGGCTGAAGGCCCATCTAGCGGATGCAGAGGAGCTTATGAGGCAGGCTTCTGGAAAGATGGCTACCACTCAGGCTGAGGTAGAGAGGGCCAGAGCCAAGGCTGACGAACTGCGCCCCACCACTGCTGAGGAGGACTGGGAGCTGAGTCAGTGGCAGAAAGCCTTGGATGCCACAAGAAAACGGGTGGCAGAGCTGAAATGCTCTTTTAACGGGGTCAACCCGTCCATGGGGGGAGTCGACCACCGGGTTTTGTAACAAACCAAAAAACCTTTTATTGGTACTTTCGTGCATCAATTTCTTCCTTCTTTGTTTTGAATTCCGTATCGCGCACGATTTCCACTATTTGAATATCCTCGTTACATCCCTACAATGTTTACAGGACATTCGGTGATAATTCCCCAAGCCCACGTGGGTCTAGCCTGATGTGAAAAATATGATATAGTTGCCTTCTCGTCCCACCTAACATAGGAGTGGAGACGATGCTCCGGGCATCCAGTATTTGGATCACCGGTCCGGATTTCCGAAAGATGGGAGAGGCTTTACCGGAGAAAGAACTTTTCAGAACAGCTGAATTACCGTTTCTTCAGCGTGCCCTCTTGTATGAATGGTGCAACACTAGGGGCACTGGAATCAGTCCGAACAGACGGAAACAGGAAGCGTGAATTACGATGCCCAAGATTCGGAGCACTATGGGGATGGCGTGACAATAAGGGACAACCGTTAACCATGGAGGAGAAGCGGTATCCTTACTGTGTTAGCCATTAATGGGGAAAAAAATGAGGGTCAACCATTGACCATGTTCGAAACACAGGACCATGTCACAAATATTCTCGGTCAATCATTCGAGATATTGACCAAGGATAGTTGACGGATCATAAGTCGAACATACATACTGTTAGGGGGTCCTTCCAAACATGACCAGCCTTCCGGAACGTTGGCCCAGGATGGTAGGTGAGCCGATGCGGCATGAGACCAGGCCGTTCGGAGGTCCCTTCAGACATGAAAGGGGACGAGGGTCCGAATAAGGGGCACACAGAGCGTGGAATATGGAGTGGTGGTTTATCTGAACAGAATCCAACACTCATGCAATTACACCACCATGGTGGGAGTACACCATATGGGTGCATCGGTTTGATCATGGATCATTCTATCTTTCAGACAGGGCCTCTCTAGCGAGGGGTCCGACCAGGGGTCCGGAAAGAGGAAGGATGGGATTAATGATTTCTATGGGACGGAGCCTAGGCAAAATACCAGGGTGTCTCTACGTATCCCATGAGGATGGGAATAAAGACATGCGTAGTTCTGAAGCACAGAGCAGTCATAGACCAACACTGGCATGTGAAATCCTCTCTGGTAGAGGCTCTGGTGCATCCCATGATGAACATGGGGCATCCTGAACTTGTTCAGGGTAGAACCGCAGTTTAGTGTCATGCGTTGAGGACACATGGACTCCTATAGTTTAACGTCATACGATAGGACGTGGAATAAAAGGGAAGATCCCAGGGAGCGTGTGGTGCGGTAGATATGAAACCGATGTGAATGAGGACTTGGAGTCCAAATCACACCACATACCCCCGGAGGAAACTCTTCAGGTCGAGAGACCAAGAGTGATGATTAGGTTGGGCCCGAAGCAGAGTGGTCAGGTGTTCTTACGCCCCCCATGAAGATGGGAATCAATCCATACATAGTTCTGAAAGTGCAGTCTAACGTCATGCGGGATGATGAGAATCCTGGCCGTGTTGGTACACATCCCACCAAAACTACTAAGCCCACGTAAGTCGTGATCGGTGTGGGAAACAAGAAGTAGTGGTGGGAATTTCCTGACACAGAAAGGGGCAGGTTAGGGAAAAGGGACGCTCGGTGAATACTGGGCCAATAACACTAACACGATAATTTCATTTACCTAGATGCGCGAAGTGAAAGATCCGAGTATGATGGAATTCCACGTGAACATGAAGAAGTGGAATTGTGTGAATCATGGTGCTCGAGATTCAGATATCGATGATGGTGGCGTGACGATGGAGGATAACTGTTGACTTTGGTAGAAACCCAGAATCCATATCGTGTTAGCCTAGAATGGGGACATACAAATGAGGGTCGACCATTGACCATGTTCAAAACATGAGACCATGTCACAAATGTTGTCAGATATCCATAGGGACGTTGGGCCGAAACGATTGGAGGGCCCTTAGGTCCATCATTCATGGAGAGCCCTTAAGCATAGTATCCATGTCGTCCGAGGGTCCTTTTGGATGTGGAAGAGGATGAGGATCCAAATAACAAGCCCACGAAGCTTGGTCATGGGATGAGGTGAATGTCCATATGAAAATCCCAAACATTGTTGTCTTTGTCGAAAAACATCTGAACACGACAACGAGACATATTAGATAGGGGGAGAAGAGTACTTTCCCATAGGGAAATCTTAGTTTAGGGTGGTAGAATTCGGACCATGGATGGGAGGAAACATAAGAGGCACATGGTGGAGTAACTCAAAAACCTAGCGTGAATAGGGATAGGGGGTGTGTATGGTGCGGTGAACAACCCAACGTGAATGAGGACATAATCCCATATCACACCACACGACCCCCTTGGGAGAGGTTTCAGATCAAGGGACCAAAATTGAAAGTTAGGCTGGGCCTGCTGGGAAGTTCCCGGGCGCACCTACGTATCTCAGGAGGATGAGAATCAAGCCATACGTAGTTCTTGAAAATGTCTAAGTTTAAGGTCTTCGAGCTTGGACCATGATTGGTAACAACTTCCCATGTTAGCGCATACGTCAACCTGATCCCTAAGCCCATGTGAGTTAAACTCGGTGTAGGAAACAAGGGGGGGAGTCCTCATTGCAATACTTGGGGCTTCCATCCGAGGGGAGTTAGTAGAGATCCCTGAATGACACCTTTGACGCGTCTTGTTTCCCCAACACGTAGATGCGCATAGAGAAAAAGTACCAAGAGCATCGAGACTCTACTTGGACACAATGAAGTGATGAAGGGTGTGAATCGTGTACCCGACATTTTGGGATTAATGGGTTGGCGTGGTGATAGAGGAAAACTATTAACCATGGTGGAAACACATAGACCATATCGCGTTAGCCTGAGGTGGGAAAAACAAACGAGTATCGACCGCTGACCATATTCGCAACGTGGGATTTTAACGGTATGTTGTCCGAAACCCTCGAAGGCGTTGGCCCGTAACGGTAGGAGAGCCCTTGGTAGTAGTATCCAGGACATTCTTGGGGGTCCCTCTGGGTGTGAAAGATGATGGAAGCCCTGATGCAGGGATACACAACGCTGAGAAAGCAGGTGCAGACATGTCCGAGTAAAGTTTTAGCATTCCGGGTAATAGACCAGAGTCCCCTTGGGCACATTGGTGAACTGCCGAAAAGGGTTCGACGAAACAACTTAGGAGGGAGAGGTACATGGCGTGGTCATTACGAGACCGACGTGAATGAGGACATAATCCCACACTACACCATATAATCCTCTCATGGAGGAAGGGTAGACCATGGCGCCAATATGGGATGAAGATTCCCAAGAGATGGGGATGGACCCGAATCCTAGAAATTATGGAGGTCCTACATATCCCATGAGGTTTGGAATCAAGCCACACGTAGTTCTCTAAATGAAGTTTAACATCATACAGGACGAGGGGGGAGTAATATACCCCCAAACAAGGGAGGTGTACGGTATGGTGAGAAACCAACGTGAATGGGGAAATAATCTCACACCACACCATACACTCCTATAAGAGAGGACCTGGGCCGGGGCCCGAAAAGGCCAAGGGGCCTGATGGTTAGGCATTGGTCAGGAAGGCTTGAACTGCTTGCAGTTTAACGTCTTGCGGTGAGGACGAGGGCCAGGTGCCCAAGGAGGCCAGGGGGCCTGAGGCTGGGCCTCGTAAGGGAAGGCGTACGACATGGTACATGATCCCGACGTGAATGAGGACATAGTCCCACACCACACCGAACACCCCGGGTAAGAGGTTGGGCGGAGGGGCCCAAGAAGGCCAAGGGGCCTAAGTTTAGGCATCAGTCAGGAAGGCCTGAATGGTTTGCAGTTTAATGTCTTACATAAGGACGGGGAAAGAGATAACTGTATCTAATCTGGGGGTTTGTACGGCATGTAAAGTAACCTAACGTGAATGAGGACGCAATCCTACACCACGTCGTACATTCCTTATTGGGGAATCAGGGCCATGAGCCCGACCGCTAGCACCACCCAGAGAGAATTTTTTCACTTCGGGATGGGGTGGAATGAATCACTGCAGTCGATGTTTGGGACATCTCGGGGTAGACCCGAAGATCCAGGACACTGTTGACCATGTGCGAAACACAACATTCCTATGGTGACCTGATATAGGAGCAGCAAATGAGCATCGAATGTTAACCAAATTCACAACGCGGGACTTGTATCGGCTTGTTGCTTGAAAACCCTCGGGGGCGTTGGCCCTTATCGGTAGGAGAGCCCTTGGGCGTAGTATCCAGGTCGTTCTTGGGGGTCCCTCCGGGTGTGCAAAAATTATGGAATCCCAGTCATGGAGTGGGTGAAGCATAGTTGTATCCATCCACGAAAGAGGCAAACATATCCAGGGGGATGTGCAGCCGAGCCGAGGCTTGCTCGACGTGAGATGGGGAAAAAGTGTGCACCCTACCATATGTCATGACCCGAGGGGAAGATTTTGGCTTATGGGCTGGGCCAACGGACGAAATGCCCGGGCGTTCCTATGTATCCCATTAGGATGGGAATCAATCCAAACGTAGTTCTTGAAGGCCATGCAGTTTAGCATCATGCGGTGAGGACGTGGAAGGATAGAATAATGGGAGTGGGAACACAGTGAAAACCTTACAATCCTTGTATGATCGGGTTGTATGAGCGGGGATAAGAAAGCCTACTCCTCGGTACACAAGGTTCCTCCAAGGAAACTATTCCCAGGGGGGATAGTAGAAAAGAAAAGCTTGGGGCTGGGATCATGATGAGGTTTCTGAGCGTTCCTACGTATCCCATTAAGATAGGAATCAAGCCACACGTAGTTCTTAAGGCGCAGTTTAGCGTTTTTCTGGACGAGAAATGTGTCTCAACTGGGTATATGTACGGTACGGTGGGTAACCCGACGTGGATGAGGATGTAATCCTACACCACACCATACAATCCCAATGGAGAGACAGAGTCAACGCAGGCCAAGGGGCCAAAGGCTGAGCCTCGGTCAGGAAGGCCTAACTGGATTGCAGTTTAATATCTTACAATAAGGACGGGGGCCGGGGGTCCGAGGAGGACAAGGGGCCTGAGGCTGAGCCCCTGTCAGGATGGCCGGACTGGCATGCAGTTTAACGTCATATAGTAAGGATGGGGGGAGATCTTATTTTAAGGTCATAGAGCTCAAACCATTTTGCAGTTTATCGTCATGCAGGATGAAGATGCAGTTTAAGGTCATGCAGGACCCTTTTTCCCTAGTCAAAGTATCTCTTGATGAACTTGGCTTTGGTGGGAGGGGTTTTGCGCTCTCCATCCGTGGTCACCAAAAAGTATGCTCCATTGGGGTAAACCTTATGGATGATATAAGGCCCTTCCCATTGGGGTTCTAACTTGGGCAGTTTTTTACCGGGGATCATTGGTGCTCGAAGGGCCAGTACTAGGTCACCCTGTAGAAAATAACGGAGACGAACCTTCTTGTTGAAGGCCCTCGCTATATTATCCTGATGCCTTTCCAGATTGTGTAGGGCATGAAGCCGGTTCTCGTCCAGTGATTCTAATTCAGCTAGACTGATTTCGACTACCTCATCTGATATCTGGTGATCATAGACTGCTGTGCGTAACGATGGCAGCTTGATCTCAATGGGTAGGATGGCCTCAGATCCATACACAAGGGAATATGGGGTCACCTGGTTAGAGTTGCGAGTCGTCGTCCGATAAGCCCAGAGGGCGTTGGGGAGCTTGTCCGGCCAACATTCCATGTTCTGACCAACCGTCTTCTGCAGAATGTTAGTGAGGGTTTTGTTGAATGCCTCAATCTATCTGTTTGCCTGCGTCTGGTAGCGGGAGGTATGGTTTGAACGGATGCCATAATTGGTGTACAATTTCTTCAGTTCAACCACTCTGAATTTGGTGTCGTTATTAGTGAGGACGACGTGAGGGACCCCAAACCGGTGGATAATATTGGATCTCACAAAGTCGATGTTGGAACGGGCCTTGACCTCTTTGGCTGGAACTGTCTCTGCCCACATAGAGAAGAAATCTGTAGCAGTCAGGATGAACATACACTGGCGAGCTGTTGCTGGTGGATACGGCCCAACTACATCAAGTCCCCATTCCTCAAATGGCCAAGACTACGTGGTGGGGTGGAGGGGCTCCGGTGGCCGATGCAGGAAGTTGGCGTGAACATTGAATGCATGACATCTGTTGGAATACCCAATACAATCATGGATCATAGAGGGCCAGAAGTACCCCAAACTTTGGATTTGATGGGACAGCTTCAGCCTAGCTTGATGGGTGCCACAACAACTGGCGTGAACCTCTTGCATAACTTGAGGAATCTATACTCCTTGAATGCAACAGAGGAGGACGTCATCGAAGCTTCACTTATACAGGATCTTTTCAAGACTGGGGCTGCTCTAGAGGGTATATTGCAGCGCGCGGCGTCGGATTCGCTCGCGCTCGGCCCGGTCGTCCGGGAGGCGACCATTTTGGAGATACTCAACAAAAGGTGCCCTCCAGTCGGGAGTGGCCTCAACCACTGTGTCTGACGAACCCGTGACCCATGACGTAGAGTGTCCGACGGTGAGATGACTTACCCGCATGCCATCATTGGGCTTTTGGGTGACAGGGGCAATGACTCTCCGGTGTGCCACATGTATGATCAAATCATCTTGCTCGGGTTCTGCGAGCGACGCAGCTAAGCCAGCCATGGCGTCTTCTTGACCGTTCTGTGACCATGGGACATGGGTAATCTCTAGTCGAGAAGAGAACTGGGCCATTAGGCAGAGGGTGTACTCCAGCAATGGTACAATCTCCGGCTTCCGGATGATATAGTCACCATTAACCTGTTTGATTACCAGCTCGGAATCTCCTTTCAATGTAGATGGGGCACATCGATCTCAAGGGACAAATCGATACTGGTGATGAGAGCCTGGTACTCTGCCTCGTTGTTCGTACAGCCTTTTGACAATAAGAATGAGTATGGCAGGACGGCTTGCGCTAGGGTAATGAAGAAAATACCCAGGCCCACTCTGTTGAGCTTAGGATCGTTGATCCGCCTACTGGTGGGGCTCCGGGAGTCACCGTCGAAATGCATTTTCCAACACGGGACGACATGATCGACTGAGAGGATTGTCTCATCAGGAAAATCCAGGTCCAGGGATTGATCCGTGGAGGTTGGATGGGTAGCTAAAAATTCTACCAACGCCCATCCCTTAATGGCCATCTGAGGTACGAACCTGATATCAAACTGCTGGAGAATCACTTCCCATCATGCTAGTCGTCCAGTCAGCAAGGGGTGGTTCAGGATGTACTTCAGTGGGTCTACCCGAGAGACCAATTGCACCTCATGGTGCTGCAGGTAGTGTCTAAACTTCTGTACGGCGAAGACGAGCGCAAGGAAGCTCTTTTCGATAGGGGAGTATCTGACCTCTGTATCGAGAAGCAAGCGGCTGAGATAGTAGACATTATTCTCGTTACCCTCGTTATTCTTTTGGGCGAGCAGTGCATCAAAGGGATCTTTCCAGAATGGTCACGTAAACGACCAGAGGCTTTCCAGAGACGGGTGGCATCAAAATCGGAGGTTGGAGCAGATACTGCTTGATTTCCTCGAAGGCGGTCTGACACTCCTCATCCCATTCGTAGGCAGCACCCTTATTCATGAGCCGAGAAATGGGCTTAAACTTGCCGGCCAGATTCACAATGATTCAGCATATATAGGCTATGTGGCCTTGGAGGCCTCAAAGTTCCTGAATGTTACTCGGTGGAGGAATTTCGCTGATGGCCTTGATCTTCTCTGGGATGATCTCAATACCTTGGTATCTAACAAAGAATCCTAGAAACTTCCCAGAGGTGACCCCAAAGGCACTCTTCAACCAGTTCATCTTCAGGTGATGAGAACGGAGGAAACCGAACACCTTATCAAGGTCTTTGAGATGGTCCTAGCGCTGACATGATTTTACCACTAGGTCATCTATGTAGAATTCCACCAGTGTCCCGAGAATCGGCTTGAATATGCGATGCATGGCCCTCTGATAAGTGGAATCTGCATTTTTCAAGCCAAATGGCATAACCTAGTAGGAAAAGGTACCATGGGGAGCCCTGAAAGCAATGTAATCCTCGTCCTCAGGGGCCATCCGGATCTGGTTGTACCTAGAATACCCATCCATGAAAGAGAGAGCTTGGAACCCGGCCGTGGCATCAATCAATAATTCCGTCACTGGGAGTGGGAAGTCATTCTTTGGGCTGTGGCGATTAAGGTCGCGGAAGTCGATGCAAACAATGATCTTCCCATTCTTCTTCCTGTCTGGCACAATGTTGGCTAGACACTTGGGGTACTAGACTCCCTTAACGAAGTTGGATTTGATAAGCTTGTCAACAGCGGCCTCAACCATAGCACCATGAGAAGGGTGCATCTTCCTGGGAGGCTGCTTAAACCCACGATGGTTTGCCGGGAGGCCCAGAGGGTGAACGAATACAGGGGGATCTAGTCCTGGCATCTGGTTGTAACTCCAGGAAAACACGTCACAGTGTTGTTTATGGAAGTCTAAGTACTACTGCCGCTCCTCGGGGGACATGGCTGCACTGATCAATGTGGGTTTCAGATCTGTCTCGCTAACAAGGTTCACCTGTACCAGTTCATCAACCGTGGTAGAGACACCTTCCTCAAAGGTGGGGGGAGTATCCTCCAGGTCTTCCTCTCCACCCGTGGGGGGATTTCCCGCGATGAGAGATACTCCTGGGCTATCAAATCCTGAGGGGCAGCTGGTGTCATATTGGGCAGTAGTGGTCATCATATCAGGAGACTCACTCGCCATTGAGACCATAGCAATGAAGGCAGACGACCCTATCCCATCTGGCCTTTGGCCTAAGGGGCCACGTTTGATGATATCAAAGCAGTGGTGATGTGTCGGCCTGAGTCGGTGGATTCCAGCCCGGCGGAAGGACACGTATGGCGTACTGCCGTTGTCATAATCTTGACAGTCCGGTATCGTACAGGGGTAGGAGGTTCCAGGATCACCTGAGCCTGGTTGATGTAGGAGTACAAGGTGATTTTTCATCGTCTCTTGGACACGGGAACATGCCTTCCTTGTGTACCCGAAACAACAAAACATTGCCCCATGTCGGGGGTCGTGGCCTCCAATCGGTGGATCGTGAGGCTTTAGGTGTCATCCATGCTTTCCCAAGGATCACTTGTGACTAGAGAGTGTTCATCATCACTTACTAGGATTTGCTTATCCTTACTCTTGTAATAATCAGCATCTAGATAGCAGGCCTCACAAGAGGCGAAAGGAGACACATCACATTGGAGTACGCCTACTCGACCGTTGAGTGAGAATTTGAGGCACTGGTGATACGACGAATGGACCAATGCATGCAGATGGAGCCATGGCCTACCCATCAACGCGTTGTAGGCGGTGTCCTGAGAGACGACCATGAACTCGGTGCTGGCAATTAAGCCACCGAACCGAGTCTTCATGCCTATCTTGCCAACTGGGGTTTGCTCGGTCCTGTCATACCCCCGGATTCTGAGGTCAGAGGGAGTTAAATCACCTTCAGACAGACCCAGCTTTCGCAATGTCCGAGTCGGAATTAGGTTGATTCTGGAGCCCGTGTCAACGAGGCAGTGGAGGACTTTCAAACCATTGAAGTGGCCAGTGATGTAAAACAGGTGAATGTGCCCCTGTATAGGAGGATCCACATCTACACCGGAGTATGAGATAACCAACTGACATTCGGCGTTCTCAATTGTCTCGGCATGGAAGGCTTCTACAGCCGCTACCTCCGTCTCAAACTGGAGGGGGCTCTTAGGGCCTCGGCAAGTGCCTCACACATCTCAGATGACAGTCAAAGGTCCCCAAGGATAGAAAGCCTTGCCGAAATTCTGTCTAGGTGCTTCAAGACATCATACATTTGTGAAAAACGCAAACCTCTTCCTACAGGAGGTCGTTTGACAGTTGGAGGCATAGCGGGTCCTGCCGATTGAACCTGCGGTTGGTTAGTACTAGGTACATCCTGTTGCCTACTAGTTGAAGTCTGGAGAGTAGTCTCCGGACTAGGATCGGACAACGGAGCATGTCCTGTAGCCGGGCGAGATTGACTGTGATACGAACGAGGTATCTCTCCATGATCTAGTAGCACAAACGGTGGTGGAGGTAGAGCTGAGGGCGTTAAGTGGGGTTGCGCGAGCTGAGCTCTGCGCTGAGCCTGCTGTCTGGTCTCAGTAGCATGCACGATCTGGCTGAAAGTGCCCACTGACGTACCTCGAGGACCAGCGTGGTTGCGGTTCCGCTGACGTTGACGTCGGCTGGAAACATTGGGGAGGTTCGCCTGGCGTTCCCCCTCATCGAGATTCATATATGGCTTTACCAGCTCTACGGTGTTAACCGAAGCGTACCCCTGACTGTCGCTCGACGAGTCATCTACCACCAGGTGGATTCTAGGAGGAATCCCCATTTCAAGGGGCATAAAGTTGCCGAGAGTGCGGTATGACGACGACACAGGCAGAGCGCGTCGCTTCTTCTTGCGCCATCGCTGTTTTCCCTTTTGGGAAGAGATCGACCGTGAAGACGATGCAGAGGTATTGGCTACTTCTTCTGAAGGTTCTGGATGATTCAGGCACGCCCGAATGATACCATGGGCACAGACGGCGGTTTTTCGAGCCATCCAGTCGTCATATTTCCGGGATCTGCGGCTGGGAACCTACTGCCACTCGCCTTCATTGTCGCTACCGATCCTTGACCCTGCAAGGACACCCGCCACTTGTGTTGGTGCTGGGCCCAACCTGAATATGTTGTTGTGGAACTGGTCTTGAATCCAGTCATTAAACACATAGTATTTCTTGAGGGTGTGCCCCAAAAACTGATGATAAGGACAGTAGTTGGGGTGATCGGTGAGATTCGCCTGTGCCGGCATTCTGCACTCGGGCAGGCGCACAATCCCTTGCTCTAGAACACTTTGGAATTTTCCAGGGACCTGATTTTCGTTGAACGAATAATTCTTGTGCCTTCTTTCCGGATAGGGGGCCCTGGGGGCCTGGCCCTGAAGAGGTGCCGGAGGGTCCTGCCGAGGAGGCGGTGCCTGATTGTCTCGCCTAGGTGGAGGTGGCGCATTGCGCGGGGGAACCTGTCGATTCTGAGGCGGTCGCTGCTGGGTAGGATCACGTGCTTGAGATGGAGGACCTCTATGGGGTTGTGGGGATGGTGCCGTTGGAAGAAATTCCAGCTGCCTAGGGGCTTCTATTTGAGCCACTGTAGTGGGTTCTGCTCTGGCGGTCCTCCTAGCTGGGATCATAGAGGCAACGAACGTGCCTGACTAGCCTGTTGCAGAGCCTTCTCTAGGCGCTGAGCCTTATCTGAGAAATCTCTGAACCCTCCAGGGCAGTTCTATGTAATCAGGGAGGGTACCAGCTCCGTTTTGACATTCCCCACACACATCGTCAGAAATTTCTCCAGAGTCAGTGGAATATCGAGGGAATACATAAATCCCTTCCATCGGGCGATGAAATTTGCAACTCGCTCATCAGGCCTTTGCTTGCTTTTGAAGAGGTCTTCAATGGTGGTCTTTCACGTGGTGGAGCTGAACTAGTATAGGAACTACCAGTGGAGATCCTCCCAACTAGTCACTGATCCGATAGGGAGCTGGTTGTACCAGATGAATGCGGGACCTTCCAATGTCTATACGAAACATCGGAGCTTGGCGGCTTCTTGCTGGTCTGGGGTCCCCAGCATTGGGAAACACCTAAAAGAAAAATGTGCCAAGTGCTGCGGCGGGTCCCCTATCCCGTTGAAGGGCGAGAATGTGGGGTTCCCAAAACCTGGGGTTGCGGGCATATCATCCACCCACGCGGGATACGACTTTCCATCCGGTGGGACCGCCACCTGTCGTGTTTCCAATGCTTCGCGGCGGGCTATGAGTGCCGCTATAAGATCATCCTGGTGGGGGTCCCTGTCTTGATGGGGATCCCAAATCACAAGTTTTTTTCCAGGTTCTTCAACACGGTAGATGGCTTTGGCAGCCCGTAGATCGACTGGCGGAACGACCTTTGGGGAGACTGGGGGAACCCGGACTAGTTTCTTTAGATTTCCCCTTCGTTCAGGGGAGTTTGGAGAGACGTATCACGCCCTCTTGCCGTAAGTTCCGGCTTCTGCCCTGTCTGCGGAAGTAGCATGATCATGGTTGCCCAGAGGCATCTCACCGGGGGGAAATTGTTCCTGCCCCTTCTTCCCCGGCCTGGGATTACCCTAGTCGGGTCACCGCTCTACAGCGCACCCAGCCAAGAGTTCGTCAACCAGCCTCTTCTGCTCAGCAAGTTGCTGGCGTAACATGGCCTTCTCGGGATCTTCGTCCGTTTTCTACATAGAGGTAGACAAGTCGGAGTGCTTTACAGTTCCGATGTGCTCCTTACCCTTGTCGGTATTTCGACCGAGTACCAGCGACTTGGTGGGTACAGGGAGGCCTAGCAGGTTCCTCTGCTGATGGGTAACCCTCTATGATGGGTCCAACAGTGGTGGTATTCCCTCGGGGGGGTAAGTCTCCATCAATAAATTGAAGCTTGTCTTCCTTGTCCACTAAGTCAGCCATGTGGACCGCGACCCATCTCGAGGGCGTGTCCTCAATGTCGCATAGCGAATCGGGCTATCATCGGATAGGGTCGAAGAGGAGAGAGCCATAGTGTCTCCATCCACGGACTTTCACATGGGGGGTAGCCTCCCTGATGACTCTGCGGAGTACTTTGAAACTCTGAACACATTTCCGTTGAAGGGCGCTTTGACAGCTTGGTGAATCAGGGTTCTGGGCCACAAGGAGTGCGGCCAAATCGATCAGGTGGCATTGCTCGCTGATTTCTTCAAAGTGATCTCGACTTCTGGGGTACACCACCCGCTCGTAACGAAGTCGGAAGTGTTTCGCCCATAGGGTTCGACAAAAGCAACCCACTTATTCCGGGGTAAGGGACTCTGGAGCACGAAAGTTCTGCACCGCCGTTGGCCAGAACTTCTCCAAGAAATAATCTGCTGCGAGAATGCTCTAGAAGCTCCTGGGTTCGGACTCAGGGTCTGGCTCTGTATTGCCCCACTCGTCAACCGGGGGAGACTGAGGGACCGGTAGCGGTACCAAGGTGGACCTTTGGGATATTAAACTCGGGGGGGGGGGGGGGGGGATAATACGGCGAACGAGATGACTGGCCGCCAAATTCTGGACCATCCTCTGAAGAGTGAGGTGACCTGGCCACGATGTCACGATATGATGGGCTGATAGCCATAGCTTCTGGCACAGGAGTCGCGGCTGCCGGCGAAAGGTCACGTCGTCGCTCTACCGCCATTGGCCCCCAAAATAGCTCTCTGTGATCTCTGGTAGATGTATAGGGCGCTTCTGGTGACAATGGTGGTGATTGCACGGTCGAGACCTGCGGAATTTCCAAAATATCTTCCTCCTGGATGTACCTGCGGAGAGAGATGGGAATCTGGTGGACCTCACATTCTGGGAGAATGAGGCTAACACGCCAGCTTCCTATCCCAGTCCTTGATACGGAGGAGTGGGGAGAAGGTTCCATCGTTGATTCGCATTCCGCATCAGAATCCGAGAAGCGGGAAGTTTGATCTCCACCCGGGCCTTCCATGACTCCTCTTGTGGTGGCGACGACCCGATCTTCTGCCCCGGGGTGGCTCTTCGGGACAGGGTTGATCCGTAATAGGTAGCCTTGGGGCGGCGATGGTGTCGTGGAAGAGAGGGCCCCCACTCGAGATAGCCGAGGTGTGAGGGGAACCAGGGAAAATGTCAAAGGTTACATGTGGAGGACCTCCATGGACAACACCCATGTGGGAAGAGCCTCTGTTGGAATTGGCAGGAGCATGGGGCGGACCTCCATGGTCGATGTGGGCGGAGCGAGGCTGACCTTCACTCCCCAAGTAGTCGGGGCGAGGACCTTCTCCGGTTGCATAGAGGACGTAGGGAGGGACCCCATGTTGGAGAAGGACCGTATGGACAGTGCCTTCAGATCGGCGGTCGGGGGCAGAAGGATGGACTCCATACCCTGTATAGTTGGCGTAGGAAAGGTTTCCGCGCTGAGCGTCACTTCCGTGGGGCAGGTCTTCCTTCGGGATGGGGGTAGCACGAGGCATACATCCATGACGAGCTTCGGAGCGGGGAAGGCCCACGCTCTCTGGAGTAGTAGTACAGGGAGGGCCTCCATATGAGGTGACATCACCGGGGGTTAGTTCGTAGTGATCACAACTCAGGCCTGCAACCTGGAGAGTCAACCCAGCCTGCCCGTGGGGCGGTTGGGGTCTTGATACTGGTTGGGCGAAGGAGTTCCCCTGCTCAGTGTATGCAGGGACTCCATGATGCACGTCAGCAGTGGCTCGGGCCACTGTAGTTGTTGTTGTCGACGCACCTGGGCGAGCATCCTCAACCCGGGCCCGGCGCTGACGTCGGGTCAGACGAGCTGGCGCTGGTGGTGGAGGGGCATGGCCTGCCTGCTCTTCCTACGGAGTCGGACGGCAGCGATGACGCGGCCGAGTGGGAGCCCCTTCCTGGAGCCCTTGGTTCGGGACCCTGATCGGGCCGAGCTGGACATCACCCTCCCCATCATCGTAAGGCGAGGAGTCGTCGAGGCGTTCCGGGTACAGGCTCCTAAAACGATCGAACGTTGGGGTGGGGAGCAAGGGCTCCCTGCGCGGCCTGTTAGGGTGGCATTAACGGTAGGTCCCGGATGCCTCTATGTCCAGGCGGGCCATATCCTGAGTTGGGATGACCCCTTCCTCCTCGTACATGCGTACAAGGTTGTTGATCACCCTTCGTTGGATGATCTCTGATGGGGAGAGGGGACGTGGGCGCCCCATATTCCGTTATGTAGCGGCCGTCGTGGTGGTAGCGGAGCCATGCGGGGTGGCTTTGCTGGTGCTGCCCCTGCCCCTGCATAGGCGAGTGGGCGGTGATCATGTCCCCGCAACAGCAACCTGGTTCCTGGAAAACGAAGGGATCAACTCATCAGCACTGCGAGGAAAATGATTGACAACCCATGCCCCAACATCCTTCCATTCTCCACGTCCGTATGAAGGATCCACGCCAACACGTTGCAGAACAAAGTGCCCCACATTCTACTGCCCCGACTTCCGGTGAGTTTCACGATAGGCCCACTATTTTCGTGGCGGGACCAGGCGCCGTATATCTGGATCCGGTGACACGTCAATCTACTAGTGTCTCGAATGCTACTAATCTCCACATTTAGGAGAAGAATTTCACGCCGGGTTCACCATTTATTTTTCTGACGCTTTCTCCGGGGCGCGCACATCCATCCGTCCATGGAGGAGGACACACTGCATTGTTGCCTCGCATTCTCGCTTTCCAAAGGCGGGTGGCATTCGCTCCTTATTCAGTGACGTCTGCTCCTTGATCAAAACAGGATGATGGGATGTCGGTTCTTCTTTTTGTGGATTCCTCCTCAGAACTCATCACCTAGTCCGAGTCTCTCTCATATATTTAATACGCTGTTCATGAAACTCTTCCCATTTCCATGTTTTCATGGACGCCCGTTAATTACACTGCTTCTTTCGGGACATTCCAAAGGGTCCGGTCAGGGAAGCAACCTTCAGTCGGGGGAGTAGTCACGTTGAGGCATCAGTAGCATGTCTGGATGCTGGGGACCTGGAAAGTCTGTCTATTATCCCTGGTCACAGGGCTTCTTGAGGGCATGGAATCCCGATGCATCCTACATCGAGCGCGGGAAATTATATTCCATAGACATATGTCTGAGGTTTTCCTCAGCTTCCTGTGTTTAACACAGGGTATGTCGCGAGTTTAACGTCCAACGGAGATGGATCAGCCCGATCAGAGCATTAACTCGAATGGATCAAATTGTGGGATTTCCCTTGAAGGGGTGCCGATACTGGGACCAGCCCATGGGCGGCTGTGAAGAGGAGCGGATCGACATGGTCTCACCGGGATATGATGGTCCGAGCGAGAATCAGGGTGGATGATGGATGGATGAATGAAGTGGAGGGTGAAATGGAAAGGGACCATCGCAAGGGCGACAGTGAAGTTGGGCTTGAGCCTCGAAGAGACCTCATACGTATCCCCGTGGCAGGGAATCAAAGTCCACATAGTTTGGGATGGTGCCGGTGAACCGGCATGAAGGTGGACCTAAGTCTGATGGATGTCGTCAGCGAACCAAAGAGAAGGTGGGCCTTGGTACGGTGCGTCAGTGTTCCGACACAAAGGTGGACCTTGGTCCAAATGGTGTGGGGAATACACACTAGGCTTCCCGGGTGTGGATGAACCGACGTGAAGAAGGTTAGAGTGACCAACAGGTGGTGGGATTGAACCACTGAGAGGCTTCCTACATTTTATGCCGTGACATGTATCAAAGACCACGTAGTTCAGGTTGGACATCAGAAAGCTGACATGAATGAGGAGGACCAGGAGGGTACTAGTGGTGGTGGGCTTGGACCTTGTGGATGCTTCCTACGTTCCATGAGGTGACATGGATCAAAGGCCACGTAGTTCAGAGGGGCTTCGTCGGTGAACCGACATGAAGGTGGACCTTGGTCCGCTAGTGGTGGGCTTGAACCTCTGGAAGGCTTCCTACGTATTATATCTTGACATGGATCAAAGGCCTCGTAGATGCAATGATGGGATTCGTCAGCGAACCGAAATGAAAGTGGACCTTGGTCCAATGAGAGATGGGCTTGAACCTCGGGGAGGCTTCCTACGTACCATGCCTTGACATGGATCAAATAACTCATAGTTCAAAGGGTTTCATCGGTGAACCGATGTGAAAGTAAACCCAAGGGTCCACTAGTGGTGGGATTGAACCTTGTGAAGGATTCATATGTACCATTCCTTGACATGGATCAATGTCCTCGTAGTTCGGATTGGTCACAACGGCTTGCCGTCGGGCTGGAATACAGCATAACGTCATGCTGGACGAGAGTGAACCCTGATGTGAATAAACAACAGGTGGTGGGCTTGAACCTCGTGGAGGCTTCCTACGTACCATGCCTTGACATGGATCAAAGTCCCCGTAGTTCGAGATGGCGGTGGGTGTCTACGAACCGACGTAAATGAGGGACCTTGGTCTGATGGGAGATGGGATTGAACCTATGGGAGGCTTCCTATGTACCATGCCTTGACATGGATCAAAGTCACAGTAGTTCAAAGGGTGGTCACAATGACTTCCTGTCGGACTAGAATGCAGTTTAACATAATGTTGGACGAAGGTATAACTCGACGTGAATTGGATGATGGGTGGTGGGCTTGAACCTCGCGGAGGCTTCCTATGTAACATGCCTTGACATGGATCAAAGTCCCCATAGTTCGGGATGGGTGTGCAGTTTAATGTCATGCGGGACAAGGGCATACAGTTTAACGTCATGCTGGACGATGACATGTAGTTTAACGTCATGCTGGATGAGGTCATGCAGTTTAACGTCATGATGGACGAGGTATTGTCATGGCCAATGCCAACTCTAAGCCCACGTGAGTCATACTCGGTGTGAGAAACAAGAGACAGCAAGGTCTTGAAAATCACACCGTGAAGCGTGAGTCCGTGTGAAGCGAAGAGGGGCTTACGCATTAGGCGGCCCATGGTGTTGGGACTTACTCCAGGATGGAGGCCCGAAGTGCGACAAAGCGCAGTGAAAGATGGATTTGGGGCCAATGATGGGAGGTACCACATTCCCTATCACGACCTCCACTGACCTTGGTAGTGGGGAATTATGGAGATGCAGGGTTTCAGCCATCCGTTGGGGAACTAGGGTCGCCCTTCTCCTGATAACATACGCCGCTCCAATATGGAGGATATCATCCCTTGTGGATGGGTGATTCCACTCTCGTGGTGACGAGTGGCATAAAAAATGATCGAACTGGGGGGACCCTTCGTGAGAGGCACAAGGTCGGGTCACAGTTTAATGTCATGTGTTGAGGACGTGGTGCTTGATAGTTTAACTTTCTACAGCTCGGACGAGGTGGGTTCACTCCACACCCCTAGGACGTACAAAACTGGTACCCTTTGCTCCTTGAGGGAGGGAAGGTACCAGTAAGTCCATGGTCAAGGGGGGTTGTAGAGTGAACCATCGAGGGGTCCACGTTAGCGTGGCTAGGTGAAGAAGCAATAGCCGTTAGAGTTCTTATGCGAAGAAGCATTAGGCGAAGCAACGCTATGAGTAGTATTGTCCGTGGGACTTTGAAATCACATCGTGCATACCTGGAGGGTCGCATGGGAAGTGGAATTTCCAAGAAAAGGAGTGTGCTTCGCGAAGAAGAGTGCCTTGGCCTTAGCATGGGGCATAGGTGTGAGTGGAGGATGCATCACGAAGTAGAACAGTATTCGCGGAGCACCGCCTCGTGAAGAAGAGGTGCCTCGCGAAGCAGGGTGCTGCGAAGCAGTGCACTTCGTGATGTGTAGCGATCCTGCCTTAGCATAGGGATCACTAGTACAAGTTGGGTGTTTCGCGAAGCCTAAACGCTCCGCGGCTTCCCCGGTTCCCTTGGGAATCCCCCTCCTTCGCGAATGCCCTTGAGCTTCACGAAGGGCATCCCTTTCGGAAGAGGGGCTCAAAACGAGAAAAAGTGCAGGCGTCACGCGAAGTAGAAGTACCTCGTGGAGCTCATGATTCCTGGGGGAAAAAGGTGCTTAGTTATTGAGGAGAGGAGAAGCCGAAAGGTCAGATTGTCCATCCCTGGGACTCAGGTGGAGCCCAGTATTTATAGGCAAGGAGCGCCGCGAAGCAGAACTCTAGCACCGCCTTCGGTGCTTCGCGGCGCGCTCGATAACGTCAAATTCGCTCGCAGAGAGGTACCGCCTCCGGAGCATCGCGGTGGGCTTGCGAACGTCAAATTCGTTCGTTGAGAGGTAGCGCCATCAGAGCTTCAAGGCGGGCTCACGAACGTCAAATTCATTTGCGGAGAGGTACCTTCTCTGGAGCTTCGCGAGACCACGATGCTCGGGGTGCTTCACATCGGTGCTTAGTGAGGCAGCGTGCCAGCCTTCTTTTCCATCCCTTCCTTTCGTGCAATATTTTGGCGCCAACAATAGGTGACCACAATGAAGGAATTTGGATAGTTTATAAAGGGATCAAATCCCACCAGCCTTTAAAAAGTGAGTTCAATAATAGGGTTTATTTTTTTGTAATATATATCATGTTACCTTATGTTATTATTTTTTCGAGGCAGGTTTCTTGTAATCAAAATAAAATGATAAACCACTTCTTCAGATAAATAATTCTACAAGTGATGATGCTCCCAATCCCGATGCACAATTGGTCTCTCATCTTGCTACTGCTCACAGTGCCGAGGAACAATATGTTTCTCAACCTGTTGGTGCTTGTACTTTAGAGGACTAATAGCTTTATCAACCTATAGTTGATGTTTCTCCTAGTGAATAAGTAAAACCACCATTCTCACAAGACGATGTCAGCACTTTTGAGGATCATATTAGTGATGTTGAAAATATGGAAATGATAGGAAACAAAACACTGGTGGTGCAGAAAAAACATGGACATCATAGTTTGATGGTGTTAGAAAAAAATTCATATGGAAAAAGAGAAAGGCATCAAATACAAGGTCAGATGGAATAAGCAAGGCCATTATGTTAACCCCAACTATGGCATGTTCAATAGGTACATTTGAATCATCACTTAGAAATATGGGCTGATTGATGTACAATTATAGAACCATGTTGTTGTTGTGCTTAAGACACCAATGTGGGGAGATATTATGATAACAGTATGATTTGATTTCATTAATTTTCTAAAAAAACAAAATAATGAAACATCGGCTTACTCATCATCATCCCTTGTCTAGTTTATTTATAATTGATGGCACGAACAAGGAATATGTATTAAGGGTTGCTGGAAGGTTTAATATAGGATTTCACACAATTATAATGAGGTGTTATCTTAAATATGATGAAGGGAATATAAAACCACAACCACCTTTTATTTAAGAACAACTAATAATCTTCTGAGCATGGGATGCATTTACTAGTCCTTGTGCAGAGAAATCGTTTCAGGTACATTGGGTTTGGTAATACATTTTTTGAGGATACATGTGTTCATCACTTTGAATAACAGTTTTTTATTTATGAAATAGCAACTAGGTGCTGAAAATAAGGACGGTACAGTAAAACAAGGTTACTCATACCATTAAGTAAGAATGAGGAATGCTTCACTTTAAAAAAATGGAACATATTTTAAATCTACCATAATACTTCTATGTGACATAAAGCAACACAATATCTATGTTCCTCTATTTATATGAATATTGATGAATCCTAATACAAATTAGCTTCCATCCCATTCCATGTTCTATAATAGGTGGTGTTTATAAATAAATATGGGATACTAATAGATGAAAAATAAAAAATCTATGGGAAAAATGTATAAGAATGACATAATAAAAATTTGTTTTGTTTTAAAGGGTATTACCTAACAATGATTACTTATTTTCCATTATTTTCTATCTGAAATAGTCCCATGTATCAGTAACATCCAAACCGGATGAAAATATACATTCTATGTCCATGAAGAATTAAAAAATGTATGGTTGTGTTAGAGGTGCGGGTTTGGGGGTGGAACCAAATGCATTTTTTGAGGAAAAAATAGGAGGAGGACCAATGTGAATAAATAAAAATTACGAGAGAAAAAATAGCTATCCTTGAAAAATTTTTACAATTTCAATTAGACTTCATGGAAAATTTGATGGTTGGGGGAAATTAGAAGAAAAAAACAAGAATAACCAATTTTTGAAGATCTCGCCCCACCCGCACTAGCTTTGCGGTGAGCCATTTCCCTAAAAAGAATGTCTTAGCTGATATAGTCAATGTTCTAATATTTATTTATCTAAATATTGAATTAGATAGGCATTGATACCATTTCATTAGAGATATTGTAACGGGTGAATGTGACTAGGATTTATATCTATCAACACCCACTTATCACCTTGTAGTGAGGGATACAATGTAAAATATACAGAATGCTATGCTACACAATAGACCACTTCCAATAGGTCATTTCAAAGTGTGGATTAACATAGAGGATGATCCGAGTGACAAGATACCTATTCCAATTCATGATTAATATATTCGTATGGTCATACAAGCTCCTATAACATTCATCGCCTGGTCGTCACACCTTGAAGAAAAACAAGTCGATAAGGAGGTATTCATTTATAATTTATTTTTCAAGATAAACTTATAACATCTAATGAAATAAATTCTAAACTGATGAATGTTATTACAGATGGACATATGAAATGGGGTGAAAAGAAAGAATAGCTCAAAACCATCTTAAGGATCAACCCACCGATCAAAATGATCTACCGAAAGCACCCTAAACTTTCTCATTCTATATTCACATTTATTATGAATGTAATATCATGTGGATATAAAGTTGAAAGACAGTGGTACTAACACAATTTATTCAGAAAATATTTATAGAGGGGAAGATCCAGAATTCATTATTATCCAAAATTTAAGTGAAATATTGAAGTATTATTGGATAGGTGAGTCAGTTGTAAATGTATACATGAGGTATGTTTTCATGATTTTATTTTATAAAAGCTGATATACTATGATAATTATGAATAAATACATTTCATATTTTTAAGGCTTATATATGAAAAAAAATTGAAGGGATTTCCCCATGGAAAAAATTGGACTCATTAGTCCTCCCGTCACCTCTACATAAAAATAAAATAAAATCCAACAAAGAGGGCTATATAGTAGTAGGCCTACTCAAATTGTATAACAAAAAAATTATGGATGAAAAACTCTTTTTAATACAAATGATGCGTGGTTAAATATCTATAATTTAGTCATATAAAATATATTTTAATTTTATTTATTATTTAATGTTTTTTGTCTTTTTAGGCAGCATTGGGTGCTCATTATGGTTAATTTGGATACTCCAAAAATTTATTTATTGGATTAAATGCATGGATATTAAACAAACCAAACAAACATGATATAATTTCTCAATTTTTAATACACTACATACAACATTTTAGAAAACAACAACTAGTTATATAATTTATATTATATTTTTATGAGGATTCTGTTATGATAGGGTGGTGTGTGAATAACATATATATCATGGAATGAGTCTAGGGGAAGAAGAAAAAAGAACATCAAATGTACTACAACTAGATAAGTATCAAGGTATATATAATAATATTTCACTTTCCAAACACATATAAAAAAATTAATTATTTTTCTCAATATTTGTGTATTGTCTCAAACAAACAAACTGAAAAGATTGTGGTTATTATGTTTGTGAATTTATGATAGAGATCATATTCAATGATCAAACCATCTTCTCAGAATAGGTATTTCCAAAGATAATTTCTATTTTATTTAAAATATTTTTTAATCCTTTGTGTATTTATATTTTTTCAGTACTACCATGATTTTTTAACAGAATCATGTTAACAAGATGATATATATTTGTCCAGAAATGAATGTGTAGCATACCTGATGGAAGAATATATACAAATAGAATGAATATGTGACCAGTATGACTCAAAGTGTCTATTTTTATTTAAAAATGTTAGTATTTTTAGTAAAAACAACAAGTAACATACTAAAACAGATCATACACATTAGGATTGATTTGATAATTTATGAAAATGATCTCTACGTCGTTTTTGATGTGTAGGAATAAACTGCACCTAAATCCTATAGATGGGGTCACCATTATGGATTTGTGTATGTTTTTTTATTTGATGTTAAAAATAAATTTATCAAAAATTACAAGTGACATATTGAAAACTGAGAAAAAGCATCTGTATTGTTTTAATATTCTATAAAATAATCCATATGTCATTTGTGATATGTAATAATCAACTACAACTCAATTTGATGAATAGTGTGATGATTATGACAAAAAGTTTCCATTAAAAGTATACAATTGACATTTTAGCTCAATACACATCACTTACTAAAATCAAAAAAAGCTCACTCGGATTGTCTTCATAATTTCGGAAACCTATTTATATGTCATTTGGGACATGTATGAAGAAATCTTGTGTCAAACTGATGCATGATATGACCGGTAAGACTCCAAATGAATGATTCATGTTAGAAATGATATTTTTGTAAAAAAATAAAATTGACACACTAAAAACTGAGAAAAAGCATTATAATTGTTTTGATACATTTTAAAAATGATTTATATGTTATTTTTTGATGTGTAGGAATAGACCACACCTCAATCCAATTCATGTTGCGACCGGTGTGACTCAAAGATTCTCTTTTTATTTAAAATTTACATTAATTTTAGTAAAAACACAACTGTCATACTGAAAAAAAGGAAATTCATTTAGATTGTTTTTATAATTTATTAATATGATTTAAGATACATTTAAGATGGGTAAGATTTAACCCTCCCTCAATAAAATGCACAATGTGATCGATACAAATCCAAACATGACCTTTTATTTAAAATTGCTACTAGTTTAAGTAAAAAGAACAACTGACATTATGCAAAAAACACATTCATATTGTTTTGATACTTTAGGAAAATGATCAATGAGTCATTTTTGATGTGTAATAATCAACCTCACCTCAATCTGATGCACAATTTGACCAGTATGACTCAAAGTGTCCATTATCTATTTAAAATTTACATTTTATCTCAAAATGTGTCACTCACTAAAAAGCAATAAAATGATTTATGGTTATCTTCATAATTTATGAAATGGATTCATAAGTCCATTCTAACGTGTATATAGTATTCTCACATCAAATTTATGCACAATGTGACCGGTATGACTGAGAAAGCATGTTTCGGGTTTGAAATGATTTTTTAGTAAAAAAAATTGACATACTAAAAACCAAGGAAATGCATTTGTATTATTTTGATACCTTATAAGAATAATCCACAATTCATTTGCGACATGTATATATCAACCACACCTCAATCTGATGAACGATGTGATTGGAATAAATCCAAATGTGTTTTTATTTAAAATTTACATTAATTTATATAAAAAGAACATGTGACATTCTGAAAACTAAACAAATGCATTTGGATTTTTTGATACTCAATGAAAATGATCCATGAGTAATTTTTGATGTGTGGTAATAAAATAAACCTCAATATGCTGCACGATGTGACAAGTATGACTGAATGTGTTTGTTATAAGTTTAAATTGATATTTCATCTCAAAATGATTCACTCACTAAAAACGAAGAAAACACCCTCCGATTTTCTTAGTAATTTAGTAGAGAGATTCATAAGTCATTTGTGTCATCTATGAAGTATTCACTCCTCAAACTAATGCACGATGCAAGTGGTATGACTCAAAAGTTGTGGTTTCAATTTGAAATGATATTTTAGTAAAAAAAAACAAAATTGGCATACTAAAAAATGAGAAAACCCAATTGGAATCTATGATACTTTAGATCAATTATCCATGACTAATTTGTGAGGCATAGGAATCAAATACAACTCAATATGATGAATGATGTGACCAGTATAAATCCAAATAATTCATTTAAATTTGAAATTATTTTTAGTAAACCAAATAAGGGACATACTCAAAACCTAGAAAACCCACACTGGAATTCCCATAAGTGGATTGTTTGATATCTCTCATGTATCACTAAACAATCATTGTGTTATAGTAAAAATGTTTAATCTTTTGAAATTATGGTTGGATATGTAGATGCTGACTATGGATGTAACATTGAATGAAAAAAATCCATGAATCGATATGTTTTCACTAACTATGGTGGCCCCATTTTTTGGAAATGAAACATGCAGTCTGTGGTTTCCCTTTCAACCATAGAATCTAAGTTCATTACAATTACCAAGGTAGTGTAAGAATCCTTATGGATTAATGGCCTATCTTCTAAACTTAAACTTTTCAATTTTGTTATAAATATATTTTCTGATAGTCAATTAGTACTTCGTTTGTCCTTAAATTTAGTTTTTCATGGTAAATCAATGATCATAGATATTAGACTAAATTTTATTAAATACATTATAGAATCTGAAACTGTGTGTGTCAATAAGATGAAAAATGAAATAATATAGCTAATAGTGTGACTAAAGCTGTGTTATTACCTATTTTAATGTTTTTTAGTTATGTTGAAAATGTTTTATATTATATAACCATATTTACAAGAACTTTACCAATTTCAATAGAAAATGGTGGAGTTTTGTGAAATATATAATTCAATATATATTTTCATATTGAAATTATATCTGGTATTATTCTTCCATTTTAAATTGTATTTGCTTCATAAATACAGTATTATGCTATTAGTTTTATTTTTTTTATCTTTTTATTCATCTACTGGGACAATTTGTTCTTATCTATGCCTGTTTGTTTGGTTGTGTATTTATCATGCTTTCTTTTTTACTACCTTTTTTTGTAGTTCCACCCTATAAATCTAGTAAATTTCTTCCAAAATTCTGCTAATTCATTTATGATGCGGCCCATTAAATCCCAACCATTCAATTTTTCTTCTCGTATCATGCATTTTTGGATGGTCCATTTAAGATGGACTTGTGGTGCTCTCTTCTTGGTTGAGAAGTTACAGTGATCAGGGATTCCTCAAGGGGATTTGATCACCCCCAATAGAGGAATTCATTCACTTGACATATTCATAAGAAATTGATCTCCCTCACCATTGGGTATCAACTCCTCACTCTAGGTTACACTGATGCAAGTTACATTATCCTCTTAATAGGATCATCTCTATTGTCCTACCGACCTCTGTGCAAACCATGAGTGTGTAAATTGTATTGGAGTCCTCATCAACATCCTTCTTCACGAATATGTGTGGTCAATATTCAGATCTGAATACAACTACACCAAAAATGGTTTGATTTCCCCTCAGGGGTTTTAAATATAGATGAGGGATTTCCTTTCTAGGAAAAATATAGGATCTAGATGGCTCGACCTTCGCATCTGGAACTATAAGGTTAATTTTTATCCTATGTCTCATAATGTTATCTTTTTATTATTATTTCATTTACCAGTATCTATTTTCAAAATTAATTTTATATCTTGTAAGCCTAGTTCTATTTCATTTTTATAATTAATATAATGTTTGTTTTTAGTGGTGTTCTTGTCGTGCATGTTTGTCCCAATGGGACCGAAGAAAATAAATATTTGTGTCCCTTGCTCTTTATTTTAGTTTATTATAACATGATTCCCTTGTTTTTCTAATATGAATCTTATGCTATCATTAAACCACTTTGGCCTTGTTTGGATCGGTGTTCTTCTTCTATATGTTTCACCCTACCCCTTCACAAAAATGATATTTTACTGGGAGACAATGATAACAAAAAATGTTGTGGGAAGGAATCAGGAAGACATATACAATGTTAATAGTGATGTGTTATACAGCATCCACCCTTCGTTTCCATCCATAGAGAGTCAAGACCCCACCACATCAATGATCAACGGACCAAAATTCATGATATATGTAGTGATTATGTACTAAGATCCACCATTAATCAAAAATATTTTAGAATGGAATGACTTAATTCCCTTCATGGATCAAATCTTTTATAACATGTTGAGGGAGAAGAATGGAGATTACAATATGATTTTTGCTCTCGGTAAAGGCAAACTCTCCCCCGGGATTTAACACCTCTCATGCCAAACCTCAAAAGAATAGTATGTTGAGGAAAAAGTACATTCAAGTTGTGGTGGTATGTTAATGAGAGTAGAGGTGAAGCCACTATAGTTGTAAAGGGAGGTTGAGTTGGGGGGGGAGATGCTTTGCAGGGATTCAATATAATAATAGAAACCTTGTTACCGAGCAGCCTTCAGTAGGTAGCCCAGTTTCAACATCATGATTCATTCAAATTTTTCTAAATGATAGTCCATAAAATGGAAAGCATGGGACCACAAATATTGTAATATAGAACCAACATCAATTCTATTTTGAAACACAAACACACCTAGGATGATTTGACCACCACTACCATAATCAACCACACACAAGTATCCAACAATGTATTTGTGGTTTGTAAGGAGCCATCATTAAGCAATGGTATTTATAGGGTGAACTCCATGAAAGGCCATCAAGGTTACATTTGACAATATGGGTCTTTCATTACCTCCCATGGTGATCCAGCACCCCACCACCTCCATGATCATCTACCTACAAAAGAAGAACATTTTCATAGTTCTCCCTAGCAACAACATTGATCGGGCTAACAAGGATACAGAATGAAAGTAGGAGTTCCAAATCTAGTTATGGAGTCATGATGCATGAGTTATTTTGGGTCACCTATAATAGTGATTTGGGTAGTGCTACCATTGGGTCAAGACAATGGCCATTATTTGGGCATTGGGGGGGTGCATGATAGGTGGACTTCCATATAAATGTTTATAGCACCAATGAATCAAGAGTTGGTTTCAGTCAAATATGTCACCTCAGTATCATGCCATGATGCTTCTGATAGATCTTGAGATTCCTCCACAGTTGTAGCAGGTCACTGATGGGATTTATTTATCCACATTTTATTAGCACTGTCAGAGTGGGTTGGGATGTTATTTTGTATTAGGGAAACTCTAAGTTGTTGTTAGGGAAACTCTCCATCCATATAAGTATATATATATATTAGAGATAAAGATAATATTCATGGGAATTATTTTTGTTATTTATGTTCATATATTGATGTGTGAGAGTATAATTGACACTATATGATCATAAATTTAATTGTGGACACGATTGTGTGTTTCTATGTTCCAAATGTTATGATTACCTATACTATGATGGCATGTGCATATGTTATGTATTCATCATTATGAATGTTCTTTTATATATTTCTACTCTAATTATTCATGTTTCCATATATGCGATGACTCATTTTTTATGATCTATTTCTTTACTAGGTATTATTCATTCAATCATTCCAATATAACTTCTGGATCTACCTTCACAAGAGGAGAAATTTCCTTTTCCCAGCGACCTCTAGAGACATAATCCTTGAAGAGAGTGAAATAGTGTGTGGACCCAATCTCATGGATCGAATCAACCGCTAAAATCCCACCATTGATGAATTTTGTATCCTCTTTACTAGTAGGAGTTAGCCTAGGACTATCAAAACACACATGGGCTAGGAAATTTTCAGCTAGTGATGGAATAGATGAGGGGCCCATGAGATCTATGTCGTAATCACCACGCATATCTAGGGATAAAATCTCTCTATGGAGGATTTTACTCTATTAATTGTGACATTAAATATTTAAATATATTTATGGGATTCATAAATATATAAACCATACAACAATAATAGTATTTATTCAATTTATTCAAAATAAGAAAATATTAATTTTATTTATGTTATAAGAATGTATGTGTATGTATATACCTATAAAAATGTATATGTAATGTTAAATATAAATGTGTTTGTGTGTGTGTATTAAAAAAATAGATTTATATTCACATGCATATTCGAATAAATTTAAATAAATATTAAAATATAATATATATAAATAAATATAAATATTAATATAAATATTTATGTTTATGTTTATAGTTATATATATAAACACACATATATGTATATATAAACATAAACACACACATAGGAACAAAACCATATTTTATAAATGTATTTACATATAATTATACGAATATGTATAATTACATATGTGTGTGTTTCTATATATTTTATTGTCCCTAATGCATATATATAATTACATACCTTAGGGGCCTAATGCATATTCCCCAATTTTAAAAAATTTGTTATCTTAAAACTGTTTCAATTTTTTATTTTATTTTTCAAAAAATATAATTAAAATTAATCCATGACATTAATGCCACCATGATACTACAAGAAATTTAAAAATAATTAAATTAAAAAGTAATCAATATTAAATATGATTTAAAACTCCTGTAATTAATAAAAAAGTTAATCAGTCATGGATAGATTGATGATATAGATAGAGAGATATGAGAACATTATAAGTAAATCAAATGGTGGTTCTCCCCCTAAGACTCATACGTGCCTTGACGCTCCCTTAATTGATGTATATTCCTAGAGAAATTTGAATGGATTTGGGGGTTGATGGTGAGGCTACCCTCTAGTCGGTACTCGACAATATGAGATCCCATATTTTATTCCAAGCAACATGCATTGCATTGTGTCTCTACCAACTCGCCCCTTTACTGATATGGGGTGTTAGCGCTATAGATGTAGTTGCACCTCCTCCCCCATCAACCATGACCATATATTGAGGGTAATTGATCCTTTGAGCTGGCAAGATTCTGGTAAACTGAGTTCACCTCCTGCCATGCATTACAATTGTATTGAGGCATAAACCACTCCCCTACTACATGGTGATTACTTAATGGTTCCTAGAACACCATTGTTGCATGGTTTGCAACCTACATGCCTTTGATATTGGATAGAGTGGGATCCTGGTTTGCCATGGGAGGAAAAAAAGGGTAAACTATAAAATGCATCACCCTCATCGGTGATTATCATTGGATCCCAGGGGTTGTCGATCTTAGGAGACAATTCTAAGTAGCAACACAACATAATAGAATGGGGGTGATGCGTAATACAGCTTACACACTTTTTTTCTTCCCTTGGAAAGCGAGGATCCCCCCTATCCATGATCAATGGCTCATAGGATGCGAACCATGAAGCAATGGTGTTCTAGTAACCGTTAAGCAATGACAATGCAGTATGGGACATGTTTATGCCTCTATACAATTAAAACATATGGAAGGAGGAGAAACATGTTTACTTAGAGCTTTCCATATCAGAGGATCAATTACCCTCAATATGTGGCCATAGGTAATAGGGGAGAAGGAGCAACCACAATTGCAATGTTAACACCTCACAGTGGAGGAGGGGTGAGCTGGAGGAGATGGTTTGGAGTGCATGTTTCTTACAGTGAATATACTTTTATAAAATTGATAAGGAATAAATATAAAAAATGTATCAACTTAAAACTATTTTTTTTCTTCAAAAAACTCATTAAAAAAACATATTCATGACTTTAATGACACCACAAGAGTGTCATAAATTCAAAAATAATAATATAAATAAGGAATCAATATTGAATATGATTAAAAACAGTTGTAATTGATAAAAATATTAAACACTTTTTATGTGTGTGTTTTTTGATGTAATTGTGCCCCAAAAGAACCTTTTATAAATATATACAGTGAATATACATATATATATATATATGTATTTATTTATTTATAATTTTTTATCATTATTAATGAATATTTAATCTTAAGTGCATGCATGTTAAAAATGAGTAAAATTGAATAATTAAAAATGAGTACACATTAACAAAATTGAAAAAATGTATATGTTTTATTAATTAAATATTAATTATTAAAAAAAGAGTTTGTAGCATGTTTGATTCATCAGAAGGGGAGAATTACGAATGTTATAGTTGACGCATATATGATTTCAGAGCTTCTTATTTTATGTAATCACTCGATTATTTCTTGATTAATTATAAACATAGGATCCTTTCTGATAAAGGTGGAATACTTGTTGTGCGGTTATACTTTATTTAGGGTTTCAACAAATTTAGGTGAATTTCACTAGGATGGGGATTTTTCAACGTCCACTTTCCCTAAGATGATGTGATGTGGCATGCATGGGGGCTTGGTTCAATCTATATCAAGCCCGATGTCATACACATTCATTAATTGGATATGATATTTAATCTATTGGAGATGTGGAATTCATCTGTTCATGTCTAGGTGAAAATATATTTCTTAAATTGTTTGTATTTGCATATGAAAATCTTTATGACATCACTCATGCAATTGGAGTACTTATTTTTGTGTACAAGGAAATTGAGCTCATGCAGTTTGGGCACTACACTCATTTATGGATAAGGATGATTTGGGATCCACCATGGAGGATAAAAAATTTCTTTCCAATAAATCTGATGAGTTTGAAATTAATGTTATTTATGACTATGTGCAGCGGTTCTGCTTATATTTCTGGATTATTGGTCATGTTCATTGGAACTGCAGAAGGAATTCTTCTTTCCCATTCAATTATCCCAAAAAACATGATTCAAGACACTTCAATAAGAGGCCGCATAATATGAAGGATCCATTACCTGATTTGGGAACTAGTAAAAAACCTGATGAGGATATATTAGCAGGGAATACCATATTGGATTCCCGTACACATACTGAACAACATTTGGAGATGCCCGTCAGTTCGAACATGATGAATATATCATAAGATACAACTTTTACTATCCATGATCTTTCTCCTAGTATTCAAAATTATTATTATGTTGATATTGTATTATAAGAACCATATTATAATCAATGAAATGTTATCCCATGAAACTATCATAGCATGTATTGTTATTCCTTGACACACAAAGATGTCAATGAATCTGAATCTCAATCTGTGGATATTTTGGTTGGAGAAAAGGCTTTCCTCAAGAAACAAAAGTGGAAAACAATCTATTGGATTTGACTCCCCTATTTTTAAAGGGGAACCTGTTAATATGATGCCATCTAAATGAATGAAACTTGTAGATATTGATGGTTTTCAGAGAGTCACTTAAAGGAATTCAAAATCTCTTTCGGAGCAGAGTTCTGCTAACTTGCAAGTGTTTACCTGAAACATTTTTGAAGTGTTTGACTCACAAAATATACCATAAAAGGAGTGCGATGATACACTGTGTATGGATGCTTTTTTAAAAATAAATTTTAATTTTCATGATGTTTTTTCTTATGAGTATTCACAACACTGATAAAGATCCACCCACTTTGGAGAAAGTGGAAGGGACTTGGGGACAACCCAAATCTTGGGTACTTGCTAAAAAATGAACACCATATAGTTACAAGTTGTTCGCATGGTAAAAATTGAATTATATATAGAATTATATTCATGATTTTGATATCATATATATCATATATACCCAGTATATACATGTATTTATAATAGTACATAACATTTTGAGGTAAGAAATGAAATGCACCATTCATGGAGACGGTAAGCCGTACGTACGCATAAACGCTAATTCCATTTATATTTCATATTTTAAAGGATTTAAATAACAATGATACATAATTATATTATAATTCCAGTATAGTATCTTATAAAATAATTAACTCCATCCTTTATACGTCCAACATATTGCATGAACGGGTCATATCACTTTGAGAGGGCGGTAGTCCCCACTTCTTCGAATGAAATTATCACATTTACGCATTATGGGAACCATAATGGTGTGCTATAAATGGAAAATAAAGAGGCATAATTAAAAAAAATAATATATATCATATATAAATACAATTCCATCTTAATTTCCACCATGAGAGGTGGTAAGAGATAATCCAAATATCATTATTTCGTGAGGCGTTAGTTTTCCATCCACATAAACATTTTGTTCTTCACCCATCAGATGGAGATGTGTGTAAGTTTAGTTCGAATAATTCTAATAACAACATCCTAGTATATTTATAATACTTTTTTTCTTATAAAATAATTGAATAAAAATATTTTATGGGTTAGTGAAGTAAAATAAATGAAAAGAAGTTAAGAGAAACCACTAAATTTAATTTGGGTAACTTCCTTTGGTTTGAACAAATATGGTTTGTTGAAGAGCCTTCTGCCTAAGGTAAGGATTCTAGGTGGAAGGGAGGAATTTAGAGTGATTAATTTTGCAGAGGTTGGACGAAACAAAAGGCTTGCGAGGTGTGAGGAATTAGATTGATATGGTATCCTTTTATATGGGGGAGGAGGGGCTCTTTAGGAAAGTGTGAGAATATTATTTTAAAATATAATAATATTTGGTTTATAAAGGATGAAAAATAATTAAAGTCGAAGATAAGATGAATAATGGTCGACAAAAAATCAAATAAGAATTGGATAGGTTTTGGATGTTTATTTTATATTAATAATAATATTTAATTAAATGATTTATTAATGAGGTATACACTGCATCATTATTATTTTAAAAATAATATAATTTATTCGATGTCTACAAACTATAAAAAAATACCATGATGTAGAAAATCTTTTTCTGTTTCTAAAAAATATTTATAGTCGAAAATATGACTTAAATATACCCATGTAATAATTGATTTAATAAAAGAGTTTTGTTTTTTCATTTTTTCCTTTACATTAATTTAATTTATCTAAAGTTCCATTATCACTCCCAAGTTTCTCAATTCGGCCCAAAAATCTACCCTAAGATTACCATGGTCGCAAATGACTCAACCAACAAGGTTTTGACATGTGTTAAAGCAATTTCATTTATTATAATAATATTTTTACCTTGAATTACCCTATTTACCTTTAAACGTGTTAAAAAAAGAACAATGTTACTATTAACCAAAAATTATTTTCTTCATATTTAACCCCATTTTACTTACTAATAATATCCATGTATGACGGATTTTTTAAATTCGATTCAAAAAAGTGGTAAATTTTTTTACGTGAAAAAACCAGTTTTTAAACTAGTACTAAGTGGTTTCTCTATTCATCAACAATAGATGTTTTTCAGAAAAATACCATAAAATGAGCCAAAGATTTATTTGATGTAATAAATTAGAAGATGGTGTCTATTTTTCCAAATTCAAAATATATAAGTGGCACTAATTAATTTCAAATTAATTCCCATTGTAAAAATAAATAGCATGTTATTAATAAAAAATAACTATCAAAAGATTGATACTTCTTTAAGTCTAATTTCAAAATGAAATTAATAATATTGACCAAAATTGTATTAAATGGTAAAAATATATTCTAATTAAACTCTAAAACTAATTAAAAAGATAATATTACCATATATATAAATTATATTAATACACGGTTTTGATTTAAAATACAATATTTTCCAATATTCATTAAAAATGACCTTAGTTGGAAAAATTCCAAATATTTACACAATGTAAATATTTATATCCCCATTATAAAGACAGATTTTATTTGGTAAAATAGAATGTATTAATGTGACCAAAACTAGAATTAATGATCGTTCGACATTAAAAGGCGGTAAATCAGCTTTTTTTAATGTAAATTATAATTAGAATTAGATTCACCCACATTTTAAGCCTCTAACTTATTATTGGATAAATGTAAATACATTTAACAAACATGTATAATAATATTGTAGTTAGTTTTGTTCATTCCTTCCAATACAACGACTAGTAGTTAACTACAATTTAAATTAATATTATTTTATTATTAGTATGCAACGTAAGATTTCAATGAAACACATTGATGCGTATCTGGTACGCTATCGAACATATCAACCCATTTAAAGTAAAATTAATGTTTACTTCAAAAATTTTAATAAATAGGAAATATTTATTATTTCTTTTTTCCTTGGATGTTACACTAATTGTGTTCAGTTAGTTATTTAGAGCCTAATGGAATCATGTTGTTTTTTTTGAATTGTAACATACCATTATGAATAGTAATATGAATAGTAATATGACACTAATCAATAGAAAATTGAATTATTATTTTATTTTCTTAAGGATTAATGATAATAACATCTTGGTAAATTTTAAATGTGATATAAAAGAAGTTATAGTTTAAAATTGTTAATTTTTGAATTAAGTATGATTTTATTTATAAATTAAATTTATAATATTTAGAAAATTATTTTCAAAAAATGGACTTCATTTTTTAATTTTTCACGTCAAGAAATGGTAAGGGTGATCTTTTGGAATTTTTCTGAAATAATGTATTGTTCAATGAATAGTAAATATACAGTTTTGAGTTTCTGTGTGTTAATGACATCATGAATGATATAATAATGATGTAATGAATCTATTCGACCTGTGTACAATAAAAAGTATGTGAGGTGTCCCAATTGGATAACACATTGGGAAAATTACATGGTCAAGACTATGGGTTTTCAAATACCACTAATGAGGTGTCCCTAGGAAATTATTAAAATAATCCCTCACATTTGCTATAAATACCACGAAATTATTTCATTAACATCATAAAAAATTCCTAAAAAATTATTATATAGACTCCATACCTCCCTATAGTATGTTCGAGGTTTCCTCAAGCCCCTAAGGTCCCAACCTTTATGATATTGATGTTACACTACAAGGTAAGAAAAATATCAATTTCATTCTTTTGTCCATTCAAGTTCTCTTTTATGTGGTATAACATTCATGTTTCCAGACTACGTTACTATTTACTGATTATTCTTGATATATTGTGTGTTATGATTCATTTTTTATGGGTGAACCCTATCCCCTCTTTTTTTTAATATTTTATAAAACCATGTAGCATAGTCGTTAGAAAGTCGAATTGTTGTAAGGGATTTCTCAATTATTATTTTCTTTTGAGTTCCTTTATTTTATTGTTCCTTCCTACTATCCTCTTAAACAATAGGAATTAAAGAACTAGAAATCATATATATTATGTATTTTATCATTTTCATGTAAAATTCCTCATCATTCTTCTTCCCCTCTCTCACTTAATCAATGAATACAAACATTTTCAGTAATGTGTTGAATTACTGACATCATTTACGATGTGATTTCAATTTTAATTAATTTTTTCAAGTCTAGTCATGAAAACATTTTTATGGTTGAACCGGGTTATAATATATGTATTAGGTATCATCCATGGTTCTGGAATATTTCTTTACACAAGGTTTTAATTTATAAAACAAAATGAGGTCATTATTAAAAGGAACCACTAAAATGATCTAAACGAACATCATTAATGTTTTAACTTATGAATAATTATAATTTCAAAATTAAATATGATAAATGTTATAATTTATGGGAATAGAAATATATATATACCATTCCATTCCAATTATAGAGTTTCACTTCCAATCTACATGGTCATCCATCATGAACCAATCATGGATATCATGTACCGAACGATCCATAAACAATTCAAGGAACAAAATACTTACAATTAATGGGTGAAATGTGGTCATGAAATGATTATGTAAAATGTGATAAACATGAACATGTTTCTTTAAAATACTAGTAACACTCTTTTAACCATTATACAATAGGAATAAATTTGTTTAATGTAAGAAAAACTCATAGTAAGGGAATTCATAAACCGATTTCCATTTTGTGTGTTAACATTCTACCTCGTTATTTATGTGGTATTAAAAACGTTTTTGAGATGTGTTCTCTATAAAATATGTTTAATTATGTTTATTTAAAGTTTTTATACATATTTCATCAAGTCTACAATGTCTCACTTCAATTATATGATATTTATAAGAAACATTCCATTTAAAATCCTCTTTTAAGATTATGTTTTACCAAATTCAAAAGCAATGTTTTTATGCTATTATTCATGTAGAATGATTTTGTTATGCTTCATGGGGATTTTTTATGATGAAGGGTGGGACCAATATCTCCCTTCAAGGCATTGGGTATGTGTAATTTAGAGTATTAGCTCTATGGTTACTCCATGTGTAACTACGAGTGTTACACAAATTGTAAGGTAGCCATGAGGGTTACAAATTAAAAGGTAGTCGTGAGGGATACAATATTATGTAAGTAATGCCCCAAGATAAAATTATTCTTCAACATATGTTATTATGTAATGTGGAAATCTTTTATAAATCTCATTTTTCACAAATTAAGTATATATAGACAAGTGATAAGTATTTCTTTTGAAAAATATTTCATACGTTACAAGAAATCATGGACTAATGTGTTATTTACATCTTTTTATATCCCTTAATAATATTTTAAGATTATCCAAAGTTTTTAAATGATTTTCATATGTTATAAGGATATTTAAGACAAAAATTGAAGCCATTTTTTCAGTTTTAATATTATTCAAATAAATCAGGGTTTATGTAAAAAAGTTATATATTTCACAAGAAACGAATACCATTTTTATTGTATCCACTCTATAATAATGTGTAATTTTATGAATTTTTTATGTCCCAATTATCTAAATATATAAAAATTAAAAGATCCTAAATGTGAAAGGATGTTAATTCTTTATTAATTCAATATTATATAATGTAATAAGGCTGGGTCCTTTTATCCTCACCCACATATCATATCAACCATCCCATGCTCATCCATCCCAGGCTCATATCACAATCCATTCTCCCTGCCCAATATCATATCACAAATAGAAAATACTACATCTAGAGTACATCATATAAATAGTAGGAACAAACAACAATAAACAACAGGGAAAAATAGGCCCTAAAAAGGCGTATATCCCTTACAAATAAATTAGATCTAACATATCTAAATGCAAGGAACTCAGCTATACCAATTTGATGATAATATCAGGCCCTATCAAATTTTTTTATCCCACAACCAATTATTATTCAATATTCAGTTAAAAAATTCATTATTCCTAGGTTTCAATTAACGGAAAACTAAGACATCAATTTATCATGGGCTATCCAAATCTAAACATCCTCTCTTGAATTTAAACTAGTTTCGTCAAACTGTGTGAAGTACTATTATCATTTAACAATTATTATAATTTGTTATGAAACAAAAGAATTAACATGCATCCAATTATTATCAATTCAATTATGCACCTAGAAGATCACATTTAATTAATCATTTATACTCTCATCAGTTTTATTATCAACAAATTATAAAAAAACAATATTATAACTACACATCTTGTTTTATTACTCTTAATCCAATTAGATTCCAATTAATTATGGATTTATGTTCTTTATAAATTTAATCATGCTACTACAAAAATAAGAGCATTACAAAAAATAATATTATATATATCATACTATCAATCAAATCGAAAGACATCCCATTATAAGGGTATATTGTAACAACAACGACATCTGATCAATATCAATTTTCATTAATCTAGTTCAATAAATTTTTTAGGTTAATTACATTTCCAACCAAAGGGATAAATCATGCTCAATTTATGATTTCACAAAAATATAATAAGAGAAGAAAATAATCCCCTACCAAAAATTCATTAACATTTTTTTCATGGTATTAAACTAACATTGAGGATCTTGATCACCTCTTCCATAAGAAGCTATACCCCTCCATTGATTCCATGGAACAACCATACTAAAAAACAATGGAAAACTCCATTATAAACATTTATATCAATATCCATATCATAAAAAAAATAAATGGGAGGAAACCAATCTAGGAACCATGAAAAAAGAGGTAGAACATAACTGGATTACCATAGAATAAATATGGTAAGACAATGATCAATCCCCATAAAATGAATCCAAAATTCCTAAATAAATCACTACTCCATCACTTGGAATAGAGTGGACGACCATAGGTTTTGAGAAAACTCGACCCCCTTCTATTTGTAAGCTATTCTACATAGTAAATTTAAATGGCATGTAACCCTTTCACATCATGTAAATGAAATGTTTCAGATCTTGTTGAAAATAATGTCTCATTCTATTTGGAAAACCTAATTATTTACATGTCATTATGAACCCCACAAACCTTCCTCAACATCTAGTTAACCACAAATAGATAGTGTGAATCATTTTCAAATCATCTATCTTAAATTCTCTGATCTTTTGACACCTGAAACCCTCCAGAAATTTCAATTCATCCTCCAAGAACTGTGAGATTTAGAGACAATTAAAGGGTAAGTCTACATGGATCCAGGACATTCCATTAGATAAATTTAAAAAATTATCATTCATGAAAATATAAAAAAATAGATAGTAAATGAAATGGGGTCATATGAAAATACGCCCAGTGAGATACGTCTTAAGGTTGTCTCCAGTATAAGAGCTCAACCACCCCACCTCGAGGAAACAAGATTAAAACAACATAATAATAACTGGCTCCCAATAACTCTCTATGAGTAGAAACCTCTCAAGTGTAAATCCATAATATTAAATAATATGAAACCATATCATAAACCAAAAAGGTCAATATAAACACGAGTGAAAAGATATAAGAAAAGTAATGCACATCAATTAACTCAGAGTACTGAGTGAACATCTACAAATCTCGTTCTAAGGTACTATACTCCACACCATCATTCTGCAACATGATATGATCCACGAAAATAGAATTCCCATGCAACAACTTCTCCTGGTAGTCATAGATCTCCACAATATTCTCCTCAAAGGTCACATCATTCTCAACATGGATCTCTCCCAAATAAATTAAATAAGAGTCTTAATGAAGATAAAAAATAACTACAAAATGTGGAAGACATCATGTCTCTGGATCATCTATGGGGGAGGCACTATCCTATATTCAGTGATACCAACATGATCTAACACCTTAACAGGACCAAAAAACATGAGATAAAGATTAATCCCTCATCCAAAACATTACTTCAAATGATTTGGATTCAACATAAAAAACACATAATCTCTAATGTAAAAATCCAAAGGCCTCCACCAATGATCAGCACTGAATTTATGATGTTCTTGTAATGCCTTCATACTCTTATAAATTTTTAGTACCTTCTATTTAATATTCTATAATAATTACATCTTCATAATTGTTGTATCTATGATCCTTTTCTAACACAATGGAGAATGAAAAGTTTGTCTATACAATGCTTCAAATAGTGCAACACCAATGGTTGAATAGATACTATTATTATAAGAGAACTCATCCAAGTTAAAGTTTCTCATCCGTAAGCCTCCAAAATCTAGAACACAATAGCACAACATGTCCTGAAGAGTTTGGAAGGTCTACTCTATCTATCCATCCATTAGTATATGAAAATAACTGTTAAGGAATAAGTGAGAACAAAATGTATCTGGATATATCTACAAAATAAGTATATAAAATGATGATGTGGATCATATGAGATCATCCAAAGTAATCCTTGAAGTCACACCACCTTTTCTAGATACATCCTGGATAAAACCTTCACTGGGATCGACTTCTTGATTGAAATAATGTCGTATGATTTTTTCAAATGATCCACGGTGACCTATATAGCATCATATCCTCTATGAGATCAAGGTAAACTGACAACTATGTCAATCTATATTTCCTCACACTTCCACTGTGGATCATCTAATGGATAGGAAAACCCATATGGAACTTATTTCGTGGCCTTCACCTTTTGGAAGACCAAACATCTTGAAAAAAACTCTGGAATTGTATGCTTCATCCCATGCCTCCTAAACTTACCACCAAAATCTTGGAACATCTTTGTCACACTAGGATGTATCACTAAATATGAGCTATTAAACTCACATAAATCCATCTCATGCCTCAATAATTGAAAAAAATCCTTCCTTGAAGAACTACCAAGTGTTTTCCATCCTCATGCCAAACATTGGGGGCATCTATAAAAACTACCTAGTCTCTTCAAACCTCCATCACTGAATTCACCTATTGGTACTCCTCCAAATGCTGCACTAAATATAACTGAACCATAATATAGAAAATACATCCACCCCTTCCAGCCAATACCATATATATATGCATCATTTAAATTTTTTCCATCACTATCTAGGAATATATATATTCACACACAACATCACTATGTGATTTCTTACTTAGTGAATCAGCCATAAAATTTCCATTGTCTAGTCTATATAAAATATTAAAGTCGTAATAATACAAGAATTACATCCAAAAACACAAAAACAAGTTCTAGTCACACTATGATAATACATACCATTTGATCTTATGATTGGTAAAAATGAAAAAATTCTCACAAATGAGATAAATGTCTCTACAACTTCAAAGAAAACACCATTTTTTAAAAATCAAGATCATGGGTGGTATAGTTATTCTTTTTGGGATAAACTATTGAGTCCCATAAGAAACAAATGATATATTTTAATTATGAGAAAACCCAAATAGATATGTGAATCATCATAGAAAACATAAAACTGAACATCCTCAACTAGAAAAAAATTAATGGATCACTAAAAAACATCTCCTTTAGCTAATAAAAACCCTAGTAACACTGGTCTGTCCACAAGAATGTTTGATCCTTTATAGGAAAATCTATAAAAGGATTTACAACCTAAGATAAATAAAAAAACTACCACCTATGACATCTTATAAGTGCACATAAACTCCACCCCTATGCCAATATTTTAGGGGATTCACTTGAAATAAACACCTCTATCTCTAAAGGATCCACAACTAATCCCTATTGGGACACAATGTGTCCCATGAAAAAAATTTAAGGATCCTAGAAATCACACTTCAATAACGTCCCAAATAGAATCTCATGATGAAAAAAAATTAAAATGGAACACATATGATCTGCATGATCCCCCACAAATGTGGAGTAAAAAAGGAGAACATCGATAAAAACTTCCAGAAACATATCCATGAACTCTATGAACAATACATTAATCAACCCCATGAAAACATTAAGATTATTCATCAAACTATATAGAATCACTAAAAAATCATAATTCCAATGATGATAATAGAAAGTCGTCTTCTAAATATCATTATCCTTTTCCTATATCTGATGATATCTTGATCAAAAATCTATCTTTGAGAACCAAATTTATCCTTTAAAATGATCAAATAAATCATAAATCCCTAGAATAGGATATAGGTTCTTCACTATCACCTGGTTAAAGTGACAATAATCGATACTAATTTTCCAAGTACCATCATTATTTTTTTACAGAAAAAACTAGTGCACACAATGGTGAAACACTATTATTAGAAACTCCACTCTGAAATATGTCATTGATCTATACTCAATGGTCTCATAATGTAGAAGGTTCCATCCTATATGAAAACATTGAGATAGAAGACATTCCTGGATGTATATCAATTCCAAAATCAGTCTCCCATTGAAGGGGTGATGCTACAACCTCCTCTAGAAATACATGTGGGTACTCTTCTATATCCCTAAGAAAAATGGAATGTTGAACCTCCGATGATCTTAGAATCAACTCGACCATGACAGAATACAAATATGAAACACACCTCCAATAAATCTAAGGGTATCACTCACCAAAAGATACCACTTAAACTCCATCGATATCATAAAACACTACCTTCATCTTGAAGAAATAATTGATTTCTTGCACTGAATACAAACAATCCATGTTAAGGATGATGTCATATGGATGTATCAAAAATCAATGGAAATCTCAGCAAGTGTGGTTCTTCCCCAACACTAGCTTATTGTCTATACATACCATATACATGTCATCTCGACCTATAACTAGTATATTCTATTATAATATAACTAGAAGCCTATATACCTCATGTAACAAATCATGGACATGAGAAACTAATATAAAATATTTTTTTCCTAATGAATCAAAAAAATCATGTACACATATAGAAACTATGAAAAGTTCACCTCAAATGATTTTCGGGTCACTAAAATCTAGAAACACTAATTTATGATGCTAACCATAATCTTCCACACAACCTAACTGACCCTAATGATAACCACCTACATGGATGCAGTCTTCACTCTAAGAATGAGGATAATATCATGTATATAATTCTCCAAGACAATGTCCCCTCTAATAGACCCAAAAAGAAACAACCTCATATTTCTACCTCAGATGAAACTACCTCAACAGGGGAACTTGTAGTGAAACATCTAGCTCACTCTGGCTACTCATAAAGGTCGAGCTATCTCTCTAATAATGAACTCAACCACTATAAAAAACATGTATCTGGTCCCTTTTAATATGTATGATAGATGACACCCTTGAGAAATGAGATGATGTAGGATGGTATCTAACCCTATTTGACTAAAAGATCTTATATACTCACAAATGGGAACCCCAGAACACATCTAAATTTCATGTGGAATCCTGATGACTCCCCTCTCATAATGATCTAGTTATGGAAAGTATCTTCTCAATAACCTCTATTGTCGCTAGAACCACAACATAAATATTCATCATTAAAATGGTGACCTAGCACTACATTTCTAGATTTAAATCCACCTCTAAATTTTGTGTATTGGTCCCCTCAACTAGAAATAGTTATGAAGCAGATCACGAAAGGATACTAAAATATATCTAATACTATACCATGCTAGAACTCCCCTATTAAAGGGTAAAATGTCCTAGGAATATGACTTCCTTCACATTCGAAGGAAGTAACTCGACCCAAAACTTGTCTAAGATCTTCTCCCTTGAGAATTCAAACTCTTCTCAAACCTTAAGGAATAAGAACCACCACTTCCTTACTTCCCCATGGAGTATCATCACAATCATTGAAACCCATTTTTATTTTCGAGAATGAATCCACCCGAAGGCTATCTGAACATCCTCTAACAAATATAATGTTACAAAATCTAAAATGGATCCCTCATACTCTACTGTCTCTAGAACTAAAACTCTTAGAGTTTCCCCCTACATGTTTCATCATCTTTTTCCTCTAATCTATAGTGATCTTTTGGGACATCCTATTGAACATATTCATCATGAACCTAATGTGGACGTTAATATAGAGCCATGATTATAAAATATAATGTTATTAGACTCTTAAACCAAAAATATGGAATATTTAACATTAATAAAATAAATAATTTTTTACCTTATTATCGTTTTAACTAATCCAAAGGTCTACCCATTCCGAACAGATGAACATAGAATAATAATACATTATCCTTTCCCATGTATCTACTCGGAGACTATTATCAATTCTTTTAGTAAGCTATGAGAACTAAAATTATAATGCATTAGATAAAAGGGGATCCTGAACATCGATGTATTAGTTGGTATCTCGTGTTTACATTGTTAAATAAACATAACTGACACAATTTCCCAACCAACCATGGAAATATCACATATTCCTATTTCCAAACTCCATCCTATACCTCAAGCTAAACTATTGATTCCACCTTTTCAAGAACCCTAACCAACAAGATACTGAAACAAGGGGAGAGAGATAGTGATAACTATCGTCCCTCGTCCATCAAGCCTGAGGATATCAACTAGCACCGAGTGTATAATAAACATGAAATGGTAGGAATTACTCTATATGGGAAGATTTAGAAGATGTTGATAATACGAATACACCAAAAAAACTTTATTAGACATATATATATAAATAAATCCCAAGTGAAAACATGAAATATTGTACATTTCAAATAAAATTTAATGGAAAACTACAAGTACAAAAAAGTTAAAGACAAAAGAAACCACGAATCCCAAATAGATCCTACAAACACATGAGATATTAATATCCATCATGATATCCAGAAATCAGTAGATGACCTGAAAAATAGTTTATATATATATAGTCAGAGCAAATAAATATACTAAGTATTATCCTTCCAAGTGAATCTATTACAAAATTTAACGAAATCTTGCTAAAGCAAAGTGAACAATTTTGAAACTAACTCACCACCTGAAAAGATATACTATCTTCCCATCCTCACCATTGGTAACTTGCACCAAGTACCACATATAGGAGAGCATATAATATAATAATGAAAAATCAGGTTCACTTTCCTCCTGATTCCCAACTGGTTTTATACTCTTCTACAATTTCACATGTCCTAAGCCATCTATCTCTAAAATAGGACAGCCTAAACACTCGTATGCAAATTATCAATACATGAGCCACATGAATCACATCATCACATCATCCTAGAGAACATATCCATATATAGTAACCATGTAGATTCTTATAGACACCATAACCTACATGACATGTATCAAACATTAAGTATTATACCTCAAGACATTATATCCAATACATGGAGATATTACTTCAATGCATCATAAAATATAAATTTCATACCTATAATAATCCATTTTATACTATATATAGTAATTCATGTGTTTTAAATAAAAAAATTCCATCACGAACCTCTATACACATATATGGGAAAACTAACCATCATGTACACTAGCATAAGTAACTATCAAGAGAAGAGAATAAGGCTAGAGAGGGTAGGAAAACATCCATCCTCCAACTAATATGTTGGAAAAACACTCTCCCAATGTCTGAAGGGTGTCACTATACCCAACTGACATGGGTGGGCTACTATATGAAATCACAAAATATACATGATATAATATAGCTCATAAGAACACTATGGCAATAACATAGTATTATAATCAACTGTAGAAAAGATCATGTTGACTCCAAGCTTCCACTACTAAGAGAATATATTCTATAATAAGACAAGAAATTAAAGAGATACATTAATTACTTCTTTAATTTTTGACAGTTCCTTCCATGAATTAATTCATTAGACATCAATTAACCATTTAAATTATTCCACATAACAATAAATTAAACATCATAGTATAGTCCATTCCTTCCAGGAATAATCAATAACAATTTTATTATTTATCTAGATTTCAATAATTTTAGAGGTTTCATTCCATTGTCACCAACCCCGCGATTTAAGAATTATTTATTCATTAATAGAATCATTACATAAACAATGTAATCTAGGAAAAACATCTTAATATACCACCAAGACGAGAAATGAAACCATGAACAACCAGTTATCTCATGAAGTGGGGAAAGGAATGACAAATTAAACAATGACCCAACCATCAAACACTAAATAGATTTATAGGTGAACATCCCAAATCTAAAAATTTCATCAATGTGTAATGATAGCTTCAAAAAGTTCCATCATCTTTGGTTCCATTCTTAATACCCTCATTCATATTAAGACGCGTCTCACCATCACAAGCATCAATGGTCGTCATGTCATCTATGCCTGCCCACCCACATATAACATTATCCATCCCAAAATCAGTAATCCTATTTACATATAACATATGGGAATCCTCTGACCATATCAAATCACACATAGTGAAGATCACATATAGAGCACATCACAAAAGAAAAATGAAAAAAATATATCCAATATAGAAATTGATGCCCTAAAAACAAGGCATCCAACCTTCACACATAAACAAGCTCTCAAATCTCCAAACTCAAGGCACTCAGCCTTCTCAAGATGATGGGAAACATAGTCCATATAAAATATATTTATCACATAATCAGTTCTTATTATATATTTAATCAAAAGATTCATTATTCATAGGTTCCAACTATGGGAATCCTAAGGTATCAAGCTATCAAAATCTATCAAAAGATAAAAATTCTCTCTAGAATTTATATTTGATTCATCAATTTGTGAGAAGTATAATTCTCATTTAAGAATCGTTTTAATTTATTATCAACCACAAGAATTAACATATTTCCTGTTATTACAATTTCCATCAATCACAGGGATGATCACATTTAATTAAACATGTATACTAAAATCAATTTTATTATCATCAAATTACAAGAAACACCAGATTATAACCATGTATCTTCTTTAATTAGCCATAATTAAATTAATTATTAATTAATTATATCATTATATTATTTATCAATTTCATAATTCTACTCTAAGAATTAGAACATGCTAAAAAGAAATATAATATATGCCACACTCTCTAGAAAATCAAGAGGCAATACGTCATATAATGTAATGAAAAAACATTAACATGGGTTCACTATCTAATTTATTTAATATAGTTCAGTATATTAATAAGATATTTATATTTACATAATAAAGGGATAAACCATGATGAATTTATGATTTTATATAAATATAATATGAGAAATATAAAATCCCCTACCTCAAAGGAATCAACATTATTCAGAAGAGAACATTCCCACATTGCAGATCACAATCAGTTATCCTGCAATAAGATTCATTCCACCAAGGACATTATGGTAGTGCTGCAATAACAAATAACCATGAAAATAACAGTTAGAAACACACAAAAAGATCCATTGAATGGAGTGAAGAAATAGGGGAAAATTGTTCAATGAACCAAGAGAAAAGAGGAAGAATATACATCAGATTTTAATGGATTGAATCCTAGAATCCAAGGATAAATAATCATCAAAGGAATCTTAAAATCTTGAAGATGTCTCCATTAGATCTCCTATAATTGTGAGTAAGCCTGTCTGTTTTTAGAAAACCTAAGCCCCCCTTATATTTATAAGCTGTTATCACATGGAATTTACACAATGTGTAACCCATACACATTGTCTTAATGTTGGGTTTCAAATATCATAGAAGAACACATCATCTCTAAATATTAAATCCTGATTATTTACATATCATAAATATACTTTTGAACCTTCCTTGACATGTCACAAACCACACAAACAGTCTGCATAACCTTTGATTATTGTGTATTCACCCACCTCCCAAATTTTTGTAGCTAAGTCCCTCCATACATATTCTATGCCTCCTCCAAGAACCACATGATTTGAAAACACATAATGTTCTGGTCTACATGGATTTGTTACCTTATAATATATATGATTCTAATACATTTAAATGTTACAAATTATGTTTTTTATATTTTCATAATTTATTTAATTCTATTTATTCATTTATTATTATATATTCTTTATTAATTTTAACCATATATTTAATTATTTTGTAATATTAATTTATAGATATATTCATTTAATTTTTTTGAAATTTTTTCAATATGTTTGTAATTTATATGGCCATGAATCATGTTCTCTAATTGAATCATAGAGGGATTAGATTCAGTTAGAGAACAATATTATTGTCCATATAAGGGGTCCATACCACATTATGATAACATTGAATCACAAGGGAAAAATGAAACATGGTAATAGCCTATGACTTGGACGTGTGGCCATCATATGCGAGGCAAGGGTGGTAGTCTATGCTCTCATAGACGATGACATCCTATTTCTGGGGCATGTCTTGTTTTCTTTTTTAAGCTATGATTCCTTACTAGTTTTCATGCGTTGTCTCCCTCTTGTATGTTGTTATTAGTTTACGTTCAATAAATATCAATACCATAGGATATAAACCATTATTCACACCATATTGACTATATATATAAATATCTTCATAATTGTTTTAAAAATTAATAATTAAATACAAATATTTTTAATTATTTTTATTTATAATTATAATTATAAATAAATTAATACAGGATTAAAAACTACCACATGCATTGATATTCATGTGGTGGATGTTCCTAATATAGATTTGACCTCCTTCCCTCATGAAATGGACATATCTATAGAGAAAGTGGAAAGTGGATTCCTATCTAATGTACATGTTTCATCAAGGAATGTCCAAAATTATGCGATCACTACCTATGTGAATGATAGAAAGGATGGTACTCAATCATAATTGGAACATGGGAGTGAACAATTATAGTTACATACAAATAAACCTTAATAATCTAAAGGAAAAATTTGGTGGAGGATGAGGGACTTCAAACCTCCACCCATCTGGATAATAATACATCACATTGATAGAAGAATTCTGCTGATCATGCCGATGGTGAAATTAAAACAGTATATGATGAGGTTTTGGCTCTGAAGAAGTATTTAACAATTTCTGAAATGATTTTAGACAATTTTAAGCTATAACCTGACAAAATTCATAATGGTGAGGCTTCCTTTGATAGTGTTGATGTTGTTCAGAACAAATCCCAGAATGATGATTTTCTTGATGCTGACTCCAGAGTTGAGATTTGGGGAATTATAGTGGACACTTCCAATCCTTTTTGGAGTTATTGAATCATATATGGAAGTGTCATTGGTTTTAGTTACCATGGTGGGTGATTTTTGAAGTTCTATTGGAATTGGGGGCGGTCACCAGATATAGGGTAATTTTCACGGGACAACCTCTGGGAAATAAGTTCAATAGACTTTCCTGAACTATCTTTAGACGATGTCCATGAGCCTTGGTAGAATGTGACGAACTATAATCATAGATGACATCCACGGTGAAGTTACCCTCATAGGATGGGTTAGCAAGTTCCTCACCATACCCAAGCTATGGACTTTAACTTTTAGTTTCTAATTGTTGAGGTCTGTTTTTCTATTTATGAATCCCTCATTCAGTTTGTTTTTATTTATTTTAGTAAAATCATTTGGGCGCTTGTGCATGATCCCAGACCAGTCAAAAAATCCATAAATAAATAAATTAATATTTATATAATTTTAAATTTATAAAAAATATACTTAATTAATAAATATATTTAAAATATTTATGATTATATAAATACATATTATTATATAAATACATATAATACAATATAAACATTTATAATAATATACAAATTTTTAATATTTTATTTTAATAATTAAAATTATAAATACATTAGTGTAAATTTAAATAATTAAATAATTATAATAAATATATTTAAATAATAAATATATATTTTATATTTATAATTATATAAATTTATAAATTTATATAAATATATTTATAATTATATAAATTTATAAATTTATATAAATATATTTATAATTATTTTTATCTATTTTTAATTTCTTTATTTAAAATTATATATACTTATATTTATTAATAATTTTATGAATATAATTTTTTTAAATATAGTAATTATATTATAAATATTTATTAGTTTTTCCAAGTTCCTAAAATGAATAATCTATATTAGTTCTATAATTATAGCTTTGAAAAAGATCCCTTTATCAAATATTCTATAGCATTGATAGAGACAAATCATTATCAGTGCTAGAAAAGAACACGTAAAGTTGGATTTTATTAGATATTTTTTATTTTAGAGATGATAAATTCCCTATTTAATAATTATTTTTTAAAAGATATCATAAAAACATTACACCACTTTATAGATTTAACCCTAACCAACTATTATTTAGTCTTTCTTTAAGGATCACATAGAATTGTAACCTCACCACCACTCTCCCTCCCAGATGCCACGCCCCATTACCACTCTCCATCCCTAACAATCAATCTTACTCACTTCCTATCTCCCTCTCTATTAGCTACTCTCCCTCACTCACCGACCTCCCTCCCCTACTGTTGCTCCATCCTTCACCACTCTTTCTCCCTTGAGTTTCACCACTCTCCTTCCTTATTTTTGTCGCTATTGTTCTATCCCCTACTGATATCGTCACCACTATCTATTCACGACATCAGTGTCCTTCCTTGATGTCATCTGTGCTACCACACTCTCTTATCACCACATAATCTCTATCACTATTGTTCACTCTCTCTTAGATGAATTGACAGCTCTCTTTAAAGGTTTTATCATTATTATTTTTTATATTTTTTCTTTTAAGTTTTTCCCCAATGGATTTGAATATAGTGTCACTTCCCTTTTGTCACCTGAAATTTTACACTCATTCAACAACATTGGCAGAAACATCTTCTGTGACCTTGGTTTCTAATATAAAATTATATTTATATATTAATTTATTATTAGGGTATTTTGATACGTTAGCACATTGTCATTTGTATTCTCTTTGAATTAGCCTAATTCGAGTGAACAAAACAAAAATCATTGTTATGTTTTCCAACTTGTTAATATTCTACCTAACATAATCGATGTGTTTGGGTTATGAATAATTGAATATTATCATTAAAGGGATAAATGATAGATATTATTGATGATAAAATCATCATCACATAAAAAAGATACACAATGGTTCTAACAATGAGTTTGAGATCAACTTGGCTAGTGAGAATTTAAAGAAAAAGTGTTTAAGGTTGAAAAGTATCATACCCTAAATCATCCCCAATTATGGTATCTTAAATTTGAATCCCTTATGAAACCATACAATAATAATATTAATTTATATAACAATTTTCAAATATTAAAATTTAATTTAATTTTATTTTATAGAGAAATTACATTAAATTTAATAATATGGACAAGTATGTGTGGAGTTTAACTATTACACACATAGACATCTGTATCCATTGGTTCCTCAGACATGCACACACATACATGTGAACAATTTTTATATATAATTTAACTAATATCATATATATTAATAAATAATTATTAATTATTAACATATATGTAACAATATTAATTAATATTATAATTTTTAAATATTAGAAATTTATTTAAAATTTTAATATAGAAAATACAATAAAATTAACATTATTTACATTGTATATAATTGGATCCAAAAATTTGTGTGTTGAATTCATTTATCCACCTCCCCCACATATGTAATTGGGTTCTTTACACATATGCACACATCTATAAGTGAATAAAGATGATAATATATATAAATAAAAAATGGAAGAAAAATAATTGGGTATTTAAATGAATTTATAAAATGATCTTATATGATTAATTTCAACAATTTAATTTTTAAAAAATATTATATATTATTATAATAAATAAAATATTAATTAATATTACTAAGTTTTATATATTTTAATTATTTTAATGTATACTTATAATTATTTTCAAAAACAATTATACAATAATATAATTAACGATACACTTTAAAAAATATTTATTAATTTCTATTAAAAATAATATTTTAAAATATAATTAATAATTAATATTATTTTTTATAAAATTGATAATATTTATTTATATATAATTATTAATAATATATATTATATATTATTACTCAATATAAATAAAATTATTTAAATTATTCCTTTTAATTTTAAACTTTAATTACTTATAATATATTGTGAAAATATTTATGCATTTATTTTTTTTCATGTAAATAACTATATATTTTATGAAAATGAATGTAAGAAATATATGAAATACCCTTGCATTAATTTTTTTAAAATTTATAAATTTGTCATTTGTATAAATTTTATCAATATTTGTTATCTTGAAATTATAATGATGTATTGAAATCAAGGTATGTGATCACTTGTGATTTGTTTCTCCCCTTGAACATCTTGGTTCCTAAAGGCCATATTGTAATCCCTTATATGTTGGGTAATGATAGGGGTAAATCTATCATGGGACATGAATTAGTGCAACATATGGTATATTAGGTTTATATAATATATAAATGATTAATGACAACCGACGTTAGGAAAATCATAACTGTTAATAAACAAATTTAGGTCTTCATAATTATTGCAATTAATAATATTACCTTACATTAATATTTTAATAGTAAGATAAATGTTTTCTATAAAATGGTTTTCATTGTATATTTATTCTATTGCATATTAATATCATTGAGAAAAATAAGATGGATATGAATAAAAAATGGATGGATTCCAATCATAAGACAAAATTGTATGAGGGTAAGGTGAATGAGTTCACCATGTTTTCAAAATATCATGCATATGGTCCTTCTTATATCAATTTTTCCTGGTTTAATCTGTTATTATTCAAGGCTAATTATTTTAGAGGGGTTTAAAGATCACTTAATCTACCAAAGAATAGATCAATGTTATAAATGTTCTACTAAACATGGGGAAAAACATAATGTATCAACTGATTGGGATATTAATGTGTTTAATATATCATCTTATATGATTACAAGTGTCAAAAAATATGAACACTATATCGAGGATATGATTATAGGCATGAATGTTGATGAAGAACATATTGAGAAAATGATAATTAAAATTAAAGATGAAAATATTGATTTTAATTTTTTTTTGAGATGTTAAAATGTTGTACAAAGATGCCATTGTATGTTGGTTGTAATAAATATATAAAATTGTCAGCCATAATAATGTGGTACATTTTAGAAGCTGGAAACAGATGCAGTGATTCTGGTTCTACTGAATTAATTATTCTCTTCAATTAATTCTCCAAGAAGTTAATGAGATTCATTTTCAAATATATAACACTAAATGAATTCTCTATTCAATTTTTATGATCAATGAATGAATACAAACCTATCGAAATGATTGTATACTAGTTTGCACGGGCAAAAAATAACATAAAATGACCAAATTGTGGTACTTCTCATTGCAAGAATTATGAATCGGATCCTACGAAGGATTTATGGTAATATAAAATAATTCCATGATTTAGGTTCCTATATGTAATTGAGATGAATGTATGAAAATTTACATGACTCGAAACAATAAGAAATAAATATAAGAATTTTTTTCACCCAAAAGACTCTCCTCAATGGAAGTGAATTTATCACTTGTATCCAAAATTTGGAAACAATATGAGAAAACATCATTTATCACTCTCTATAGATAGAGTGAACCCTTTTGGCGATCAAATTGGCACTAAAACTACAAGTTTGGTTATATTGGAAAATTATAACATTCCCCCGTGGTTAAGTGTGAGATAAAAATACATTATTTTATCTCTTCTTATATGAGGACCCAAATAACTGTGTAATGATATTTATTTTTATTTGGATACATTGAATTATGATTTGAAATTATTATGGTATTCATGTGTTATGTTGAATGATGCTTGCATAAATGATGATTCCATGTCGAAATCCATGTTTTATAGGGATATAAATGATTTTCATGCTTATGGAAATATGTTAGGATATATCATTAAAGTAAAAAAATGGTGTCCTATTTGTGAACAAGGGACATTGTAAATTTGGTTTACAAATTCATTGAAGATGGTGTTTCTAGGACATCACATGTTTCTATGAAGGAGTAAAAATATCAGATATTGGATGACATCATTCGATAGAATTTCAGATGAACATAAAACACCTTCTCCACAAACTGGTGATCAACTATTTTTGGAAGTAAAATATATGGACAATACATTTGGTAACCCTTATTTGGAAAAACATAAAAAAACCTGTTGAAAAAACATATCAGTGTTTCTGAATTACTGTATGAGAATTTTTTGTATGTAATACATTTTATTGATGCCATATATATATGAAAAATGAATGTGATAGTTCATTGGAATGTTTATAAATTAACCGTACAAAATGTAGGATGAAATTTATGCTAAGCGGGACTTGATTTATATTGGAATACATGAAGTGTTGGCACTAATGATGGGTGAAAAACTAACATTTATTCCTCCAACTACATACAATATTTACAAGTCTGAGAGATATTAGTTTTTCATCTTCTTGAATGATGTAAATGGACTAGAAGGGTATTCATCGAATATAAATAATATCATGTCAATGAATTATTTAATGTTAAAGGGTCTGAAATCACATGACTGTCATGTTTTGATGTAATATCTAATGCATGTATCATTACATTTCATTATACAAAAGAAATCTCATCCTATATTATCAAATATTAATTTGTTTTTTTAATATAAAGGAATTAATATTATATACCTATTAAAATTTATAAATATATAAAATGAATTTTCTATTATGTTATGTGAAATGGATATGTTCTTCTGAATGAAATTATTTATAGGCATATATATGAAAACTTTTCAAAGGGAAACCATGTGAATAGAAATTCGGACTACATAGTCCTAAAATTACCTATACAAAAGAATATAAATTCTAACCCAATCAAATTGAAGTATTTGATGATAAATTGGTCAAAATGATTGAAAAAGAACTTACAGATGACAGACTCTTCTAAATACCCATAATGTTGGGGTCAATTCTACAATTTAAAAATATCAAATATATTTTTTCATTATTTTCATTACATATTAAATTTTGGGTTTTATGTATAATTTTTTACACATTGAAGTCAAGTTGGATACTCCAAAGATCAATTTTCTAGATTCAGTGCATGGAAACCCAAAAAATCGATAGCACGTGATGAAATTTTTCAGTTTTTAACACACTTCATGCAACATTATACAAATAACCTCATGTAATACAATTTTTATTATGTTTTAATGAAAATAATGTTATTATAGGGAAGTTTTTAAATATATTAAAAATATTTGATTGAGGAAATTTGATGAATACAACTAGCCTATTAACTTCTATAATTTGATAAGTTTTTGGGTATTTATAAAATAGATTTCATAATAAAAACATATTAAAAAATTAATTATTTTTCACAAAGTTTCTCCATTTTTTTAAATAAACAAATAATATATATTTGGGTTATTATGTTTATAAATTTATGAAAAATATAATATTCTTTCAACATACTATAATTTCAAAACATATATTTTGGATTATAAAAATATATTTTTTTAAAATATTTATTAATCCGTTTAATTTTATATTTTTTCAGAAACACTAGAATTTCCAACAGTAATTATATTCTAAAAAGAAAATACACTTGTTTATAAATTAATGAAAAAAATTCATGCGGTAATAATGTGTACATAAATTATTAAATTGTGTCTTCCTGCTACTTTTTTAGTTGATTTTCAGATCATTTTATCTACTTTTTTTGTTTATTTCCTTATCATTTTATCTGATACATTATGAAAATTATCCATAAGTCATTTTAAATTGAATTAATAAACAAGTCACCAATATATACATTGTGTGTTTTGTATAACTCAAAGTGAATGTTTTCAAATTTAAATTTGAATTTTAGTTGAAAACAAGGGTAAGATACTTAATACTAAGAAAACACATTTGGATTGTTTTGATACATTAGATCAAAGATCTACACATAATTTTTGATGTATAGAAATCATTATCATGTAAATATGGTACTCTGTGTAATCAGTATTAATCCAAGAGTCAATTATATGTCTAAAATTGACATTTTAGTTCAAAAAATGTGCTAGTCACTAAAAACTAAACAAAAATTCTCAAATTGTCTTGACAATTTAGGAAAACAATTCATAAATCATTTTTGTTTTTACAGGTTTGAGTCTTTCATAATACTGACATGTAATGTGATAGGTATGAGTCAATGTGGATTAGTTCAATTTAAAATAACATTTTAGTATGAAGTAAAACTAACATTATCAAAATTTGAAAAAAAATTATGATTTATTTTGTACATTATAAAAAAATACTTAAGGCATTTTTTAGGTTTATAAATTAGCCGCACCTCAATCTGACACACAGTGTGACTAGATGACTCCAAACATGTTTTCTTATTTAAAATTGACATTTCTGTAAAAACATCAGTAGCATAATAAAAACCAATAAAAACAATAATATGGAATTTATACTTTAGTAAAATTATTTATAATTTATTTGTGATGAATATGAATCACCTATACCACAATCTAATATACGGTGTTCCCTGTATTACTAGAAGTGTTCGTTATCACTTTAAAATTGATATTTTAGTTCAAAAGGACTTATAATCACTAAAAACTAAGAATATTCACTAGAATTAGCTTGAAAATTTATGATGAAAACTAATATGTAATTTCTTACATATAGGAATCTGTCTTACATGAAACTAAGACACGATGTGTCCAGTATGACTTAATTTTTTTTTCAGTTTAATAATACATTTTAGTAAAAAAAACCAAAATACTCAAAAATCATAAAACACAATCATATTTATTTGATAATTTAGTAAAATGATCCATGTATCATTTTTTATGTGTATGAATCATGCTCAAATCAATATGACACACTATGTGGCTAGTATGACTCTATGTGTGTCTTTTTTATTTAAAATTTACATTTTAGTAATGAAATCAAGGGACATACTCCAAATTAAGTAAATAAAATTATTATTGTTTTGACACTTTATGGAAATGATCCACATATTATTTTTAACATTTAGTAATGATACACACCTCAATACCACACCAGATGTTCTCAGTATAAATCAGAGTATCCTTTATCATTTTAAAATTGAAATTTTAGTTCAAAAACATTATCACTCACTGGTAAATGACCATGCGTGATCAAATTGTCTAGATAAATTTCTACAATGATTCAAGAGTAATTTTTGATTTATAGGAATTATTATAACATGAAAATGTCCCACAATATGACCTATGTGATTCAAATGTTGTATGCTAAATTTAAAATGTCATTTTTGTAAAGAACACAATATAAATTCCTGAAAACTAAAATAATCATTCAAATTAATTTGATACTTTAGGAAAACTATTCATATATTATTTTTTATGTGTAGGATTCAGAAGCACATCAATATGATTCATAATTTGACATATAAGCCTCCAACTGTATCTTTTTATTTAAATTTGACGTTATAGGAAAAAAAATTTATATACTATAACTAAGAAAACAAATTCAGGTTATTTAAATAAATTATTACAATGATCTATACATAATTTTTGAGTATAGAAATTATCCTCACATCAATAAAACATTCAGTGTTTGTAGTATAACTCAAAGTGTTTGTTTTAGGTTTAAAATTGAAATTTTAGATGATAACAAAAGTCACATACTCAAAAATGAGGAAACACATTCATATTATTTCGATGCTTTATGGAAATTATCTATTTGTCATCATTAATGTGTAGGAATCAACCACACATCAATCTGATACGTGATGTTCCTGGTATTTCTTCAAGTTTTCATTATTATTTTAAAATTGAGAATTTACATAAAAATGTGTTGCGAACTGAAAATAGAGAAAAACACTAGGATTGTCTTAATAATTAAGGAAACGATTCATATGTCATATTTTATGTATAGGAATGAGTCTCACCTCAAACTGAATTGTGATGTGACCTATATGAAAAAGTGTGTTTTCTTTAGTTTAAAAAGTCTTTTTAGTAAAAAACCCAACTAATGTACTAAAAAATGATTAAACACATTCATATAGTGTTGATACTTTTGGAAGATGATCTATGATTCATTTTTGACGTGTAACATTTATCCAAACCTCAATCTAATGCATGACGTAACCAGTATGACTTCCAATGTGTCTTTCTATTTAAAATATATATTTTAGTAAAAAATAAAAGTTAGAAACTCAAAAGATACAAAATTAATTTATATTATTTTGATACATTGAAAACTAAGAATATATGTTTCTATTTTCATTATAATTTAGTAAAACTATTTATACTTCATTTTTTCATGTTTCAGAATTATTCTTACCTCAAACCAATACATGATGTGACTAGTATGACTCAAAGTGCGTGTTTTATGTTTAAAATGAAATTTTTAGTAAAAATACTGACATACTCAAAACCAATAAAACAAAATTATATTATTTTGATTCATTATGTTAACTATAAATATGACATTTGTGATTTATAGGAGTAAACCGTAACTCAATCCGACACACGATGTGACTTCTGCAGAATAAAGTGTCTATTATCATTTTAAAATTTTAATTTTATAAATTTCTTATTTCTAATTTATTTTTAATATATTTATTTATATTATTACTATCATAATAAAATGATTTCTTATATATGGGGATTATTTCTTTTATTTTTGGTGGTTTTTTTGAAACATATACAATGATCACGGTTTTTGAGACGGGATTAGATTCCAAAGAAAATTAAACCATTTATTTTTTTAAATATTTCTGTTAAATTTTACTTGATAGTCTAACATTACAAGAAACAATGTTTGAAATTTATATAATATTGTTTTTTATTTTTGATGTAATTTTTTATAATTAAATTAGTAATTTTCCATTTCATGATTCTTTTGTGGTTGTCTATATTTGTTCGATGTATCTGGTGATGTAGTGTGCCTTAATTTTAATAACACACTACTATAGAAGGGCCTTTATGAGCTCGCATTCTTGTGCTAAACATGTGTAACTTTATTATAAATTCACTAGTACTAATAAAAGGGCACCACCTATTATTGATAATTTAATCAACAATTCATTTTTAGTTCTGTTGATTTGTTTTTCTATTATTGTTAAAATCCTTTTCTCTAGTTTTTCTTTTAGAAAATTGAATACTTGAAAAATTATATATAAATTTTTAATTATATAATAATGAGTTTATATATTTATAGTTAACTATTAATTTTTGTAATCATTATAAATCATACATCTCTTAATGATATTTTAAATAATATATTTTATAAATGAATAAATAAAAATGGGGTAAATTCATTATTATTTTTTTTGAAAATTATAAATAGTATTAAATAGAATTATTTTTTATGGTGGTCAATGTTATTTTTTCTCACTTGCATTGAATAGTATTTATTCAATACATTACAAAAATAATAATTTTTATCTGTATTTTGAAAACAATAATTTGAAAAATAATTCCGCTAAAAATGGAAAGAATATTACTAAAAATATTTTTTTTGAAATTGTTATAAAAAATAAAAATAAGAAAACAATTATCTATTTATAAAAATATTTCAAAATAGAAACATCAATATCAAAAAAATTATTGGAAATGTATATGGAATATTATCATTAAAAATATGTAATAGAAAATTACAATAAAAATCTGTACAAAAAAATTCTAATAAAAAAAATAAAAAAAATATATGATAATGTTTCACTATATCATTATAGTATAAATTTTCAATGGAAAAGAACATCTAAATAATTTGACAGTAAAATTTCATTGTATAATTAAAGATGGGAATTAACATAAAATTTATATTATATAATTCTTCTTGAATTTTTAACTAATAATTAGTTAAAAGATTACATTGAAAAAAACAACATATGAAAAAGTTCAAATAGGTAATATTAAGAAAAGAATATTATTTATAGTATAAAATTTCCATGGTAAGTTCACTATCATTTGGAAAAATAATATTAAAGAATATAATGGAAAACTTTGATCAAAACTATCACAATTAAAGTTTAGTATCAAAATTCAAGTTAAAATTCCACTCGAAATAGCCATTGGAAAATTATAATGGAAAATTCCACTGAAAAATAAAAAAAATTCTTTTATAATCTAATTGAAATTTTCAATGTAAAAATCTAGTAGAAACATACACTATAAAATCTCAGTATAAATCCAATAAGAAATTCTAGTGTAAAAATTATATGAAATAAAAACATGAAAATTCAAGTGGAAATTTCATCATGAAAATTTGAATTAAACATTTTTATAGAATATTGGAGTATAATAAAAATTCAGTGTAAACTTCCACTAAAAATTATTGTATAAAATTGAACACCAAATTTAAATTGGACCATTTACCAAGAAATCAATATATAATATTTTATTAAAAACAATTCAAACATCAAATAAAATGTTTTTAATGAAACTATCATTAGAAAATTGCATTGTCATTCTCTGTATGGATATTCTAGTTCACTGCAATATTCTACTAAATCTTCAACCAGAAAATTCCAGTAAGTTGTTCCACTTGAGATTGTACAAAAATATAAAATTCAACATTCTTGTATAAATATTCATTAAAAAATTTCATTCAATATATTATGTGACTATTCATTAAAAAATTTAGTTTAATTTTTCTGTTGATGTTTATGTGGACGATTCAATTGAGGATCCTAGGTTACTTTACAAGAAGTTGTAGATGAAATTTCATTGGAAGTTCCAAAAGAACATTCATTGAGAATTTTCAATAATCATTTTATCTATTTGGGGAGAAGTTTAAGTGGGTGGTGGTGGGATATATATTAAAATTTCATTCAGTATTTAGTTTCCTGAAACCCTATGTGAGGATACATCACATTAAATTTATAATTAATTAATTAAGATACAATAAAAAAAATAAATTTCTTCAGTATCCTTTGGTTTAAAATGTTGTTGATCTTCCAAAAGACCCTTTTTGGATAGTCTTTGTTTTGATGTGGGGATCCAATGGTAGAATTCCTCAAGTAGTGATCGACACAGGTTCCATTAGTCTCTGGGAAACTTCATTTGATTTCTGGGTTCTAGTGTAGTGAATCAATTGTCTTGCACTGTTCAGGTTGATCACTCATCCTTCGATCTTGGAGTAATATCAAGTATTTACCCCATTCTTTGTAAGGTTATATAAATATGAATTCAATAAATTACTCATTGTTCACAACAATTTTATATTTCATTATTTCCTAACATAATATACATAATCGTTTATTTATAGAGATATATTTTAGGTTAAAATATTATTTAATTACACTGCAACCCTTAAATAATATAATAACCATCATGAAACCTCAATACAAAAATTATTAATAATAATAATAATTTATGGTATGCACTATGTTGAGTAGTTATGAATATTACATACTGGCTTGAAAAAAAATTCATTGTCAAATGTGGTCTTAGGCAATTTGGAATCGGGATTTATCAGATAACTAAATAAAATATTTTATTTTATTAAATAAATATTTTCTTAATAATCCGGTAATAAAATATATATTAAATATTATCTAAACTAAATAAATATATTTTATTCATAATACAATGAATAGATATTTTTTTAATACGTGATATTAATAGAAATTGAATACAATAATTCGTTGGTGTTGAGAGTAGTATTTATTTCATTAATTAAATTAAAATATAATTTATTCGAGATTAACAGAAAGAATTAATGTGTGACCATCTAGGATTTTTTTATCATTTTCATTAGGTAGGTATTTCTAATGAACAATATTAATTTCAAGAAATGGGTCAAGGAACCCAAGAGAATGAACTTAATATCACAATGACAACAACCACATTCAAATACTTCCTATGTATTATAATCCCTTTTCCAAAATATCTCATGAAGATGGTTACACATTTTGTTAGTAACCTATATGCTCAATATGTATTTCATTGACTATCTCAAATTAATGTCATTACACCATTACCATGTAAACAATGCAACAATTATATTTCAATCAAAGGATTGATATATAAACTTCCATAAATATAGAAGGGTCAAATCCTTCATTGACTTATCCATTAACAACATGTCATTTGTGGTGACCGAAATTTAACCTATATTCCTCTATCATATAATGGGTTCTAATTTATTTAGTTAATAAAATAGTGTGATTCATTAGATGCATGAATGATAATCTCAAAGTCTAAGGAACATTACACATGCACGTTCACAGAAATACCTTATGACACCAAAATATTAGAATTTATACTGGTTGGTTTGATCTCATAATCTCCCATCATGGAAATTACCAAGTCTAAACAACATGAGAAGATGAATCATCTACTTATGAGTTCTCATTTATGATAGTCTACATACCTTGTGTCCAATCATAGTACTTTATCCAACCACAAAACTATATTTAAGAGATATCTCCCAAGAATCTCAATGTTCTCATCTTCAGGGGGGGGGGAACTTCTATGACCTTATCAATGAGAAAAATACTCAAGGTCATTATCATATACATGTTATGTAGAATAAAAATCAATATTTGAGAAGTTATTTATATTAATATTTACTTATTTGAATATAATTTTTTCTAAAGTGAAAAGTAGTTTGTTCTAGAGAACTAACTCTAATCAAATCCCACTATCGCTAGATGCAACTTCTAATGATAAGTTAATCCTCACATTTGTAACATGATTTTAAAAAGTAATGATATATCTTCTTGGACTACCATTTTTCTATGGATATGGTTGGCTAAGCGACTTTCATGAGAAGAGGATCCTTATAAAACAACATAACTATCTTGATAAAGTCCCTCAAGTATTATTTTAACTGACTATCCACCTCCTATTCGCATATAAAAATATTAATATCTTTACTAAATCAATATTCATTGTTTAACAAAATACTATAAAACTTTTTCTTTTGGTAAAACAAAAAATATAAAAATGATGTTTCTAAAAATATTATTCAGATGTTGCAGAAGACATAAGGTACTCATATATTGTATATATAAAAACCACTAGCTATAATTTATTTACCTTGCATATTATTATTTAATTATCAGTGATACATGATTAAATTAAACTAAATAAAGTTAATTGTACAATTTCTGGGATCACTAATATTCTCACGTCACTAGACAATTTGAACTCATATATTTTTATTTTTGACTATACTATCAGATATTTTTGCAACTGAAAGAATATGCAATTATATTTGATTTATTTTATATTAAAATATTATGCTTAAAATTTTAATAATATCCAATTTAATTAAATTTTTGGAGTTGGTTCCCTAGAACCAGCTACATTTTACTTTATATTACTATTATATTCAAAGATATAAAATTTAATATAAATATATTATAGGATTTTAATTTTTCTTCTCCATAACATTGATGTGATAATGTCCTAGATTATCAGTCACATTGATAAGGTCAAAATCGTTTCCCACTATGATGATAACCATGAGATTATATGAAGATATCTCCTAAATATAGTCCTATGGTTGGAAAATTTCTATGATAGGACAAAAGCAATTTATAACTTTTGGTGTCAGTACGTGTAATTATATGTGGCTTCTTCTTAAATGGTTATCACTTGGTAGTCTATAATATGAGAGATTATGAGAAGAGGCATGTTAGTAGGAATTCCACATGTTTTTCTGTCATCATATATTCGTATTAATGTGTGTGTTTGTGTGTGATGTTCCCTAGACATTAAGATTAACATTAATTCCAATCTTGACTCACTCACTGAGATTTAAAAAAAAAAAATTATTCCATATGTTGGTGGGAAGCTGGTCATGTTTGGTGCATCATGAATGACATGTCATAAATGGATAATTCAACGAACTATTTTACCCTTTCATTTTTTTGAAGTTGATATCTCATCCATTTTATTAATATAAAAATGTGGAATGAATTGTGCATAATGGTCATAGAATATTAATTTTGAATTGAATTAGTGACATGTATCTCTATTCAATTAGTGGGTGTGCTATAAGTTTTTCATGTTACATATGTTGATAACAAATTGAAAATGAATTTTATGGATGAAAAGTTTGTTAAGACAAAGGATGAAAACTTGTCAATGAATGACTTAAAGAAACAACCATGATCTAGGGAACATGATCTATAAAGATAGATCAATGTATTTTCTAAAATTAGTCATTGTACATATATTAACTAAGAATTAGAAAATATAATTTGAAAAAATTCAATATCAAATTATTGCTGGAATATAATCATTCTATTAGAACATACATGGTAATTGGAATTGAATATGGAATATAAAAAAATTTCACAAGATTAAGTTATAGGAATTAATCTCATATTCCATGATATATAATGACATCTGATATTACTGAAACATAAATCATAATAGTTTAATATCAAATAAATACATATTAATTTCATATAATCTTGGATAGAACTATCCTAATGTAATTTGAAAAGTAAAATTAGATGAATTCCTAGTGTATGGATAATTGAGAATACTAGTGATCAATGTAATTTAACAGCTGTGTTTATTTAGTTCAATTTAATTTAGTATCATTGATAAGGTGGTTTCCTTATCGACAATATTCAAGTATGTTGCAGCTTCTGATTCAACTTAAGATGCTGTTTAGAAACGACTTTTTCTAGTTTTGGTTTATACCAACAAAAAGAGGTTTATCATTTTATGATAAAAATTATCAATGGATTTAGTTTTGATGTAAGGATTATGACAAGGTAACAATAATTGGACACAAGGTCAAATTAATACATATGACATTTTATCAAGATAGTTATGTTGAAGTTAAAGGATCTTCCACACAAACATGTGTCATATCCAAACCTAGCCACATAAACATGGTAAGCTAAGAACCTATATTCATACTCAGCATCAGTATGTTCAAAATGTGAGGAATAAAATGTTGTCAGTTGTTGGATCTAGTAAAATTTGGAGTTTTTTGGAGTTAGTTCCCAATAACTAACTACACTATACTTTATATTACATGTATATTCGATAAAGAAAATATTAATATAAATATATTATCAAATATTGAGTGTTATTCTGTAAAACATTGTTGTGATAATGTCATAGAGTATATGTCACATTGATACGGTCATAGAAATTCCATACATAGATGAGAACCTTGATAGTATATACTGATATCTCTTAAATATAGTTTTTTTGGTTGGATAACATATAATGATAGTACACATGGTATGTATACATTCATGTGAGAGTATCTTTAAGAAGATAAGGATTATTTTCATGAGGGTCACACTTTGTAATCTCCAAAACGAGAGAGTATGATAATAGACCCACTAGAATGAATTCTTCATGATTTAGTGTCATCATATATTCCTATCTCTATTCATGTGTAATGATCCTTAGACATTAAGATTTTAATAAATGCATGTCATGAATCACACACTAATATTTAAGAAGGAAAAAAATCACACCATATGTTCGCATGATGTAGGGTAAATTAGTTGTGTTATGAATGATATGTTATTAATGTATAATTTTAGGAAGTATGCATACCTTCCAAATTTGTGGATGTCGATATCTCATCCCTTTGATCGAAATATAACTATAACATAAATTCCATGAAAAAGATATAAGGATGTTGATTTCCAAAAATAAAAGAAATACATAGAAAGAATATAGGATGGGGACAAATATATGTAACAAGGTTGTTGAGATATTTAGATAAAGGGATTATATTAAATAATGAGAAGTCTTATGTGGTTTTCATTATTGAGACATTATGTTCTTTCTCTTGTCTTCCTTGACCAATTTCTAGACAGTAATCAAAAAATTAAGTTGCAGCTGCATAACAAAAATGATAAATAATCCAAGAGGATCACATACTAAGTGTTTTTATTGAAGATGATTAAATTTATTTGGATTTTTATTAATGAAATAAATATTATTTCTAATAAAGATGAATAACTGTATTCATTTTTTACTGATCACATAAATTAAATAAAAATTTATTTACCAGATTGTTAATAATATATATTTATTTATATTATTAAATATTTAATAAATATTTATTTAGTTGTTTATCTATAAAATATTTATTTAGGAGAATGAAATAATTTATTCTGGTATTTAATAAATTTCAAGGAGTTTGAATAGACAAAGACTACATCTAGTAATGAATATTTATTTACAATTCGACAAACAATATTCATCCATGGGAAAGTTAGCACTGACCATTAATTATGTTATTATTATTATTTAATTTCATGGAGATTTATGATGGTTGTTATATTATTTAAGATCCATTATACAATTGAAAAATATTTTAACGTAAACCACATATCTACAAATAGATTGTTATTTATATTACGTTGGGTATACATAAAATCGAGAATTTTTGTGCACAATGAATTCCATCTTTATTTTTTATTTCTCTCACCCCCACAAGAATGAGAAACACACGAGAGATTATATTAATATTGAGTGATGATAGATCAACACAAATGATGAAAGAATATTGATTCAAAATTCTTGAATATAGAAATCAATTATTGTTTCTCATAGATTGTTGAATCACACATGGATAACCACTAGAGGGATTCTACGATTGGATCCTCACATCAAAATAAAAGAAAATATGAAAAGTGTCTTTCAGATTATCCACAACTTCATCGAATAAATAATCCTAAGACAAGGTATTTATTTTATTCACATCTACATAGATTAATTATAAATTTATTGTGAATGATCCACGATTGGGATTTTAGGAAACTAAATATCAAAATATATATTAATATATTTTCCTCCATTTCATGTTTTCACTACTCATGGAACCAACATACATATCATGGAACATGATATGATTTCCAATAACATAATCTTATGTGTTTTTTTAATATTCATAATCCCTTCTAATTCCCATGAATTTTCTAATGGAAGGATTATATTCAAATAACAACTTGGTATTAATTAATTTAAACATTTATTTTTCAATAATTACATAATATATGAACTATGACTAATATGATCAAACACATGGATCTATCTTGTACATCCTGTTAACTAGAAGACAATTTCTTCTTGAAGTCATATATGGAGACACATTTCAGTAATTGATTTCCAAATGAATATTTTATGACCATTATTCATGATTTATTCAAAAATAAATTTATGTAATCTATATATCTTATTGGAATTTATTAATTTCATAGAACATTTTTATTATTCCCAGTTGACATATACGAGAGGGTTTCCTTTTGGTTTTATCATATTGATATCTTCTGTAAGGATTCTGCGAAGTGAGTTGGCCTTGAAAATCAATACCCAATATGATGAACATAGAATTTTTCATTCAAAAGTAGAATTTAAAATGGATTTAATAAATTATGATAGGTGAATTAGTTCTTTCATAAAAAACATTATATAATAAATCATTCTTTATTTCTATCGTTTCATACCATAAATGTGTAGTTTCTCTTGAATACTCACCAATTGTATCAATTCATAGAAAAAAATTCAAAAAAGGAAGTCTGAATCTTGATACATGGAACCCATTCCATGAATTTATATATACATGTAAACCATAAAATATTAACATTTACTAATTCGTTATTGGAATAATTATTATAAAATAATAAAATATTTATCACCGACCATGATGATCATTAACCACCTATTTTTTGTGAATTTATATGTTTTTTGTTTCTTTGGAACTAATCCTCCCACTATGCTTAATGGAATCAAGTATTACTATACCAACTCGTGTGAATCTAGATGCTTAACCCATATAAGTTAATTCTAACCCCAATATCATTAAAAATATAGGGTTCTATTATGAAAAAATAGTCATTCTTGAATAGATTTTAGTATCTTTAGTGGATTTAGAATCCTTAACATAGAAGCACCATTTTGTTTTGATGTTAATTCGTAGATAATGACAACTAAAAAAATAGTTTAAATAAAGTTGTAGTTTTATAATTGATTCTTATCATATAAAAATTTTCATGATATCCATTAGAAAATATAGTAGGCATATGTTTTGTTGTAGTATTTATATTTTAAAAATATTTCTCAGATCATATAATGAAATATTTGAAATATATATAATACTCGTTATTAATATTCCTTTTACTATAATGAGTTCAATGATGTGTGTAATGAAATGTGAGTTTGGGATAACCTTTAGTCAACATGTATGATCAAGGATTCCATGGTTAATATGTTATATGAGAATACAGATTAAATATTCTTCCATATATACCATGTGCAGTAATTTACATCACTATGAATTGTTAAAATTTCTTAAAGGAACCTCATGATGTATTTTAAGTTATCATCAGCTTTATAATAGTTCACATGGCCATGTCAAACCAATATAAAAATATGTTTGACATTCCATTATGTATAAATGTTTCTTTATCTAAAACACAATTAGCTGTTTTTTATATCATCTAACATAGCTTAATTGAGGTGAAAAATTATTGAAGGGAATTACCAAGTCAAATGCATTTGGTTTTAGTTGATAAATAAATATATTTCTAAAATGACTTAGGATTATTATATTTTATTTTCTTCATTCATTGAAATGGATATATACGATTAAAGAGTTACTGAAAAAATATTTTAGTATTTAAATTACCATAAAAACATTTTTTACAAATGACAAGTAATGTATCATTGTGTCTATCCAGTAATAGATATTTTTTTGGTTAAAACCTATTTAAAACATGAATCAATCCGTTTAGTAATTAGAATTAGTGATATCACCATGGCTGACATAGGAATAATTCTATCCCCTCTCTTTTTAATTTCTCTCTATAACCATTCAATTCATCCTTATTTCCTATATTTAAATACATGTATGTGGTAAAAATAGTTAATTTTATATAAAATTAAAGAATTGAAAGATAATTAATAAACCTATAGTGGATGAAACTTATTTATTTCTTAAATATCCTAAATTTATATTCCAATGACGATGTTTTATATATAAGAAGCAAAGAGCCTCCAGTTCATTATTCTTCCTTCCAATCTGTTATATATTTGAAGGATTTTGTGAAGGATAATTTTGTTGAATATTATCGATAGGATATTATTCCATGCCATTCAAATATTTCATCATAAGTGGTGGGAAATTTTTTTCAACAAATCCTTACCTTGCTGGTGATGTAGGGACCAAGGTTTCATGAGCTACTTATCCATTTTTATCCTTTCTTATAAAAAGAGGACAATTTGGTGGCAATGAAAATAAAATACGATTAATAGATAATTTATTATCCTAGTGAAATCCAATTTTTCTTATCAATAAATATACCCTATCATATTTAAATAATGATAAGTATCAAGAATTTCATCTTCTAGTTTACAATGATATAGTACATTGAAAATCTTATTTTTTGAAGAGTTTATTTATCTTCCTCAAGATAATGGAGATGTGTTATTATTGTCTAAGAATTCAGGTTTTTTTGTATCACAAACACTTCAGTAATTATTGATAATATAATAGAAATGACATAAGTAACATCCTCAATATATATCTGGTAGTCTTTCCATTCACCTTTTCTCACCCTCTAGGGCACTAGAAGAAAAATAGTGGATTCCAACGCATATTGAAAATTTTATGAAAATAATAAATCACATAAATGATTGTAAAAGATCTCAAAATTTGTATTCGTAAGGTCATACCATGATTTAAAGAATTATTTTAGTGATTTCATACCTTTTTCCATTTTCTGATCAAAATTAAAATAGATTACTAATACTTTACTTGAGTAAAAAAATAATAAATAATAATAACTGAATTTAATTAATTATCATAATATTTTATCAATTTCTTATAGGCCTCACCATTTAATGTAGAATGTCTAGTTTCTATTCCATTCTAAGGGAAAATACTCATTTCCTCCTTCACATAATCCCAATAAGGGTTGGTTAATCTATTTAACGGTATTAATGTAGGTAGGTCCTTTCCAACCGCGGGATTATAGGACCCTACTCCCATGAGTGGATTCTGCAATCCTGGAATCCAAATTTGGATTTACTTTACACTTACCTACAAATTACACAATGTCTAGAACAAGTTATTCATGTGGATGTAAAATGCATGAGTTAACACAAAACCTTTACAAAAACTCCTTAAAAAAATTTCCCAACAAGGGTCAGTCAAACACTTAGTTCTATTGATTCTTGTTCCAAAGAATGTAATTTAAGGAAATGTCTGACTTAATCTTTAGTTGAGGGGTTTTTTTATTATACAAAAATTTTATATATTTTCAAACTTTACATGTATTCTTAATATTAAGTGAATGACACATAATCAATTATCCAATTTTGATAAAACATTTATACACAATCCATTTATTTAAATTCCATATTTTCTTATTAATTCATTTATTTATGTGATTTATTTCTGTCTTCTATAAAATAAATAATGCATTGGAACAAAATCAATTAAATGATATGATTGTGAGATTATCTAATGTTGATTTAATGATAGGACATTAAATATGCCATTTTTCTAGGGGAAATTTATCATTTTTTTTTTCAAGGAATGATTTATAGCTTTCTATCCTTACACCTAAATATCACAAGTTTTATCATCATAATGGTTTCATCTAGAACCATATCCATGAATAATGGGATACTAAATTTATTACATGTATTTTTAAATCACACAATGGTGGGGGGGGAAGGATTGTTTAGGGTGGTTATATAAAATAACAATAGTCACACACGTCCTGTATAATAATGGGGTAAGGGATGACTCACAAGAAATCATAAGTAATTTAATAATAAATAATTGAAATATCATGCAATAAATCTAATTAAGAAATCAACACATAAAAACGTCTTGGTCAAGCTCATGAATGGTCACACATGAAATGTATATGAAAAAGTTGATATATAACAATCATCTATTATTTTTTTCTCTAATTTTATGATAAATGTAGTTGAATTAATTAATTAATTATTCATTCAATTTTATTTTATTTTATTCTCCCATAAATTTGGAGACTTCAAGGTGTGTACGGAAGTTACACATCATTTACCTATATTTTATGGTATATGGGTTATACATATAGGGATTCAACTGATTGAATCTGAAATACTACACCACTTGAATATTATAGTTACATGTCCTATAATTCACTTTCATTCTAACTGAGATACTCACCAAGGTCTTCAGCGTGTATCTTAATGGTATTAAATAACATGTATAGTCCAAATACACACCATGTTTTCCAAATGACACATCCCCATGAAACATGATAAAAAACACGATTATTTTTTTGTGTGGGTGACTATACAACCAGTACAAGACATCTACACACCATATATCTATAGTTTCATGTGTCCAGATAATTTTCCGACAACTCGACATCTATCTTGGATGTGGTAATTGATGAACTACATGGTTTTTACACCACATAGATGTCGTTTATATCCTAAATTCTCTTGTTTGTTAGTTTATTTTAGATTATACATGTATAATGAGCACAAATATTGTCAAATTTACTCTACTAACCCATGTATAATAAACAAAATGTACACTAAATACACTCCATGTAATACCAAAACCATCTACATGTTGGCCGATCAACACACATTGTACACTATTTATAATAAATTTAGGGCATGCTTTGTATCCCATGATATGTTCAGGTGCAATATACTAGAGTTTATAGCATGTAATCTGAGTATATTCCATGTTACGCTATCTTACCAGCAAAAAATTGGTAGTTCATGATGGTATTTTTAGTTTTTCTTCATATTTTCATAGAACTTTAAAAAAATTAGTCACCAAAAAAACATGATTAATATACAAATAACATGTTAATTAAAATTAAATTAATGAAAAAATAATATGAAATAAAAATTCAATGGCAATATCGAATGGATCAAAAATAAATTATATAATTAAAAAAATAATGAGACTGATATGATACCACTTCCAGTTTCTAGGACGTCAGAAGCATGTGGTGGTGGTAGATATAAGAAAATTTATTTTCATATTTAGTTTCCTAAATCACTAATATATGATATATGAAAATAAATTTATAATTACTTTTTTCTAATCTAATGAATATAAATACATATCCTAAAATCATTTCTTCGATGATGTTATAGGTCTTATAAAATACCCTTTTCTTATTACCTTCATTGGGATGTGAGGGTCCATTGGTAGAATCTCTCTAGGGTAAATCCACATGTGCTCCATTGATCTTAAAAAAATTCCAATTGATTTTTGGGTGCTATCATGGTGAATAAATTTTCATTCATCATTCATGTTGATCACTCGTTCTTCGATATTAAGGAAAATTATTTTATGTTTCTCATTAATCATAGGGTTATATATATAGGAATTCAGAAGAGAATTCATTGTACACCAAAAATCACTATTTCTCAATCACCCTATATAATTGATATAATCATATATTTATAGGACACATGTTTAAGTTAAAATATTATTTAATTTCATACAAGCCCTTATATAATAAAATAAAAATCATAAATCCTCATTCCATAAAATAATAATAATAATAATATTATTTATAGCATGAACTAACATGAAATGTGCTGATTGTTATTTATTATCATGAAAATAAATATTAATTACCAACTGTGGTCTTGTTCAATTTTAACTCCTTGGAATTTGTTTTATACCTCGATAAAATGTTTTATTCTCTTGGTTAAATATTTTATTAAGGCACCAGTAAATAAAAATATTTAATAAATATTCAATATTATAAATAAATATATATTATTCACAATATTGAGAATAAATATTTATTTAATTTATGATATCAAAAAAACATGAATAAAATAATTCATTATTTATAATAATAATAGGTATTTCATTATTGAAATTAAAATATAATTTAATCAATATCACCAAAAACATATTGGGTGTGACACTCTAGTGCAATTTCTTGTTAACATTCGGTGGGTAGACCTAAATTCCATGATTACGCTCTAGAAATGAGTCAAGGAACCCAAGAGAAAGAACTTAATGCCCCAAAAATAACAACCACTTATGAACAATAAATATGTAATATAAACCTTTTTTCATAGTATCTCATCATGATAGATGCACATCCATGTCACCAACCAATATGCTTGATACGTCTTTCATTAAATATATAAAATAAATGTTTTTACACCTTTGACATGGAATTTATGAGACAAATATATTTCAATCAAAGGGATGAGATATCAAATTACATAAATATGGAAAAGAAATATCCTTCCTCAACTTATCAATAAATAACATGTCATTTATGATTAAAATTTTCTTGATCTATGCAGGATGATGATTGTGACTGATTATGGATTCTTGTGCACAATAGTGTTGTCAATCCTACTCTAATTTTATGCATAAGTTGGTCATCATGTGAAAGTTCAAAAAATCTGGTCAAAACACTTTCTGCTCGATGGTCTATGCCTCCAACAACTATTCTATTAGAATATCTCTCTAGATAAAATTATAAATCTGGTCAGAACACTTTTTGTAGGTTCTATCCTATATTGAGTAATGGACACAAGTACTGCTTCAGTCACTAGATCAATGGTCAAATATAACTCTCTCACAATAGGTAAAATAGAGAAACCATCATTAAATATGTCCTAGAAATGATGTGGCATAGGGAGAATTCCAAACATTTTGTCCCTTGATCTCTTATAGAGAGACTATCCATCAATGTTGGCACTCCTCCCATCCCATGATTATTGGGTCCATCTCAACTCGCTCGGTCATCCAATTCATCCTTATGAAAATAAGCACTTCCCCTAGGTGATTCATAATACACCATATAATGATAGAAATCAATGTGAACATGGTATGGATCCAACTGGTCAACCTCGTGAATGATTTTAAAACATGACATATCAGGGAAAAATTAATTCCACAAGAATCATTACCTACCTATCTCAATGGGGAACTCATTACAATGGTTAAAAATCTCCAATTTAACTCATAATAGTGTGTCTAGTGTCATGTTTACACATATTTATTCCATTCTTAGGGACTAACATTCCATATTTGCTCCATATATAAATGTGTAAATAGTTTCTATAACAAATAAGGTAGAAACTATGGTAGAGGCTACTAGAGTAGTACCTAAAACTGTAGAAGGAACTTGAATCTGATCCTCATGATTAGAATGAATTTTATAGATATGGACATATATGTGGCCTTGAGATGAAACCTCAATAACCTTATTAGGTACGTTCTATTGGATTTTCACTTCTAATATCGAATTACCTTGGCCACGACCACCGCTTTGGCCTGATTGGATAGTAGTAGACCAAATCCCTCCCTAGAATTAGCTATATATTTTATGTCTATGTGAGGTTTTTATCATATATCCCTTATCCCTAGGAAATGAATAAAAATATTATTATAGAATCTAAAGGTGACACATCATTCATCATGATTGAAACTTTATTGGGATCCTTTAATACAATGGTTTCTTATTGCTTTCCCAACCACACTGGTATTACACCAAAAAACTATCGGTGCATGTCAACTATTGGGTACTACCCTCATGAGACACCATGAGATGATCTTCCCTTCCACTGGACAAATGATCTCCCTATTTTAGAGCTGAATCACCTTGGGTCACATTTCTAGCTTCCCTCAGATTCCACAATATAATGCAGAACTGGCTCACTATCATGGAAATGACGGTCTGTTGGAAAAAGTTCACCTATGACCCAATGAAATATGTAGGTTCATCCTCAAATTTCATCACAATCATCAAATTTTCCATAATCAATGTCTGTATCAAATGTTAAACATCATTAATAAACATAAATACTCTATTACAGGGATGTAACCTTACTGAAGGTACATGAACTCTCATGTGAGGTTTTATCTCAAAGTGTAAGAAAATAATTAGTAAAATAATTATCTATTGAATTCCTCATAAACCATACCCTGATGATGTAAACAAGAGATATGACATCCCAACAACTATTGGTGGAGTCATAGTGAATATTAAATACAATCTTGAACTTCCTCTCTATAGGAATATCTATATGCTTATAGATCAATAGCATGACCTCTATATATGTCATAGTAGCCTAAGGACTGACTTCCCCTGAGAAGCTGTTAAGATTTTGCTATTGGAATTATCATTTCAACTCTTCTATAGTATGTATAGGTCACTGATATCCGTGTATAGTCTGTATAAAGCAAAGTATTCCATATTTGAAATGACCATCGACACCCAATGGAGGATCAATGCGAGGTGCCTCTGGTGGAACTACATGAGGTAACACTTGTGGCTCAGGGACCCCCACCTAAAGAACATGGTCATAACCACCCTCTTGGGGTATGGCTTGAGGAATTAATTGTTCCATAGCTCCAAAATTTCCAAATGAATGCATCAGATAAGATTTAATCTAAGATATGATACATGATTACTAGAAAGGATAGGTTTAAATACCTTATATAAATGAACCACACATCACTTCCATATTCTAAATCGACATCTATGTGATAATAAAGGTCAAAAAATAACACAATATACACTACCTATGGACCAATAATATAGTTGGGATCTTTTCAAAGCCTCATATAACATATAGGCGTTTCAGTATATAGATTTTCAATTCGAAGGTATAGAAGAAAACACCCTTTACTTTTCAATTGGAATCCACATTTATTGATAACCATTTCATTTAAAATTCTATATTTATTAATGTTCATAATCTTTAATATGTATAAATATATCATAGAAATGTTAATTTATTACCATTCCCAAATTATAAATTCTTAAACTCTTTATCAATTTCCATTGGAATGCCATGTCACTATGTTCGGATATATAAATTCAGTATCAGGATGTAACAAGTCATGTATACTGATTTATTTAATGAACCACCATTACCAATTTATAAAAGTTCATTAATGATAAATTACTGTTGGAATCCACGAAATTAAATCATATAATGTTTCATCCCATAGAACCAATGGTTCATGGCTATAACATGGCATAATTGGTTAATTGAGTTGTCATCATCAATATATATTGGAAATCACCATTTATATTATTACATTCAATTTAATTAATCTTGTTATGTTATTAATGCAATAATTGTTGGCACATTTCCATATATAATAATCAAGGAACACATAATATTGACACGAAATCTAGGAAATGCACATAGAAAATGTAAATATGGCATGGCGTAATTCATGAAATGAGATTTATTAAGATCCAAATATGATTCGTGATATGATACCAACTTTTCATACCAGCCAGGGAAGATAAGTACATAGTAATAATAACATCACATGACATGTATGTCACCCTGTAGAGAAATTAGTACAACATTATCATGCATAATACAAAATAGCAATATCACATCCCAAGTAATTTGGGTTTCCCCAATATGTGTGTTAGCCAATAAATGTCACAGGATGATTAGAATGTTTTTATACGTCGTAGTCTCCAATCTAATACCCAAATAGTTAGTAAAATGTAAAAATTGCCTCTGATACCACTTTTGTAGAATCCCTACCCAGAAGACACTAGGTGGTTTGATGAGACAGTTGGCCACATGTCCTCAAGTGCACCTCCAAATTTTGTAGAGGCATTCAACTATAAGCAAGGGTTTATGGTTTGTACATGGAGATACAATTACCTCATTATCAGTGTTTACATATAGATAATGATAAAAGATGTGTAGTAGAACTATAAATAAATAAGCAGTATTTGAATAATAAAATATCCAAAAAAATACATGGGTGGGAAATAAATTAATATCATGTACCAAAAATGGCAACGATCATTCCATTGTCTATAAAAAGGAAAGTGAATTTTCTAAATGTGTATATACATATAAAAAATGATAAATTAATGGATAAAAATTAAAAAAATATTTTTCCACTAGAATCACCATCACTTTCTCCATCCTCTACTCTTGTACTTCATCAGAGTATAGAAATTCAATCGTCATATGTTGGGAACATCCCTTTGTCTACACCTACAACTATGAAGTATGTTTCGGTTCCATAGGCTGGCCAAATAATATGTGAGACAAAATGAGTTGACCGCAAACAATGATGTATAGAACTATATATTCTATACATATAAAATGAAAAGTTTATATGAAATAATAAATATGTGATGGTAATAAATAAATAAATAACATTGGGTCAGGTTTCTCATGGGACCCCCGACCGACACTACCTTCTTTAGCTGGAGCTAACTATCTATGAATATATGGAATCCTATATTGAGATAATATGAGGGTATAAACATCCTCTAGAATACATGTGAGGATGAAAATATATGCCAGTCACCAAGGAAAGAATCATGTATGGAGTGAACACAAACATGTTATTTGGATTGGAAGATGCATCATTTAACACAATAAATTTTAATTCGTTGAATTATATAGAAAGAATGTATAGTATTTAAACAAGTGGAATATTTGTCCCCTCTACGGTGAAATATATATGGTAACCCAAGTATAGCACCATGATCACTAAAAATACCAAACACCATAAGATTTTATCCAAGGTTATCCATAAGGGAATCCAATGGATCACTCATGGAATAGTGGGAAACAAGACCCTATGATCCCATCCCAGGTATCACACATAGGGGACTAAGTATCAATCATTGAATGGTATAACCATCTTGCCACCAAACCCATAAAATTTGACTCCCATAGAGAATAAGTATCACTCAAGGGTATGTAATTAATCTTCCAGATGATCCCATCCAAGGAATTCTATAAAGAACCTATATGTAATTATCTCAATTTATACACAATATGTAACAAGGTATAATTATAATGAATGATGAGCCTATCCAAGGAATCCTTAATTTGAGAAACTTGTATCATCCTCATCTTGATATTATATTATGGTTTAGCTACATAGAACTCATAAAATTTCATCAAGGAATTATAACCATTCTATATTAACCATGTTATCCAATCCATTATATCAAAATAATTCAATCTATGGAATAAATCAAATGGTCCAAACCCATGGATTATCATTTTCTTTCTATTATATTCACATTCAATTATAATTAATTAAAAATAAAGTGACCCAACCTAATGGTTGTTTTAACCAATTAAATACAAAAGGATTTTAAGACATTAAATAGTGGAACACACTTTGGGGTGGTTCATGTTAGGGTAAATGCCTATGGTATTGATTCATGGTTATCCAGGGTCTCATTACATATGAGAATAATATTTCATTTAAATATATAAACTTTATGAAATTGAAAAAAGGATTCCCAACATAAATAAAAAATAAACATGATAAAAAAAAACTAGACTTTTATGGAAAAGAACTAGACCACATACATTAATGATGCATCACTCTTCTTATCTAGTATTAGCCCATTAATTGAGCTAGAATTGGAATATAAGTAAACCTGGAAAATAGGAAATATGATCTTGTACCAAAATAGCACAAAATATATAAATAATTATTATTAAAGGAAGGAAGAAGATTGAGGAGCCCACCATCGAGGATTCCATGCACAAGACGGTGAAGCACATCGATCTCAGACAGAGAGGACGCCCCATTCGATGGTGAGGGATTGGGAGAATCTATTGCAAAGTTTCCCTCTATGATGAATAAGAAAAGAACCCATTTTTGGAAAAAAGGGTTTCTTACCTTTTTTATGAATTGGTGTGAACATTTAAAGGGTGTGGAAATGTATTACACATTATGCAATGCTCAGGTTTTTCCCTCCAAAGGAAAAACAGATACACATTGTGAACGAGGTATACACAGCCTTGTTAACATTGTGTATTTAAATAAACACAATGAATATAAATAAATTCCATGTATTTGGTTAACATATAGGTTCCATCCCTTTTTCTAAATCTGTTCTATAAGAAAATTTTTCCACCCTTTGGTTTGGTTTCTAGGATTAACCAAAACTAAAATGAAAACATACCTCAATGAAAATACAGGACATTACATATGGGTTATATGAGTAACGTTTGATGTCATTAGGGATTATAAATAATATTTTAGTGTTCATGACCTCTTAAATATTTTTTCTCCAAAACAATGATTCCCTTATCATGATGTTTGTTGAATACATCAGGATATAGTCAAGGTTCTCAAAATTTCATACTATATATTTATAGATAATGTTGAGTAAAATTCAGGTTCATTAATCGTATTCCATGCTTTTGATGTTTCTCTTTTGGATATAATAGATAATATTTCATATTCATGTTATTTTATTGTTAGTACATTCTATTTAACTAGATAATATAAAGGTAGTAACATCATAGGGATTGCCAAAGAGTGTTTTTCAGATTTGCAGATTCTTTGGATTAGAAAGGTACTATATGAGGTCCATCCATGACTTTTCCATTTTTATTGAACCCATGACCGAGCGCATTAAGAAGGGGGTAATGTTTGAGTGTACCAACCTTTTAAAGTATTAAATTATATAGATGAATATAAGTTTTAAATATAATATGATTCCGATTATACAAGGACCATGGATTGGTTATGAAATATATTGTCTTGATATATAATGAATGTGTATTTTTTTATGGGTATCACTAGTAATGGAACCTTTAATTAAACTATCGTACTCATGATAAATAGTTCTCTACTATGCTTTAAGCCTTGATAATTTAGCTTCATTATCCCTTTGATGAGATATTTGATGTCTATATGAACCATAAGTCCTTATGATATATTTTCCACCAGTGAGACCTGAATATGTGGAAGAGATATTGGGTAATGTATCTGTAGAAGTAAAATTTCAAGAGTGGGTATGGAACTAGAAAATGTTATGTTTTTATAGATTATATTTGTAGTATTATTGATTAGTTTGGATTTGAAACATCAAAAGAAGAGTGTATGTAGATTTTTTTGATCAAATATTGGTAGGTAGATGATTCTAAGGAGTCGAGGAAGTATCTTTTTCACCCATATTCATCACTTATCCTTTTGATGATCATTTCAAGGTTTTTTATTATAATGATTCATGTTGTATAGTGATATGAGAGAGGTTTACATGAGATTTAATTGTTTCATTATGGTCCATAGATAGCCATGTTATACTTTATATTAGTAGTAGGGTGGTAGTTCTTACTTCTATGAGAGATTAATTGATGACGGTCTCACACACATCAAAATTGGTTGTGAATCTATGATCAATTAAGATGTAGCATAATAACTGAATTCATTTTAGCTCAAAATAAAAATAAAAATGATATTGTAGGGTGTGTCCCTCATTTCTACCCTTTCTAGAGATTCAAAGAAGAAAATAAATAACTCAGTGGTTTACTTTGGACTCTTTTTAAACCTATATAAAAGTGGTATAAGTTTAAGATGTAATTTTCCATTAGTTTTATCAATAACTATAGTGTCAAAAATGTAGTGTGGATTATCCTTGATCAAATAAAAATGGTTTCACATTTCATCAAATTTGGGAAACTCAATTCATTGAAGAGTTGGGAAGGATGTATGTTCGATAGATAGTGTGGTTACATGGAATAACTATGAGTATCATATTATATCTAGATTCCTAATATAGGATTTGGTTTGTATAGGATATTAGATGGAGATGGGGTTACACCTAAATATGAGTTTGGAATATCTGTGGCACGTAGATATATGGTTTAGGAGGATGATCTAAATTTTAGGATATACACTTAGGGATGTGTGCTAGAACTTTATGGTGCATGGGATGAAAATATGTTTTTGTAAATGTTAACATATAACCAAATTAATTAGTAATCAATTTATATGGTTTTTTTTGAGTTTTTTTCCTTTTGATAAAGTTGTTCTCTATTATGTTGGCATGAAGCTAGTGATAAAATAGTTGTCTAGTCGAGTTTAGGGTGGGTAACCTTTGGGTGGGTGCAGTTAACCAAGAAGTGGTTGGGAAATCGTAGATCTAGAAGATATATTATACAGATCATAGATAGATACCATTTGAGTTCATTGCAGGTGACATTGTTTATTACAATAGGTATCACCTCAATTTGGACCATGATTATTGAAGAGGTAGGGGAAATTGAAACTATGGTTTTTATAACCATTTGAGATAATTGGATAGATTTAGATTGTGAATTACTAATTGAATACTCTTCCATGTTATTGAGGTATGCATGATGTGTTTCAAATGAACGATCTTATTAATTACATGATAGATCCATCACATTTTATTGAGAGAAAATATGTTGAGTTAGAGGATGCTTCTTCATTCATGTAATATCTGGTGAAAATTTGTTATTATTGTGAAAAAGGAACAATGAAAGAAGATAGTGCCTCTTATTTTATTATTTAGAAGAACATACATATATAAGAAAATACATGGGAATAATAAATTTATATTTAGGAATAGTGGTCCAATCTATTCGAACATGGCCTCTATTGACACTTTTCAAGGATAATATGTACATGGGGGGGGGGGGTTTAATAGAATTAGATTTTCCTGGTTCATTATTCCCTATTTTAGTCCTAATTTAATTTTTTTGGGTTTTGATATATTTGGTGTGGTATTTGGCAGTACCAATTTGGGTTTGGATAATTTTAGATTTCTTTATGGGGGAAACAATTTGAGCATGGTTAAGGGAAACCATGAGGTTTTCTCTAGGTAACTATGTGTATTATTATAGAGGAGAATATGGTGGAATATGGTTGGTGTATTGTTAATGATAAATATACGGTGTTCCCCATGTAATCATGCAGCACATAATAGATGAAAATTCCCAATTTGTGCACCATTTACAAAATTGATCGGCCGAACTGTAACTATACCCTGAATAGGTAGTGAGGTTCGCATCATTTGGTAAACCATGAAGCCAAACCTTGTTCACCGAATAAATTAATCCAAGAATTCTTATTTTTATTCAAATGATCCCCAAAAACGACTTTTCAACCCCTTACCCCTATTTATATTGAACTTAGTGATTCTTGTGGAGGTTCTTGTAAAATTCCTTCCTACTAGAGTGAAATTCCATTTGATCTAGAGAAGTAGTTCCTAGGGTTATCAAGGTAAGTGATCGATTTTCATCATTTTTTTATTATTTACATAAATTATATTCTCTAATTATGGATACCCCTATATCCAGTCTATAAAATTCAGATATAGAAATTTCAACATGATCTAATTTGATTCTTTATTGATACATTGAAAATGATGTTGAAAATAAAATTTATGATTGGTCATTATTTTATTAATCTACATCAACAAGGTACATTCGATGTCATTGGATAAGCGTAAACCAATCCCATCCATTGATATGTTCTTCATATTGGATCTTCTCTCTTAAATAATCATATGGTGATCTGGGGTTGGTTCTAGGGATTTTTAGTTTCTAAAATTTATTTGATAGGAAAACCATGATGTTGGGATTCTATACATTTATGGTAGGACTTTATTTACCAATTTATGATAATTTTATAGAACTATCTGATATGGAATGCTTGTGATTTTTTATTGTGACCTAAGAAACCTCTCATGATATAAAATTCTTGAGCATTGTTGTGTGTCTGACCCATGATTACTCTCTTAATATGACATTTTTCAGATATGTGTGTGTGTGTGTGTTTGACCATGAGACCGCCCTTAATATATTACTCTTGTGTGTTTTTTTAGATCAAGACTTTCATTTAAATCTATTGTGTATGAATATATATATATATATATATATATATATATTCGTGTGTGTGTGGACATAGACTTTTGAAATCTCGTATCAAAGTAATAAGTGTACACTTAATATATTGGTAAATCCCTTAGAGGTGTAATATATGAATCATGATGAGGGAATATTGTTATAGGGTCATAAAGGAAAAATGTTGGGGCATGATGGCCTTGAGGAATAACTTGAGACTGGTAGTGGGCCTAATTTCCTTGTGGCATAACTCGAGGCATGGTGACCTTTTATAAGACATATGTTGGACTGGTGACCTATTAAGAGATTCATGGAAATAAAGAATAAAATCTTCCCTAATATGGAACTAGAGTAGGTAGGACTATATTTCATGGAAGACTGATTTTCACATGATGACATGACAAGTAGTTTCTTATTTATGTATTTACATTCCTATCACAACATATAATTTTATATAAATGTTTCACTTATATTTATGATACAATGGTGGTGAACTATTGGGTTTATACTCACACTCTTCATGGGTACTTCAATGCACATGTGGACTTTATGGTCACAAATATAGTCAATAGAAAGGGCCATGTATTGAACATCTATGATGGAGGAGTAGATAGATGAATAGAGATATGGTGTAATTTTTGATAATTTTTATGGTTTCTATTGTAATCTTAAATCATTGTTTTCTTTCAATTATTGACATATATATGGTTGTATGTTTCTTGTATTGTATGTAATATTGATACATCATAGTCAATATCATTTTCTTAAACTATATAGATCTATTATATATATTTTTAACTTTATTATGTATACATGTTTATTAAATAATTGTACCAAGGTCATAGTAACCTCATGTTCTAATTTATGCCCTCAGTACTAGTCAAAATCAACTTGCATATGGGTACATGTCTATGAGTTCATGACACACTATCACGAACCCATTGATTTTGGTCAGGATGTTATACTACTATACCATCGTCATCTACATGTAAATATAAATTAAAATTTTCTTATGGATTTAGTATAATACTAGATGAAAAAAACTATGGATACCACTCACATAAAGAGGTTAGAAACATCATGGATAAGTCCATGATAATCATAACTACTGAATTTGGGAACCAGATCTACTATAAGGCTTTCAGTAATTCCCCTTTCACTAATTTAAAAAATGAATTTTTTATTTTTAGTTGTTTGGAATGAATTACCAGAATTGGATTTAGATTTTTGAAGCATGAATTTGACTTCAAATGGATTTAGTCGATGAAATCATCATCACATAATCCTGGATCCTCAGATATATCATGCATTTTCTTTAAAATTTTGTTCACATTACTTGAACCTGAAGATTGGTGTAATTAATAATCCCCATTAATGAAATAATAAATTTGAACACATACCATATAAGTAATCGATTTCATTATCTAGATCTGATGTATTATATATTACATCTCGCCATCAGCGTTAGGTATCACTTCTCCCCAATCCGAAAATTTATGTTTGATTTCTCCATTGGAATTGGGAACTGGTGTTATGTGTTTCAATGAATTCTATTTTTTTTAATTCATAATGAGATAAGGATAAAAAATTAATTATACATTTTGAAGATAAAAATGACCACTTTACAAGTTTTCAAATTATTTTTCTAACATAATCATCATAAATTGAAACATTATATTTAATATTTATATTTTGTTAATTTATTCATAAAAAACAGAAATTATATTATTGTTTTTTTATCATCAAAACATATTCACATTATCATTTGAAAAACTTAACTATATTTCAAATGATTTTTTTGACATATTATATAATGAATTTATAGAGTTCATTCCAATTTTCATTATTGTTTTTTGAAATATGTATTTAATGTCATTTATTTCATTATTTTTTTAATGTATGAACTAAATACATAAAAAATAATGTACAGAAATATATACATGCCTAAAGTATTTACAATAATATACCAACAAAGATGAAGGAAACCTATAATGGAATATATTTTCATTAGCTTTGAAAATCAATTATATATGTAATTCATCCCACTTCCATTTTTATTTTCTCAAAGACTAGTATGAAATCAATTATAACATCCACTTTCAGTTATATAACTAAATAAAATTTCAAAACCCTTTTTTAAAAATGAAAACTGAAATCATTTCCAAAACCATACAAAACTCAAATATTCCCAAAAACACAATTTTTACCCCCAATTTTTTAAAAGTGTATTGTTTTTTATGGAATTTTTTATTAAAATGGTGGACCCTACATGATATTTGATACTAAAGATGTGATATTGGATATAGAATAGATGTTATTTTATCCTAAAAAAAATTCTAAGGCTATATCAATAAAACCTTTTTTACCTTGAAGCCTTAAAACACCATGAATAATTATTTTTGAGCATGTACTTGAAGACAAGGTTCATAAAAGAGTGTCCTATGAATAATGAGACCATTATGGTTTAATAACTATTTTAATCCATCAATCTTAGTGTTGGGAGTCCAAAATCCACTATGTTTGAGTCCACATAAATTCAAAATAACTTTTAATATTTTATTGATTTTGGAAAAAAGTTTTGAAAATGCATACCAAATAAAATAGACACAGTGGTTCAAATAAAATGTTCTATTATAATTATTTTAAAACCCAACTCTTTTGTTATTTATACCTGAAAAGTAAATTCTTATTAAAAATCAAAAATCGAGTGCATACAACCAAAGTCATCAAGGAGGGCGAAAGTAATGGAGACCAAGAGCGTCATTTCTGACAATGAGTTTGCAATCATTAGGCAGAGATCCCAAGCTAGTGTAGGTAATCAGTCTCTCTCCTAATGGTCCCTTACTAGCGAGAAAGTAAGCCGCGAAATTCCCTTCGCGCCTAGTGTGATTGACAGAAATATTATGGTTAGAAAAGGTTTTACAGTAACAGACCATGTAAAACAGATCCCAGGGGACAACCCCATTGCCTAGAAGAAATTTGACCATCATCGGAGAATCTGTCTCAACTTCAGTGATGTGGATATTGAACTGACTGCATAAGCAAATACCTGTGACCAAGGCTTTAGCTTCCGCACCCAATGAATTACCGACACCAAAGTAGGAACTAAATCCCATAATCATGGAACCCTTATTGTGACGAATCATCCCACCCCCTCTCATTTCTACATTCAAGCAAGAACCATCCACATTCAATTTTATCCCCGTACAAGGAGGGACCCATCGCACCCATCGACCCCGGTTGAGTTGGTTGAAAACCAAACCCGAGCACAGACAAGGGATAAATCTTCTCAAAGTCACAAACTGCAGTGCATTTTTAATAAGATCCCCCAACTCCATCAAAAGCATCCTCACCCGCACCTATAAATAGTAGCCTGAAATCTTGGCTATGTACCTTGGATTGTTCCTTTCTTCCCAGAGAACCCAACAAGCTGATGAAAAAACCATCCCGCCGATATGAACATCTGTCCCCAATTTCCCTGACCCATGGAACCAGCTCGAAACCACCTCCTGCATGGGACCAAGGGAGACGTGGAGATTGAAACCCTATTGCAGGAAAGACCAGACGCCTTTGGCCCAAGAACCGTGGAAGAAAAGATGCTTCGACGTTTCCTGTTGTGGCCTGCTGCAACATTGGCACCAGGAAGCCAGACTCGCACCACTTTTTTTTCACATTCTCATCCGTTGGTAAAGCATGATTCCTCAGGCGCCAAACCAGAAAATTCATCTTCCCTGGAATCTCCTTGCACCAGAGATTTGAAGCCCACACATCCATACCCCTGCTGGCATGGGTCATGTTCCTGAAATTTGGACCAGAGAATCTACCGGAAGAGGATCCCAAAAAATTACACTGGTCCGGCTCATCCACCAAGATGATGCTGTCAAAATCCTCCCTTTGTTACCTATTCAGAATCACATCAATGAAATCTGAGTGATGAAATGCCTCTTTAAACGAGATGTTCGGAGCTGGGCATCTAGGAAAAATAAGAGTTGTTCTAGACCGGTTTGAGTTCCAAAAGTTGACATCACCACAGCCAACGGTCCAACGGAAACATCCTTCCATTACCTCCAAATGATTCAACATGCAGCGAGAAAGGCCTGATAATCTCCTAGGATTCAATGACCAGCTCTTCCAGTCCTTCCCATATCTATCAGTGATGAACTTTGACCAAAAGTATCTCCCTTCAAAAATCTCCCAAGCCAATCTTGCTTGCATAGCTTTCATGGACTACTCCACATCTCGAAGACCAATAACCCCTTCATCGACAGGTCTAGCTAGTCATTTACACGAGTCCCAATGGAAATGCCCAGCTTGATTTTCATCCCAAAGGAAGGTAGTCATAATATTTTCCAGTGTCCTGAGAGTTCCCTTCGGAGGCCTAATAATGGACAACACATGAATCGAAATAGAGGTGAGAACACCATTGATCAACGTGATCCTACCTCCAATGGAGAGAAACCGATTTTTCCAATTAAAAATTCTTCATGTGATCCAGTTAATAATGTCATCAAAGAACACCTTTTGACTCTTCCATTAGAGATGGGGGCGCCAAGGTACACCATGGGCAGCTGGCGGCGTTGAATACCCAACTTGTCTTGGATAGCAGAGATGCATCTTCCAGGGCACTTATTTGAAATGAATACACAAATCTTTTGAGAGTTAATTCATTGACCACCCAACTTTCCAAAGATATAAAAAACCTTAGAGAACCCAGAATTTGATTTTTTTCCTGCCATTAATAAAGACTAAAATATCGTTATCAAACATGAGATGAGAGACCATGCCATTCCCAAACCTGTTACGAAATGGAAGGATCTTCCCATACATAATGCTTTGATGAATATTCCTTATGAGTGCCTCTTGAGCTATGATGAACAAAGTAGGAGACAAGGGATCACCTTTCCTAACACCATGAGACGATTTAAAGAACCCAAAGGCCTTTCCCAAAAGAGAGATAATGATCCATGGAAAAACATAGCATCTAAAGCACAAGTCACACACCCAGTCTTGGAATCCAAATTTCCTCATAACCATGATAATAAATTGCCACTCCAGTTTATCATAGGCCTTATCCAAATCCACCTTAACTAGAATATTGGAACCAACTGTCTTTTTATTCAAGTCGTCGACCATTTCCTGGGCAATGCCAATGGCCACCTGAATACTTCTTCCTTGCAAAAAGCCATGTTTCTCCTTAGATATGATTCTTGGTATAACAATAGAAATACTTTTATTGGGAAGAGTGGATAAAATCTTATAAGTAAATTTACACATACATATAGGTCTAAACTGATTCAAGGCAGATGGATCTTTCACTTTAGGGATGAAAACCACTTTAGAGGCACATACAACTCTAACCGACGAGCGACCTCTAAAGAACTATTTTGTTATTTATAATTTTCTATTTCTATATTCTAAAAATTTAGATATAATATGGTTGTTTTTATTTCGTCTTTCTTCAATATCATATCTTCCACATAACTCATGTCTAAAATATTCTCTCCACACAACTAATTGGGGTGATATATGTTCCCTAGTACGATGACCTATTATATATACTTGATATATGAACTAAATACCTTAAAAAATCATTGGAAGATCCATTTAGTAAAAAATATTCAATTTTTCGTGAAAGACTTGGTTTTTTCATTTTTTCTGACTTAATTTGTATAATTGAAGTCTGTTTTATTGGATTTATTTACTATCTCAGTTTTAATTTTTACCTTGGAACTTGGATAACTTCTAAATAATATGATGAAGTGATATAAAAAACATATGTATATGTTTTTTAGAAAACATATCATGTTTTAATAATTCATATATATATTATAATTTTATTGGAATATGTTATAGTAATTTTGGAAGAAAATTATATTTTTGATTTACCCCTATTTCATTTCATTTTCACGGAAACACATAAGAAATCTATTATAGAATATGAATTTATCACAACACCTGATTTTGAAAATATATGTCAAACACAAAAATAATGTAGTTTGTTCAGATTTTGAAACTTTTGAAAAAATTGATGATTTAGCATATTTGTGTTATGATTTTGAAAAAAATAAAAAAATTATAGATAACTTCTAGTTCAAATTTCCATATTATGAAGTATATCCACTAACGAATTCTATCAAAAAAAATTGAAAATTTTAGCTATAAATTAAAATACAATTTTCTGTTTCATACTTATTTAATATAAAAAACAACTTAATCATTAAAATATCATGGTTTGATCCCATGATTGAGATATAATTAATTTCTGTGTATGAATAAATTCTTCAAATACCCACTAAATTCTATAGAAATTACATTTTGGTGTGTATATTCAAAAAAAATATTATTTTATATTTCTACTCATTTTTTCATATTTTATTCTAAAATTATTCTTCTTGATAAAAAAAATCATAAATGTTTCATTAGAATAATGGAAATATATCACATTTAAATTTTTTCACATCAGAACAACAATATTAATGTCAAAATATATATAAATAAAATATTTTCACCTTTTATTTATTTCCAATATAGCTAATTATATTAATTGATTGGTTTAATATTTCTGCTACATTTTAAAAAAAAATTCATTTTACATTTGTTATAGACTTTAATAACTCGAGATAAAAAATATTTATGGGTCATGATATATTTCATGGGGGATGATTATTTTTTCATCTTATTTCAACTCCTACATCTAAATTCAATTTTCAAATATGTTCTACTTGATTTTATCCTCCATTGTATGCCTCCATTATATATTCCATTGGAAAATAGAAAATATGATTTAATTAATATAAAGTTATATCATATTTTTCACTCACATATATCTAATGAAATCTTTCAAGGGTTCCTCAAATGCACTTTTATAGTTCCACATCACCATTTCCACTATTAAATAGAATTTATTTTTTAAATTTTTTTTAGTAGTTTATATATTTTCCCTAGACTCTTTTGGGGATTATCGATTTTGTGTTTCCAATTTAGAACATGTTACAACCCCTACTATACAATAACTATCAAAACCATATCAGTTAAAATATATTTGTTATCTTTTGTTCAATGATGTATGTTTTCTTTAAACTTTTTATGACACAACTTTCAAGATTTATTACATTATTTTGAAATGGGAGCTAAAAAAGGAACAAATATAAGGAGAGAAAATCAAAAAGTTAGTGGGGTTGATAGGTTTTGAATATGGGTTACTAAAGATATTATTAAATGAAATAATTTGAAATATATATGCATGATATTTTTTCTTTATAAAGGTTTGAACATAAAAATAAAGAGGTATTCTTTTGGTAAAAACAAATGATTTTTTAATATTATCAACACTTACAAGACAAATTTTTTTTAAGAATATACCTATAGTAAAAATATATTTTTTTATAAATACATTTATAGAATTGAAATTTTATTTAGAGGAAAATTCATACATCATAAGTGAAATTAGATATGATATTTTTTTTATAAATATGATCACCCCCATAGATCAAGAATTATCTAGAACATTCCATTAAAAATGCTCGACAAAAAATATCATAAAGGGGGGACATGTATCAGTTCTTGAAAAAAGATCTAATAATGATACCATTTATCAATGTTAAAAAGAGTTAATAGTACCTTTTGTGATTGATTTCATTCTATCACTGATAATATTATATATATATATATATTTAAAAGTATTTAGTTAATTATAAATATGTATATATATTTAACAAATTATAAAATTATAATAAATATATTGAAATAATAAATATATTTATAATATTACAAATTATATACATCTTTTATTTTTTGTGATGGTACGGCTCAACATCATGTTTATTAAATAGAGAACAAGTAAATAGGAGAAACAAACAATACATTAATATATTATGAATAAGTAATTATGTAACTTGTGATCGAGTTCTCATTCTATGGTGTGCGGACCGTCCACCCCAACCATGAAGATGTTGACATCGTTTCATTTTTTTACCTATATCATTGGCCCAAATCCATCATCTAGATGTCAAACATCAACAAAATCCAATCAATCTACTACTCCAATAACAATAAAAATTGATTTTTCAATCCTCCCCACTAGTTCTTAATGCAAGAAACGCGATGGATTTGTTTGTACTGACCTTCAATTATGTCTTAAACTACACACATTGAACAAAATCATAGCCAACACTAGTCGTTATTTTATGTTTCTTGGAATGATCTCTATTAGATTAATCGAGATAATATTTTTGAGAACCATATTCAACAACAACATGAAAAATTCTAATAGAATCCAAAGCTGTTATCCCATTACAATGGGAAATATTCAATAGTAACACAACAACTCCTTTTTACCCCTTCTCTAGTCCGGATGTGGGGCCAAATAAGTTATCTATTGAGTGTCTAGATCATTAATTATTTGATCATCAAGTGTCATCCTATCTCATGTAGGAGTTAGAAAATATCCATCCCCTATGTAAACATCCAAACAAGAGGCATATAATTTAATAGTAGTAGTTTTTATTTTCTCCAATCCATATGTTGGTTTAAAAACCACTCTATTCCTTAGATGGTCCATTAATTTACTATAAACAATATTCAAATGAGTCTTTATAGTGCCTAAATAATTTGGACAATCGAGAATAATTATCATTTTCCACCCCATAACTTATCCATTATTTTACTAGAGGCCAGTATAAGAGAAGAATATGATGATGATTCAATAAGAGCTAAATTTCTAAATGAAGATTCCATATGCGATCCAATGTGTTTAATAGAACTAGAAATTAAAAGATGAACAAAAACATTCTCATTAATAATCATAGGGATATTCTAACCATACTCTTGAGAAGTATAGAAGTGATCATTTTTACTCATGATTGTGACAACATTCTTTTAGGCAATTCCACTGCATCTTTTATAAGAAATCATTTATTTTTCCTACCATAGATTTTAGTCCACATCATCCTGTGCAGAAGACTACATGACTTCTTGGATATCATCTAATTCCCCTGCATCATTTTCAACCTTTATATCCCAAATTAGGTAATCCTTGATATAAAATCAAACAATAGCCATATTACATTCATATGTTTTGTCGTCCCAAGATGTAATGGGTTTTTAATCAAATGAGAAGATGAAACCAACACATTTTCATTATAATGATAATTAGTATGAATAATCTTATATTTTGGTCATCCTTTTTCCATGGGAATATATTCTTAATCAAGATCCCTTATTTGATAAGAATAGTATTAAATAATTACATGTAGTTAACAATTTGTGGAATCAAAATTCTTAGAAATATAGGGTTACAAAAATTATCCTTTGAAATAGTATTTATCTAGATTTTAAATATCATAGATATTCACATTAATGTTCCTCTTTTGATTGTCCTAAATTTCATGAACCATCAAATAAAAATTAAATAAACTGAGGTTTCCCCTAAACTTAGACATTGAATGCCAATTTTTTTTAAAAGAGTCAAAAAATAATAATTTATTTCAAACTTAATCTGGAGATAGATATCATCCTACGGTATGGAGTGAAAAAAATTATATATCATGGTTCAATATTAGTCAAATTCAACCAAAACCCATGAAGAGTGACAAAAATTTACTATCTTGGTGGAGGAATCCACTCCTATTTATGTGACTATTGTAGAATCAATATCAAATGCAATTTTTGGATTCTATGGGACCTTGTTTAGAACATGTATTTTAATCCATACTTGTGCGCATATATCTTTGATCTAATTATGTTTGAATTTTATGCTTCAATCATGAACTCATAGGATACCCGACCTCTTATTAACTGAGTTCAAATGACAATATCTAACTTTCAAATTGGTAGAACAGAATAGGATATGAAACAATAAATGGCTAAGTGAGACACACATAAAATAAAAAAATCTCCAAATAGAAGATCAATTATCACATAGGTCTAAAAATTCCCTTTCTTTCATAGTTTTTATTAGTGGCATGTATGAAATAAATGAATGCTTACAAAATGGATTTTTATAAAATATCTACATCTGAAGTCGATACATGGGTAATACTAACATCCTATATGATTCATTATGAATTCTAATTATTAATAAAGAAAGAAAATCCTCCCTGATAACTAGAGAGGGAAGAGAAAATTTTCACGTCCCCTCACTTCTTATCCTTTTTTTAATTAGACAACCATTATTGACGAGTAAAATGATTCAGAACGAAGGTGAACTGATTCACGCTCCCTGCATGTTCAAAGGAACAACGATCTCTATGGATTTACAAACTAATATTCTATCACTCCTCCATTATTATATATATTTATATTTTAATAAATATATATATATATAATTATATAAATATATTTATTTATAGTTATAATAATAAATAAATATATATATTTAAATATTTATAAACTTATTATAATTATATTCAAATAATAAATACATTTTTATATTTATTAATATATATTTATATACTAATATATATATATATATATATAATTATATCTAAATATAAATATAAAAATATATATAATTTTTCTAATTTATTTAATAATTTTTTTAGAGGTTTAAGAAATGGGTTAAACACCTTATCCAATTTATTAAAATGCAAAGCTACAGACACGGATAACTGATATTCATGGAAGAGCAGACCATAAGAGAAATGAAAAACATAAAAAGATATAATCAACAAAAAGAACCTAAATGGAACTAAAAGTCAAAGTAAATTATATGGTAAAGGTTGGGGCCCATCTAATCCCAACAACATGGGACTATTTCATGAAGATATAATCTCTTCCTCTAGGTATTTTCTATATACCAAGGCTCATGGCCTTCAATTGAAGATGGTTCAAAATATTATTATACACCCATTTTTCTAGAGCCACACAATTCAAATACTCTTGATTAAGTTGTCCAATACTAAATCTCTTCGTACTCACTAACTCCAAGGGCCACTTGTCAGACTACTCAGGCACTCGAAAAGGATTGGATAAGAAGATCTTACCTACAAGAACATATTCATTTTTAAAGCTTATATTTTTTCATGTACCACTCCTTATACCCCATCTCAAGAATTATCATTAGGGAATGACCCCCTACAATATTTAGTCTAAGGTTTATCATCTTTATCAAGGGAGCACATAACCTTCTGAATTCAATGTCACAAATAATAATCCTTATTTGGACAATGAGTTCTTGAACAAATTTTTCCTCTAGATACCACTTTCATGTACCCAAATATAAGGTAAAAATCATTGGAAAAATTTATTATTTATATTCATCATTCAAGGAATCCCAAATCCCCTAATTTTTGTAACAAACTACCTAAATATGGCCATTATAATAATCTTATACTAGATATGGAGCAACTAGTGTGGCTATTTTAGGAAAATAATCTTATGCAGATCATCTAATCCACTATCTTGGATCCTATATGTCTTATCATTTATTTTTAATAACCAAAAAGAGATAGCATCAGATTTGTCCTAAAAAATAGAAGAAGAAAGAATTTAACTTCCATTAGTGTGTCCCAACATGTGATTAGAATAAACCTGATCAGCTAGAGGTGAACAACCTACTAATTCCATGGTGCTTTTTCGCCCTCGACCATCCAACAAACATGTCCTAATTGATTCAAAATATATGGATACACTTTTCACCAGTACCATTTCAACTAGTCCATGGTTTTGAGCAATGGTTATAGACTTTGATTTCATATTGACCTCCTTATCCAATGTTTTGAAATGTTTTATACATATTTACACAATCATATGATTTGGAAGAGATACTGATTAGAGAAACATTGTTCTATTTCACCATCAGTTGATTTTTTTACTACCATCAAATGATTTTCCCATAATCTCCTCACATTGACCTTGTATCTGGATTCTCATTATGAACCATTTTTTACACACATAGTTGTATGACAAACTTGATATTCCAAGTAATATATATCATCATCACATTACCTATTATTAGGGGAATTCTCCACTAGTGCATAAATATCTCTTAGTAATAAATCTCTAATTGATGGTTTAGTAGGTCCAACTATAGAGAGATCATCCAGATAAACCGAATACACACCAAGACCGTGGTCATGATCATAACCCTCTCCCTTCAAGATAACCTGACTGTCCCCTCATCCATCATGAGGCAGAACACAATAATCATTTTAAAGACCACATTGATCATTGGATTTCAAACATCTAATCCTTTTAAAATATGAATTTTAATTATACTCTCATATTGAGAAAAAAACACAAATAATAGAACACATGTAATTCAAAATGCCATGTCCTATGAACTTACAATCCATAGAAAACCATGGATCCTTATCATACTCAATTCTAAAATCAAAATCATCATCATTAGTTAGAAGAAATACTCTCTCAGCTGAAGTATAATGCAAGTCTATATCAACTAAAAAATCATAGTGGTTGAATATTAAAATATGAATTTCTCTATCCATTTTAATGGGAACCCCAATAGGAATTTTTAAATTTTATAAAAGATCCTAGGTTTCTAAATTATAATAATTAACCCATATTCCATGAACCATTTCTTATTATAGTAATTTATAACTACTAGAGGATTTAACTTGTTGTCCCATTCCCATATGTTCAGAAAACTAGTCCTGAGTTAGATTAAACTAAATCCCCAAGTTTTTATCTTTAATATTCTACAAGGGCAAATAATGTGGAAATTTAAGGGCCTAGAGAGATGAATTTCCAATATTTATATCCCCAAATTTCCGAAATATTTTCAAAAATGTCCCTGGTTATCATAGCTTAGATCCCCATGGGAATATATGTCGACCAATGAAATAATTCATGCTAATTTACATGTGTTCTGACACCAAAACCAAATCATCATTAACATGAGAAATGTTTCCCTTAAAATGAATTCTACATACAACTGAACCCATGGAGAGTGGGAAAAAATGATTTAAGTCATTATCATCAAAATAATTAGTCACAACAGTCCCTCCATGAAAGTATTTTTGACTTTCCATTCTAGCACCCCACATGCTTATGGGACTTGAATTGTCCTTGTATAAGAAATATATCAACCATAGGTTTAAGAGATGAAGAATACATGCGTTTGGGAACTAATTACCATTAATGTATTGAGAGGAATGCTCTCACAAAAGTAGATCCATCTACAACATCATATAAAAATAATCTTATATTTATATATATAAACTTTTAAAATTTGTTTACCTAAAATAATAATAATAAAAAAATAAAAAAATATTTAAATAATTATAAAATTATATTAAATAAATTTTAATAATTAATTTTTATACCATCATAATTATATATCTTTATATATTAATATATATATATATATATATAATTGAATATGGGGTCCTGAGGTGGTTCACTCGGTGAGTATGGTGGAAAGAGATAGGGTTTTTTCCATTCACTCTTGAAGATGTAATTTGTTCATGACATTGGGATCAACCATTTGGATGGGGAAAATCAGGAATGGTGAGCACCCATAAAAATGGTTTTAATTGAAGATTGAGACTCATGTGGAGGAGTAATGGTCGAAAAAGATGTTAATCGAAGGAATTTTTCATCTTTAATAGATAAATTTTAGGTTTATATCACCATGAAGGGTTCTACATATACGATAGTACCTAATCAATAAGTAATCATGGAAATGTTTTTCCTCTATATTATTTCTATAATTTCTCTAATTATACTTCTTCTTGGTTTTAAACCATGAAATAATGAGGACCTTGTTCATATTATATATATTGTGTGGGGATTCTCGTATTGGACTTATGTTCCTATTAGAAGGGGTTTCTTATAAACTATCTTCCCTGTTATTTATCTGAATCAATGTTATTTTGGACATGGATTCATTTCCCTAAATCCTATTATGACCAAAATCCATGAATGGGATTATTTATTTATTCCTTTCAAAAATTAGAATAAAATAGAATGAATTTGGATTAAAATTATGGGTCTTAATTAGATTTTGTCACACCCACATTTTTTTAATATTTCATCAACGATTTGGGATCCATTCAAAATGTAAAATGATACTGAATCATCTAGATTTGGGTATTACACCAACATTTTTGTGAAGGTTTTTAAGACCAATAGGGGCCTATATACCCTGAAAGGGGGGGGGGGGTTGAATCAGGGTATGGATATTCCTTTTCAATGTTCTTCCTTCCCACTGGATCATGAACTCTTTATTACAAGAGTCACTTTGTTTGAAATTGTGTGTTTATTATGATCACTTATTTTATTCTTTATCTGATGATGATGCTTTAAATGAAATGCATGGAAGTATGCAGCTAGACATAGTGATTTTAAATTGGTTCACCCTCACTGGGATACATCAAAGGAGCATATGCTGAAAAGTTGTCGGTCATACCAAATTCCACTATTCGTCACTAGATGTGGATAAAAAGGTTCGGGAACAGTCACTCTGTGCCAGGCTTATATCCATTACAATGTTTAGAGTCAGCTCACTACTTTCCCAAGGGTCACTCCCTGTTTCTCTCTCTCTGGATCACTGCCGGTGGAGAGGATCACCTTCTCCCTCTTCCTTTTTTCACTGCTCTGGGAAGGATCCACTCACAGTTTATAGACCTATAGGTCTCTTCATTATCATGATGGAATGAATCTTCTTCTATATGTAGAATCTCTGTTGAAGTCCAACTTTCACCCGTAGATGATTCTTTCTTTGCACTGAAGGTATCAGGAAATCTTCCACCTTTCACGCAGCCCTGAATTACCACCGTGAATCATCCACACTTGGTGCGCAAGTGTAATCCGGTGTGCGAGTCACAACTGTAGAACAAGTATACCTCAATCACTTACACGACACAATCTTATACAACTCCAAACATGCACGAATCAACCCCTTTTACGCCCCAGCCAATATTGGCACACAACTACCAACCGACGCACAACTTTAAACACTGGCACATAAGTCCACTTGCACGACCAAAAACCACTTACGCTACCACAACATCTACATGACATGAGCTCTAATCTTTATAAGTGTTTTACTCCATGAAAAATGATGAGGGTGGTCATGTATTTATAGGAATTTGGACACCCTGTGTGACCGCTCGCAACTCTACACTCGGCGCGCAAGTCTTGGCACACAGGTCTCTTCCCCTGCAAGTCACTAGCTCGATCCACTTCTAAACATGGGATCCCTTATCCCTTTTCCATATTTTCTTGTTCTTATCCTGAAAACAATAGACACACATGTTTCCAATCTTCATGGGCACCGACACGCAAGTCCTTTCTCGGCGTTCATGTCACCTATGCGGCCAAACAAATACTTCTGAGACCCTTATACCTTTTCCATATTTTGATAATATGATCATTAAAATAATATGGTGCGCATATTTATAAGCCTTCATGTACACGGCGCACAAGTCCCTTTTCTAAAAACCACAATTCTTCATTTGTCAATTTTTAGGCCCAACAATTTGAAAAACACTGGAAAATGGCACCACCTTGTATCTGTTCTTTTTATACCCCCTCCAGATCATCCATTCATTTGTTGACATTCTTGAATCAAGCATGGATCATTGACCATAGCTATTGAACTCGAAATTCCACCATGAAATCCCCTTTGTCAACAAATTTGTTTGTCCAGGTTTTCTTTGTCAACAATCACAGCACAGTTCTCCACTTTTTCAACAAACACAATCACCTCAAAAATGATTCAATGATACCTTGAAGGATTTTTTCCCAATAAAGTCTGATCATAGTTAAACCCTAATAAAAACTATATTCTCTTCATGTTTGATCAAGATTAGACTTGAAAAATTGAGTTCAATAAAATGACACACTTCATCATGGTCTCTTAATGTATTGGGAAATATCAAGACAACTATTGCAGGGATGTTGTTTCCACTTTTTTACATGAAGTTTCCTGAGGTAAGAAAATGTTAGAAGGATAGAAAATTGATATCAGGAAAAGTAAAACATGAAACTTATAAATACACTGGATTTAATAAGTTATACTGCACAGTTTGATTCTTTAGTAGGTGATGCAGTTGATATCCAGATAAATGTTGTCCAAAATCTCCATTAAAGTCCTTTTATAGATGAAAGGCTGAAAATTTAAGGGACCACCATTGCTGGATCATCTTCTTTGAACTATTAGATTCAGATAACATAGATCCTTTATTCACAATTTTCTCCCGATCCTAAAAGAATAAGGAATAAAGAGTCGGGGATTTTTCCTTCAACCAAGGAATGTAAATCAAGGGAGGATTTCGTTCCATGTAGTAATATTATTTATCCTTTAGAATAGATGTTTGTATTTACTAGTGTAGAGAATTAACCCCCTCAAATAACAATGAGGATGACCAGAAAATATTAGAATTTGATGTTCTGACTGAGGTTGATCGATAATTTAAGCGGGATGGAATGATATTGGAACATAGTGGATGTAAAGGACAATATAAGATTGAGTAACCCTTAAATAATTTGTTTATAAGATGTTCTGGGAGTGATCACTTCAAATCAGGCCCTAAAATTCTAATTATCATGATGATTTTTTAAAAGATAAGACAAGAGGAATTAGTATTCATGCTATAATGGTATATGGAAAGGCCATAGATAAATTGCTTATCCAAATTTTTATTTCCAATCTATTTCCAAATCTATAAGAGAGATTCAGGATGGAAAGGTTTCAGATATGGTTGAATTAATAGGTCTGCTCTATGTTACAAGTAATGTATGGTTTGTGCTGATATTTTAAAATAGGTTGGGTCTGTGAGTTTTTATTATTGATGAGGGCTATTATGTTATGTCTGACCCATATTCCATATATTTATTTATCATTTTAATAAAATGACTTCATCCCTACCATTAAAAAATATATTAATAATAATCGCTCAGTAATGGATTTTGAAAATAAATCCCTGAATGCAAATTTATTAATAAAATAAAGACATCCCAAAAGAGTAAACATGTAAAACATGACGTAGGATATCCACATAAAATAATTCAATACCTATAATTATATTTATAAATTCATATTATTAATTCATTAAATAAATATTTATTATTATATACATTTAAAAATTTAAAATACATTAATTATATTAATAAATTTAGGTCTTTTTGAACACTTTGATTCTTATGATAAATATTTATTTTTATCCGTACTAAAAAAGAGCTGTAAAAATATATCTTTATTAGTACTAGAATTTTAGCGGGGATAAAGACCTATTTTGTAATGCCCCGACCCTAGTTACCCAGAGCCGGTGCATTATTACATAATATTGGCGTGATCACAAAAGATCAAGTCTCGAATGAATGATTAGTTTAGTAGCCTTGGAAACTCTAGATACATTCAAAAATGTTACATTATATCATAAAGTGAAAACTACAACAAAATATTATCTTCACACTCATATCCCCTTATAATATCCCTGAAGGTCATTCATAAAATACTTCTTCACATCCTGGGAAAAATAAAACATAGAAAGGGGTGAGCTAAAATTACCAGAAAGGATAACAATATAGCGGAAACAATCATAAATAAGCATAAATATTTAAGGCAATGTATAACTAAAAAAAGCCTTTTAAACTTGAACTTCATCATAATATGGAAAAAATAAAATGAAATAATTCCATTTACTTATTTACATTGATATTCTACTAGTCGAATAATCACATTTAATATCAATTACCACCTTCATAATGATGGAATGCATAATTCAAGACTATCATAACCATGTAGACAAGGCCTCATGATAAGAATACAAATAATATTTTGTCAAGGCCTCATGCCAATAAACTAGTTTTTCCCATGAGACATACTAATGTATCGAGGAGCTATAGCGGTCTCCACTAGTCACTTATTAAGTCCAATGCATTCCTCATATGAAAAGGTTTAAACATAACATAAACATTCGGATTAAAACTAGAAAACATAATGTCAAGACTTTCTCCATAAACCATGAATGGTATAAAAATAACACATACACAGTCAAACAAATCAGAAAACCTTGAATACAATATGGAAGTTTTGTATTATAAAAAATCAACTACAAATAATCTTAATATCCATCAAAGAATGTTGACATAGATGAAATCAAAACTATTTGAGAGAAATATCTCTTTTATTAAATCATTTAAATGTATCATAATTATGAAATAAAACATTTACTATAAAATTATTCTTATAATCTTGTAAGGGATGCTTCGATGATTTTACAATGGTGGAAAATAGCCACACCTGCTGTATAAGATAAAAAAGACATTCTTACCTTAATTCTGTCGAAAAGGTTAAAAAGGACCATGTTTGGAAAAACAATGGAAAGATTCCTCCATAAAATTATTATAAAAACTAAAACAAGGGTATAAATGACTTTGACCCATATTCTGTAAATATTAAGAAGGTTTTGAAATATATTTTTACGAAACATTGATGTGGATGATAAAGAAGTCCCAATAGATCATTACATATAAACAACCTCGGATAATGAAGAGATTGTGAAATAAACCCTTAACTTGTACTTTTCCATGGTTGGGGGTAGGTTAACCTCCTGTATAATGGTGAAATAATTGTTATTAAATTATACAATAATCATATACATTAATATTATATAATATTTTATCTTTTAACATTGCATTGTTAATAATATCTTAGTATTACCGTTGTTTCAGGTGTTAACTTACTCGTTTTCATTTATATGATTTCTGACATAAGACGTGTTTGTTATGGATATGTTGTATGTTATTTATATCCAGCATGATATCAAATCCTTAAAAATTATTTTTAATCATCAAATGAGAATTAGACTTGAATGGATACGATGGAGAATGAATCTCATCGTGTTCGTGGAGACGGTAGTCCGTCCGTACGCACGAGCGATAATATCATTATTTTGATATTAAAATATTATATAATTGGATGGTATATGATATATAAAGAATAATTATAATGTAATATTTATTATTTACGTGAATTACACATCATTATTATACCCAACCAACTATAATTATATTGAATAACAATTACCCCATGACGTGGAGACGGTAGACCATACGTATGCATGTATGGTGAAATGTCATTCAAAGGATGGATAGAATAATGGATATAGTTGAACCATAATTATAATAACATCAAAATATATATAATATAATGGATTTATTATTTTATAATGGAAGTAATGAAGAAAGATGAAGTTGAAGAAGAAAGGAACTTGAACGTGGGTGGTGAAAACATTACATCTTCTTCGGGTTCTTTATTTTGATTTGATCACAACGGCTCTAGAGGATAAATTTATGATCAAACTAAGGCCTCTAGGGTTAATTTAGGGAAGTTGGGAGAATATTTGTACAGGGGTTGGCTGAGCCAAAAAGCTTTGATGGTGTGAATTAGAGAGAAGGGGGAGTGCCCATTTATAAGTGGGGTGAGGGCCACATTTGAAAAAACATGAAATATTATTTTATAATAAATTTATATTAGGTTTATAATGGATAAAAACTGATTTATTACGATTCTAAGGTGGGGATGGGTCAAAGAAAACTCAACCAATAGGTTTTAGATAGTTTTGGGTCACTTTATTAACTTTATCTATTAGTTTTAATTCATAGTTAATTAGTTTGACATTTACCATGTCTCTTTGTATTTCTATATTATATTGTCAATAAACATAATATAAAATTATAAGTGACCCCAAGTGGTCCATTAATGATACACCTATTATTATATAAGTTCTTTGGCCGAAGCTCATATTTTTAGGAATAAAATATGAATTAATAATATAATATTTGTTTTAAATATTACTTTATGTCAATTTTGACACTATTTGGTATTTTGTTTTTGCAAAATTAATAAAAGATTTATTACTTAAAAAAATTATTATAACCAACCCTAATATGTTATAATAACCTATAAAATTAGTGGAATTCATTAAAAGACTCAAATTACATTTATTTTGATATTTATAATATCAATTATTTTAATATTTCATTAATTAGGTAATTACTGCATCACCATTGTGTCATTAATAAATTAAAGTATATAATGTCTAAAAATTATAAATAAATTTCTATTACATAGGAAATAATTTTATATTTCTAATGAATATTTATAATTGAATTTATATTATGTATAACCAAATATTAAATATGTTTTAGTTATTTAAAATTTCTTTTTACTCTTTTAACTCTTCTTTGAATTAAATAATAATAAATGTCCTAATCTAATCTAAGTGGACCTAAATGATAATAATTTTTTCCTAAGTTTTTTTTGGTTGAGATACACTTGTCAAACAGAATTAGTACATGTGTTAGGGTAATATTTATATTAATTTTACCCTTAATTTCCCTATTTACTTTTAACCGTGGTAAATAAAAGTAAAAAGTAACTATTCATGGAAAAAAATATTTATCTTATTGAACTAAATTTTACTCCTTGATATTAACAGTGTCTCTGAAAATTTTGAAATTCCAGTCACAGAAGCGGTAAGATTAAGTTTTATGAGAATTTCCAAATTCTCCTAGGAGGTGGGTAAAAGACGGTGAAAAGTCCAATAAAATTTTGATATATCTAAAATTATTCTAAACTAACTCCATTGAATTACATTAAAAATATATAGGAATTATGTATCCATTTTGACCTAAAATAAATTTAAATAAAATAAATAATTATTCAAATAAAAATTCGGTTTTAAACTATAACACATTGTTTTTTCACTATTCATCAAAAAATGAAAGTTTTCAAAAATATACGAAAAATTTACCCGAGTCTAATTTTGATATTCCGAATCCAAAAATGTAGTTAATTTTGAATGATAAAATTTATAAAATTTAAAAAATTGGGTATTACTATTTATAATGTCTAGTTTGATTGATTGTGGTGTGTGTTAGAACTAGAAGTTGCGTACAACACATGCTACTGTATTATTCAAAGTGAAGTGTACCGTGTATGCTTTGGGTGTCACATTCTCCCCTACATCAAATAATTTCATACTCAATATTTCTATAATACTACCTCATGAAAAGACTCGGGTGGTTCTTCATCATATGTTCCTCGGGTTCCCACATAGCCTCTTCCATCTTATGGTATCTCCATAGAACTTTTACCAGATGAGTCATCCGATTTCTCAACACTTGATCTCTTGTATCAAGAATCCTGAAGGGCTCTTCACAATAAGATAGATCTGGTTGAAGTTCTACCTTCTCATAGGTGAGTAAATGTGTTGGGTCAAGAATCTATTTTCTCAATATTTATATGTGGAACACATCGTGAACTTTGAAGAGACTTGGTGGCATTACCAAATGGTAAGATACATCCCCAATTCGTTCTAGAATTTCGAATGGTCTGATGTACCTAAGACTCAATTTACCCTTCTTACTGAAACAGATAATCCCTTCCACGGAGATACATTCAAGAAAACATGATCTCCTACCTGAAATTCAAAATCCTTCCTTTGGTTATCAGCATAGCTCTTATGCCTACTTTGAGCTTCTTTGATGTGGTTTTGGATTACCTTCACCATTTCCATCATTTTCTCCACCAATTCTGGGCCTATGAGTTTTCATTTTCCAACGTCATCCCAACAGGTTGGTGTGCTACATATCTTTTGGTATAACGCTTCATATGGTTCCATTAGAATACTCGAATAAAAGCTATTATTATAGGAAAATTATACTAAAGGTAAATATTGATCCCACATACGCTGAAAGTCAAGTGAGTAGGATCTCAACATGTCTTCTAAGGTTTGAATAGTCTGTTCTGATTGTCCATCTGTTTGAGGGTGGTAGGCAGTGCTCATATGAAGTTCAGTATCCAAGGCTTTCTGAATACTTTTCCATAATCCTGATGTAAAATGGGGATCACAATCAGAAACAATCTATTGGGGTACTCCATGAAGTCTCACAACATCATTAATATATAGTCTTTCTAGACGTTCAAGTGGTAGATCATCTATTATAGCAAGAAAATGTGCTGACTTGGTAAGACGATCAACAATGACCCATATTCCATCATTCCTTCTAGGAGTATTTGGTATCCCCATGACGAAGTCCATCGTAATATTATCACATTTCCACTTAGGTATGGGAAGTGGTTTCAATACTCCACTAGGCTGTTGCCTTCCAGCTTTCACTTGTTGACAAACCATACATCTTGGCACAAAATCAGCAATCTCCCTCTTCATTTTGTCCCACCAAAAATGTTCCTTTAAATCTCCATACATTTTGGTTCTCCCATGGTGTATAGAGAAATTGGAACTATGATCATCGTCCAAAAATTCCATTTTTAGATCAGGTATATCGGAAACACAATGTCTCTTCCCAAATTTCAAAATTTCATCTTTATACACAATGTCTTTCAATCTCCCATCATTTACAGCTTTAATATTCTTTTGAAACACTTCATCACCATTCTGAGAACTCTTTATCCTTTCTAGTAATGATGGTTTGGCAACCATTTGAAAAAGTATTTATGTTTCACCTACTATGGTGATTCCCATATCCATATTCACAAGATCCATGAAAATAGAACCCCTTTCAATTCTCGTCATGTCCAAAACTCCATGATCCTTTTTTCTCAAAGCATATGCCACCTTATTTGCCTTCCCTTGGTGGTAGTGTATCGTGCTATCATAATCCTTGTGTAATTCAAGCCATCTCCTTTGCCTCATGTTGAATTCTTTCTGTGAGGAAATATACTTCAAACTCTTGTGATTGGTATATATCTCACATTTTTCACCATAGAGATAATTTCTCTATATCTTCAAAGCAATGATTATAGTAGATAACTCAAGATAATGAGTAGGATAGTTCTTCTCATGAATTTTCAGTTATTGTGAAGCGTAGAAAATAACCATATCATTCTGCTTAAGGACACAACCAAGTAATTTCTTCGATGCATCACTATAAATAACGAACACATCATTCCCCGATGGTATAGTCAATATATGAGCATTGACTAATCTTTTCATAAGTTCTTCAAAACATTCTTCACACTATTTCGTCCATTAAAATTTAACCCCTTTACGTGTGAGCTTTGTTAATGGGTTAGCCTGTCAGGAAAAATTATGACCGAAACGCCGATAATAACCTGCTAAACCAATAAAACTATGTACCTCAGTTATACTTGTAGTGGCTAGGCATTCTTGTATTTCCTTTGTCATAGAAGGATCAATAGATATTCCAACCATAGAGACAATATGGCCAAGAAAAGGGATATCCTGAAGCCAAAATTCACACTTGTTAAACTTCCCATTTAATTCATGTCTTCTAAGTGTCTTTAGGATAATGCACAAGTGATTTTCATGATATTCGTAGCTTTTGGAGTATACCAAAATATCATCAATAAATACCAATAACAAATCATTAAAATATTCCTTGAAAACTCAATTCATTAGATCCATGAAGACTGAGGGTGCCTTAGTCAATCCAAAAGGCATTACTGTAAACTCGTAATGCCCGTACCTGGTGTGAAATGCTGTCTTCGGAATGTATTCCTTCTTCACACACAACTGATGGTATCCATATCGAAGTTCAAGCTTTGAAAAGTATTGAGCTCCATGCAGTTGGTCAAATAAATCAGCAATGTGAGGTAGAGGATACTTGTTCTTTATTGTTATAGCATTGATTTCCCTATAGTCGATACATAACCTCATAGATCCATCTTTATTATTAACAAAAATGATAGGGGATCCCCATGGAGAAACACTAGGGTGAATAAATCCTTTATTAATCAATTCCTATAGTTGTTTCCTTAGTTCAACTAATTCCACAGTGGCCATTCTATAAGGGGTCTTTGATATGGGCATTGATCCATTAATTAAATCAATGGAAAACACAATTTCTTATTCTGGAGGATGTCCATGTAAATATTTTTGAAACACATCAACATATACTTTCACAATAATCACATCCTCTATTTGAACATTCCTTTCCTTACCCATAGTTATTTTATTCTCTTCCTCCCCAATAATTGAATTTAGTTGAGCTACTATGGGTGGATCTAGGTAAGAATTAGGTAGTGATGATTCCGCTCTATAGATAAGGTGGTCTTTATCATCATCATCAAAAAGAGTAACCTCATTCTTCTTACAATAAATTTTTACATCATGGTCCGAAATCCAATCCATACCGAGGATTATATCAAATTACATCATAAGTATGACGATGAGATCCGCAGATAACGAACATTTTTGTGCTCTAATGGGAACTGATTTACAAAACTTTGTTGCAATGACACTTCCCTTAAGAGTTTTAACTGATAACTCCCTTGTTAGATAAAATTGGAAATATCTTATTTTCATAGCAAACTAGGAAGATATGAAACAATGGGATGATAAATAATCAAATAATGAATTTTCTAAACATGAGGAAACCATGAAATTACCTGCCACCACATCTTTCAGAGCTTCTACCTCAGCAGTAGTGATAGCATAAGCATGTCCTTGATCCCTTGGCCTTTTCTGAGGTATGTTCCCCTGATGGTTAGGAAATTCATTTGAATAATGTCCCATCTCCCTACAATTGTAGCATTGGACATCGGTAGCTTCCTTCTTCCCCTTGAAATGACGAGCTTGTTGTCCTTTTTCACTACACTTGTAACAAACTCCCATTCATTTTAATCAAGTACCGAGTTGTTTCTTCCCACATTTACTACATGATGGATATGAAACTTTTCTCTTCTTCTCCTACTTTTCCATTCCCAGAGGGATCATCGTATCTCTTCTTCTCCTGCTTTTCTTTAATGTCATAAGACATAGATAATTCATTTTATGTCCTGATAGCACATGAGACAATATCTTCATTCAACGAGAAGGATTGTGAGACTAATGCTCAACAGAGAAACTGTTTTAACCCATCAAAGAAACAATCAATCTTACTTCTTGGTTTACATATATAATCTGCAGCATACCTCACTAACCTTGTGAAGTTAGCCTCATACTTTGTGACATTATCATCCTCCTTTTGCCTCAGACTCAGAAATTGCCTTTCCATACCTGCTTGATGGCCACGAGGAATGTATATTTCTAATAAAAGAACTTTTAACTCCCTCCATTCCATATTTGATACTTCATCATATTCTTTTGTGTTTTTTATCAATGACCACTATTGTTTAGCATCTCCAGTGAGGCAAAAAATTGCCACCATAACGTTTTCCCTTTCACTACTCCCCAAAGCCTGAAATATTTTCTCTATGGAATTTATCCAATGATCAGCAACTAATGGATTTTTACTCCCATTGAACGTTAGTGGTTGTTGCCTCATGAAGTGATCTAACATTGATCCTTCACTCTGTAGATCAGTGTGATCCATACAGTTGAGGTTATTATTCATAACCTAATTGAGTTGTCCCACTACGATGATTAGCTGATCAGCACCATTTGCATCACTAGCTCCACTATAATTATCATGAGCAGTAGGTAAATCCCTACATAGAGTGTGTGCATTGATACAGTTTCCATATCTTCCACTAGGTGCAATTTCTAAACAATGGCATAAACTAGATCTATTTATGAATCAAAATACATGATTCCATACTTGTAAAACACTGAACATAAATTGAACTATATATGGATATAATCCATATTCATAAAAATGTTCTCATTGAGGAGGTATATACTCCTAAACCCTTCATAATAGTTTGTAAAGAAAATGAGAATTATCCTAATAATATCCCCTGGGAGTGTTGTAACCAAGAGTGCAGCAAGTTTGATTGTCGTGCACTAGTTCTCGTTAAAGTCTAGCTCAAAGCAGTGTTTTCAGTTTTTACCCCTAGGTACATCTGTGCCAGAGCCGCCTCTACTTGCTCATATCGAGACATGGATGTATTTCACGGAGAAATCCCAAAATCTCTACAATACTAATATTAAAGAATGTTCTAATATATTAATGCTCAATGTATATCATTGGGCTTTGTGTTCTAATCAGAGTTTATCCAAATCTAGTTTCCAAGGTTTGTACTACACTTCCTCTAACGCCAACTATAATACCCTGACCCTAGTTACCCCAAGTTGGTGCATTAGTACATAACATTGGCATGATCACAAAATATCATGTCTCGAAAACTGATTAGTTTAGTAGCCTTGGAAACACTAGATACATTCATAAATGTTACATTACATCATAAAGTGAAAACTACATTGAAATCTTGTCTCCACACTCATATCCCCTTATACTATCCCTGCAGGTCATTTATAAAATACATCTTCACATCCTAGGAAAAATAAAACATAGAAAGGCGTGAGCCCTAATGCCCAGTAAGGATAACAATATAGTGAATACTTTCATAAATAAGAATAAATATTTAAGGAAATGTACAACTAAAACAAAATCCATTTAAACTTGAACTTCAGCATAATATGGAAAAAATAAAATAAAATAATGCCATTTACTTATTCACATGGATATTATACTAGTCGAATAATCAAATGAAATATCAATAACCACTTTCATATTGATTGAATGCATAATTCTAGATTATCATAACCATGTATACAAGGCCTCGTGCCAAGACTACAAATAAGATTTTGTTAAGGCATCGTTCCAAGACACTAGTTTCTCCCATGAGACTTACTGATGCACCGAGTATCTATAGTGGGCTCCACCCATCACTTATTAAGTCCAATGCATTCCTCAATCGAATAGGGTTAAACATAACATAAACATTCATATTAAAAATAGCATATGGAATGTCAATACTTTCTCCATAAACCATTAATGGCATAAAAATAACACATCCACAGTCAAACAAATCACAAAACCTTCAATACCATATGGTAGTTTTGTATCATAATAAATCAAAATCAAATAAGATTAAAATATATCAATGGATGTTGACATAGATGAAATCAAAACTGTTTGAGAGAAATATCTCTTTTTTTTAAATAATTTAAAAGTCACATAATTGTGAAAGAAAAAATTTACTATGAAAATATTCTTATAAGATTTTAAGGGAAGATTTGTTGATTTTACAAAAGTGGAAAATAGCTGCACCCTCCGTATAAGTTAAAAAAGACATTCTTACCTTAATTCGGTCGAAGAGGTTAAAAAGGACGTTGTTTAGAAAAAGATGGAAAGATTCCTTTATAAAAATCTTATAAAATGTAAAACAAGGTTATAAATTACATTAACCCATATTCTATAAAATATTAAGAATGTTTTTAAATACATTTTAACGAAACATGGATGTGGAGGATAAAGAGGTCCCAGTAGATCATTACGTATAAACAACCTCAGATAATGAAGAGATTGTGAAATAAACCCTTATGTTGTACTTTTACATGGTTGGGAGTAGGTTGACCTCCTTTATAATGGTGAAATAATTTTTATTAAATTATATAATAATCATATACATTAATATGATATCATATATGATCTTGTAACATTGCTTTTTTAATAATATCATAGTATTATCATTGTTTCAGGTGTTAACATACTCATTTTATTTTATATGTTTTGTTACATAAGTCTTGTATGTTATAGATAGGTTTTATATTATTCATATCCAACATTATATCAAGTCCTTAAACATTATTTTTAATAATAAAATGATAATTATACTTGAATGGATACGATGGAGAATGAATCTCATCGCGTTCTTGGAGACGATAGTCTGTACGTACGCACGAGCGATAATATCATTCTTTTGATATTAAAATAATATATAATAGGATGGTATATAATATATTAATAATAATTATAATGTTATATTTATTATTTACATGAATTACACATCATTATTATACCCCCCAATAATAATGTATTGAATAACAATTACACCACGACATGGAGACGGTAGACCGTATGTACGCCAGTATGGTTACATGTCATTGAAAGGATGGATAAAATAATGAATATGGTTGTACCATAATTATAATAACATCACATTATATTTAAGATATTGGAGTTATTATCTTCAAATGGAAATTACAAATAAAGAAGAAGATGAAGAAGAAAAGAACATGAAAGAGGGTGGTGAAATCATTACCTCTTCTTCGGATTCATCCTTTTGATTTGATGAAAAGGGATCCTTTGGTTGGCATTATGATCAATATAAGGCCTATAGGTTTAAGAGAAGAAATATTAGAGAATATTTGGGCAGTGGATGGCCGAGACAAAAGGTTTTGAAGTTGTGAATTAGAGGGAAGGTGGAGTGCCCTTTAATAAGGGAGGTGAGGGGCGCCTTTGGAAAAGTTAGAAATATTATTTTATAATAAATTAATATTCAGTTTCTAATGGATAAGAACTGATTTATTTCTAGGATAAGATGGGTATGGGACGAAAACAACTCAACCAATAGGTATTAGACAGGTTTGGGTCACTTTGTTAACCTTATCTTTTACTTTTAACTCTTAGTTAATTAGTTTGACATTTAGCATGTCTCTTTATTTTTAATATTGTATGGTTAATAAACATACTATCAATTTCCAAGAGACCCCCAAGTGGTCTATTAATGATACACCTATCATTTCATAAGTCCTTTTGCTGAAACATAGATTTTTAGGAATTGAATATGAATTAATAATATAATATTTGTTTAAAAAATTATTTTACGTCAATTTTGACACTGTTTTGTATTTTGTTTTTTCTAAATTCATAATAGCATTATTACTTAGAAAAAAATTACTCTAACCAACCATAATATGTTATAATAACCTAGAAAATTAGTGGAATTAATATAAAGTCTCAAATTACATTTATTTTTTATATTTATAATATCAAATATTTTAATATTTCATTAATTAGGTAATTACTGCATCACCATTTGTCATAAATAAATTAAATTATTTAATGACTAAAAATTATAAATAAATTATCATTATGTATGAATTCTTTTTATGTTTATAATAAATTTTTATTATCGAATTTATCTTTTGTATAACCATATATTAAAAAAAATTAGTTATTAAACATGTATTTTAACTCTTTTAACACTTCTTTGAATTAAATAATAATAAATGTCGTAATCTAATCCAAGTGGACCTAAATGATAACATTTTATTCATACGGTTGTTTTTGGTCGAGATAAACTTGTCTAATAGAATTAGGACATGTGGTAGGGTAATATTAATATCATTTTTAGCCTTAATTACCCTATTTACTTTTAACCGTGGTAAATAAAAGTAAAAAGTTACTATTCACCAAAAAATATTTTTATATTATTGAAACAAATGTTACTCCTTGATATTAACCGCATCTCTTGGAATTTTGAAATTCCACTCACATAAGTTGTAAAATTAAGTTTTATGTAAATTTCCAAATTCTCCTAGGAGGTGGGTAAAAGACAGTGAAAAGTTCAATAACATTTTTATATATCTAAAACTTATTCTAAACTAACTCCAATGAGTTACATTGTACTTATATAGGTATTATTTATATATTTTTACCTAAAATAAATTTAAATAAAATAAATAATTATTTAAATAAAAATTCGGTTTAAACTATAACTCATTGTTTTTTCACTATTCATTAAAAATTGAATGTTTTTAGAAAAATACCAAAAATTCACCCTAGGCTAATTTCGATATACTAAATCCAAAAATGAAGTTCATTTTTACATATAAAATTTATAAAATTTCAAAAAGTGGGTATTAATATTCATAACAGCTAGTTTGATTGATTGTGGTGTGTGTTAGAACTCGAAGATGTGTACAACACATGCTACTGTATTATTCAATGTGAAGCATACCATGGAAGCATGGGGTGTCACATATTTTATCAATTCTTACTATTTTAGCGCTAATAAAACCACTGGTAATGAACATTTTTTTGAAATCCTAGAAAAATGACTTCCAAACCATTTAAATAAATTCTTAAAAGAGTCATCATCACTAGCATTTTTCAATATTTCACAAAATTTAATTTCTGTCATTGGTCTTCCTCGGTCTTCTCAATGAATCGATTCTCTCAAAAGATATGTTATTTTATTATTTCAACTCTTATTTAATCATGATCCTTGAACCTTCCTTCACAGATTTATTTTTTTATAATCTAAATAACAAAAAATTTGGTGATAACAAAACCATACTCCCATTCCATCATCATCCCTATCAATATCCTCCCTTATAAGAGAGTGTAGCACTTGGTCTACCACCAGTTTAGTTATCCCCAAACACTACAATCCTCAATGTCTCACTCTCATGCCATCAATGAATCTAACCCCCCATTTACAATTTGTTTTATTTAACTACCTTTATTGATTATAAACAAAAAAAAATTCATATGGTTTGTAAATTTTTGATTTATGGTTCACATCATAATTAGGATCAGTAGTCATTTGGGTGAATGATTTGAATTAGTGGTGTTTTTCATGAAAATTATAATTGTGCTAATATTTTTAAGTGTTCACACATCTCGACACCATGTGTAGTGGTTCCCATTAGAATCTTGGGGATCGACGGGGTGATGCATCTAATTTGGTGACCGTTAATATAATTTATAAGTTATTTTAATTATATGTATTTAAATAAATTTTGTGGTAATATTTTAAAATTATTTTTTAAAATAATATTATATTTATTGAAATTTAAGGCTTCTAAAATTGATTTATACTAATAATATGGTATAAATTAAACTATATATTTTAAAATATATATTTTAATTTATACTAATGATTATGTAAATTTTTTATTAATAAGTGAATCAATTATGATTATAACATTTCTTAAAATTTTAAAAATCATATTAATATATTTGTAGTTGTTTACAGTTTATCTAATATTGAAGTCTTGAAATTATAATTATATATTAAAATCATGGGATGTGTTCACTTGTGATTCATTACTCCCCATATAAAATTTTCAATGATTATTTTAGTTTTTATTACTGATTATCAATATGTCATGTATTTACTTTTTAATGTGTTATTAAATAAGAACCTATGTTTTATCCTTCATCACATCTGTTCAATAGTGATTTTTTTATAAAAGAATCACTTTATTAAAATGATCTATTCATTAATAATTCATAAGATTCTTTCTTCACATTTGGGTTGTATTAAATTTTTGATATACTTGATTATATTTATAAAGTAAATTTATTTATATTATAGTTTTTTATAAAGAACATGATATTTCAGGGATAATAAACTATTTTTTAAAGTGTTAAAAATATTTTTCTCTATATTCAGTAATTTTTTTTCTAAATATACAAGTATTTTTCTATAAATATTGTTTTGAAACTGAAATAATATATTATATATGTTATATTTTTTTTAAAGGGAAAGAAACAATGATTCATATAATAAAAAATGGGTTACAAGAGTCAAAATAAAGGAAATATACATTTATACCTATCAATAAAAGGCATAAAATCACATGTGAAACTAGAGTAATTAGTGTGACTGACATCCATATATCCTTTGTTTCCCAAGAAATCAGTAAGGTTATTGGCTTCACAGTAGACATGCCTGCTAATGTAATTCATTGAGGAAAGAGTATCAAGGTAGTTTCTCAAATTTGAGGTCAGTTTCCATGCATGATGAATCTAACCCATTCGAACTGCTTGAAAAATAGTGGTTGAGTCACTTTCAAAAAATATATTTCTCTAATTTCTTTATTGAGAAACATCAATCGATTTGATAATAGGCATCATTTCTATCCAATGAGCAGTGGCATGTCCAAATAAACCAGGAAATCCTTTCATGAAATCATTATAATGATACCTGAAAGAAAATCCGTAACCAGAAGGCCATGGGTTCCCTCTTGAGGCACCATTAGAGTTACATTTATTATATCTTAGAAATGGTGGTGACTAGAAGACTTCAACAGTGCTAGTGTGTTTGGGGTAACTACCATGCATGTGTAGATTTCTCAAAATTATGAAGTCACGGATCGAGTTATCACATCATTCCTCATGCATTGTGTTTGCCATTTTAACCAAGAATTCAATGTCAGAGAGAGAATCCATGTATTCAAATCTTTCATTTTCATTAAGACTCTTGTTTCTGCATCTCTATGTAATATATATGACTTACGCACATGCCACCAAGAAGATTATGTGAACCTCCTTTTATGGTCTTATATTTAGAATATCAAACAAAAAGTTTGATATTCTTGTCATTTGTGGAGGTTGAAGGTTGAATAAATCATTTAATGATTTCCAGAGAGAAGCAGTGGTGTTTCTGGAACATTCCGATGATGATGGCAAAACACACACCTCTAACACTTTGAGATTCCCAAACAATTTAGATATCATTTAATTGGATGTTTGTTGAGATAAAGCCACCAGAGAAATGTGAATAGAGATGGTTTCAACCATTTAAAATTTAATTTCAAAAACCGTGTATAACTTCATTGGATGAGGTGATGGTAGATGCTCCTAGAATCATGAATTCCTTTTGCACTCGGTTCCCATACGAGCATATCCCCCATACCTAGAAAATCATATGAGTTGACTGTGAGGGAAAATTCAGAAATTAGTAGTAGACTGCATTGTTAAATCTGTTATTACGGTGGAATTACATTCAGAATACTAGTTTGAATATGATCACTATTGATTAGGGGGCACTGGTCCAATTGTCTTTCATAAATTTTAGAGACGAGTGAGCACAAGACAACCAGTGGGAGTGCAGGTTGATACTCTGGAAAATATTTTTTACTCCTAACCAAATTGAAGATCTCACATAGTTTGTCTTCCATTCAATCAATCTATTGAGAAATTCAGATCTAAAATATTATAGGGATGAGCCTTTGTTATTTTTAAGTCTCTAGAGAAATTTTGCATGAATAGAATAATTGAACAACTCAATATTTTTAATTCCCATAACTCCCATTCATGTAGGCATGCAACACATTTTCCATGTAGTAGTGATGATATTTAATTCCATGATGTTGCCACTCTATACAATGTTTTCATGAGATAGTTGATGTTTTTAATGAAATAGGAAGGCCAGAAGTAGACCATAAATGAGTATACAAGCTTTGAAACAACCACATGTTTTTCTAAGAAAAGTCTTCCCACCATTGATAGTGACATTCCCTTACAGGATGATAGTGTTATTCCAACTTGGCTCATCACCTCCAAAAATTGAGATGCATGAGGTTTTCCAAAAAGCATGGGGACCCCAAGATATATAAAGGGTAGAGAACCCTATTTTATGCCCAGGTCATGGATCATACTAGATTTCCTGGAGGCTGAAATATGTTTTCCAATATAGATGAATAATTTGATCTAGTTAACCTCTTTTCTCAAGACACGTTCATAGTGGAAAAGGGTTCTCATAATATATTCCATATTTCTCTTGTCCCTATATGTAAATATAATAATTTCATTAAAAAAAGGTGGTGAGAGGGTGCAGAGATACCTTGAGCTGCCATGATAGTTTTGATCTCACCCATGTTAGACTTATGTAGAATCAGTCTACTGAGGTAGTCTTCAGAGATTGAAAAAATTATGGATGATAGAGGACCCCATTGTATTACTCTTCTTATTAACTTGAAGTATAGTTCTAGAGATCCATTAACTAGAATAGAATTATGGGAATAATTTATCATCTTGTTAATTCAATGTTTTAATTTCATTCTAAATTCATAATTCTACATAACATGAATAATAAAGCCTCAGTCAACGGTGTCAAGGACTTTCTAATATATAGTTTTTGGGTGATATTTCTTCCTCTAGTTGTTTTATGTAAAACATTAATGCCTTCACAAGCTGTGATAATGTAATCTGGAATCCTTCTTCCTTTAACATGTCCAAACTCATTCCAAGAAATGATCTTCTCAGATACATTAAGAAGCAGTTTAGCAATATTTTTGGTAATGATCATGTGTAACGTATTGACAAGCACCACTAGACGAAATTGACCAATATCACCCACATTCTCCACCTTAGATATTAATGTAATAAAATGTCAATTTAATATATTTGTATGATATCCATAAATGAATAATTACCTAAAAACTTGTAGAAATACTTGTGAATGTCATCCTAGTATGATTGGGAAAAATGTTTGGTAAATCCAACCGGTCCTAGCACACTTGCTTTCTTAAGCCCAAAAATAGAATCTTTTATTTCAATGTCCAGATGGACTAAGGTGAGAAAACTATTATCATCATATGTGAGATGCTTTGGAATAATGAAATCTATGATCTCCTCATTTCCTATGAGGCCCTTTAATAGATTTTTTTAGAAGGAGACATTGTGATTTGAGAGGCTTTGTCTATCTTCCAGAATTTACTCTCCATCCTTTAATAAGGAAAGGGACATGAAAACTTTTCTAGCCCATTTAAGGAATTAATTGTTTTTGTGTTTCTGTCTTCATCGGTAAGACATTTGACTTTGAAAATCTCTTTTTGTATGTTATCTGTATGGAAAATGAGTTTCTTTAGCTCATGATAGACTTTTATCTATTTTTCATCATCACTTGGAAAATTTGTTATTATCATGGATTCTTGGATCCCATGTAGTGCATTTTCAAGGGAGTCAATTTAATGCTCAAGATCTCTGAACTTATTCCTACTCCGTTATTTCATCCAAATCTTGTAGACTTTGAGCTTAATTATACAATACAATGGATTATCGTTGTGGTTATCCATGGACCTTGTGTCCTGGAAAATTCAAGAGCATTCTGGAATTGTATTGCAAGTATTATTATTCCTAAAACGGATAGGTTTCTTCGTACATTTAGTCATGAAATGTGCTATAATTGGATAATGATATGAGTTTCATCTTGCAAGGGTGACACATGATATAGTTTTATAATTCTCTAGCATGTGGTAATTTAGAAATGCAAGCTCAATTATTCTTGATCTCATGTTTCTATGATGGTTTCTATAACTATGTTATATTATTATATATTAATAAAATTACATGTTTTAAAGATTATCTTCATCTATTTTATGTTATGTAACAAATTTTTTTAAATTAAAATTGTATTATGGTAACATATGGGAAAAAATCTCATAAAAAATTAAACTCTCATGCTTAAAAACTATATTTTTCAAAGTCGTTAATTATTATTGTGTTTAAACTGAACGATACATGTTTATTTTTATTCTCATTTGTATTTTTTTTAATTTTATTTTTTAACCCATGGGACATAATCCTATATTTTATAAATGGTCTCATTATATCATAATTCAACTGTGAGTGAATTTTAATCATTTATGTATTTTTTATAAAATAATTTCCCAGAATAATTATTGGTGTTGCAAGAAATTATTTCAATTAAATAATATAGTATCCATTTTTGAATATATTTTTTATTTTTTTAACGTAATAATACCTTTTAATAATACTAGTGTCATTTTTTAGGACCCCAAGTCCATTAAAAAACCATTTTAGTTGATTGAGTATATCCATTATACTAATGTAAAAATCCATATTTATACTAAATAATTTCTATTTAATCATAAATTGATAATTAGGGATGCGTGTTATTCATTAGAGATTCATTTAATTTATGGTGAGAAAGTATTAAGTAGAGGGTAGTGGGTTAGTTATAGTGAGGTGAGACACCTTCCTTCATTTTATTTTTTATTATGTCATTTATTATTAATTCATTAATTTATTATGTTTCAAACATTGAAAATTTTAGTTATTTTTTAATCATTATATTAATGGACATATGTTGGTTTGTATTATGTTAGGTTATGATAAAGTAGAGATAATTCATGGGACATGAATTAGTAAAGGATATCGTATATTAGGTTCATATAATATATAAAATATTAATAATAACCAACTTTCCTGAAATCAGAACCATTAATAAAACAATTTATGTCTTTAAAATTCAGACCATAAATAATATTACCATATAGTAATATTTCAATCATAATATATAAGTTTTCTATGAAATGGATTTTTTGGATTATTTATTTTGTTAAATTTTAATATTAAATAATGAAATAGGATTGATATCATTTAAAAATTAATGTATTCCAATCATATGATAAAATAATATGATGTTGGGGTGAAAGAGTTCATCAGGTTTCCAAAATATCATGCATATTACCTGTTTGAAAAACATTTTTTGTGTTTACATATTTTTTATTCAATAAATATTATTCAAGATTAGTTATAATGACATATGATCTATCATAGAATATATTTAAGTTATAATTGGTGGGAAAACACAATGAAAAAAATTGAATTTTGATATTCTCATGTATAAGAATATGTTTTATATATCATCTAATTTTATTATAAGTACGGACAATGATGAAGTTCATATCAAGGATGTGTTTATATGAGTGAATGTTGATGGATATTTTATTTACTAAATTAAAATAATAGTTGAAGATTATCTTCATGATTTTCCAAAATTGTTTGTGAAGTCAAAGACCTATGAAAATATTCCATTATATATTCGTTTTACTAAATAAACATCATAGTCATCCATAATGACACTTTATAACTTCAATGATGGAAATAAAAGGAGTAAAAATAGTTGTACTAATCAAGTATCTCAATTGAATGATTTTATCTAGGATGATAATGTTATTCCATATAAAAAATATGATGCTAAAAAAATGAAAAGACCAATGTGTATGATCATTGAATGAAAAGATGCCTATACCAGTGATTTATACGGTTCCCAAGGAACAAATTCACTTATACAATGACCATAGTGTGGTAATACATAATAAAATAAAGATTAATTGAGTCATACAATTTGTTTATGTTACATTAATTTCATTACAAGGATTTGGAAGCTATATGAAAGTGACGAGACAACAAGATAATTAATGTGGAAGGACAATAGAATAAATAAATATGGTACATTTTGTCACCCAATAGGCTATCCTAAATGGAAGATAATTCATCATGATCATCAGGAATTTGGATATAATCCATGAAAATATTTCCGTGTACTATCTATAAATGGAGTGAATCCTTTTGGTTTTCAATGAATCACTCACTTTCTCTGGCTGGTTATGATGGTAAATTATAAATTGTAATTCTGGTTATGCATAAAATGAAAATACATTATGTTATCTCTACTTATAAAAATATAAAAATAACCATGTTTTGATATTGATGTTTATTTGGATCCATTGATTGATGATTTGAAATTATTTTGGGTTTTAGGTGTTACATTTCATGATTCTTACAAAAATCAACATTTCATATTTTGAGACTTATTGAATGGTACAATAAATGAATCTTATACTTATTGAAATTTATCGGGATATAACTCCAAAGGAAATCACGGGTGACCTATTTTTTAACAATCTACATAGTCAATTATATTGAAATATTAATCAAATATTGTGTTTCTAGGACATCATTGATTTCTACACTGGTGACAAAATAACCAATCATGGATGACATCATTCAGTGGGAGTTCATAATTTTGTATAAAGAAATCTCCATTAATGGATTAAAAAATGTTTGAAAAATTATATGATATTAAAAACTCTATTGATAAAACCTTTTTAACAACCATTTAAAATACTTGTTGGAAAAAGCGATATTTTTTTTTGAATTACCATATTGGAATTTTTTTACTTCATACATTTTCTAGATGTTATGAATATGAAAAAACATTATGCGATGATATAATTTTCACATTAATAAATGAACCTGTATTAAAAAAAATTTTAATTATGAATAATATAGAAAATTATTATCATGGGAATTAGGGATGTGTTGTCACCAATCAATAGTGAAAATAATAGATTGCTTCCTCCATAACCTAACACTCATTCCAGAAAAAACAGATTTTAGTTTTGCAACTTGTTGAATGATATAACGGTTCCATAGAAGTATTTATAAAATATCAATAACATCATGTAAATTAATTATTTAATATTAGAGGGTCTAAAATTACATGGTTGTGATGTTTTGATGTAGGATCCAATGTGAGTATCATTACATTGACTTTTTATGATGAATTCCCATTATACATTAACCAAAATCTATTTATTTTACAAATCTATATTCTATAAAGTTAAAGACTCAATAAAATTGTAAACAATTGAAATGAAATTTTTTATCTTATTATGTAAAATATATATGTTTTTCCACCATAATTCATTGATATGCAGGTTCACGTGATGGTTCTCTTAGTAAGATAGTTTCAACTATGTGGTCCTAAAAATTATAGATGGTTGTATCCCATTCAATGATATATGAATATTTTGGATGTGTATCTCAAAAAAAAATTCATCTTGTATTTTCTAGTGTGGAGAGATATATTTTTGAGGAATACATTGTATTCTATACCGACTACCTATCTGATGTGGAAAGTATTAATCTAATGAAATTTAATCAAAATAGGTGGAATAGTGGAGAAGGAATTTCTATAATTGATATTGTCTCAATTACTGTAATTGATTTGGAGACGATCCATATTTATATTTTTCATAACAATATTGAGGATTATCCATATGATGAAACCGAAAAATTAATTATTTGAATTTTAATACATCAAGGGATGAAAAATTTATATCAAATACACATAAAAATAGGTTCTAGAATGGTATCACAACCATATTTTAAGTAGTCAACTAAAAATCCATATTCAATTATATAATTACTTCGATAGCCGGCCATAGAACCAATTGTAATTATTTTATCTTGTAATTGAAATTCAATTAAGGTTTAATAATTATGTACACGTGAACATGATGGACACAGTACCATGAATAATAATGGAGTTACACATGTGGAATAAGTGATGCATGTATCCAGCAACAATGATATAAATACAATTTATGTGAATATTTTATACATTGGAATCAGAAAAAAAATATGGGAGTTAGATTAAACAACATCCTGAGTTCCATTTTTCAATGCATGTGAGTTTAAAACATAAGTGTTGTTTAAATATATGAATTTAAATTCATGAAATTGTATTTCATTATAGAATTTTACAATGGAAAACTATTTATAATAGAATTATAGGCAGAAAAAATATTTTATATTCCCTGTAAACTGAAATTTGTCAATTTTTCTATGATCGACCAAAACCACTAATGGTTCATATATCAATTCAATAGATTATGAAACTTTCATTGGGGCATCGTAATCATTTTGTCACAGTCCCAATGTAGGCAGGGTATTATATGTCAGAGGAGACAAAAATGAAGTGATTTTCATACTTGATATAGGGGTCAAATCAATTCAACAATTTAAAAAATATATTTCAATAAATAGGTTATATATTCATGGTAATATAGATTAAGATAACTCATATTAATATTTTTTTCACTGTAGTAATTATGTAATCTAAATTAAATGTTCAACTACTTCTGTAGATAACAACTTCTTGCACACAATGATGCTCCCAGTCGTAAAGAACAACATGATTATCTATAAGTTATTTCTTATAATTTAAATAAAAACAACCTTCTAAAATTCTAATGTATTAATCTAGATTGACAACATATTGATGATGTTAAATCCAATGAAATGGTATATAGTCAAAAACCAGTGTCCTTGAAAAAATAGGAGAACCTGAGGATATTGGTGTTAGAAAATATAATTTTTCAATAAACACAAGCATCAAATTATAGGATAGATAGAATGGATATGGCCAACCTATTAATCCAATAAGGACATGTTTAGTAGTTAAATTTGGCTCTCCACTCAAAAAAAGTGTTTCAATTGATATTGATTTGTGGTACAATGTTGTTCCCATTAATGAAATATAATTGTGGAAGAGATTTGGGTAGCATTATGATATACTTTCAATATTTTACTGAAAAAATAATGAAACATTTATTTAATCTTAATTATCCATTGGTAAGTGTGTTTATAGTAGATGAATATCGAATGAATGTATCATTAATTCTCCCTGAAAATAATCTTAGACACTTTCACACAGTTTTTATGATGTATCATCTCAATGATACTGATGGGAAGATAAAAATACACCCACCACATATGTATGCACGCCTAATAATCCAACATGATTGGGATGTGATTATTAGATATTATGATGTGAAATTTTTTTTACGTACATTGTGACCCTTAATAAATTAGTTGAAAATAAGTTTGTTAATCACTTTTATTGAGAAATGAAACTTTATGAAACAATAAATGAGTGAAGAAAATAATTAATGACAAGAAAAACCAATGTACCCCTACTGTAGAAAACATATGGGGTATTCTTCACTTGAAAAATATGGTATATATTTTAAATCAACCATAATACTATTACATGACCTGAAAAAATAAAGGATTTTGTTCATGTATTTATATATAGATTGAAGAATCAAAATCCTAATCCACTTCCATATCACAACATGTGATAAGGATGAAGTAAAATATAAATAATTAATCAATACTAATATAGGAAAACACCTAAAAAATTGTAGGATGAATGTGTAAGTATGAAATAATAATTTATTTTTTATTTAAATTGGTATTATATAATCATGATCAGATATTTTACTATATTATTAATTCAAATAAGACTCAAGAATCGTCATCTTTTGTACCTGATGAACAACTACTATTATTGGCCTTGATGTGGCCATAATATTATTATCATGTTAGAGTTGAAGGTTTTGGTGTGTAACCCTGAACGTATTATGAGAATAGAAATAAATAGGCCGATATAGATAAGAAAATTGAATAGTTTCAGGAATAATTAAATTATCTAAAAGAACACATAATTGGTGGTTATGGTTTTTAGAAAATATTATGGTAAGAAATCAATGAGAAGAAACAACACAATAACTACCACTATATGGTGATCCCCGCCACGCCCTATCATTGGGGAAATCCATTTCCCCACATGAGTTATATTAGAGTAGGTTATCAACATATTCATAATTATTTTTATGAAATGTGAATTTGGAAGTCACTGGTACCTTTTCGTAACTGATATTATACAGTGTTAAAATTATTTTTATTTATAACTATTAACCCCCACCCATCACCATGTTGCGAGAGTTTCATTTTACAATATCTAATGAGATATTATACAAAATAAAAAACCCCAAGTAGCTCATGTGAGATTGGGTATTCATAAAACTCATGATTTGGGAACTGATATACGTATTCCACTTGATATTTTTGATATTCATATAGTTGAAAACCCTATTAGAACATTCATGTAATGGATCTTAGATCATGAAAAAATACATATCCACAAGGTTGTATTCATTTCCAAAAATATATTAATGAAGAACCTTTATTAATTAATGAAAAAACTTCTGAATCAATTATTTTTATTGAAGATGAAAAAAGGGAATGGGGTTAATTTGAAGGTTGAATTAAAACAATCTAAAAGGATCAACCAAAAACCAAACAGTTCTTCACAATGTATATTAACCCCACCTCTTCAACATCCACATTTAATAACATTAATGGTTCATGAGGATACAATGTCTGAAAGTGGTGATACAACCTTAATTTTTTTTTTTAAAAAATATGTATAAGGAGTAAACTACAAACAATATGGGTCTAGAATTTTTAAATGAGTTCCTAATAGATGACTTTATGTAATTATAAATTGTAAATGTATAAATGATATGTGTTTTAATTTTTTTTTCTAGAAACTGATCTACTATGTTAATTCTTACTAAATACTAATCATTTGTTTTTGTAGGGATATATATCAAAATTATTTTCTGGTAAAACCCTATGAATATAAATTTTTACTCATTAGTCCTAAAATCACTTCTACATAAGAATAATATTTGGAATCAAATAAATATAATGGAATAGTAGACAAACTAGACACAATGTTTGAAAGAAAACATACACATGTCAGTCTCTACTAAATACCCACGAAGGTGGGGCAAAAATATACCAATTAATCATATCAAATAAATTTTCATTAATCCCATTAATTATCCGTTTTTATTTTTTATGATTCATTAGTTACTCATTGCAGTAATGTTAGATACTCCAAAGATTTATTTTATGGATTCAATGCATATAAACCCAAAAAACTGACCACACATTCTGATGTTTATCAATTTTTAATAAAATATATGTAATGTTTTACAACTCAAAAAAAATTATATATTTTATGTTATGTTATAATGAAAATTATATTGTGATTGGGTGGTTCTTAAATATCATCAATTTCATGGCATGATAAAATCCATGAGCACAAAGATAAAATAAACTTGTACAAGGTGGTAAATATTATTGAATATATTCTAATATTTCACTATTAAAACGTATATAAAGATAAATTAAATATTTTTATAAATGTTTTTAGACTCACCATAAAAAAATAATTGAAAATATTTTGGTTATTATGTTTGAAATTTTATAAAATATTTTGTATACCATCAACAAACAAGCATCCTTCAATAGGTATTTTAAAAGATAATTTCATTTTAATTTAAAATATTTCATAATCCTTTTCTTATTTATAATTTATCTATACTAATATGACATTTGATAGTCCTAATAATTTAAAGAGGAAATATATTTGTTTAAAAATTAATGGGTAGCAAACCTAGAGTCAGAATGTATACATTCATCATGAACAGGTGACTTCCTACAACTTATTTTGATTATTTTATCACCATTTTATCTAAATTTTTTAGTTAATATCAATAAAATATTGATATTATACATTATGAATACAATAAATTCGTCATTTTTTACATGTAGGAATCAACCAAATGTCAAACTGATACACGGTGTGTCTGGTATGACTCAATGTGCATGCTTTCTTTTTAAAAATGACATTTTAGTTCGCAACACATGTCACTTAATCAAAACTAAGAAAACACATTTTGATTATTTTGATACTTTAGTAAAATGTTAAATATTTTGGTTATGATGTTTTAGAAATCAGATGTACCTCAATACGATATATGGTGTTCCTGATATGACTCAATGTGTCCGTTATTAGTTTAAATTTGAAACTTTGTTTACAAAATTGTGTCACACATAAGAAAACATGATTGTATTCATGTATTTTCTTGATAATTTATGTAAATGATTCATATGTCATTTTTAACAAGTATGAATATATCTCACATTAAAACAAAACATGATGGGATATGTATAATTTAAAATGTGTGTTTTCAAAATAAATTAACATTTTAGTAAAAAAGAGACGTTAAATAAAAAAAGATTATTCAATTTTAGATTTTAAATACTTGAGGAAAATTATAATCATGTCATATTTCTAATTTAGGAATCAAAATTTAGTCAATCTGGCGCATGATGTGATAGATATAGATCAACCGGGCTGATTTTATTTGAAAATGAAATTTTTGATCAAAACACAGATCACATTCTCAAATATAAGAAAACAAATTGTAATTCTTTTTTATACTTTCAGAAGGCGGTATATATGTAATTTTTTACATTTAGTAATTATATTCATCACAATCTGATATTTCGTGTAAATAGTATGAATAAATATGTTTTTATCATTTTTATATTGAAAATTTAGTTTAAAACATGTGTAACTCACTTAAAAGCAAGAATACATGATTAGATTGTCTTTATAATATAATTAAATGATTTATATTTCATTTAGAATGTGTATGAATCAATATAACATTAAAATAACACATGATGCTATAGTTGTGGATCAAAGTTCGAGTTCTTAGTTGAAATTGACATTTCCTTAAAATAAAATGTTGAAAAACTCAAAACTGAGAAAAAAAATTTGAATTGGGTTGATAATTTAGTAAAATAAATCAAATTTTATTTTTAATATGTAGGAATAAACCACATGTCAATCCACACATGGTGTGACTGATATGAATCTAAGTGTGTCCTTTTATTTAATATTATGATTTTAGTTTATAACACTTTTCACTTACTCAAAATCTTGAAAACACATTTGGAATGTTTTTATGCTTTTGAAAAATGATCCATATGAATTTTTTGAGGTGTATTAATTATCCTCACCTGAATATGATACATAGTGTGCCTAGTATGACTGAAATTTTTTGTTATCAATTTCAAATTGAAAATTTAGTTTAAAAAGTTTGTGACTCAATAAAAACTGACCAAACATACTCAAATTTTCATTATTCATTATGAAAATTATTCTTAATTTAATTATGATTTGTTGAATCAATATCATATAAAATCTACATTGGATAAGAACAGTGTAACTAAGATTGTGTTTTTTCAATTTAAATTGAAATTTTAGTAAATAAGAATGGTGAAATACTCAATACTAGGAAAACACGTTCATATTGGGTTGATACTTTCTAAAAAATTATCCTTATGACTTTTATGAAATTTTTTAATCAACCACACATCAATCTGACACACGGTGTGACCAGTATGACTACACCTATATCCTTTTATTTAAATTTGAAATCTTATTTTAAAACACATGTCACTTACTCAAAACCCCAAGAAATAAATTCTTATTATTTTGATACATTTGGAAAATATTCCATATTTCATTTTTATGTGAGTAACTTTTCAATCTAATATAAGGTTTGTTTGGTATGACTCATAGTGTTTGTTATATGTTTAAAACTAATAGTGTATTTGAGAACTTGTTTTTGTCATTGAAAAAAGGGAAAATGTACACATATTGTCTTGATGCATACAGATAAATATTTATATTTCATTTATGATGTGTTGGAGTTGATTTAACCTCAAACCAACACACGATGCGACTATTACATATCATATTGAATGTTTGCAGTTTAATTTGATATTTTATTTAAAAATATACATCACTGACTCAAAACAAAGAATACATATTTATATTGTGTTAATTCGTTTTTAAAAAGATCCTAAGTAATTTTTGCCAAGTATTAATCAACCACACATCAATATAATTCACAGTGTTATTGTCAAGACTCTATATGTGTACTTTTTTTTGAAATAGGAATTTTTTGTTCAAAAAACATGTCACGTACTGAAAACTAATAAAACATGTTATGATTGTTTTGATAATTTAGTAAAACAAAATCATAATTCATTTATTACATTTTGTAATTAGCATCAAATGAGTCTAATACATAGTGTTCCGGGTATGACTGAAAAAGTATGTTATATGTTTAAAACTAACAATTTAGTTAAAAACAATTATCACTAGCTAAAAACAAACAAAATCACTCATATTGTCCTTTTACTTTTGGGAAATTATTAATAGCTATTTTTTTGATGTATATGTTTCCTTCTCATTTTAAACTGAAACATTTTTTGATATATATTACTGAAAGTTTTGTTTTCATTTTAATGTGAAATTTTAATAAAAAAGGCACATGGCATACTCAAAACCATTAAAAGACATTCAGATAATATTTATAATTTAGGAAAATAATCCGTACATAATTTTTGACATGTATTAATCAACCTCACATAAATTTAATACATGGTGTTTCTACTATAACTATAAGTGGGACTTTTTAATTAAAATTGACAATTTCGTTCCAGAAAAACATCTGATACTCAAAACTGAGAAAACACTATCTGATTATTTTGGTACTTTAGTATAAAAATCCATAAGTCATTTGAGATTTGTAAGAATCAAACACACCTTAATCTAATTCCCAATGTTCACGGTATTACTCGAAGTGTTCGTTATCAGTTTATAATTTACAATTTATTTTAAAGAGTTTGATACTTACTGAAAATTGAGAAGATTGTCTTGTAATTTCATTATACATTAGGACAATGATTCATATGAAACTTATGAAGTGTAGGAATTAGTATCATTTCAAACGAATACACAATGTGGCATGTATGAGTCAAAGTGCAGGTTTTAATTTAAATTTACATATTATTAAATAATACACATTTCGTATTAAATGTAACCCCATTCATATTGTTTTGATACATTTAAAAAACATTCTTTAATTAATTTGTGATATGTAATAACCATCCACACGTCAATATGGTGTATTTTTTTACAGGTATGCCTCAATGATTGTTTTTTTATTTAAAATTTAAAATTTATTAATATATTGTTTCATATTTATTTATAATATATTTATCTAGAGTATTACCAACATAAGAATTTTTTTTATACATGTGGATTATTTTCATCATATTGGTGTGGTTTGTTCTGAAACAGATACCACGATTGAAATGTTTTGAGAGGGGGTCACATGCCAAAGAAAATAAAACCAATGATGTTTTGAATGATTTTGATAGTACTTACTAATATAATTTACAAAATTGTGATTAAAATGTGTATAAAAAATAGGTTTTTCCCTTTTTTTGGGATGATGTTTTTGTTTAATTAAAATATGAATTTACAGATATGTTTGAAAAGTGTATAATGTTTGACCTGTAGTAGTGAGCTGAAATTTTAATATCACACTATATAATGATGATATATATTAGTGCTAAAAACCACTAATAGGGAGCCCCTTTATCATCTCATTTCTACGGAGGATAATAGAGACCCAATACTAATGAAGGATAGATCAACAATGTTTTTAGTGCAGATAAGCGCTTTATCTAGCGCTTTTAAAATTCTATTTATTTAGAAAGTGAAACAATATATTCATATATATATATAATTATTAAAATATAAATCAATATATATTTATATTTATATTTATATTTTCTTTTGAATATATTAATTATAGTTAAATAAATGTATCATTTATAATCTAATATGTAACAAATAAATCAAGACAACTGAATTTATATTAATAAAAGATTTCAAATAATTTGAGGTCATAGAACCTTAATTAATGAAATAACGTTGTTAGAAAATAAGAGGATGAGGTTGGACACAAAAAACATCCCCCATAATAAAAAATGCAATGAAAAAGGCACAGTGACTAATGAAACCATGAAAAAAAGTAACCACACGATCTTACAATAAAAAAAGTTCATTTCAAACTTCCAAGTCCAAGATTCTTCAGGATATCATGTTGAGAATGATAAATCATATTTTGTTGAGCCTCTTGACAACCTCAACCATGGGGGAGATGTCTTCATATCTATGTCCCCCTCCCATGTTTTTCCTTGATCCTTATATTCCCTTATAGAAAAATATTGAAACGATGTAAATACTCCTCATTAGAAAAATCCTTAAAACACATGTCTGGATCTAATATCCATGAATCTAGTGATACATGAAAATAAAATGAATTTTATGAAGAAAACTAAAATTCATCCTTTAGTAGAAATGCTTTCATTTTGATCTCCTTCCACATACCCATTCTCCTCGTATAATTTAGATTTAGAAGCATCAAACATCCCATTTTCTCTATCATTATGATTCGATGTTAAATCAGCCATATGTTCAACCTCTTTTTGAAAGTAGCATCCATTTTCATCTTGTCACAATCCTTCCTAGTACTTGTATCATTGTTAAATGGTTCGAAAAATTTCATTTGAGAAATTAAAATTTTTTGTGAAGCCATTTCACCAAGAGTTGAACCATCCATAGGAAAAAATTGTGACTATCCCACGGAAAAAAACAATCATTATAGCTAAGTAAGATGAATCAACATTCAAGAGATCCATTGTATGATGCACTTAATTAATGGACCTATATTGAAAATAATATAGGTTAGTGGAATGATCCTCAAGTGAGGTCTCAACATCTATAGATTCATCTAGAATTCTTGCATCAAATTCTCGAATTTAATTTTAAGTGGATCCTAAGGTTATAGAAATACCATTTCCCTCCACCATCCATTGAAAACATGACATTCCTCTATATCCTTGCCTAAAATTAACATTATTTTTCTTCATAGATGATACAAGTCAAACATTAGGTTTTTAGGTGATAAATCAATTCTGTTTTTTTCTTTTCAAAAAAATGTTCCATTTGAATTCATCTTCCATAAGGTTAGAAAGATATATTATTATGTTACATTCCAATAAATAATTATCTACATGGTCTTAATCACCCCACTAAAATGTCTTCATATTAATCTTCCCATCATGAGCATCATCTGATATTATTGAAGGAAGATCCTAGAAATTATATTATTGATAGGAGGACTAATCCCAATCAGGATTCAAGATACTAGCCACCACTTCATAAGATTTAAGAACCACATAATTCACATTTTATATTCAATTATCACCCTCATGTTATCTCTTTGTATAATTATTCATTTATTTATAATAGGTAAAAAAAATTATTGTTTTATTTCAAATGGAACATGGAAAACCACTATGTTATTTTTTAAATGCATGTACATGAACTATAAAATGATGAAAACATATCCAATTCAATTATAATATCAATACTATTCTCATGTGATTAATGAATTATAGACTCTATTATGTTATAGAAAATAACAAATTCAATAATATTCCCCTGACTTTTTAGTTTTAATATTAAATATTATCAGAGTACCAATGGTAAAAAACAACATCCCTTAAACTTCTAGGATGACAAAGAACTAATTTAATCTTCATATATTGTCCCATACATGAATGATAGAATTACATTATTTCTCTAGATTAAAAACCTGATCACATTCCTGTATCTTTATGATACTCAACATAATAACCTCAAATATGGATCCCCCAGACCTACTCTCTATCTATCCCAAGGGAAATAAATATGGAAAAGGTCCATGCTAATGGTTTTTATGTGTGAATTAGAGGATCCAGAAATATCATTATTTTTGTTCTTTAGATCATTAATATCCAAGACCCGATCCTTTGAAGAGATGTGATGTGGAATCCTTTAAAACATACATGACTTGATACGATCCTTCAATAAACATTTATCTACATCAACAGTGAAAAAATATTTATTCTTCATGATATAATGAGTTGATGTGGATTACCCTCGTATAAAATTATAAAACGATCCATCGTTAACCCTATAATCATTATGATCCTTCACATAGAAAAAATTACGAATCAAATCCCAAACCTGAAATGTTAGAAAATTTTCATGATTTGGAGGACAATTAAAAATATCACCTAGATAAAAAATGATTTAGTTAGACATTGAATATCATCAGTTAGAATGCCATTAAATTACGAGAGTATGACCCATAATAAAAATAGTCTTCTTATTTTAATAAAATATACATTTACATATAAATTAAATCATATATTATACATTTTTTTACAAATATACAGAATACATTTACAAATAATAAATATATTAATAATTTATAAAAAAAAATATATATATATATAATTATAATTATATATATATGTTTATTTGGTTCATGGGATTACAAACTAAAATCACTGACACACCTATTCAATGAAGTGGGTCGAGCCTCATCCCACCCTACAATGATTGGAAAGGACCCACTAGAAAAATTATATTATTTATAAATACAAGATGTCTTATTTTTGATTGAGTATACTAAAGAACCTTGATCAACCATGAATTATGAACCTTTTGGGAATAACAATTCCGAGGAAAATTGTAACAAAACCCCCTTTTAAGGAAAAATACTAACAACTACAATACCCCATCTACTATAATAATCAGCTATTATGGTACTATAATACATGCTACAATATTATTATAACAACTTGATCAAAATCCCACTAAATTAAAGGCTACTACGATTTAATCCCTTGTTTGATGTAGGGTTACAATGTCACTTTACCACAGTTTCAATCCATCAACTAAAAAATATATATACTATATTTATAGAAAATTATTCATATATAATTTCATTTATGATAAATATATTTTGGGAAATTAAATTAAATTTTTTTAATAAAATTATTATATAAATACAATTATAGATGATATTTTTTTTATAATATGTTTTTTTGGAAGATGATATAGACTAAATGAAGAACACACCTAGACACCCGAATGGGTTAATCCTCATCCCACCATCAATTATTGATAGTAACCTACCATACATATTTTATTACATATGTATATCATGAAATCCTTGGTTGATGATGAACACAAATGCCCATGATTGTGACCATGATGGTCCTTCTTCTAAGAAAAAATGACCTTTTGGGTTGCACCGCATACATCATTCCAATGCTCCCACAGTAAGAACCATATATTTTTTCTCATATTTACCCATGACCATCATCTACAATCATCTTTCTTGTCTGATACCCATCACATCCACTTTAACACACCAACATGATGAAAATGGAGACCGATATCCATCTAATGTTATCCTATTGTGCCTCCCAGAACATGTGTTGACCACATTGATGGAATATGGCATAGCCACAAAGACCATGAATTGGTGACATGTGGTTTGTTTCATGTAACTATTCAACTCTACTACTAGTGATGATTGAGGCCACTAAAAAATAATCAAACCAATGTTCATGAACACCATATTGTCCCCCCAAGTCATACCCATAAGTGGGGAAATGTATTGACCCTTGGGGTTCCACACTATAAGGTTGTTATGCTACCTAGGAATGGGACCTCAAATGATTCTTGGAGTCCCAATGACCTTAAATACATGTTTTGAAAGCATATTATTATGAAAAATACCACTACAACAATATCTCACTACGATTATTACTATAGAAAATTCCCAAAATATTATAAATATTTTTTTATAGTTTAATTTCACTACATGTATTTATAATATATATATATATATATTAAATTTTTTGATATTATATATATATTAAATATATTTCGATTATAAATATAATTTTTATATTAATAAAAAACATAACATATGAAATTCCATTAGTTAAAAAAATAAATTTTATTAGGATATGAAACTCACTATTATGGTGATTCCATGAGGATTGTAATTTTTTATGGGGTTATATAGATTAAAAAAGTATCAAATAATTTTATTCAACATTTTTTGATGCAGATGATGCTACCCATTTAAATTTAGTTACATAAGTTATAGAGGGAAAATTATCCTCTTGATTTTGGATTTGAGAGATCTTACAGTTTCTTCTAATGTTTTGAACGTAAATTCATTTGATCCTGTGATAAAATATTTTATCCCTTTAATCTTTTTTGTTATTGAAACGAATTAGAAATGTCTCTTCAGTAATGTATTTTCATTAGATCTAAAAAATTATTCATGTTTTGTGAATAATTTTCTCAATTCCTTGGTGAAATGTGATTTCGGTACATCATAACTCCCAAATTATTCAATTGATCATTATCTAAAAGGTAAGATTATATTTAATAAGTTGGATCCCATAAACTCTAGGGACCATAGTAATGATAATATATGAATTAAAACCTCTTATTCTCTAGCTTTCATAGGTAATTATGGTTCAAGGATACCATGGAACTATAATTATAAGGTAATATACGAGTATTAATGATAGATGGTCCATAAAAATTTCCCAGGGACAATTTAGGATATGGTATATACATGAAATCAAATAAATTTTGATGAGTTCTAGAAAGAATTTAATTTAGAAAATTAGATAAATATTAATAAAGGGGATGAAATATTCATTGAAGAAATCCATGACCTTATTACAAAAAAATATTGATCAAAGTAATCACTCCATCATTAAGAATCTATCATAAAAATTCATGGAGAATCTATGGAGTCTTTTTTAGCATGAAAACATATACTTGTTTTCTAGGGATTTGAAATTTGGAATATTAAAAAATTAAGAAAATTTTTCTCCATATTTTATTCCCAAATGCAACTATGGAATCTAAATCATGTGGGTTTGACCATCTCAATTTAAAGAATGTATTTATTAAGATCAATTAAAGTAGTTCTTATTTTGACCCAATGAATGTGAAAAAATAAAATACCAATATTTAATTATGAATCCATTGATTTAGATGGATTTTTGGCACCAAAAGATCTTATGGATGGTTGTATTATCCATTTTAGTCCCCATAAATATAGATAAGAATGCATGCAATGAAATTTATTTACATTTATGTAAACTATTATTGTATGTTGATACACCGTCCTCCTTGATCAAAAAAATAATGCTAAATACAAATGATTATCATTTTTATTTATTTTTAATTATGAAAACATTAACAATTTTTTTGATTTTGATAATGACATAGGAAATAATTGTGATATTATAAAAATATGTTTTGTGTTTAGATTATATTGAATGATGGGTCAAATAATTGATAAATGCATGAAATATATGGCTAGGGATATTTCTGTTAAAGAGGATCAAAACGGGAAGGAAATCTATATTAAAGAGATTTATAAACATGATGAATATGATTCGAGGACTGACGGTATTAGATAAAATATCATGATGAATGGTTTGGTTTACGGCTCTGACTCTACTATACATCATTTAATATAATAATTTTACATTCAGGAGATTTAAGTAGGGGAATTAAGATCCCACATAAATATAGAATGTGATGTAAAACATACTTATAATGAAATGAATCAAGATGGTTTATTTCCCACTCACACTAAATCATGGTTGATATCTAATAAATAAGTTAAAATATTCATCCTTAATAGTGATAAAGAATATTTCTTCTCTAACTGTAAGGAGACATTTTCCTTTGATAATGAACCTGAGATTCAATTTGTTAATATTTATGATGAAAATTTCATCATATTTGGTGATAAATTGGGTAAAAACAAGTAACTAGGATGAATTATCTTATTGAGTTAAAGAAATAAAGGAATCAAAAGGGTTCAGGGAGTCCTTATATTCTACTCTAAATAAATCATATATATGAGAATATTGGACATGAGGAATCATCTATGATAGAAAAACCCCTAACAAATCAATTTTCTGGAGACAAATTTGTACATGAACCAGTGGGATCTTATCTTTCTATAAGGGAGTCCAAAATTTTTGATACTAGGAAGTATCATTATATGGATCAGGTGTTAATCTAACTCCATGAAAGTTTTTTATTTATGGTATCTTTTACTTTTTTCTAATATTGTATAAAAAATGTCAGATAATATGAATAATGTGATGAATCTAGCATTAGAATAGGAAAGGATCCATGTTATGTTACATATTATGGTATCTATTTATGAATATGAATATCCTAGAATATATTATCTATTTTTATGGATTTTAAATTTGACTTGTGGATAAGACATCATTGAAGGGAATTGAACAAATCCGGAAGGGTCTTGAATCAACTAATTTCTTCTCAATCCAATTTTAATGAAATTATTTTGATGTTCTTGGGTATTACCCTATTAGTTCATTGAACCTAATGGTTGGAAATATTCTAGTAAATATTGAGACTAAAATGGATGTGTTTGTTGTGACTGCTGTAGAGGAGGTTCACTTCCCATAATGAATTCTATTGATAGGGATTTTGAGTACAAATATAGCCCTCAGAAAATGGAAAGAAACATAGAGATGAGGATGTAATCCCCATGGGGTGGGGGACCATTAAAATATTATTCTACATTTTCAGGATGAGTTCATAGGGGAAGTATATTTTTGAATATTATAAATATGATGTTCATGACACATGACTATATAGCTTTATTGGTTCATATTCTCAAGTTCCATTATGTTTATCAACATTAGTTTTCTTATAATATGAAATATGCTTAGTTTTAATTATCTAATCACACCATCCTATAGCAGTTTATTTTTGTTTTCTAGAAAGTGGCATAAAATCCATCTTGTTTTGATATTTTATTTTATAAGAGAATATATATTATAAATATATTAATATTTTTAAACATAAAAATATTTTTACCTAAAAAATTCAGAGTAGTAGTTCATACTACTTGTAGATTCATTGATTTATGTTTGAAGTGGGATTTTCTATGAGAAATATGGTTAAGGATTTTCAATCATAAGTTCCCAAATTCTGAACCATTTTCTATAATAATCCCTTATATTCCTAACTCAGTATTCTTTTTTATTTAATAATTTATTAGGGTCAGCTTCTACCAGCCCCTGGACTTTTGGTTATAATGGTGTTCACATTTTCGAATATTTTTCTATTTTATTACATGAATTTTTTTTCTAATTTATTTTTCAATATTTTAAATATTGTATCTATGATTCCATAAACCAATAAAAGATGAAAATTGTGCAGAATAACCAATATGGTTGTCATTGAATGAATTATTTTTAATTTGGAATTATATTTCTCATAGTTGTGAGAAATTTATATTTCTGTATTATGTGATTTTCTAGACTACGTGTATTTTATTTTTCTATGGATTATTTGTGAATTCCTTAATATTTTATGTGTTTATTAATGATTTATAATTCCAATATGGAAATACAAGGAAGATAGTTTTTAGAAGGAACATATTTTAATTTATAAACATCTTAAGATGATAAGCACTCCTTTTCATGAAATTTTTATAATGGTAAACACTTCCATACACTACTATAATATTATTTAGCATTAAATAATTTTTTATTGGTAATTTAAATAATAATTAATATTAACTAAAATGATATCATTTTCATTACAAACAATCATCTAAATACATTCATTCGTTGTTTATATTTGTTTAACACATTGATTAAAAAAATATTGCTTATTCGCATTTGTTACAACTTTATTATTATTTTTTGATTCAACATATACATATAAATATATATTTAAACACTTTATAACATTTATTTAAAACCATTTTATGGTTGATGTTTTAAGGGTTGGATGATATTTATATTATTTCATGTGGTGGGTATGTTGCGGTTGGTGGTGGATAATGGGGTTAATATGGAATGTTATCGATGGTGAGAAGGTCAAATAATGATCTTAGGTTGTTTATGTATTTTATTGATACTTACATTTTATTTAGTTAGATATATACAATTGAACCACATTAAGACATATCTACCATGCTATTGAAATAGAGTCATAGTGATCATAATTATAGAATGGTAATTAAAAAGGTGTCATAATTTAACTGATCAGGTTCTTGAATTATAATGATGATTAACATATTTTAAAAATAATACAGCTTAGTAAAATATAGAATGAGTTTGGTTTTAAATAATTAATTAATTAAATTTATATTTATAAGAATAAATTATTTAATTTATAAATTTATCTTGGAATAATATAAAATTACAAGCAACTTTCTATTGATTAAATATTATAGAAGTTTTTTGATTTTATAGTTAAGAGTTTATTCCCTATCATTAGAGAGGGATGTTCGGTGTAATATGGGATTTTAATTATAAAATTATTATAGGGATTATATTTTTTACTCTATTATGGATATGTTCTTTTTATATATCATTATTCTTTATGATTTATTACACTCCTCCACCCATTTTGATAAGAGAATTAGATGATCAAATTTGGCCTTAGGGTCTGTGTGTTTTCGAAATATCTATGTTATAGATGTTACATATTATCATATACTATCCCTTCCCATCTCCCTCTTATATACGTAGAGTGTACAGTGGAATATTTGATCTACGATGGTTTTATATATGATATATGCTCATACATGTTGTAATGTCTTGTTGTTATGACATAATTATTTTGTAGGTTATGGTGGATTAATTTTCTAACAAATAATTTTTTTTACATGTACAAGTACACATGATATAATGGATTAAGGTATATTAAATCTCCTTTAAATCCCATAATATCTTAAATTATAATATGTGATGTAATGGGATGTGGTCATGATGTTCGTATGTGGTTTAGATGTCTGTGAATAAATGTGCATTATGACATGGTGGCGATGGGAGAGGTAATATATAAAATGTTTGGGTGTAGGGTGTCTACTTTCGTGGGTAAATTTAGTAGTGTATACTTATTTTATATATTCTTAATCATTATGTTTCTTACTTCTATTTATTATTTGTAGAGTGATCCTTGACAGTTTTTTAAATACAACTAAACTTATTTAGGTGACGATATGTTTCCCTATTTTTTTCACTAGTGATTTTCCATGCTTATATCACATTTTCATGAGAGCTTTTGAGGATGATTTATTAATGTGTACTTGTATATCTACATTATATATATTTATCAACATTTTAGTTCTATATTAGGGTTTCATTGATCGAGTTGGATGTTACAATTTTGTAGAGACTATTTTTAAATTTGGGTGATTTTGGTTACAATCATAGTTTTAATTATGGTGTTTATTTTATTTTCACTCTTTGAATTATTAGGTCTATCATGTTTTAGGACTGCTTTTTTATTTACTATAATGCATTAAATTAGTGGTTTTAATATTACTATCCTTGTAACTTTTATATAAATTCCACTCATTTGACCATTTATTATACCCATACTGCTACTCACTAAACTATGGCCTATTGGAGCTAAGATTTGAGGGTTATAACTATCTTCACCATCTTCCTATGTGGGGTAATAGTGGTATTAGCTAGTGACATATGTCAACTTAAGGAAACCTTAGATTCAATTTTATAAACAAATGACTCACATGGGGCTACCAAAGTATGTGCATGTGGTGGGGTTGGGGGTGGGGGTATCTTATGTGAAGCTGAAAGATTCAAATTAGGAACTTATATAGTCTTAGAAACTGAGGTTAATTAATATAGTAACCACTATAATTATTGACTTAATTCTGAATATATGGAATGTTAATGTGTCTATTATCATATTTCTACAATATCCTAAAAAATTCAATGAGTGTTAAAATTTAAACTAATTACCCCTAAAATGTCAATCCCCTACGGTCACCAAATTACCCATGTAGGATTAAAAAATAAACATGGGGAGTCTTTTATTATACATTTCACATATTTATATAAGATAAATAAATCAAATTATAACATGTTTTTTGACATAGTAAAAGGTTTTTAAAATCCCAACAGATTTTCAAATTTATAAATATATATTGGAAATTTTAATTTTATAAACAACCTAAGAATAATATTGTGCGTAGTCTTGTGGTAATCTCATAAAGACAAATTTTATCCATAATGTATTATTTCAATTCAACTGTAAAAAATATATAATTACAGAATATTTATTCTATAAGGAAAAAAGTAAATCTACTTGAAAAAAATTAAAAATAAAATAAAAACACGTTTGGAATTATAACTTTTAAGATCATGAGTTAGATAGAAATGAATTATTTAAATGAATAATTTATTAGTATAGAAATTACAGCTTAACACATTCATGGTATGATACTTTTTCACTAATTATTAATGTCATTATTTCCATTAACCTCACATTAAAATGATTATATTATTTGGGAAAATTAAAACCATATTTAAGCATCAAAAACTCAAATTCATTCCATTTTAACGAAGGAAACTAATTCAACTTAGTATTTTATTATATGATCATAACAATATAATTATTTTTAAAAGGGTGGTATAAATTATAGTTTAATAAATAAAAAATCACAATATAGTTAACCACATTATGAAGGTATTTCTGACAAAGACTCTATCTGATTCATAATTAAGTAATCCTAATTTTTTTTTATTGCTATATATTATTAGAGTTAAGAATAATTAAAAAAAGTTAAATTTCCTTATGTATTCACAATAGAAACCGAATCTTCTAAGAAATTAAATAAATAATTTTTTAATGTTCATAATTCAACCTATAGATATATTATAAAATAATATCCACACATTACGTTTATTTTTATAGATTTAAAACCCCTATATTTGGGTATCCATTGTTTTTAAAAAACTATAAATGTATGTCTTTTTTAATTAAGGAATACATATATCCAAATACCAAATGATCATCTATTTTCGGATCCTCACATACCCTATATCACATAGGATAAAAACCCAATGTATTATTATTCATGGAATCCCTCAACTAGAACATGCCTAGGAACACAATTACAATCAAAGACAATAGATGTCATTTACAAAGATCCTTCGGAATGGATTCCCTATATAATGAATCTCTAAATACACAAAGAATCATTCCCTCCTAGCAAGATATTACAAACTCATCACAAAAAATATATATTATTAGTAATTCAAGAGCTTTGACCTCCTTGATTGTTACTTTTATTTATTGTAATTTATCTAATAGTAATATTATTTATTCTTTGTAGTTGGTTGCAATGACTGTGAACAAAATCAAATTTACATGAAAAGTTTTATTACATCTTCTTCCTCTAATGGTTGATTTGGATTAATTGCCATTAAAATGCATTAAATGATCCATATCTTAGAATAATTTTTCTTTATCTAGAAGAATATATAAGGTTCATCCAATATTCCATTAAAAAAACATCTAAAGATAATGTCTATATTTAACTAATTTGGTTCTTCCAGTAAGATTTTTCCCACTTCATTTGATAAGACCTTGTTATAAATTGTCTTCTAGGATATATATACCATCATATAATTAACCATTAAATTTTATTTACATTGTAAAAAGTACAAGTATGTCTAGCTTATAAGACACTATCTAATTTTATTTTTTTGGAAAACATTATCAATGTTTGTTCTGATGAAGAAAATATTCTATAACTGAAAGAATATATATTTTCTAAAAAACATTATAAACACTGGGGTAGTATAAATTTATTAAAATATTGTATTTATTTAATTTTATTGTGATTTACAAAAAATATATCTATATATTGTTTAATGTAAAAAATATCAACCCAACATTTTCCACTTTTGGAATGAAAAAAGAAAAACCTACAAAGAGAGAAACAATATTTTAAATAGCCATGAAAATACATACTCATATACTTATAAAACATTTGATTTTAACCCTTTTCACTACTTTATAAATTTCTCATCCTTTATTTATTTATTCCCTTTTCTTTATTTATTCTTATTTTTAAAACGATTTTTTTAATGTTATGCTTGAACGTTAGGTTTTCCACTTCTCTCCTGATTTTTTATTTATTGGAAATTTTATATAGGAGGTGTAAAGTGTACATAAAATATTAGATAAAAATACCAATTTATATTATAGTTATATATATATGAAGAAACATACATCCAAAAATTATATTAAAATACATTTGTCTTACAAAAATAGACAAACAGTAAATTCAACATAAATGTGTCAGAAGATACATTTGAAATATACATTGACAAAGTTTTTTTACTTTATTACACAATATTTTAAGAGTTTTGTGAAAATAAATAAATACTTATTTGACAGTTTCTTCACGATAACATTTATTTAATTTTTTTCATAATAATAATTATCATATTGAAAAACAATATAATTGTGATTTACCACTTCTTTTTTAATAATTTTTATCTTCTAGTTCTCATATATCAACATGGACATTTCTTCTTCTAAATTGTTTCCCTCACCCATTGTTATATAATTTCATCATCATGGGTAATTACAAGAGACATATGATTACAAATAACATGTGAAATTTCTTGAACATCAGAACTCATATTCCTCACATGTTTGAAACATAATTTGTTTATCTTATTATTCCATTGATCTTGTCATCAAAAACATTTATGTCTCCCTATATATTATTAATACATTTAACAACTTTTTTAATCATCCATGACTCATATTTTGATTTTAACCTTAAATATTTAAAATAATCATCATTTTGAATCATAGTCTCACCAAGTTTCAATGAATTTGAATTCTCTATAAAATAAATATTCCCTTGAAATTAAATACATTGTGTACGAATTTCAGGAATGTAATAAAGGTAATCATTATGTTTCTTCATAAATTTATAAAATTATTTCATTATAATTTTTATTACGTGATCACATGTTCTGGGGGTTAAATGAGTTTAATTAGAATTTTTGGTGGAATATATAGAGTTGATGGTCTCGAAGATCTATAATATTTTTTTTTCATTAGTTTGTTCTTTAGAAAATTACCAAAAAAAATTTATCAAACAATTTCTTTTTTTTTGTTTTTAATAATATTTTGTATCTTATTATTATTAGGATTTTTATTTTTTGAATTCAATGAGATTATCATCCTTATCAGATTTAATTAATACTAAAATATATGGACCAATATTGATAGCTTAAATTTTAGGTTCCTTTTTAACAATCTCTTGATTTAAAAATATTCATTTTTTCATTACCCAAAGTTTCATAAAAAATTGAACTACTTAGGATATAATTTTTACAATAGCTACATATTTCCTTTTTTACTTATCAATGGGAAAAGGTAGAGATGAAGGATTAGTCATTTTTCCTTCAAAATGAACAGATTGAATATTATTTTGTTGAATAACTAAAAGTGGAGAAACAAAAAGAAGATGTTCAATATTTATTTCTACTTCACCACATCTTATATTTTCTCAACTCTATTTTGAAATATTTTATCCACCATGTAATTTTTATATATTACCCCTATCTCATTATATTTTCTCTATTCGTGATGTTATTATATTTGTTCTCTTATAATATTTTGTTTATACCTTTTCTCAAACAAAACCATATTAAACATCCATATTTCTATAATTATTTTTTATAAATGAAACAACTAATTCTATATACATTGTCTTTTCTTTCATAATTGTAAATATAGGAGTAAATATACATTATTTATATTTTTTATAAACTCTACCATTAAAAAAAATTATTTATATTTCATAAAAATATTTGTACAGCTTATAAACATACTTCATTATAGAAAAAAAACAACACTTATCATTCTAATCATAACTTCACCAATGAAAGAGTGATTTTACCACATTAGAGTTTCATTGTTTTTTTATTTTTGGTACATCCAAAATGATTACAAAAAATTTATTTAGGAAAATCCTTTATAAGAGAATATTTAACTTTATCATCCCACCCATGAAAAGCTCTATTAAATGGATCACAAACTTCACAAGTCTAAAATTCATCATATTAAACAAGAAATACTAAATATAAATATATATAAATTTTTAGGTATATATATATATATATCCTTTCCTTATAATGTGATATTTTTCAACCAAATAGCCACTATTATTGCATCTAGAGATATATAGTGAATTTTATAATCTTTTTAACAAAATAAAAAAATATGGATTGTCTATTGACTTGTCAAAAATGTCTATCTACTCTGGAAGCTTGTGTGTTAACAAGATCAATTCTCCATCCAAGTTAAATCCAAATAACATAGAAAGACGTCAGATGTATAACATATAACACTTTCCAAAAAGATTAAAATTTATAAAATTCATATTTTCTTCAAAACTAAATTTAGGATATGAGTATAACTCTCTTGAAATCACAGTAAAATGATGATCAAAATCAATTTTCACTATACATAAATATTCGCAAATAGGGAAAAATAATTAATTTTAATAGTGAATCCTTCTTTATCGTACAAAGAACTATTTATCTATATTTATTTAATAGAAATTGTTCTTTATATGTCATTCAAGGAGGACATTTTTATAGATAAAATCGATGTAGACTAATAGATAAGATTCAATCAAATAGATTTAGGAAGTTCATATTAGTGAGACATATTCTTAGTGACATATAGTGAAGAAATGAGTGGTGACACACACCCCATTATGAACACTTGAAGAGAGACAATTAATCTTCTAAAAAACATAAAATTTAGTTTAAACCATTATTTAAATATATAGTAGAAATATTTCCTAAAATTAATAATATATATTTAAACTATAGAGTTATTTTTAAACAACGAAAAAAAATTTCATTGGAAAACTATTTTTACAATGAAAATAAAAAAATACTATTTAGAAAGTTCAAATTTTGAGAATTAATAAACAACATAATTCATATTATGAAAATTTATTTAAGAAAAGAACTGAATATTTACAAATTAACTATTGGGTAAAAATATAAAAAATAATTACAGCTATTTCTTCAGTGATTATTACCTCTTTGGTATTTAAAATATAACACTGTCAGCATGTCTTATGAAAATGTTTTCTAATTTTTTAAGAAAATATTGTACAGAGGCACAATAAATAAGAAATTATTTTTTCTAGTGTTTTTATAAAACTGTTAACATAAATTTGTTTATGAAATTTATATATGAAAAAAACTTATGAAAAGATTTTCCAAAATGTTTTATGAAATGTATGTCCGAAAAACATTTAAATATTTCAAGAAGACAATACAAATCATAAAATAGAAAAAACTTTACTCCCCCTTTTTTACTCATTTTATGGTTTAAGACATACTATAAGAAATAATTATATTTGAATTATAATTTTATGTTTACTATTCCTATATTCTATTTAATATTTAAATTTCTATTGGAATTTAGTGGTTCTGAAAAAAAACAATTAACAAGTTGATCTTATGATATGATGAATTGTAAAATGATATATCATTTTTTATGTGATCTTGATGGAAATGGTGTCTCATATCTATATTATTTACATTATAGGATTCTTAAGGACTTTTACTAAGATATTTGGAGCTTATTTTGTCACATAAAATTGTTATTTCAATAAAACCTACAAAAAATTAGTGAGTGTGTGATAGATTCTCAACACTTGAGAAAAAATACCTCCAACTAATACACATTCAGATTCAGTTGGGGGAAGACATAATATTTTCTATTTCATATAATTATAAATAAATAATGCTTATATTTATAAATTACAAGTTTTAAATATACTTGTTTCATCCATTTTACATCCTATAACGGTAGAAAATTAATTTTTTAATAAAAAATAAATTTTGATGGAAATTTTTTTTCTATATCCATAGTTATGATAAGGTTATTTTTTTAAACATTAATATGGGACTATTTTATATTTTTTTAAAATCTCAGTCACAATAATACTAAAAACATAAAATATGGATGACTAGATAAATGGTACAGTAAAATAGTAAAAATAAATCTAAAAGTATTTTAATCAACTTGTTTCCCATATTAATCAATATTTACTATTTCAAAGTATTTTATATGAGTAACTATTCATTTAATATTTCCATAAGAAATCTATTTATGTTAAATATTTAGATAATTTTATTGAGATATAAAATTTATATTTGTTTTTTTAGAAATTTTTAAAAAGAAAAGAAATTATGTTCACCCCTCATTCTCATTTCAAACTTAGATTTCATTATATCCACAATGGAATCAATTAAATTTTTTTATGTTGAGAAAAATATAATTTCATCGATATAAATATTAATAATGATCGGTTCATTAATAATGTTTTAAATAAAAAGAGTTAGATCTATATCTCCCTTAAAAATGTTTTTATAACAAAAATTTGGTTATTCATTCATACTAGGATGTAGGTTCTTGTTTATATTTTTATAGAGACATTGTATGTCTGAAAACATTACTAAAGGATTTTTTGTCTTCAAAACGATAGTGTTTTTCTACCTCAACTTCCTCTTATATGTATCCATTAAGTAAACTATAATTTTATCCACTTGAAAAGAGTATAATTTAAAAATGTTTCATATGATAGACTTAAACGAAAAACATCAAGTCTAGCCAATAGAGCATATGTATCTTCTATTTTTATACATTCTTATTGATTATAAACTTTTTATAAGCCTATTTGTTTTTATAAGTAGAACTAAATTTTCATTATAATAATTTTGGAAGATCCCTTTTACACTAATTATAGAAAAATATTTCGGATTTACAACCAAAGTTCAAACTTGATTCCTTTAAAACACATTGAGTATATATTATATTTATTTTATCCAATATTTAGATCCAAAATAATCATTAGTAGTCATATGTTATAATTGTGATAAAAATATACAATTTTCACATTCATTTATAAATGAACATCAGGTTTTAACTAGTTGACCAACATCACCAATGATATTATCAATTAAATGATTCTAAGTATTTTATATTTCATTAGGTTTTTTAAAGGGTTATTATTATAAAAAGGCTGAATTTAATATTGAGTTAAAACATTAGATATAGTTTCTTCTATTTTACCTCATGGTAAAAAAATTCAAACATGGGTTGAAATCAGTTTTTGTAAAATAATATGATGTTTTTGTTTTATGTTTTCTGAAATCAAAAGGATTAGATTCATCAAATTCATCATGCAGTATTATATCAAATGTAATTTTAATTTTATTATGTATTACATTTTAAATAATATAATAAAAAAATTTCGTTCATCTAATGATGAATTTTTTTGTAAATTATATTTAATATTCAAAATGAATACTTTTCATCCAAAAATCATTTAAGTGAGAATGTTTTAGATTTATTTCATTCCACAACTCATAATATGTGTGAATAAAAAATGGTTTATGTAAAACTTTCTTTATTTTATAAAAATAAGTACTAACTAAATCAACCCAATAAGAATTATAAATTGAGTTTTTACATAACTACATTCCAGAAATATTCTAAAAACATTATTTCATTATTCAAATACTCCATTTTTTATAAGTTATAGGTTCTATAAAGCTATGTCAAATATAATTTTATTAAATAAAGCTTAATTACATGAGTTTGTTAATTATCCCCCATGATCGGTATGAATAGAAACCACATTTATATTTTTCTTACATTTAATACAGAAAATATAGGTTTGTAAAACAAAAAATATTCAAAAAATATATATAAAATATAGATCCATTTATATCTAATATAGTCATAAACTAAGACATATATCTATTTACATGAGTAATGATATTCATTGATGGTAATCTTAAAGACCACAGATCAATACAAACATCTATATATACGAACATCTAGTGAAACATGAAATATGTATTTCCAATTTGATGGGTATGTTCTCAAAACATCATATCTTAGAGATTACCATTGAAAATCACGCTGATAAGGTTTCTTAATGTCTTAAAATATTCATACCACTAATAACATATATTTTTTATGTCCCATAAAAAATATCCTCCATCCATTGAATAAGATTCAATATAAATTCATGTAACCTTTATGTTCTCCTCGTATTTGGGAATGGTTGTGATCGTTTAGTGAGACATATATTCTAATGAAATTACAACATAAAAATTAAATATAGAGGAAAATTAATAAATTGATAATAAATAATCATTAGAAAATGAATAATATTTAATAAAGAACTAAATAGTTTTGTTATAGGGAACCAAATCCAATAATGAGAAAAGAAACATGATAGCGGCACTAAAAAGGTTTTAATTTTATATGAATTCTACTTCTGGAACATTGGGTAATTTAAAAATGTATGACCTCATTTGTCGTGTCCCTACTGAAATGTATGGTATCTATCTTAACTTAGTTGAAAAGGAAAATCTATAATAAATAAAAAATTCACATACCTTTGGGGTTGGCTGGATACCAAATTTACACTAATAAAAGAACCTTTATAAGTGATATGGTTAGAAATGATAAAATTATGAAATGTATGGGTAAATGGTTGAAATATAATGTTTTTACCTTAAGTTTTAGGCCTATATTAGTGATAATTCTAGAATTTATAAATTTATAAATTTAATTGTTTTTTAGTGAATAAATAACTTTTAAAATATAACATTAATTATATAATTGTATATTTATAATGAAAAATAATTATCAAAACAGGATGGGATCATAGAAACTTTTAATGAAAAAAACAAAAGGTATATGGTAATGTTGGTAGATAAGGGATACATTCCCTTAATTATTGTAAAGACCGAAAAGGTATCAACAGGGATTTGGTACAATGAAAAGATTCTACATATACATAGACTTTGAGTGAAGGCTTGTATTATATTGAGACACATACATACCTCATCCATGAGGATGTAGTATTCTTACCCATCGTTAAATGTATAATTTTCAATGTACACATCCATTATGTTCTGGTGTCATACCTACTCCCCATAAAACCGTTTTTAGGTTCCCTATAAATGTCCCTTGGATCAACCTCATTGGAGCCTGTCATATCTAATGGGACGTCCACACATAGTTTGCACACATAATAATATTTCATTTTCCATATTTTCTCCTATCATCATGAACACAATTCCGTTCTCAAACATAACCTTTTTAGGAGCAGTAGAAACAACCACTTGATCATCTCCTATAGACACAACATTACACATTACTAAAACATTAATCATATTATAACTACCTAAGGAAAGTCTAAATATTATCATACAATACCTGTTAATATAGTAACCTTAATTATCTTATTTTAAGATAATACACTTACCTAAAATAAATCCATTTTTAAATTGGGAGGAAAATTTATCTCATTTAAAGTCCATAAACCCTACTAAGGTACTTGTTGAAACATGAATGTTATGAAAATGTGCAAAATAATGGAAATCCCTTACAACATAATACCTAGAAAGATAATAGTTGAAATTAACATATAAATAATTTTTAATCTATGGGGTCAAAGGTGACGAAACTATCTTTTTACCTTTGTGTCCATTTGAAAGAACCAGTTTGTGTTCCTTCAAAAAAGAAAATGTACCACGCTTTTCATGTTAATTTCAGGATCTAGATAGTCATTCTAATAATAATTATCATGTAGATAATACTCAATTTAACCTAATCTGTATTAAATAATGAATTCAAAACCTGGATTTGTATGAGTCCAAGATTAATTAGGAAGAAAACCAATCCAAATCCAATTTGAAATAGCTCATTTGTTTCAAAAAACTTAAAATAAAACCTCTGTAATCAATGTAGTCTTCCATCATTCAAAGCTCGAAATCTAAATAAAATATATCTTTCAATTCCCCATGGTTTCTTAATTTCCCTCTAGAAGAATAATTGGGTGAAAAATAATTAATTTCCTACACTCCATGATCTTATCTACAATAATATCATAATATTATTCAATAAGAAAAAGTTATCCTATCCTAGTAACTCTTATATTTCAAATAACAGATCAACTAATGAATTCAATGAAGAAATGCTTTTTTCAATATGTAACATAAAAAACATTCTTCAAACCATATGAAGTTTCCTTACCTCTAATCGAATCATCAAGAACCTCCACTTCCACTAAGGGATAAAAAACATCATTAGGATTGAAATAATATTCAAGATCAAAATTCATTAATCAAAATTCTGGATGCCCATACAGAGAAAGTGACATAAGCACTCAGACCATCCCTATTCACCAATTTTGGTAAATAACAATATATATTCACAAAAATGGTAAATAATGACGATAAATGTATATAATATAAATTTATATAAATTTATATATTATTAATAATATTATATATATAATATATTAACTATGAATTATATTTAAATAATATCTGTTATATTTTTAAAAATATGATTAATTATTTAAATTAATAAATATTTTAGACTAAATAAAAATGAATCATTATATTTATAAAATATTTAGTGTATTACATTGAAAAAAAATATTAATCCAATATATTTTACGAATTAAATATTAATATTAAATTTTTTATCCAATTAAGATGGTTTCATGACCTAGTTGTGAAGTCACCCCATGAGACTATATGAGGTATGAAAATCAACCCCCCACCCCACAAAATTTTGGGGGAAGGTCAGTAGGTATTGTAGCATTATTGTTGGGGTAACTATTGTAGCAATGATATGGCAGACGTGAAAAATTATATATAATTCCATTTTTAGAAGGGTATTTTTTCAAACAAAAATGTCTTTCAAGCTATAAGGCCATCAAATTATAATGGTTTATCTTGGTTGTGGTCATATATTTCAGGGGAGATGAGGTCCAAGACATGATGGATCAACAATTTTATGTGTGTTTCTATGACTTATAACCACTTAATACCTAATATATTTTTTTAAAAAACAAAAAATTATCATTTATATTATTATATTTATTTTAAAAAATTGAAATATATAATTGATGTTTACTATAAGAATATATTTAACCATATGATAGAAAACCAAGTTCCTTATATTAAGAAAACAAATAGATATAGTGTGGTGTAAGTAAAATTTTTTTTATAGGAAAAAAAAATTGTGTAAGAGCCAAAAAACATACAAAATAAATTTGATAAGGCCCACTTCAAAACCACCACCAAAATCTCTAATCCATGGTAATCATAAAGAATGTAAAACAAACTGACATGGAAGCTTAAACATTTATTTTAATCCTCTATGAAACAAATCCATTTTAGCAACATTAAATGTAGGTGTTCAAAACTAAACTATTTATCACAATTTATCAAATATTTAGGGTCCCAACAAATACATCATGGAACTTGAAACCATATTAACATTACCAAGTCACATTCATATCTAAAATAAAATACATATAACAGTTATAAATTCCCATGATAATGTAGATTATCTAGTAACAAAAACTACATATCTCAAATGAAGATCACACTGAGAGAGAAAAATAATTTTTAAAATACAACCATTTATTCAAACCAATCCAAATGATTATTCCTATAAATAATGGAGACATGATTTACTGAAATTAAAATCATAAGGTTTGTTTTAAAAGTTCCAATAAAAGAAAAAAATCCCTAGAGTTACCCAAACCAGTATCAAACAAATTTTATTCTTCAAAATGATCTAAATATCATAAATATTATATGAGGTTAAATCCCACCAAATATATAGATACCTCTCATATAAAAAATTTCCACATGAATGTATTATTCCATGGTTAAGTTATGTCATCATCTAAGGGTTATTTATTATTTAAATCATTGGGTTATTCATTAACCACCAAAAACTAATTGTTAAGTGGACTACTATTTTTATAAGATCACTAATGTGCATCATTGGGAACCATTGGGGTGAAATAAGTCCTTTCCTTTGAATATTAAATTCTGAGATGAGTTTTATCTACTGTATCTAAATCCATAATTCCATTGAAATTGGAAGTAGGGACCTATCTTCTAATAATATATGATTCTCTCAAATTTGACATAACCATCTCGAAATGGTTAGATTATCTAAGTACATCATTGATGGATATTGAATGGAGATATGTTTAATGAGCCTAGACTACTTCCATATATGACTTAGAAACAATTTATTTTGATTTAACATCATCCTATATTGAGGGTTCACTAGAATTATGATTACTGACATGATAAGGCTCAATAGTTGTTCAAAAATCAAACCCTCCTTAATAAAAGATGTGGAAATAGAGGGTTGGTATTTCACCTGAATCCTCAATAGATAAAAAAACGTAAATACATAATATCTAGCATTAGATAATCCAATAACTATTTAAGGTGAAAAATATTAAGCACCCAACTCAACGTCATTAAAATTTTGATAGTAAACATGTCTAAATCCAGCCTCCTAATAATTCATTATCTCCAATGTATTATAAATAGAAGGGGGTTTCATATTTAGTTCCGATTTATTATTCCCTTACATAGGATACTACATAATCATATGATCGAGAACATTTTGATAGGCTCCGTTAATAGGTCCAGACGTCAAACTCTAATTAGTATCCAACATCATTTTTTATTTGTGAATATTAGAAGAAATCACCTTTTGTTCCTTTCATATTTAATGATCAACATCTTCCATTACAGATAATTCCTTTTTTAAAACATTTTTATCATCATCACATTCTTCAACCCTAATAACATTGATAAGAGAATCCATTAATCTAATTGTATCCTGCGAAGTATTCCCATTTTCTTCAATATGATCCCTTGATCCTTCCATTTTACCCCGAGAGTAATCTTCATTCATTAGATCATGATGATTGATGATGAGATTCATTCCCTAATTATAAATAGTAGTTTTGTGGTTATATTTTCTTTATTTATCCCCACTTTGATCACAAACATATTGTATCACCACCTTTTTTACTTCCACCTAAGGTCCCCTAACATATAAAACATGAACATTATCTAAATGATTCATCCTATTATATTTTTTATAAATATGATTAGGAAAACCCTCAGCAAGTTTTGAATGAAAATTCTTTTTATAATCAATAGCGACCAACCTCCCCTTATTAATACAGCCTTCCACATTTACATAAATTATATCTTTATAGAATTAAAAATAATAAGACCAATTCCATTTCATAATACTTTATTTGTTCCCCTAGATTTTATCCTCGTTCCCCTTAAAATATAATAAGGAATAAATTGAATTCCAATAGTAATTATTCAAGCTCTGTATTATCTATTAGAAGGAATAAAAAGAAGTTTCTCATACTTTATCTAAATGTCAACAAAAGTTTTATCCATTTAACAGACAAACATATCAATCATTTTAGAAAATAAATTGACCAATATGATAATCCTAGATAAATATCATAAATGAGATTACATCGTGCCTTTATACATCATTATATAAATACCTATCATATAGGAAAAATAAGATAACATTTTTAAATTCAACAAATTAAAATTAATGAAAATAAATCTAATCCAAATTTATACATGACTATTATTAAGGATAAATGGATCAAAAAAAACATACCAATAATGGATTTTTAGTATACCTAGGTGAATATAAATTGAACCATTCCCCCATGAAGGAATCTTACATTTCTTATTGTGGAAATATATGGAAATAATGTTTTTCAATAAAGAGAAATCCTCCAATATGAGAATAACCAAATGGAGAATTGGTTATGAAATAGATCATCTATTCTCAATAAAATAAAAAAAATATGGAAAAATGTGTGACAATGCTCATTCTTAGAGAGATATACAAGAACTCAACATGCTACCCTATATGCTAGTGGATTCCAACTAGAAGTAAGGGTATATAGTGTTTTCATAGAGATAAAATGATATCATGTCATAGTAAGAAACTATTTTATAGACACTAAAGCATATGCCCAACTTTACATGAATTCATCTTCCCTTGTAGCTTAATCAATTATCATTCATTATGAATGGATTAAATGGTAACCATTATAAATTGCTTAAATGGAAGGCATTAATTTAAGGAATTCATTGAATATGTGAAACACAAATAAATATTTGTTGATACATTGAATATAGATGATGAGTTTAATTAAATGAAACACGTAAAGGATATAAATATAAATGTATGAGATCCCTCAAATTTTATATGACTAATTTTATTCAAGACGTTCGATATTATCTATCTCTTAAGAAGAAATGTTTCACTAGGTAAAGGTTCTAGATACAACTTTTACATTTAGGGATCATCAAGAAATATTATATGATCCTTTGGATGGTTTAATCTCTTTAATGGTAGTAGGATTTTTTCTATGAGACTAGTGATCAATATTATTTTTACGCAATCAAACAATTAAAATAAAGCTTATTTTTGCTGATTTATGAACATTTATATTCAACGTTAATATTAAATATTGATTCTATCAAGGATAGAATAATGAAATTTATATGATACTATTAGCATATTTAGTTCATATGATGAACCTAATAACCCCGTTAATGCTATAAAATTATATTTCCTAATCATATAAACATGTTTTTATAATTTTTAAATGAAGAATAGGTTTTATGAAATTATTTCCCACATTGTGATATAATAATGGTGTAGAGTGTCGGTGGGTTCTTTGATCACCTGGTATGTAGTATTCAATGTTGCAATTCTTGTTTAGGTGGTTGATATCTTTTTTTGGGGATATTTGGTTGGTGATGGAAGGATTTGGTGCAGGTCATGGATAGGGATTTTTATGAGAGTGTTAGTTTTCCCCTTCACTTCTCAAAATTTTTATTCCCCTCCCTCATGATATTTTACTTTTCCCACCTGACAGATATTATTTACTCTCATCTTCCCTCCCTATATTATGGTGTGTCATGTTTAGATCTATTATATATGTGACGATAATGGCATTGTCGTTGTATTATCTATGTTGAAGGGGGATGTGATGTTCATTGTTTCTTACAATAATGGATGTATACCCTCAACAGTCAAGTAAATTCGATTAATATTCAGCATCAAGTAGTATAAATTGCATGATTTAGTGGTGTAGGTTGTATAGTTTTGGTGCAGGAACGTGTACTGAAGGATGAATGTGGCATCTATTGAATCTATGGTCTCATCCAGTGATAACAATGACCTTGTTGCATGATGGAATTTAGGTGGGAAGTGGATTATTTTTCTAGTCTAATCGATGGTTGATTGAGGTAGTAAATATTGATATTCCTCAATTTTGGTGTTTTTTTGGAGGATGGTGACATCTCAAATGTATTAGAGAGAAGCATTAGTGGAAATGATGTAGGACTTTGATTATTTTGGGTTTTCTTAACCCTTGGACCTTCATGTTAGGTTCCTTGGTCCTCTGGGCCGCCACTCAACCTCTATTCCATCTCTCAGGGGTGTATGTAACAATTTGAACCTAGTTAGTTAGTAGTCGTATTTAGATGGCGATATAGGATCTCATGCCAGTGTTTTTGGGTGGGAAACCATGAATGAGGGATGGGTGTGTAGACACCAATCATTCAACCATCTTCTTCCTTCCAGTTTGGGGTGGATGTGTTCCCATCCTTCTGGATTTTAGTTCATTACTTCTTTCAGATGATGAAAATCATTAGGATGACCGTGTCATGGGTGCCTATCAAGCACCATCAGGTGGGTGAAATGATGGATAAATAGGTGGTATATAAGATATCATACAGTAATTCCCCATATACAAATGTAGGATTAAGTTGTGATATTTCATGTTCTGTTGAACCAACATGATACAACTCTCAATAGGAGGGGCACATCATTATTACCTATATGCACTTTTATAGTGTCTCTCATAGGGGGTGCGGGTACTGAGAAATTTTACTGATGTTGATCATGAAACATGATTCTTTTGCATCTTCTAGTGAATGTATACTTTGGGATATATTTTTTGGTAATTGGTCCATATTTTCACAATTCATCATGACTCCAGGAATTCAGGTCAGGTTCTGGGTTCCCTATTTTCCATGTGCATAAGGGGAATTTATTTCTTGTTTAAATAATGAATTGATTTACCATAAACCTATTTTAATTTTTTTAAATGTTCAAATTTGGATTTATTTTTGAATATTATTTATGCCACATAAAAAATAGTTAATTACCAATAGATTAAAAAATTCATGGTTTATGATAAATCAATCATTAGATTGTTTACATAATAAAACTCAATTAATATTTTATTAATACATAAAATATCTTCTATTTAAATTGATATTCCATATAATGTATAATATTAATATTGAATATAATGAATTAGTATAAATGTGCCTATATTAATGATTAAAGAGTGTCAAAAATATGTCAGCATGTTTTTAATATATATATATATAATCACTATTTATGTATGAATTATTCATGAATGGATATTTCATGTTTTGGAAAATGAATAAAATATATATTAATTTTTTTATTCCATTAATATTCATATTTTTTAATCTTTTTATGAAATGTGAATATTTTTTATGAGAAATTCATGTAATAAATTGAATCTATGAGTGAGATACACGCATTAAATAATTTGCATGATTCCATAAGTTACAATTTTCAGTTACCTTGGCCATATTTTTTAATTGGTGTAATGATATATAATATATTTTTTTAATTCTGTTTGTTCATATTAGGTGGTAGTGATATCATGATTTGATCTCATTTTTGAATAAAGTCTCCTCTAGGAGAGGGATATGGGGTCAAACTACCAAACAGTCTGGAGGCACATTCCTATTTTTATAATGTTATGGGGTCGAATACAAATCAATACAACACTATTTTTAAAGAGATTATCAATACCATATATCTAATTATATTTTTATGAAATCTTAATGTACCTTATATATATTATTCATTCACATAAGTATAAATATTCTTAGATTTGGGTTAGTTGTGTAACAAAAACTGTGGTTTTCGTAAAAAATCATAAATTTATATGGAGTGAACACAATTATTTTTGATATAACATGTATTCCAAAACTAAATCATTATAATCATTCATACAAAAATATATATAAAAAGGAATGACAAGGATTTATCATGATGTAGTTGTTACGAATTAAATGTTCATATGATGTGTATTAAATAACATGAGTTTTAAAAAGAAATTCCCTTGAATACTATGTGTGAGATTCCTTTTAATGTGGCACTTATTGAGACCAAAATTATCCAAATTTGTAGTTTCATGCCAAACCAAGATGACCTTTCATTCTCCTATATATGAAAATCATGAAATGGGAGATACTGGATTATCTAACTTGTATGTTTAAGGTTATATCTTAGTGCCACTAGATTTTCTTTTGTTACATGTTTTTTATACTTAATTTGAGTCACAGAAAATGGGAAACCCAAATTGTTAGGATAAAAAGTAATTGACTTGAGTATATCAATATGATGGATTTGGAGAAGGATTTATCAGAACTACTATCCACGAATCATAACTATGGTGATTGGGATGATTTTATTACCTAATTAAATAAGTGGTGGGATGAGTTCCCATATCAGACTCATTTAATAGTGAAATATGGATCTCAGATAACTAAAGGGATATGATTCATAGGTTCATTGATTTATGTGGGAGAAATCTTATTAAATTCCCTAGATCAAAATGTATAATATAGGATACTCACCCACTGATATATTATTCTGGTACATTATGTTTTATTTCATAATAATAATATTGGAATCCCTTATATTCATGACATATATTACAATATTTTTATTCATATATAAGTTTGGTAAGTGGTCTCAAATAGAATAATGCTAACCTATTAAATGTGAATTAAATAGAGATTAATTCCGCTATCTTTGAATCATGGGTATTAGATAGATGTATTGAATCACCTATTTGTGATAACAAACATAAAACAAGATATTGGACTAAATTGGGGAATGTTACATTATATCTACATGTTAGCAATGGATCATCAATTTCTACATTTGAAGTTTACACATAGTATCTAATCCTAACTAATTAATTAATATTATAATTATATAACTGTTATCGTATTCTCACCATAAATAGAAGATTTACTTCTATATCATATTTGGAATGGAAATAAAATCCATTCAATTTTATGAACATGGGTAATTCAATATATTAGAATGAGGTTCTTTTTTTAATTTCGAATACAATGTATGTATTATATATAAAATATATGGATAATCTTATTTACAACATTCAGAATAAGAAGACCAGGATTTATTCAAATCCCACTTACCTTTAACATTTTCACATGACAGATATAAATGAGAAATGTGTTACATGAATCCATAGAGATGTATTTATAGACTCATTTTATTATGTATTGTTTGATACATGAAAATATTTCATATTAAGAAAAATGGTAGAGGTGATTTTTGATAGAATTGTGTAAATGTATATTGGAATACTATATCTCATTCATAGTGATGTGAGTGGAGCAATGAGTAGACAAGAAAGTGATGGTTTTTGGTGCTACACTAAATTTAATAATTACTTTCATTAGAATAATTATTGTATCTAATGAAACCCAAGTATTAAATTTTCAAAAAGTTTGGAGTGTTTAAAAAAATAATTATTGAACCCATTGGTAGAAATTATTAAGATTATTAGAATAGTACTATGGAGGGTCAGTAATTGAGCCAAGAATTTATAGACCATAAATGATAATGTGGAATTATTTAAAAACTCCCTCCTCATTGAACCCAAAATTTAATGGTAGGTTTAAAATGGTGAATAAAACCTATTTGTACATGATCTGATTGATGATGATTCTATGTTATCTTATTTTATTATAGTGTTATGCTTTGGTGATTTATTTATTCCAACACAATTACACTCAATCTAAATTATTCATAAAGATACCATATGATATATGTTTTGATAAATATAAAAAAATTTATTTTCCAAGATTTGGGGTTTTGAATCACTAATATAGATATAGGATATAGGAAAACATGTCCCAAAATCTAACAAGTGATTATTTGTTTATTATCCTAAAGACACAAGGGGATAATATTTTTATTGTTTTTTTGAACAAAATTTATTTTTAGATTGAAATTATTCTTTTATTGAGAAGAAGTATTTATTTTGAGGTGTTTTCCAATGTAATTTTTAACTTAGAGATGTTTACTACAAAAAAAATATGAATTGTTCATGAGATGGGGGTTTCTTTTGTTCCATAAATAGTTATGGAATAGTAACCAACTAAAGTTACACGAGAACCTCGAAGGTCTGTAAAAATACATTAGGATCCTAAAATATATAGATTTATAATGGAAAATAATGACGAAGTAACATTCATATGATAATCTCCTACTTCATATAGATAGACTATTTATATTTATGATTCTTATAAATTGTTAAAATCCATGGAATATGAGTTGAACTACAGAAATACTAACCATGTTTATATAGTCATATATTCTCATTAAGGGGTGATATCCTTAGGGTTAAATATAATTATTTTTAAATAAAATAGACATTTATGGTAGTGTTTCTACTTATAATGAATATTGGGTGGAAAAAGGTCATAAAAATATATAGTTTTGACTATTTATAAGCCTTTACACGAGTTTTTATCATTACAGAAATTCATATTTTTCATGATATAATGGATCATTATAACTATAAGATATATCAAAGAGATAAAATAACATATTTCCTTAATGATAATTTATTCAAGGATGTGTATATGATAAAAATTAATGTTTTTTAATTTCCATATGATTTTGATAAGGTATTCAATTTGTCATAGTAAATTTATGGGTTGTAGCATCTTCATTGATTTGGAGTATTTGGTAGTATGTTGAAATCAAAGAGTTTATTTTCATCATGAACATGGGTGATTAATTTTTATAAAAGTGATTTAGTGGGTTTATAGTCTTGCTTCTAATATTTTACATGGATTACATACTACCTAGAAAAAATGATATCCTGAATCTACATTTTGTGAAGTTGTGCCTAGTTAAATGTTTATTGATGGAGGACATGGTTGAAAATGCCTATATGTTGTGTATAAGGATATATAGAGATAGATCGAATAAGATTATAGGACTCTGTCAGGAATTTTATATTTGTAATTTTCTAACGTATTTTATCCTGTATAACTCCATGAAGGGGCCTTTAGTGGGGTTATAGAGAATGAATCAATGTATGATTCATGAGCCTTATAAAGAGTTAAAAATTAAGGATAAATTTCATTACACATACTCTCTAGGATTTATCATGTATACCATATTGTTTACTAGACCTGATGTCAACTTTTTCTTAAAATAACTAGTACAAGAAAATAATATCATATTGATAGACACTGGATTACTATGGGGACCATTCAAAAGTACCTGGGAAGGGAAAAGATATGTTCTTTCTATTTGGAGGAGAAGACTAGATAAATGTAAAAGGATATCTAAATATGAATTTCAAATCCATAGAAAATGAAATGAAGTCTCAATATAGTTATTTTCTATAAATAGTGGATTTCTCTCATAGAATAGTCCCAAACAAGCAATAATAGAAGACTCAAAAATAGTGTATAATACATCACTACATTAGATGCTATGAAGGAAAGAGTTTTTATCTTCAAGTTCATATATGAACATTTAGTAGATCCTAGAATTTATGGAATGAATCGGTTATACTCTTTCGAAAATGGATCTATTTAACAAGCAATGAAACACCCATATTACCAATGGTTTAAACGAATTATTTTAAAATACAATATCATAAGGTATGTATTTATGAGTTGTGATATAAAGATCCTTTGGGTGGATATAGTGGGAAATTGTGTATATCCAATGATGAATCCATTACGACAACGACAAATTCAGTGTCATGTAAGTCTCCATGTATTTAATAAAAACATATTGATTTAATGGTTGTATAATGCATCATGAATTCATAATAAAATCTATGTTTTTTATATTTCATTCATGTGTGTTGAAATTTTCATTACATTAATGGTCAAATGATAAAATCCCTTAAAAATGAAATTTTGAGTTATCTTTAATCAATGATCATCACAGAGTATTTTGGGATCTAATGAAAAGTAATTGTTATAATAAATATAATCTTTAAATCGTTATAAAAGGTTGTATATGGGATAAAAAGAGTAAATTTATGTGTTGATAAGTAGGGACATATAACATGCATTGATCGGCCAAAGTATTTATCATGTAATCTCATAAATTCATCAATATACCTAGAGGTTTATATTTATTATAAATCGCATTACCTAATGTTAGATAGATACTTAGCATAAGAACCATTATACTTTGATACCGTACTTATACAAGTCTAAAGGACTTAGCTAAAAATGGGATGATTTGGTATTATGTTGATCACAACACCAGTTGGTGTGATACTAATATTGGATAATTCCATAGATATAATGAGTAAATACATTTTATCCTTGATTAATGTATATTGACGAAATTCATTTCCTTTCATACTTATTCTACATATGATGATCATAGATACTTATCTTAGGGTTATTTTATTTTTTGGTCTCGTAGATAATTGAATTACGATGTATTCATCGACTAGTTCATTCGAACTCTGTTTATAAATAAATGATTAGTTAGCCTATGATAAATTTATATTTTCCAGATATAGTACTAACATGATGTCAAGGAAAAATTATTATATAGATTCAATTATGATTTATAGCATACATCTTTTGGTGTAAATGGTTGTATATAGATTTGAGTATTTTTATAGATACTATAGCATACCCTATAGTAGCTCGAGTAGCATTGATACCTTTCTAGAGGACACCATTTTATTACATCTATAAAATGTGTATTTATTATTTAGATTCAATGTTACTACGGTCCACAGGGTCACACATATAGGAATATTCATAATGATTATGTTTTGTGAAACCCAAAATTATTACAAATTGATGATAATTTTATAGAACCATATCTAAAATGTGATTTAGATGCATTTGAAAATTTTGAGATGTTTTAAATAGTTTAAATAAGCTATTTTAGTGTCATTTGAATATTTTTATATTTTAACTAAAAAATACAAATGAATTAGTTGAATGAATCTTACCACAAAGTTTCATTCGTTATATTTATGAATATATTAAAAGGATTATTTTTAAATAGATTAAATGGCCTGAATTTCTTGATGTAATTCGATGACTAAGTCCAATAGAAGTAAATATATGTTGACACATTTAATATTTCAAAAACTTTATATGGTTTTATGAGTTGGTTGAATGTTTATTCCATAGAAAAATATTTTAAAACAAATGAATTAGACGTGTGACTTTCACCTTCAATGTTAGTTTTATAAAAAGACTATATCTTGATGTATTCACCTTATGGATGATGATATTGAGTAATTATTAAGGGTTGTTGGTTTTATATTGGATTCTAGTGGAATCTTAAATAAATTATGTTTTCTAAGGTGTATTATGTTAATGGTTCCTATTTATTATATATCTTTATAAATATATATATATAATAATAAATATGTATGTATGTTTTTAATTCAACTAATTGTTATCATTGCCTTTCCCACCTCCGTTTACCATTTAATGGTCTGCCTAGATTATATTGAGGGTTTTCTATATACACATGATGTACAAGATTAGGATCATTATTAGGATATTGGAACTTAGTATGGATCAAACCCTACATTGGAATTTTTTCCATCAGTTTGGTTGGTTTTGAAAAGTCCTATCATTAGGGTGTTTTATTGAACAAATTATTACACTATAATGGGTCATGTATTAATATTTTTCTATGTTGTTACATTGTAATAAGTTGTTCATATAATAACTTATTATTGGTTTACTATTAATTTATTTATTATGATTGTTGTTTTTGGTTATTATCTATTTTTAATTTATTAATTTAAGATAACAAAGGAAATATCTATTCAAAATGAAATTTCTATTTATATGAATGATTCTTCATTAATTAGAATATTAAAATGATCAGTTTAGTTTTAATTTATATTTTCCACATTTTAAAATATTTATTTTCAAATTAATAATGGAATTTTATTGGAATTTTAATAAGATCAAAAACCTACCTTTTAATTTTATTTAAAACTATCTTAAAATAGAAATTTTTATAAAGGTTATACATGGGGTGTGGTTTACATGGAAATATTACTAGGATTTCCATTCACACATGTCAAATTAATGGTTTATTTTTTTATCAACCTTGATTGTCACTGAGAATTATGGAGTTAAGGATAGTTAGTGACTGTGAGGTCACATGTATACTATGTCATGCAATTTAATATTTCCATTTATGACTAATAATGTTTCATCCATCTTACACTTATTGTTTATTGTATGAAAGACTTTGTGTTATCATAATTTTATTATTTTGAGTTTTATATGTATCTTATTTGTGTTCTATATATCTAATCTGTAATTTAAAACCATTAATTTTCTTTTTTGGGAATACAACATATCGAAGGGTTATGTGAGAATTTCATGGTGATTTCCACAACGTATTAAATTATTTTTCTTAGGATAAATCCTTCCTACCATGTTCATTTAGATTACTTGGTCCTTATTACTAAACATAGGGATTAAGAACTATCATCGAGCATTTCCTCAAGTGGTTAGTGTGCCCTATTGATAGCTGGATGAAGATGGTTTAAGAAAAAATGATATTAGAGTTATGTGTCTAATTTTGATAGTAAAGGTAAATTATATATATGACTACCATAACTTTTGGTGTAATTATAAATAAGAGTTTAGACAATAATTTTAGTGCCAAGACATGATTTATGATGGGAATTCAGGTTTTGAGCCTTGATTTTTATGTTTTTTTAATTTAATTATAATGTATTTAGATTTTTATAGATGATGTTTCTGATATTATTAAATAGTGTAGTTTTTTGGATTTTCTAGGTTTTGGGAAATAATAAAAAAAATACCAACTGATGTTACATGGTGAGACTGTATGTTTTGGTATGACGTGGGGGTCAAGAGTACCAAAAGAGTTTTTAGTGGAAAGTGGGTTAGTTTAAGGATTTCAAATTGGATGTGGGTTTTGAAAAATGAATTCAAGGGTGGTTAGAATCAAATTTATATAGTTTTGTGATTATAGGATTGAGTAATTATGCGTGTGTTTTTAAAAGTTATTTTAGAGTTGGGTGAGAAGATTTTTCTCAATGCATGAAAAATTTATTTTATTGATATTATTTTGATACCACAGTGTTTCTATCCATGGGATTCAATATTGATATTTGATTATACTATGCTTTTTGTTTTTATTATTTTTTAAATTATCCCCCCAACAAGACTCAATGGATTCTAAAGTGTATTTTTGGGGTGGTTCTACACTAGGGAACCCTTCAATTGAAAAATAAAAATATTTCCCTTTAGATTTTTATAATTTGAGTACCTGTTTTGTATGTTAGAAGGATAATTTGGAATTATAATACTATAAACAACATGTTGAAGGGATATTTAGTTTTATTGAATTCATTGAGTCTCTAAATATCATATTCACTGCCTTTTTACTGGAAGGTATGAGTTGGAAGTAGTGAAAACCCATTTTTTGGGAAATTCCATGAGGGGAAAGATCAAGGGAGAGTTTTAGGTCCTTGTAATTATACTAATATTTATTTGTAGTTTTTATGGTGGAATGTGTTATAACACTTTACTTCTTTCAATATTGTGATAGATAGGTGCTAGATTATGTCTACTATTTCATTAATCTATTCCTCTATCATCCAAATTTATATTTAATTGATTCCATGAAGGTCTAGTGTTTTGAGTGTGGAATTCCAATCTATATTAAATCGAGGGTATTTCAGTTTGGATGTACCTTATATATAGAAATTTTGTGGTGGGTGGTTATGGTTGGTGATTTTTTTATAGGATTTATTGAGGTGTATACAACATCCTCTATACCCAGGATTTGTAAAGGGAGATATATTAAAGAAAAGGGTAAGAAGTCAAAGCCTGACTAGATGGTTATGGTATCAATAGTTCCTCTCATATCTCATAGTCCTCTTCTAAGAGTGCGGCCATATTGTTCCATCCTAACAAAAAATTAGGTTTCAAAAATTCTTTGTGTCAGAAAGCATAAAAAAACTATCATGGTTGTGGATGTTTGGGTTATCTAATTTTTTTATATAGGATTCTATAATAATGGTAATGTATTTGGATATACCTCTTTGAAGTATCATCATGCTCTAACCATTGAATCCGATGTCGATTAATTTGTTGCTTGAGTTATTTTTTTTTATTTTTTTTGTTTCTTCTATTAGTATTTCCATCATTGAACATAGATTAAAGATATGTTTCACACATTATAATATAATTTCCTATCCTTATGAATTTCAAAAAAAATTAGTGTTATACGATATTTTCCACTATGGATGGAAGATTTCTCTTGTTCGAGGTGATTGACTAGAATCCCTTCTTTTCGTTAACCATCTATCCACTTTTTAATTAATAAGAGAATTTATATTTTAGTGTAATCCTAATTTGTATGGGAGGAAATCGTAATTTTTCTAACCTTATATCATCTGGTTATTGGTTATTTCACTAGAGTTTCCTTAGGAGATGGGTTTAATTCTGCTGATTGTTTTTAATGGTTAGTTTCTTAGTCTTTAGTAAAGTGTTAGTTATGGTGTTCCTTTCTTTTGAGAAGTAATTTATGTCCAAAAAATTTAAATATTATCCTTTACATTTATCAACTGAATTAAATGAATCATTATATGGGTGTAAAGTATTATGGTAGGGAGAATTTTCACACTCCAACCACTCTTTCACTATTATTTTACTTAATTAATGATCTCTAAATCAGTTTCCTTCATTTTCATGGGTTCTATTATTTACTAGGGGAGAACTATAGTTTTAGTTTATAGACTATAGTAGGACATAGAATGTCCATAATGTTTATTCCATGGGGAACCAAATGGCTTAAAAAGTTAAATAATGTTACCCTTACATTGGTTATGTAGGGTATGGCATGGAAGATAGGTTATATACCTCTATATTAATCAAGGATGAAACCTCATACATATAGTTATGTCATGGTGGTATGGTACCCTAGAAGTAGTCTCCTAAAACTTCACAACGCCACCATGTCATACCAAGAGGTATACATCATAGAGGATCCTAAATAGGGTGAACCACACCGAAACCCATTGTGTTATAGTGTGGTATGTTTCTACATAGTTTATTAATGGTGTTTTTACAATGATACAATTTTTCTTTCTTAATCATTTCTGGGGTCCCCTCATTACCTCATTTGATGCCACAACCCTATTATTCCTTCACATTATTTCACATCTCTTCCATGGTGATTCCATGTGGCTTTACATTATACTTATGTTTGATTGTTTAAGGTGTGTTCCTTAAAAAAATATCATATCCACATTTTCAAAATTTTACCTCTTGTTTCTTGCCTTAATATTTCCATAATGACATATGTCATTATTTCATCAATTATTATTTACTTTTTTTTAATATTGTGGATCGCATTGGTACCGTAAAGATAATTATTTTATTCTAGGGGTGTAATAATACCTTTCTTCATGAAAGAAATTATTTGAGGTAGGTTTTCTCCATGTTTTAATCTTAAATTATAAAACCGCTGATTTACTTATATTTATATCAATGTTTTAGTATTTGATGATGTTGTTACATGTGTTTATAGATTTTTTTAAAAAGTAAACTAGATTCTCACTAGGTTTTAATATAATGTTAAGGATTCATACATTTAAGCAGAATATATATTTTTATATTCAATTTCCAATAACCATTGTTTGAATAATTTCTTGAATACCCTTACAAAGGTATTTTGAAATAATAAAGAGTGTTTGGGTCCTTAAACTAATTTATAAGATGTCTTTTTTATTTCCTTACTTTTTATCAATAATGGGTGTTTATGACATTTAAAATGATTTTATTTTTATATTGTTTTTGTTCATTTCAATGTTAATTTAATATCAAATGATTTTAAAGGGTGTAATCTATGGCATGATTATCACTTCAAATGTTTGTTTTATAAAAATATTAGATCCTTCCACTAAATCCCATATGAATGATAGAATTGATTCCTTGTTAGGGAATATTATGTATATATTCTAATTGATGTTTGTCTTTAAGAAACAATGTTTTTGGATTCGTGGTGCTCTTATGCATACAATTTCATAGATTCTTGAATATATATATATATATTCACATATAACTATGGGTGTATATTTCTCATGTCACTGCCTTTTACTATTCATTTTACCACCTCCATTTCACATTCAATGGTAAAACTAGAATACCTATACAGATGTAGAGATACCCATGGTACACATTCTTGGGATCATGCTATAACATGTGGACCTTAGTTAGTATCAATACTTACTTTTATATTTTCCCCCTTTTATTAGGTTTGATAGGGTATGGTAGAGTGTTGGGGATTTTGTATTTCACCAAGTGTGACAATATGATGGATCTTTTTTTAGTATTATTCTAAATACCCCAACCATTAGATCTGATGAGAACCCATTCCCACATATGCTTGAATTAATTTTAGAAGTATATTTTTGATTTTCATTTGTCGTTATTTCCTATGATACTTCTATTTTTTTAGGAAAAAATATTTATTTATTTTAAATTAAATGTATATCTTTGGAAAATGATTATTTATTATCTTAAGTCTAAAAAAGATTATTTACTAAAAATTTATAACATTAATGTTGAAAAATAAAATTTCCCATATTTTTAATCACCCATGATAACTATTTGAATGTGATTGTGAACCTACTTTCTTAATGTTTTTAAATAAGAAAGAATTAAATATTTTATCTAAAGTTATACATTGGGTGTAGTTAACTTGTAATTATTATAGGTATTCATTCGCATGAAATTTACATTTCATGTTCAAATCCTAGTTCATCCTCGATCCGTATTGAAAGATAATGTTTTTGAGGATCATGTTTGACCATAAGAAAGAATTTGGACTTTGTTAGGTATTTTGTTTTTTCATTTCAACATTGTTGACATTTAACCCATTTGAGTCTTCTCTGTTATTGTATATAATTAGTCTTATTTTTATTATATTTAGATTATATTTCTCTTAGTTGTGTTTCATTTTTCACCTTTAGAATTTTAAACCGTTTATTTTCTTCACATTGAACATGTAATTTATGGATGGTTCATTCCATAATTCCAATAAGAATTATATTTCTTACTAAATTATGTATCTTAATAAAAAATATCCCTACAGTGTTAATTTTGATTCTTGGACTCTTGTATTCAACCCAAGGGAATCGATAATTCTCTTTAATCCAAGCCAAAATCTAGTTTGGGTACCCGGTTTAAGGGTGGTTTATGATAGATCATGAAACATTTCCTACTATCAAGCATAAAGATCCAAATCTCAGGAATCCTAGTCATTCCAGGTATTAATCATAGGTTTAAGCCATTTGTAATGTCATAAAAATTCTATATTATCTGGCATAAAATTTTTAATCCAACACATCATGTGAAATCCATTTATTAGGAATAATGCAGAATCTTTTATAAAATCAGAGGAATTATATAGTATCTTGAATAAATATGGATATCAATAATCCAATTAAATATTTCATGATGACTTGAGGTTACTGCATCTATTCCTAGTTATCCCATATAATCCTCACTACAACTACATCATGATCACACAACTGACCATAAAATTATAATTTGGAAAATGAAGTCACAACGCAGACATTCACACCATAACTCTTTCAGGGCTCAACAAATAACATTGGAACCCACTATGGTTCCCTATGTCACACAATGGAATTGAAAAATTATATGGGTTCCTCTATTTTTTTTTCATATCTCATAAAACTCTAGTCACTTAGTGTACATAACATCCCCCATGTCATTGTAATCACATTACAGCCTCACTAGTCTCACAGAATAATCACTATTATCATAGCTTTTAACATATTACATTAGTCCTATCTAAATTCCCACTGTAATCCTAGGTCGTTCCTCTCAACCAAGAACTATATATATACATATGTTTACCCCACATTTTTACCCACATAATAATGGGGAAGTAGCCCTTGAAATTTTAATGAATAAACAATCCCAAGGCTCTATGGAGTCACTAATATATTATGACCTACCACTCTGTTTTAAGGTGGAACTTGGGACTATCCATACATCTTCTATTACTTATCCCTTCTCAGGAGAGATATGGGAAATTTAGACCATATAAACCTTTGTTTATTCACTTCATTAAATTACGTCCCATAATGATCCATTCATCTAAAGCTATAAATTTATAATCAATACCTTATCCACCAGTGGTTGAGGAATCAATTTAATACCCAATAGTTCATCATGTCCATTAACTCATGCATCTATCAATAAGTGTTTAATTTAATAAAACAATTTATAAAAAAAAATTACCGCACTTTATGGAGAGGTCACATATCACATTAATATAAATAAAATTCATTTACCATAGTTGTATACTCAAAGGACCACCAACCTTATATAGAGTTTCCATATTTTAATGTAGCTTTTCCCCCACTACACATGCTCATCTCAGACTCAAATTATCTATAGAGTACCTATATCTCTCCATAACACCAAATATATAAATTATAATTGATTTATATTAATCATTCCACATTAATAAATCAAAATATTTATTATTAATTTTAAAATTTAATTGAAATAGTTAAAATTACAAATATCTTACCAGATAATTTTATGATGCCTAATCCTTGACCAAATGGTTCTACACCACCCTAAAATCTATCAATATCAATAACACACAAATAACTAATTTCCCTTTCAATTTTAGTCATTAATATATAACAAAATTAAAATATCAAAAATAATGACATGGATATGGAATACCACTTTAAATATGCACAAAACAAGGTGTGATTATCCTATAGGGATCTCCTTTAGATAAGCTGGAAAAAATCCCCTTTATATTGAGATGATTAAACTATGCTTCAGTAAAATCATTACCCAATACATATCTTGGGACGATATAAATTGGTATAAAGAAATAGGGAAATAGACCAAGGAAACAATAATTCGTAGTATTATATTCACTTTAATCAATCTAATGGATTAAAAAACATTTTATTTGAAAAAATATTTTGATATATCCACCATAATAATTATAGGATTTCTCCCCATGATTCACAGCATAGGGGGTCATAAAACCCACTTCTTCCCAATTTTAAAGGGCTTAAAATAGAAAAATTAACCATTATTTATTTTTGATTTTTTTTTATTTTTATATTTTTTATATGTATTTGTCATTACTTATAAAAGTATGGTTTCAACCTTCATGTAATATTCACCCATCACATAAGGGAGGTTGCACTCATAATATAATGGTTACCCCTTACTTAATGGTTGTCTCACCCTTAATGTAAGTTTCACCCCTTATGTGTGGTCACAACCTTAATATAAGTTTCACTCCTTAAATAATGTGTAACATCCCTGAATTATAATAATTTATTACCCATAAAAAATCAATGTACTTGATAAATTTCTCTATAAGCAACATTGAACAAAAAGAAAACCGCATTATATTTAGTTTAAAGTATAAATATTTAAGTATGAACACTAGAAACTAGGTAGTTGATTTTGAGGGAACAAATATATGTGATCTATTAATAAATTATATGTATATATAAATCAAATCATACAATTAATATTAACTAATTTCGAAGAGTTTACCTAAAAAGACTAATAAGATCCTTTATTTTTTACCAAAATTATTTAAAAAAAATACTTTGATATGATATGAATTTTTATTTCAAGAAAAAAAATTATTTATTATGATAAATAATATTTGATACTAATAATTGGTTAACATCAATTTAGTTATTACATGATAAGAAATAATAATAATAACATAAAGTATTTGAAAATGTCATTTTCTAATAAAACACATTTGTCATTATAATTTATGATTTTACCAAAAAAATGAATTTGAATCATATTCAATTTTAAATAAATAAAAAATTTGATAATTTTTTAATTACACATATCTAAATTTACGTAGGATGAATTTGGAGTTTTTTTAAAAGTTTATCTTTTATTAAAAAAATACAGTCTTCTCAAAACATATAGTTTTTATAAATTAACGATTATATAATAAAGACTTAGAAATTTATATAAAAATTTAAATAATAAAATATTAATTTTACATATAAAATTATTAATTTTAGAATATACTTTTAACATAGAAAACCAATAAAAAATACTTTTTATAACTAATTGAAATCATACTTTAACTGAAAAGCAGTTTTCGAACTTTTCTTTGAAAAAATTATATTTCAAGGGATATTCAGTTTTGTATTTCCTAGGAAGAATCATTTAAATAAATATTTTTTTAATAATTAATGTTATTTCAATAGTATTAGTATTCAAAATAATTTTATTTCATATAAAAATTAGAATCTAAAAACTATTTTTTAGAAAACTTCATTTACGTGATTATATTTAATTATTTTATAATTAAAATTTCAAACCATTAGATTTTTTATTTGATAAAACTATTTTAAAAATTGAAATTATAATTATAAAATTATATAAAAAGATTAATAGTAGTCATTTTCATAAAATTTATTTACTGAGGATAGAAATTAATTAAAAAGATAAAAGTAAAAGGGGTAAATTGAGTTTATCCTAGTGTAAAAGTCCTAAATCATGTAATAAACATTACTATAACTGAATGGTTGATATTTTTCTTAACCGAGACATTTCTTTGACAAAATTTTTTAAATTTTGGAGCAATTTAACAATGAATAGTTTCATCACATTATTTAAAATGCAAGTGTTACTCAAAAAACTCTTCCCTTGACATATAAAAATGTAACATCTATACAACTTTTGGACACCTGATAATGTTGAATAAATTCATAAAATTCTTAATTTTTTTAAACCAATAACATAATCCCATAAAAATAATCCCATGTTCCCTTATACTTATCCTAATACATTCAAATTCGTGGAGACATTCAAAGAAAATTCTGGTTCCCTGCTTGAGTATTACCAACAAATAAGTTTTATTCTAATTTTTATTCATTAAATTTTATTATATCTTATATATTATTATGTTATTATTATATTTAATATAATTTAATGGTATTTTATTTGTTTTATTTTCATTATTTATTCTTATATTGTATCTATTTTGAAATGAAAAAAATATTATTTGTATGTTGTGCATACATCCTCCTCAATGACATAACACATTTTGTTTTCCTTTATAACATTACATGGAAAATATTTGTAATTTATTAAAGGATAAAAATTATTTAAAAGATATCATTAAGTTTATCATATGAATAATTTAAAAACCTATTAATTATATGATCAACAAATTATCGTCATTTATTTAGTCATTTAAAATAATGGTACTAAGAGGATAATCTTTTATTCAAATTATGTAATGTTTTCATATCCATGGTCTCATATAATAAATAATTTAATTTCTTATATATCACAGTAATATGAACTAAATATTAACAATATAGTTTTTTTATAATAATATGAGAAAAAAAATTATCATAATCATTAATTAAATTAGTGAATGTTCATGTTTGGGTTTGTTTCACAACCTAGTTGAACAATAAAATAAATTTATGTCATGAATGACTATGGGAACATAATTACCAGTATAATATGATATATATTTTTATATATTGATTATTTTTATTTGATGATGTTATATAAATATTTAATTCATTAATTAAAAATAAATGATTGATCTTTAAGAACAACCTTAACTTTCCCTGTATCAATTGTATATTTAATGATATAGATTAAGAAACTAATGAATATAATTTGAATAATTATATATAATTATAAATAATAACTAAAATTAAAAATTATATATTAATTATGAACATTTAAATAATACTGAGCACATACATCACAATTATGAAACTAGTACAAACGATCAAAACTATAAATAATTGATATGAAAAATCAGAAGAGCTAATGTAAGTAATGAATATTATTGAAGAATATGAATTAAAATAGATATGATTGAGGTTTTATATTATATAATTAGGAGATATATTTTTATGATACAAGATGTTATATTATGGTCATGGAATTTATGAACAATAGGTAAGTGTTTCCATCTTAATTTCCCTTTATTGAAACAAGTACCACGTTTATAAACGTATTTTCATTATTAAAGTTTCTATACTAGAAATGTGAGATATTGTACCATGAATACATTTAATCTCATTTTATATAAGTATTAATTTCATTTTTAACTAAGAAGGGATTCTAATCCAAAATTGTTACCCACGTTTCAATGGTTTTCATGGTCTCGATTCTTATTCGATGGGATATAATACATTTTTTAAAAATGTTTTATTTATATAGTGTATTCACTTCCCATTGATATATTTTCTTTATAATCTATTTATTTCAATATATTTTCTTTCCAAATCATTTTCCATTATTTAAGTGTCAATTGATTTACTTGTAACTCAAATTTGATTCTTTGAGTTTTGAAATTTTTTTAACCTATATCACAAATGTTGGACACATTTTAACCTTTATTTATATTTTGTACTATTCTATCTTTATTTTTTCGGGATCTATATTCTTACCATATAAATCCTTTGAAAAATATCTCACACTTCTTATGATATTTTCTTTTGAAACCATCCACCTTCTTGCTTATATTTATTATGATCATGTTCTTCCAGTGTTGACATAGTCATATACTCATTGTTCTATATCGCATGAAATTCAAATTTCACATAACTCCTATTGGATTTTGTTCACCTAACAATTATGATATTATATTTTCATGTGTAAAACTATTGTAATTTTATATGATGTTGTTATAATACAGATTATTATTTTCAATTTCATAATGTAATGTTTATCCATACAAATTATTCCTTCAGGTGAGTTTTTTTGAGAAAATACAGATATCATTAATGAAGAATCTCAGAAGACGTACATATGGAAATCCACGAAGGGAAATTGTCCAGCCAGAGCTGGTTGGCCTCAAAGGGGCCTAATGTCGCCAGCTGGTGGGCCATATTGTTTCCTTACCTTTTGGTAAAGGAGAAGGTGCAGAATGAAAATCATTGGCGGACTGAGATAATTCTCATGATGATAAGGCCAAATTAATGGAGTCCATCGTCTTTGTGGTTAATGGAATCGATCACAGTGAGGCAGTCAGACATGATGATGATATCATCCAATCCACATTCCAAAGCCAACATCAATGATGCCAGGATGGGATTAGCCTCAGCAAAAGCTGGTCCCCAATAGGCAAGGTTTGATTCATACTTTGCAGTGATAATTTTCCCCAGATGGTTTCGGGCAGGAGACAGAGGGAGACAACTCCATCCTTGGGGATAGATGTGTCCATGTTGATCATAAGAATCCCTTCCAATGGGGGGTTCCAATGAGGGGACGGGAGGGGGAACATATTTCATTTTATGTCCATTGTGTTGTTTCCATCCCTCAATCCATGATGTATCTCGTTTAGTCTAGAATTCAAGAGGTTTATGCATGTGATGGAAAACAACATCATTACGCTGGACCTAGATGATCCAGGCCAGGGTGCTGAGTGAACATGCATTAGCCGATGAGAGAGAGGAGCACCGGTACATTAGGAGAGTGCGGAGATTAGAATCCATGGAATGTTATGTATCTAGAGTCCGACCCTATTTATTCCAAATTTCCATAGCTCCTGGGCGGTGAATGATGGAGTATAGATGGGTATCAAGGATATTCAGGAAGAAAGTGTGGGAAATGAAATTAGACATATGTTGGTAGATGAGAAGGCTCATGGTAAGAAAGGTTCTCATGCATACCTGGTACCAAAAGTGGTGTATTTTTTTTGGGGATGTTGAGATTCCAATGTGATTTCCATGGTCCCTCATTATGGCCAACTAAGTGGTTTCCAAGAGGAAGTATGTATCCAGATCTCACCCTGTATTCGCCCGACATGTCGTTGCTTCAGAAGAGATGCTCGGGGCCAGCGTATGCAACCCCGGGGATGCATAGGATAATTTTTTGGTCTCGTTCATTAAAACATTCATGATCCTTATCCAGACACCACTCCATCAATTGGTCAGAAAGGAGACATCTGAAAGTGTCATTTTCAAAGCTTGGTTGGGTATGGGATGTAGCCAGCATACCTTCCGTATCGATAAGCCAGGGATTAGTCTAGATGTTGACAGATGATCCATCCCCTATCCTCCATCCCAGTACTTTATCTAGGAGCTTTTGGGCCCCCCAAATACTTCTCCAAAGGAAGCTATGATGAGGGCCATGAGATGAAAGATGTAAGTTTGAATGGGGAAAGTACTTAGCTCGTAGTACCCACGCACAGAGAGATGATGGATGATTAATATGTAACCATCCTTGCTTGGCCAAAAGGGCATCATTGAAGAAAATAATATCCCGGAATCCCATCCCACCCTCCAACGTGGGTATACAATTTTTCTCCCAGGCCATCCAGTGGGGTCTATTCCTTCCATCATTTTCCCCCCACCAGAAGTTTGTTGTCTGTGTATGTGTCTGGTTGATGATGGCCATCGAAAGCATAAACAAGGACATGGAATAAATGGTGATAGACTAGTTGATAGCTTTAATAAGGGTCTCTTTTCCTTCATTTGAGATTCTTTTTGGGGTCCAGACTTGAATTTTCTTCTCAATCTTGATTACCAGAGATGCAAATATTTCTTTTTTGGACCGGCCAGTCACTGTGGGTAGCCCGAAATACTTTTGGTGTTTTTAAACCATATGTATTTCTAATGTTGTGCATATATCATCTCTCTTGGTATGAGGAAAACCTAAACAGAATGAGATTTTTTATTTTCTGTGATTTATTGACTGGCCAGATACCCTCTCGTACTGGATGATTGCTGGGCTGATCACCCGACATTCATTAATAGTTTCTATGGAGAAGATGAGCCAGTCGTTGATGAAAAAGAGATGCTAAACTTGTGGACTTACATACAGACCTTTCCCCCATGAATAGATTTTGCGGATGTAGCCCTGGAAATAAGGTTAGAAAATACACCAGCCACCCAGATGACGAGAAAAGGGGAGATGGGATCATCCTGTAAAAGGCCTCGGGATGGAACGAATCCTCGAGTGAGCTACCCATTGACCCGGATTCTGAAGGAGACGATCGAGATGCTTTGCATGACCATATCTGTCCACATAGTGCAGAAACCCATTTTTTCATCACAACTATGAGGAAGTACAATTCCACTTTATCATAGGCCTTGGACATATCTAGTTTCCATGCCATGGTTCCTCTTTTTGTGGTGGATCATGTTTTCATAGAGTGGAACACATCATGGGCCACAATTGCGTTATCAGTGATCAGCCTCTTCGCCATGAAGTCATTCTGGTTTTCCAATATAATATTAGACAGCCACGGTCGTAGCCGATTTATAAGGATCTTTGAGAATATCTTTTAAGAGACATTACAGAGGCTGATAGGCCTAAATATCGGGACCTCCTGGGGTTTCTTAAATTTTGGAATGAGGAAAAGGACAGTTTCATTGATGGTGGCAATGATTGTTCTCCCAGCCTAGATATTCCTTAACATTTTGCAGATCTCAGGACCAATGATGTGCCAGTATTGCTAAAAAAATAGTGCGTGGAACCCGTCCGGTCCTGGGGCCTTAGTGGGGTGAATATGTTTCAAAGCCAGGTGTATATCGCCATCTGTCATATATTTGAAAAGCTACCATTTGATCTCATCGGTGATCACTGTTCTAATACATTCTTCCACTTCAGCCGAGATGATAAGATTTCTTGTATTTAAGAGGTTCTGTAAGTAACAAGTCAATGTTTCGTGAATTCCATTAGTGTCTGAGACTTTTCTCCCATCTGGTTGTGAGATGCAATTGATAAAATTTTTTTGTCTCTGAACTGATGCTTCCTGGTGAAAATACTGGTTATATGCGTCCCCTTCTAAAATTTAGGAATCTGGGGCCCCCATAGCCTAGAAGATTTCCTTCACATGCAGGGTCACATCCAACTCTATTTGAGTAGCACAAAAAATGACAAGATTTCAATTGGATGGGGGTTTCTTGAGTAGGTTGTGTAGTTTTTTTTCAAGGAAACCACAGTGCCTCTCAAGATGATGGAATTTCTTATTGCTCCATGATCTCAGATCGGATGCGACCTTTAAGAGATTGATGCCAACATCTTCACATTCCTGGTCCATTTACCAGAATATTTCAAATCTGAAGGGACTTCTAGGTTGTTTTTTGAATTCACGTTGAGAGTAGTCAATGAAAATTGGGTAGTGGTCAGAATAGTTGAGTGTCATGTGGCCGATGTGGAACATGTTGAAGATATTTATCCAATCTGTTGAGCCTAGAAATCTGTCATGTCTCTCAGAGATGCGTGTGCCATCCGTATTACTTCAAAACCATGTGAAGGGGTTACCCGCGTATCCCAAATCGACCAGGTCAACCATAGTGACCGCGTCCTAAAAATTTGACATCGACTCAGCGTGTCAGACATTTCCTCCTCTTTTTTCCTTATGGAAAATAATCTCATTGAAGTCTCCTCCATAGAGAATAGGGAAAGGATGCTCATGACAATTCTTCCAGAGGATATCCCAAGTTTCCCCCTTCTCATTATGGGCCGACCACCCATGGAATCCGAAAAAGGTCCATGGTGGTGTGTGGTCCGCCTGAATAGTCACAATCACGTGGTGTGAGGAGATGGAAAATATATTGACGTCCAGATGATCCTTCCATAGGATATAGAGTCCCCCAAAGTGACCTTTTTGGGAGACCGGGAGACAGCCTTGGATGCCGCATTTTATAGAAATACTAGTGGTGTCCTTATTTTCTTGTATGGTATCGGATAGGAAAACCATATCGGGGCGAATTTGGGTGCAATTTCACTGGAGCATGGGAACCGTTCACGGGTTTCCAAGCCCACGACAGTTCCACCATAAGACAATAATTGATCTTGGAGGGGATGGGTCTCACCCGCCTCCGCCTTTGAGTTCTCGGAACTTGTTATTCCACCCATCGTTTTCCCTCTCTTTGGTGGGTTCCCCATTGACTGGCGTGTTTCAACTCGTCTTTTCAGGTCCCTAGTTTTAGGGACCTCCAATTTACCATCACATACTTCATGTTGCACCCTTTTACAGGTTCGATGGGTGATTGGTCCTGGTGGTGAAGTTTTTGTATTTCTATCTTTATCCTATGTTAGGATGTCTACCATAGTCATTTCTGGGTCAGGGTCAGGATCTGGTGGTTCAGTGTGCATCTGCTTTGGCCTCGAGCTTTGTTCTTCAAGATCTTTTGGTGTATACACCGACTCTGTAAGTGTTGAGACAGTGCCTTTCGGGGGGGGGGGATAAATGTTATTTTTCCTATGCGTGGTTGAGCTCTCGTTAGGGAACTCTATCGGTCCAAGCCTGATGATTTGTCCCTGTTCAATCCCCGCCTGTCTTGTATGGGCCACCGTGAGACGTTCGCGACCCTTTTGTTTTTCCGCATCAGGGATGAAGGTATATCTAGTCATGTTGGCTCAGAGCCATGGGCTATATTGTAGAATGATATTAAATTCTCTATTCTCTTCTTTTGAGACACATGCTCTTTCTAGATGGTCGATACGTCCACAGAAGAAGCAGAAAATTGGGAGTTTCTCGAATTCGAATGAAATCCTGTTGTCTGCTTCATCGATTTTCAAAAACATTCCCTCATCAGCGTCTTCGACACATCAATTCCGGCTTTAATATGATCCTCATGTCCCCATCAGATAGGGTCTGAGTAGTCCCATTCAATGAATTGTCCAATATAATCCCCAATTTCTCTCATAACACATTTTGTTCATGCGTGAAGAGGGATTCCATGTACGTGTATCCAGAAAGGGGATCTGGTAAGAATAATGTTCTGGATATCATCCCCCCCCCCTCTGAATTATTTCACGAGGAGGAGTTGATTATCAACGGACCACGGTCTGCCTCTTAGGATTTTATCTCTATCTCTTTCATTTAAGAACTCAAAGACAATACGATTGTTCCCCGCTTCACGAAGGGCCACACCAACATCCAATTTCGAATGACTCTGAAGAGTGTTTTTATGTAACCCCTGGATGACTGAAATATTTTCCATAAACATTCCAACAATGAGAAGGGAAATTCATTTTTCTAAGAGTGTATCTTCATTTTTTCCAAGCTTCGATAGTCGCTTTCCCTTTATACGTTAGGGAAATCCTCTTCCATAAGTTCACAATATTCGCCTCCATTGTTCACTCCACATGCGATGGGGAAGTGCTCCAAACAAGGTCTGGTTATCCACACTCCTACGGTCAGCACAGGGTAGTCTATTGCCCCAAAAGACCAGGCATGGAACCCCACTCTGCAGCCTCCTTCCACGAAGGGAAAATTCAAGAAAGGCCTTGGCGGAAAGGCCTCCACAAAAGAAAGGCCTCTGTGAACCCCTCACACTCCGCACAAGCGCCCGCGAAGCAAAACAGCCTTCGCGAAGTGGTTCACCACGGCGGGATCTTGGAAGATCGCTTCGCGAGTCAATGTCAATCCTTACCGAGAGATACACCTTTGTTCCCAGAGCTTCCACGAACATAGTTTCATTCACACCATTCTCTGCGAAGCACTTCAGCCACCACTGAGTGGATCAGCCGGCAGAATATTCTAAGCATCCCTTCACGGTTGGGTTTTCGCGATTTGCTCACCACGCTTGTCGAGGAAAACGCCTTCGACCCCAGTATATCCATGATCCGGAACAACTTCACACTTGTCACGACACATCCTCGGGGCCCGTGTCATGACTACCCCGAGCCCTCCTTCCATAGGCCAGGGGCTGGCGACTAGCACCAAGGCGTAAATCCCGGTAAAAGGGAAGGCATTGCCTTTGTAATGTAAACAAGCACCTCAGAGTAAGCAAGCGGAAAAAGTAAACCCTAAGTAAAAACTGGTACAACAGTAAGTGCGGAAAAGTAAATGGGCCAGTATACAAACCCATACTGAAAGTAATGTACAACTCGAAAGGGAAGACATCAAATGAAAAGTAAAAGCCGCTACACCGAGTTGTTCACTGGAAATCCCACCTGAAGGGTGAGTACATATAGCTCCACTACTCCTCGGGTTCTGTCGTCCGCTCTGAGTACGTCCCACCAGTGGTCCACCTCCAGGTACCGTCCTGCTCTGCATGCCTCAACCACGATCCACACTGTCCGTCGTCTGCAACCAACACAACGTAGTGCGGGCATAGCCCGTGCAGGGGTGAGTATAATCTACTCAGTAAAGACCCTGAGACCCCCGAAGGTCTCCCAAAATCCACAAAGGATAAACCACAATGGAAACATACATTCACGAATTAACAACCGACACTGCTTAGGTATATGCCCATACATATAACTAAGTCATCAATTCCAATACGCTCCAACCTCTGAGCCCATGTACAACCCAGTCCACACAAGAAAGTATGTATATTCCACACAGGAAAGAAAAACGTAATCCACACAGGATAGCTCAACACAATCCACACAGGAAAGCAAACAGGATTCAGCTCACACAGGTACACTTCTTCGAAAGACGATAGAGATGATCACTGATCCATCTAAGTCGTCGGACCCACAATGGATCGATAGGTACTAACCCCTGCAAAGACCCACACAGGATCGGTAGGAAACTAACCCCCGCATAGACCCACACAGGATTGGACCCACACAGGATCTGTAGGCGCTGGCTCACACAGAACCGATGAGCGCTGACCCACACAGGATCGGACCCACACAGGATCGGTAGCACTGATCCACATAGGATCGCTGAGTGCTGTAGTCGTCGTCGTCGAATCCACTGAGGATCTCTGCACAATCGTCGTCGCAGTCACAGTAGCAGTCGCAGCCAACACTAGGGTTCCCGCACACAACAAGCTCTTTCGGAAGGGTCCGCTCCATGAGCCGAGAGGCTGATACATCAACTGTCACATAATCTAGAGTTGATGTATCCAAAAGTTCTGTATCGTCAACAGGAACTCAACGCAACAGACGGCGCGTCAATCGGAAGCCCGGTCTAAGAGTTATTGGCTTTTTCGTTCCAGGGGCCCGATTGGTTTTTAAGACAAAACCAACCCGAACGTACTCCACCTGCATCCAAACCTCTGGCGTAGTATGCCAAAAGATCCTTCTCACTAAGAGGAACTCAACAAAGGTGAAGGCACGTCAATCAGACATCCGTAGCTCAAGATATGAGCGTTTCCGCTCCGAGGGCCCGGTTGATTTCCTGTACGAACCAACCCGGCCGAACTCAAAGTATTCCAAAACCATGAGTGTGATATGTCGAAATGACCGTCTCGTTCTAAGGATCGTGTCTCCACTGACGGCGCGTTGATCTGAGGTCCGTAGCCCGTGTTATGGGCAATTGAACCCAATCTGTCCGAAAACGGGGGTTTCGGGCCCGGACCAACCCGGCCCGAGACCCCCCCGGTTGGCCCGAACCGGGTCGACCTGCCCCGGACCGGGTCGGCCCAGTGCGGCCCTGTGCGGCCCGGCTTGGAAGACCGGCCGGGCGCCAGTCCGGCTGGCGACAACGCGCCCAGCGCGCTGTCTGGCTCGGCCTTTGGCCGAGCCGTTTCGGCAATGGGGGGGGGGGGGGGGGCGCCTGCCCCCCTGTGTAACCGCGGCCCCCCACAATTAAGGGGGGCCGTTTTGGCCAGCCGGCCGGGGGTTTTGTAACAACCTGAAATTTTTAAATAAATTTTGTTTCCTAATTTTATGTGTTACTGTTATACTCAACAAAAATGTTTCATTTGGTAACATGAGTATAATTAAAATGAGACTATTGGGTTTTGACTGTTATTTGACCATTGGTCAATATGACCACTGGAAACTAAACGTTTTGACTATTGTCTCTAAATACAAGCAATCTTGGTTAATTAATATAAAAAGAAGATTCGATGGCCTCACCCAGTAGTCTTGGACCAATCGAAGCCCATCTAACAGAACTTGGGAATGAGGTAGCACCACTGGGCTTTGCTCTGGACCAAACCCAAGATGAACTTCATCGTATAAAGCTAGAACGGGATCGCCTTCGCGAGAAGTTCAAACTGATAGAAATTACTACTCGTGCGATGTTGGCCGAGCCTCCCTCGGATTCTCTCACCTTAGCACACCTTACACTTAGGTCCTATGCTAGTGTGATAAGGGGCTATGTAAGGAGACCGTAACTGTCTTGTGTAATCCTTTGTTTTAAATAAAATTTCGATTTCTTTTATGAATTTTCAAATGACCGGATAAATATAGTATGCAAATTTTTGATGACTTTTAGAAAAAGGATATTTTAAATATGTTTATATAAACCCTAAATAATTAAAAATGTGTAATGATTTTCAAAAAATGGCCTTCTGCAATTATGTTCAGTACTAAATTTAGTGTCTAATAAGATCAACTTGATTTTTGATGAATAGTAAATTATGAATAGTGATTTTATGATTAGGATTAATAATGTTTCCAAATGGATTAGTAATCTCACTTAAAGAAAGTATTAAAATAAGCTAGGCACTTTGATTAAGTAATGTGATTCAATAAAATGGTTAAATAACGGTTTCATAAATTATTATTCAAGTAATAGTTTTTTTGGATGAATAGTGTTTTTTAATTAAAAATTTAATTAAAAATAATTAGAAAATTATTTTTATAAAAATGACTTTATTTTTGAACTCAGATCATCGATATTATGTTATGGTAATTTTTGGGGATTTTTATGAAAAAAATGAATTTTCGGTGAATAGTGTATTTATTTAAAAATAAAATTAAAAATATTTAGAAAATTATTTTTATAAAATGGAGTTCATTTTTGAAATCATAGCATTGATATTTGGTTAATGTGAAATTTTGGGATTTTTCTGAGAAAGTTGAATTTTCAGTGAATAGTAAAAATACAGTTTTTGGGTTTCGGTATGTTTAATGACATCATAACTGTGTCATGATGATGTCATGAGATATTTTAAGGGTTGGCCGGCCAAGGGTGATGATTATTGTTTTGGGGGACCCATGTGGCCTAACTCCTTGATAAATTCCAAGAGAGAGCACATGGGTTTGAGAAAAGCACATGTAAGGTGTCCCTTGGCCATTAATGCCTTGTCCCCTCACATTCCCTATAAATACCCACCCTTTCCTCTAGTTTTCACTCCCAACTCTTCCCCAACGAAGTTCTGGTCTCCTTACATCCCAAGGAGTCCTCCCAAGGTGCCCCCAAGCCCTCAAGGTCCAAACCATTGAGTTTTAAGAGTTACGTTTTAAGGTAAGGGATCTGACCTCTCTCTTTCTTTTCAAGTAATCTCTTTTATGTCATTTCTTTTATACTCCTTGTTCTTATGTTGGAGGATGTTATTTTATATTCATCCTACTTCCTATTTCATGTTCATATGATGAGATACCCCCCTTGCTCTCATCAATTCGTTTTAAGAATGTTTAAGTGGCGCCGTTAGGCTGCCGAATTTTTAAGGGATTCGTTCACCTTCCTCGTTTTCAAGTTCTATTTTCATTCAATTCTTTCATGTTACTTCTTATTATGTTGGGGTATGATCTCTAAATTTATCATACTGATCTTTTATGATCATATGATAAGAGACCCCATTTGACCGCTTCAATTCAGTATTTTGAAGTTTTAAGTGGCGTCATTAGGCTGCCGATTTTTTAAGTGGTTTTTCACCCTTCTCGTTTTGAAGTTCTACTTTCATGTCAATTATTTCAAGTTCCTTTTTGTTATATTGGGGTATGATCTCTATATATATCATACTGGACTCTTATGTTCATATGATGAGAGACCCCATTTGATCTCTTCAATTCAGTATTTTCATGTTTTACGTGGCGCCGTTAGGCTGCCGAATTTTTAAGTGGTTCTTCACCCTTCTCGTTTTGAAGTTCTACTTTCATTTCAATTCATTCAAGTTCCTTTTTGTTATGTTGGGGAATTATCTCTATATCTATCATACTTAACTCTTATGTTCACATGATGAGATACCCTATTTGATCTTTTCAAATCATTTTTGTTGATGTTTAAGTAACGCCGTTAGGCTGCCGAACTTTCATAAGAGAAATCTAATTTTTTTTTCTTCCTTCCATGTTTTTCATTTAAAATGGTATGTCCTTGAAATTTCATTACCATTATCATGTATCCTTCTTATTCTGTCCATGTACTATTTTATGGGTCATTTATGAATGTTTCAACCATTTTACCTCTCTTTTAATGTCTTCTAAAACCTCGGAACATTGCCGTTATGCTGTAGAATTTCTGTCTCAAAATGTCTCTCTCTTTTTCTAAAGTTCTTTTAATTTATTAAGTGAATACTAAAAGCTCTTTATTCTAAATATGTATTCACATATATACCAAAATGTTCTATTTTAAATTCTGGTATTTACATACATGAGACCCACCTTCCTTTTCTGTGGGTTTTAAAGTGATTTAATGATCATGTCTTTAAAGCAGTTTTTAAAAAGTTATGATTATGAAATGAAACCCATTTCTTTTATGCTATATGGGTTATTTATGAAATGTTTGATGATGATATATGTGGCTCACATGATAATAAAGGCAAATTTAAGGGTGTGCCCTGATAGCGCTCCAATGCATTGGGTAATGATGTAACCACTAGAGATTACAATTTTCACGATACCTTGGTGAATAACCTTGGTAATTTTAAAATGACACCTTGGGGATGGACCTTGGTGATATGTTCATGATTGTCTATGTTAAATTATGTAGCCACGTCTTCAAGTTAGGAAAACGTTTTATTTTTATTATGATATGCCTCATGATTTCATTTTCATGCCTTAACGTTCTTTTCATGACTTTATTGATGTATCTCAAGTTCATATGTAAAATGTTTCACTTGTTTCCCTTACTGGGCATTCTGCTCACCCTTCCTTTTGATGTATGTCCCCATGTTATGAGATGCAGTAATGAGCCTAGGGTGAATATGAGGAGAAGTCTTTCAAGTGTTTAAGAAGAATGTTTTTTTTTGTTTCATGTTTTATGTTCCTTGTTTCCAAGACACTAAACCTTAAAGATCCTCAGTTCCGTGTAATGGAATGAAAGTTATGTTATAAAAAGACGGGATGCTATAGTTGGTATCAAAGGATGGTTTAGTTATTTGTGGAAATTAGGATATGAAAACTCTAGGAAGAACCCTATAGAAAAGTTTAATATAGGAAATCTTCCTGTTATTTTGGTGAGTATTGAGTAAGGGGTTGCCAAGAAAATACATCCCTGTCTGGATACGAGCAGGTAGAGGTGGCTCTGGCACAGATGTACATAGGGGTAAAACCCGAAAACACCGCTTTGAGCTAGACTCGAACGGGAACTGGTACACGACAACGGGCCTTGCTGCACTCTTGGTTACGACACTCCCGGGGGATATGCTTTGGTAAATTCATAAGCTTGGTATGAACCATTGTTAAAGGAACAAAGATAAAATAAAATAAAGTTTCACATAAGAATATATGATCATGGATAACCTAGATGGGAACCTAGGGGATCACAAGTTAGGGTATACTTTTCTTCTACAAGTTATCCTTATATTCTTTAAGTTCCTTTTCATGATTATTGGTTAAGTATTTAAGTCTCTAATTATACATTATCTTCTTAGTTAATGGTGGGAAATGGAATAATGTGTCCCAACAACCAATGTGATAAGAAATGCGACAATTTCCGTATTAATATGAAAGAGATGATTAGGGGATTAAAAGGTGATTATTATTTTGGAAGACGTTCACTATTTTGGGGACCCTATATGATCGAGGTAAATAGATTACTATAGTATTTTCATTGAGGAGTAATTTTGACTTATATTTTGAAGAATTGATGAATTTAAGGTGGACTTATAGTAATTTAGGTTACTTATGGGAATGATTAACCTCTCTTGGGTAAAATATGTTTAGGTTAGCTAGTTTTGTTATAAAATGTTAGGAGTGGTTGATATTGTCTGGAGATGAACAATGAAGTTGTTTTGGAAGACTATGTTATCAAATCCTTCTTGTATTTGGGTTTCAATCTTAGTTTTGTTTGTTTTGAAGAATTTTAAGGACCGTTATTTATGGAATGGTCTATGATGAACTTTGGGTAGTACCATGGAACTTTGATGATTTAAAAGTAGTTTCCATTCCTATGGGATTCATTCTTTTTGAAGAGTTGTTTTACCTTAACCTTTCTATTTTTGGGATAATGTTTAAAGATAGAAGAAATAGATAGTCAATCTTTTCTAGATTATGTGATTCTATAGAAGATGATTCTTGTGCTTTTATGTGACCAAGTGTTTTTGTATTCTCATCATTTGGAGAAAAGATTAGTGTTGGTAGGGACTTTTTAAAGGATGAAACTCTACTTGAAGGTAGGTATTTTTTCTTATGTTTTTGTTCTATGTAGTAAATGAAATCCTCAAAATTATGAAAAGAAACGTAAAACAAAAATGTTGTTGGTTTACGTTTCCTATTAGGTAATCAAAGACCGTTTACACACATCATAAGTTTGGGATTTTCTCATGGTTAACTATATCCTAATCATGTTCTCTATCACTCTCCCTCAGAACTTGACCCTTTGTTTTCTCCTCCATGTCCATGTTTTCCTACATGGAACCCTAGTGTGTGTTCACTCGGGTGACCTTTGTACTTCCCTTTCTTTATTTTAAAGTAATAGTTTTACTGACTCCTTTTCCGATGTGGGACATTCAATGAAATTTCAAAACCCAATTTTAAAATTGCGAGGACGCAATTTCTTAAGGGGGAAGATTGTAACGACTCGAAATTTTTAAATAAATTTTGTTTCCTAATTTTATGTATTATTGTTATACTCAACAAAAATGTTTCATTTGGTAACATGAGTATAATTAAAATGAGACTATTGGGTTTTGACTGTTATTTGACCATTGGTCAATATGACCACTGGAAACTAAACGTTTTGACTATTGTCTCTAAATACAAGCAATCTTGGTTAATTAATATAGAAAGAAGATTCGATGGCCTCACCCAGTAGTCTTGGACCGATCGAAGCCCATCTAACAGAACTTGGGAAGGAGGTATCACCACTGGGCTTTGCTCTGGACCAAACCCAAGCTGAACTTCATCGTATAAAGCTAGAACGGGATCGCCTTCGCGAGAAGTTCAAACTGATAGAAATTACTACTCGTGCGATATTGGCCGAGCCTCCCTCGGATTCTCTCACCTTAGCACACCTTACACTTAGGTCCTATGCTAGTGTGATAAGGGGCTATGTAAGGAGACCATAACTGTCTTGTGTAATCCTTTGTTTTAAATAAAATTTCGATTTCTTTTATGAATTTTCAAATGACCGGATAAATATAGTATGCAAATTTTTGATGAATTTTAGAAAAAGGATATTTTAAATATGTTTATGTAAACCCTAAATAATTAAAAATGTGTAATGATTTTCAAAAAATGGTCTTCTGCAATTATGTTCAGTACTAAATTTAGAGTCTAATAAGATCAACATGATTTTTGATGAATAGTTAATTATGAATAGTAATTTTATGATTAGGATTAATAATGTGTCCAAATGGATTAGTAATCTCACTTAAAGAAAGTATTAAAATAAGCTAGGCACTTGGATTAAGTAATGTGATTCAATAAAATGGTTAAATAACGGTTTCATAAATTATTATTCAAGTATTAGTTTTTTCGGATGAATAGTGTTTTTTAATTAAAAATTTAATTAAAAATAATTAGAAAATTATTTTTATAAAAATGCCTTTATTTTTGAACTCAGATCATCGATATTATGTTATGGTAATTTTTGGGTATTTTTATGAAAAAAATGAATTTTCGGTGAATAGTGTATTTATTTAAAAATAAAATTAAAATTATTTAGAAAATTATTTTTAGATAGTTGGTTAATGTGAAATTTTGGGATTTTTCTGAGAAAGTTGAATTTTCAGTGAATAGTAAAAATACAGTTTTAGGGTTTCAGTATGTTTAATGACATCATAACTGTGTCATGATGATGTCATGAGATCTTTTAAGGGTTGGCCGGCCAAGGGTGATGATTATTGGTTTGGGGGACCCATGTGGCCTAACTCCTTGATAAATTCCAAGAGAGATCACATGGGTTTGAGAAAAGCACATGTAAGGTGTCCCTTGGCCATTAATGCCTTGTCCCCTCACTTTCCCTATAAATACCCACCCTTTCCTGTAGTTTTCACTCCCAACTCTTCCCCAACGAAGTTCTGGTCTCCTTACCTCCCAAAGAGTCCCCCCAAGGTGCCCCCAAGCCCTCAAGGTCCAAACCATTGAGTTTTAAGAGTTGTGTTTTAAGGTAAGGGATCTGACCTCTCTCTTTCTTTTCAAGTAATCTCTTTTATGTCATTTCTTTTATACTCCTTGTTCTTATGATGGATGATGTTCTTTTATATTCATCCTACTTCCTATTTCATGTTCATATGATGAGAGACCCCCCTTGCTCTCATCAATTCATTTTAAGAATGTTTAAGTGGCTCCGTTAGGCTGCCGAATTTTTAAGGGATTCTTTCACCTTCCTCGTTTTCAAGTTCTATTTTCATTCAAGTCTTTCATGTTCCTTTTTATTATGTTGGGGTATGATCTCTAAATTTATCATACTGATCTTTTATGATCATATGATGAGAGACCCCATTTGATCGCTTCAATTCAGTATTTTGAAGTTTTAAGTGGCGCCGTTAGGCTGCCGAATTTTTAAGTGGTTCTTCACCCTTCTCGTTTTGAAGTTCTACTTTCATGTCAATTATTTCAAGTTCCTTTTTGTTATATTGGGGTATGATCTCTATATATATCATACTGGACTCTTATGTTCATATGATGAGAGACCCCATTTGATCTCTTCAATTCAGTATTTTGATGTTTTAAGTGGCGCCGTTAGGCTGCCGAATTTTTAAGTGGTTCTTCACCCTTCTCGTTTTGAAGTTCTACTTTCATTTAAATTCTTTCAAGTTTCTTTTTGTTATGTTGGGGAATTATCTCTATATCTATCATACTGAACTCTTATGTTCACATGATGAGATACCCTATTTGATCTTTTCAAATCATTTTTGTTGATGTTTAAGTAACGCCGTTAGGCTGCCAAACTTTCATAAGAGAAATCTAATTTTTTTTTCTTCCTTCCATGTTTTTCATTTCAAATGGGATGTCCTTGAAATTTCATTACCATGATCATGGATCCTTCTTATTCTGTCCATGTACTATTTTATGGGTCATTTATGAATTTTTGACCCATTTTACCTCTCTTTTAATGTCTTCTAAAACCTCGGAACATTGCCGTTATGCTGCAGAATTTCTATCTCAAAATGTCTATCTCTTTTTCGAAAGTTCTTTTATTTTATTAAGTGAATACTCAAAGCTCTTTCTTCTAAAGTGGTATTCACATATATACCAAAATTTTCTATTTTAAATTCTGGGATTTACATACATGAGACCCACCTTCCTTTTCTGTGGGTTTTAAAGTGATATAAAGATCATGTCTTTAAAGCAGTTTTTAAAAAGTTATGATTATGAAATGAAACCCATTTCTTTTATGCTATATGGGTTATTTATGAAATGTTTGATGATGATATATGTGGATCACATGATAATAAAGGCAAATTTAAGGGTGTTCCCGGATAGCGCTCCAATGCATTGGGTAATGATGTAACCACTAGAGATTACAATTTTCACGATACCTTGGTGAATAACCTTGGTAATTTTAAAATGACACCTTGGGGATGGACCTTGGTGATATGTTCATGATTGTCTATGTTAAATGATGTAGCCACATCTTCAAGTTATGAAAAAGGTTTATTTTTATTATGATATGCCTCATGAATTCATTTTCATGCCTTAAAGTTCTTTTCATGACTTTATTGATGTATCTCAAGTTCATATGTAAAATGTTTCACTTGTTTCCCTTGCTGGGCCTTCTGCTCACCCTTCCTTTTGATGTATGTCCCCAAGTTATGAGATGCAGTAATGAGCCTAGGGTGAACATGAGGATAAGTCTTTCATGTGTTTAAGAAGAATGTTTTTTTTGTTTCATGTTTTATGTTCCTTGTTTCCAAGACACTAAACCTTAAAGATCCTCAGTTCCGTGTAATGGAATGAAAGTTATGTTATAAAAAGACAGGATCCTATAGGTTTGAACCCACAGTTGCACACCAATCCGGCCTGCCCGCCCTGGCCGGCCGGTTCCGGCCTCCACGGGACCGGCGACGGCCGGTCCCCTTCTTCGCCGACACCGGTGGCCCGGAACCGGCCGCCAGTCACCCTGCTCCGCCACGGCACGGAACCGGCCGCGGCTTGGTTCGTCCGGCGCGGTGCGACAACACCGCGCCCTTCCACCGCGGCCCTGCTCCGGCCGTGCTGTCTTCGATTCTCTTTGATGCGGTGCGACGACATTGCGTCCTCATTCAACTCCACGGCGTGGCGCGACAGCGTCGCGTAAAACGTGTCGTGTGATTCTCGTGTGGTGCGACGGCACCACCCCATTCCGTTCCATCCTCAAATAATCAAACAAGAATTAAGGAGGGGGTTCAGCCGTGTTTGTGCGGTCCGGCCCCCTCTTGTTAACCGTTATCATTTAGTCGTTTTAACCACGAAGAATGACTATCTAGATTTCAAGAACGGAAAAATAAATAAATAAGATAAACCCCTACCTCGGTTCAAGAACGGTGTTCTTCAACGAGTCATAGAAGACGAGCTTCGCGGAGTTTGGGCGTCGCGGAAAATGATCATCGATGTCACGAAGCGAGGATTCGAAGTCCTTGACAGAGATTTCGTCGTGGAAAACCGTCGTGGAAGAGATGACGCGGAAGAAGAACGTAGCGTCATAGATACGGCGTCGCGGAAGAACGGTGTTCTTCGGCAGAGAAGTTCTTCGTTGAAGAACGGTGTTCTTCACGTTCTTCGTCGAGGTTGAAGAAGAAGAAGACTCCACGCTTCCCAATCATCTTAAGGTTGCAAAATTCTAACAATAATAAAATAAGACCAAGTCTTATTTTATTAACACAACCTAACCATTTGAATTTCAAGAGTTTGAAATTAAGTAACTCACTTAATTAATTATAACAAGTTGTCAAAAATTAATGAAAGTGAGTTAATGGGGAGTTAGGAATGTGAGGGGTTAAGAGGGGTTAGAGAGTTAGTGAAATTGAAAAGGTGGGGGGTTCGTGTGGGCCCCACCCTTTTAATTATCCACACATGGGAAGTTGGGTGGATGTGGGCCCCACCACCAAATTCCCATGGGAGAAATTAACCACCTTAAAAAAGAAAAAAAATTGATTCAACAATTTTATTTACTTTTTAATTATACCCCATTAATTAACATCTTCTCCCGCACAAACGCAACTACGGTAAAGGTTCCCTTAAGCGATTACCGGCGTGGCGAGTTCATCGGTGACATCAGATTTCAATTCCGAGCACCGGTTCAAAAGATAAGAAATCCCGCTCATTCGTTCACTGAACGTTCCCGAGCCAAACTTCGGAAATTGATTCCGGGCACACCGGGCCTTGGAATCAGGTGCCGTCAGAAACCGCGTTCATGTAAAATTCCAAAGAAAATTAAGAAAAAATTTCTCTTGAATTTTATGGGACTTTACATTACTCTCACCTCAGGGCTTTACGTCCCCGTAAAGATACATCAAAACTAGGGAAACAAATGAGGGTACTGAGCATGCATCTGAGCCTCCCTCTCCCAAGTGGTCTCCTGGAGGTTCCCGTGCTGCCATCTGATGCACACTAGAGGAATCGGCCGTCCACGTAGGACCCGCTCCTGTCGATCCTCGATCTCCACCAGGACCTCCATAAAAGTCACCCCATCTTCAACGTCAAGCTCCCCATGGTCAATGATGTGCATCGGGTCGTGTACATATCTCCTCAACTGAGATACGTGGAAGACATCGTGCACCCGGTGCAACTGAGGTCGTATAGCCAGACGATAATCCACCTCGCCAATCCTGCTGAGGACCTGGAATGGACCGATGAAGTGTGGAGATAACTTGCCACCTTGTCCAAATCTCCGTAAACCACGTCGAGGTGAGACACGCAAGAAGATGTGGTCTTTATCCTCGAACTCTAGTGGCCTCCGCCTCCTATCAGCGTATGACTTCTGCCAGCTCTGAGTTGTCCTCATCCACTCCTGGATGACCTGGAACATCTCTGTCGTGGCCTGGACCATCTCTAGTCCCACAAGTGCTGACTCCCCAGGGTTTGTCCCGCACAAAGGAGATCTGCAAGGTCGGCCGTATAATTCCTCGTACGGTGCCATTCCGATGGTGGAGTGGTATCTGTTGTTGTACGAAAACTCCACCAAGGGTAGGTGGTCCTCCCAGCTATGACCAAAGTCTAGGACACATGTGCGTAGCATGTCCTCGAGAGTTTGAATGGTCCTCTCCATCTGACCATCCGTCTGAGGGTGAAAGGCTGTGCTCAGATGTAGCTGCGTCCCGAATGCCTCCTGCAATCCCTTCCATAGCTGGGAAGTAATGCGAGTATCTCAATCGGAGACGATAGAAGATAGCACACCGTGAAGCTGCACAATCTCCTGAATGTAAAGTTGTCCCAAGCTCTCCACTGAGCTCTGCTCTCTGATGGGTAAGAAGTGTGCCGACTTGGTGAGTCGGTCTACAATCACCCAAATGGAGTCGTGACCTCTAGAAGTACGTGGAAGTCCAGTCACGAAGTCCATAGATATGCCGTCCCACTTCCACTCCAGAACCTCCAAGGGCTGTACCAAGCCTGCTGGTACATGGTGCTCAGCCTTCACCTTCTGGCAGGTGAGGCATCGAGAAATGAAATCTACCACAACCTTCTACATGCCTAGCCACCAGTGCTGTCATCTGAGATCCTGGTACATCTTCGCCACTCCAGGATGTACCACCAAAGAAGAAGTGTGAAACTCTCTCAGCACCTCCTCCCGTAAAGTGACTGGTACCATGGTACGTCCTCTGAAAAGGATGTCGTGCTCTGCTCCAAAGGAGAAACCATCAGGTGCATGTCCTGAGAATATCTGTCCACGCCGCATCTCACAGTCAGTGTCCCCACGCTGTGCCTCTCTGACATGCTGTGGTAGTGGGGGAGTGAATGTGAGAGACTGAAGGAAGGATGCTCCATCTCTATCCACGAAGGATATCTGCAAAGCGGCAAGCTACTCTGTCGCCTCCTCAAGTAGCTGAATGCACGTCCTCCTGCTGAGGGCATCGGCTAACACGTTCCCCTTCCCATGAGTATAGACTATCTCAAAGTCATAGTCCTGGAGGAACTCGAGTCATCGTCGCTGTCTCAGATTCAGATCCTTCTGAGAGAAGATGTATCTGAGACTTTGATGGTCAGAAAAGACTGTAAAACGCTCGCCCATCAGATAGTGTCACCATGTCTTCAAAGCGAAGACCACTGCTGCTAACTCCAGGTCATGGGTAGCGTAGTTCTGCTCATGCGGCCTCAACTGACGTGATCCATAGGTGATCACTGCTCGCTCCTGCATCAGGAAACATCCGAGTCTGGTCCCTGATGCATCGCTTTAAACTACGTACCCTACTCCCTCCTCAGGCAACCTCAAGATAGGTGCGCTGGTCAATCTCTGTCTCAGCTCTTGGAAGCTCTGCTGACATCTGTCTTACCACATGAAGGGTTTCCCCTTCTTCGTCAAATATGAGAGTGGTGCCACAACTCTGGGGAAGTCTGGCACAAATCTCCGGTAGTATCGAGCTAGTCTTAAGAAACTCTGCACCTCCGTCACGCTCCTAGGTGGCTCCCAAGCTAACACTGCCTCGATCTTCGCAGGATCCACTGCAACTCCCGCCTCCGAGATGACGTGTCCCAAGAAGTGGACCTCACGTATCTAGAACTGACACTTCGAGAGCTTACCATAAAGCTGGTGCTCTTGGAGTGTGTCTAGTACAACCCGTAAGTGGTAGGCATGCTCCTCCTCAATCGACGAGTAAATCAAAATGTCGCCGATGAAGACCATGACAAATCGATCGAGGTATGGCTGAAAGATCCTGTTCATGAGGGCCATGAACACTGCTGGAGAATTGGTTACGCCGAATGGCATAACCAGGAACTCATAGTGGCCATACCGACATCTGAAGGTCGTCTTCTGCACGTCCTCGTCTCAAACTCTGAGCTGGTGATATCCTGACCTGAGGTCTATATTCGAGAACCATCGTGCTCCCTAGAGCTGATCAAAGAGGTCATCAATCCTTGGTAGTGGATACTTGTTCCTCACTGTCACATGGTTCGGGCGACGATAGTCGACACACAGTCGCAAGCTCCCATCCGCCTTCTTGGCGAACAAAATCGGGGAAGCCCAGGGTGAAACACTGGGTCGGATGAACCCCTTGCCCTGCAAGTCGTCCAACTGTACCTGTAGCTCTCGAAGCTCGGCGGGGGCCATCCGATATGCTGGAGTCGATATCAGAGTTGTCCCGGGGTACAGGTCAATATAAAATTCTACCTCTCTGCGAGGAGGTAACCCTGGAACGTCGTCGGGAAAAACATCCGCAAACTGATCCACCACTACAGGAAAACCAGGACTCCGCACGTCAACTGCTCCTAGGATGAGGCTAGCCAACTGATGAGTGATGGGCTGTCCTCTCCTCCGCGGAAGTCCATCCTATGCTGCAAAGGATCTCTTCTCACTGGTGAAGGTGAACCTGCTCCCGTCGGTGCGTACACATCGCACCTTGCGCCTAAAACAGTCAATCTGTTCATGGACCATAGATGACCAATCCATGCCTAAGATGACGTCGTAAGGCCTCGACGCCACTACATGAAGATCCCAGCTGAAGCTCTCGCCTCCTAGAGTAAGCTCACACTGCTGGCACCAGTGCGTAATCGTCGAGTCTGCTCCCGTAGGAGTCTCTAGCTGTAAGGATCGAGCCAACGACTCTGTCGGAATCTCCGAGCTCCGAACAAGGGCAGCGGCTATGAAAGAGTGACTCACTCATGTGTCTATAAGTACTTCAGAGAGGGTGGAATAGACATAAGTAGTACCTCGAATCATCTCTGGCGCACTGTGGTCGTAGGCCTCCGCTGCCTGGAGCTGTGCCTGTCTCTGCCTGCCAGCTCCCTGTGGTCGGGGCGGACCTCCTAGTGGTGGTGGTGGTAGTGTCTCAAAGCGTCGCCCACCACCTGCTGCTTGGCCAGCTCCTCTGCCTCGTCCGCCTCCTCCCTGAGGACCGCCACGGTTGACCCTCTGCCTCTGCCTCGGTGGTCCCTCAACCGTCTGATGCTCCTCGGCACGGCGGGTCGGGCAGTCACGAGCCATGTGGCCGTGCCCACCGCACGAGTAACACTGTCTGCCACTCGAAAGACTGGCTCCGCGCTGTGTGCCCCGCACTGCTGAGCCAGTGTCCTGAGGGCGTCTTCCGGGGGCTCTGGTCTGCCTGGAACCAAGATTCATCTGTCGACTGCCTGCTGCAGAAGACTCTGCTATGTGCCGCCCTGCGGTGGGTCTCGGTGCTGGTGTCGACTCAGCAAGAAAACTCTCGATCAAAAGGGGCCGCTCCAGTACTCCTGTCTAAGTTGGAATGCTGAGGGAGATCAGCGATGCCCTGATCTCGTGTCTCAAACCCTGCTCAAAGGTCTGGGCCCAGAAGAATGGGTCTCGTACCATGTCGGTCAAGTAGCGCGAGAGATCGGTAAATCTCCCCGAGTACTGGGCGATCGTCATGCTGCCCTGCCGCAGTTGAAGAAGCTCCTGAATGCACACCGCACGAAGGGTGGCTGCGACCAACTCTGAGCGGAAGAGGCTCTCAAAGTCTGTCTAGAGTAGAGATGCCTCATCGTGCACTTGGATCATCAAGCTCCACCATCGGCCTGCTGCTGCGTGCAGTAGGCTCGCAGCGAGGATCACCATGAGGTCTGTTGGTGTCCTCACTAGCTTGAAAACACGTACGACTGCCTCCAGCCAGTCCTCGGATGCCTGGGGGTCCGTCTCCCCACGGAACTTGGGTGGTCGCTGGCGCTGGAACTCATGCAGTGCGCTGAGGCGACGTGCATCGTCAGCGACTGGTGCTGGAAGTATCGGGGGCTCGGCGGGTAGAGCTACCGTCGGTGCCACTGCTGACAAAGGGCCCTGCACCGAGGCCTCGTCGCTCGGTGGGATGTCGTCTTGCTCGAATCTGGAAACCGTAGCTGGCTGCCGTCGCAGGGCCATCCTGAAAAGGAAACAGGTACGCCACGGTCAGAACAGTATACCGGGTGAGCTGATACAAATTAATCACAAAGAAACTTGAAACAAACAGGCAATCAATGTTTTCATGCATTGAGTCGGTAATCAGAAGTCAGGGTCCTGGTGTACGGATACGTCGGCCGCCGCACCAACACTGGACTCCCTGGACTGATAACCACACTCAATACGCTAAACACTATTGCTTCACATAGAAAAGATCAGAGATTGCGGTAGAACCGAACTCCTCTGATACCAATTTGTCACGACACGTCCTCGGGGCCCGTGTCATGACTACCCCAAGACCGCCTTCCATAGGCCAGGGGCTAGCGACTAGCACCAAGGCGTAAATCCCGGTAAAAGGGAAGGCATTTCCTTTGTAAAGTAAACAGGCACCTCAGAGTAAGCAAGCGGAAAAATTAATCACTATGTAAAAACTGGTACAATAGTAAGTGCTGAAAATTAAATGGGCCAGTATACAAACTCAAACTGAAAGTAAAGTACAACTCGAAAGGGAAAACAGCAACTGAAAAGTAAAATTCGCTACACTGAGTTGTCCACTGGAAATCCCACCTGAAGGGTGGTTACAGATAGCTCCACTTCTCCTCGGGTTCCGCCGTCCGCTCCGAGTACGTCCCGCCCAGTGGTCCACCTCCAGGTACCGTCCTGCTCTGCAAGCCTCAACAACGATCAACACTGTCCGTCGTCTGCAACCAACACAATGTAGTGCGGGCATAGCCCGTGCAGGGGTGAGTATAAGCTACTCAGTAGGGACCCTGAGACCCCCGAAGGTCTCCCAAAATCTACAAAGGATAAACCACAAAGGAAAGATACATTCACGAATTAACAAATGACACTGCTTAGGTATATGCCCATACATATACCTAAGTCATCAATTCCAATACGCTCCAACCTCCGAGCCCAAGTACAACCCAGTCCACACAGGAAAGTATATGTATTCCACACAGGAAAGCAAAACGTAATCAACACAGGATATCACAACACAATCCACACAGGAAAGCAAACAGGATTCAGCTCACACTGGTATACATCTTCGAAAGATGATAGATATGATCACTGATCCATCTAAGTCGTCAGACCCACAAAGGATCGATAGGTACTAACCCCCGCAAAGCCCCACATAGGATCGGTAGGAAACTAACCCCCGCATAGACCCACACAGGATCGGACCCACACAGGATTTGTAGGCGCTGGATCACACAGAACCGCTAAGCGCTGACCCACACAGGATCGGTTGCACTGATCCACATAGGATCGCTGAGTGTTGTAGTCGTTGTCGTCGAATCCACTGAGGATCTCTGCACAGTTGTCGTCGCAGTCACAGTAGCAGTCGCAGCCGGCACTAGGGTTCCCGCACACAGCAAGCTCGTTCGGAAGGGTCCGCTCCATGAGCCAAGAGGCTGATACATCAACTATCACATTATCCAGAGTTGATGTATCCAAAAGTTCTGTATCGTCAACAGGAACTCAACGCAACAGACGACGCGTCAAACGGATGCCCGGTCTGAGAGTTATTGGCCTTTTCGTTCCAGGGGCCCGGTTGGTTTTTAAGTCAAAACCAACCCGACCGTACTCCACCTACATCCAAACCTCGGGCGGAGTATGCCAAAAGATCCTCCTCACTAAGAGGAACTCAACAAAGTTGACGGCACGTCAATCAGACGTCCGTAGCTCAAGATATGAGCGTTTCCGCTCGAGGGCCCGGTTGGTTTCGTGTACGAACCAACCCCGCCGAACTCAAATTATTCCGAAACCTTGAGTGCGATATGTCGAAACGACCGTCTCGTTCTAAGGATCGTGTCGCCACTGATGGTGCGTCGATTAGAGGTCCATAGCCCAAGTTATAGGCAATTGAACCCAAACGGTCCGAAAACGGGGGTTTCAGGCCCAGACCGACCCGGCCCGAGCCCCCCCGGTTGGCCCGAACTAGGTCGACCCGCCCCGGACCGGGTCGGCCCGACCCGGCTTGGCAGACCGGCTGGGCGCCGGTCCGGCTGGAGACAGCGCGCCCAACGCGCTGTCTGGCTCGGCCTTTGGCCGAGCCGTTTTGGCCAGCCGGCCGGGGGTTTGAACCCCCGGTTGCACACCGGTCCGGCCAGCCCGCCCTGGCCGGCCGGTTCCGGCCTCCACGGGACCGGCAACGGCCGGTCCCCTTCATCGCCGACACCGGCGGCCCGGACCCGGCCGCCGGTCACCCTGCTCCGCCGCGGCCTGGAACCGGCCGCGACATGGTTCGTCCGGCACGGTACGACGGCACCACACCCTTCCAGTGCGGCCCTGCTCCGGCCGCGATGCCTTCGGTTCTCTTTGATGCTGTGCGACAGCTTCGCGTCCTCGTTCAACTCCATGACGTGGCGTGACGATGTCGCATAAAACATTCCGTGTGATTCCTGCGTGGTGAGACGACACCACACCATTCCGTTCCATCCTCAAAAAATAAAACAAGAATTAAAGAGGGGGTTCGGCCATGTTTGTGCGGTCTGGCCCCCTCTTGTTAACCGTTATCGTTTAGTCGTTTTAACCACGAAGAACGACTATCTAGATTTCAAGAACGGAAAAATAAATAAATAAGATAAACCCCTACCTTGGTTCAGGAACGGTGTTCGTCAACGAGTGACGGAAGACGAGCGTCGTGGAGGTCGGGCGTCGCAGAAAATGAACGTCGACGTCGCAAAGTGAGGATTCGAAATCCTTGACAGAGATTTCGTCGTGGAAAACCGTCGTGGAAGAGATGACGCGGAAGAAGAATGTCGCGTCGCGGATACGGCGTCGCGGACGAACGGTGTTCTTCGGCGGAGAAGTTCTTCGTTGAAGAACGGTGTTCTTCGCGTTCTTCGTCGAGGTTGAAGAAGAAGAAGACTCCACACTTCCCAATCCTCTCAAAGTTGAAAAATTCTAACAATAATAAAATAAGACCAAGTCTTATTTTATTAACACAACCTAACCATTTGAATTTCAAGAGTTTGAAATTAATTAACTCACTTAATTAATTATAACAAGTTGTCAAAAATTAATGAAAGTGAGTTAATGGAGAGTTAGGAATGTGAGGGGTTAAGAGGGGTTAGGGAGTTAGGGAAATTGAAAAGGTGGGGGGGTCGTGCAGGCCCCACCGTTTTAATTATCCACACATGGGATGTTGGGTGGATGTGGGCCCCACCACCAACTTCCCATGGAAGAAATTAACAACCTTGAAAAAGAAATAAAATTGATTCAATAATTTTATTTACCTTTTAATTAAACCCCATTAATTAACTTATTCTCCCGCACAAACACAACTACGATAAAGGTTCCCTTAAGCGATTACCGGCGTTGCGAGTTCATCGGTGCCATCAGATTTCAATTCCAATCACCGGTTCAAAAGATAGGAAATCCCGCTCATTCGTTCACTGAACGTACCCAAGCCAAACTTCGGAAATTGATTCTGGGCACACCGGGGCTCAGAATCAGGTGCCGTCAGAAACCGCGTTCTTGTAAAATTCCAAATAAAATTAACAAAAAATTTCCCTTGAATTTTACGGCTCTTTACAACACTGATCCCTGCTCAGAATGCAACCTTCATTCTTCGTGAAGAAGAAATGAAATAGAAATGGAGTCAGAGCCTTCGAGATCAGGGAGTCCAGACGATCGATAAGAACCAGCACTGCAAGAAGTTATAAGAATAGGATTCAACCCCAATCCCTCTGGAAAACCCCTATCCCATGAGAAAGGCAGATCCCTCCTGGACTTGAACTGGACTCGAAGCACCCTTCGCGATCAGACTCCCACGAACCATCGTAGCTGAATGCTAAAGACTATGTGAGACAATCCCTTCATGTGTTGAACCTCCACTGCCATAGAATACTGATCAAGGAGGTATTCCGCAGGCAGAATCTCCATTGTTGGCCAATCAACATATCACGGTCTAATGCCGCGGATCACGAGCAGAACAAAACAGAAACCACAAATCACGAACAGAATAGAACCACTGATCACGAACAGAACATGAACAAAACAAAATCCGTCAAAGGGTTTGAAGTCTTTTACGAGCCGATAGACGTTCAGATCTCGACTGCAATCCGGCCCGCCGATTGAAAGGACTGGACACCAAGGATGATTCAGTAGTTAAAGATCATGCAAAAACCAAAAGCCTAAATCATGGCTAGATCATAAGGCTGGGGAACATGGACGCGTTGTCGTGTGTGAGAAAATCACATCGGAGAGGAGGACATGGGGAAAGGATCAGTCAGCGAGGATCGATCATGCACCGATCTGAAGCCAAGGCTTCGGCAGAAAGATCATGAAGGACCACCAAACCCTAGAAATTTCTAGGAGGGAAACTCTCACAATGGGAGAGACTATTCCATAAGATTATTTAGGAATAAGTTATCCGATTTATTAAAATAGGAAAATGTATTAAAATTTATTATACGAATATTTCAATACATATGATTTTTGAAAAGGTTTATTATTAATTTTTTGTTGATTTTCTCTCATGGGGAATGAATTGTACATTAATAAGTGATACGTGTGACAAAATATTATATTACCCCTCAATGCAATGAAATGCCTCATAACAAAAAACTAGAATGGGTCTTTGGTTTATACCTTCCAAATTCTACAAGGTGTGTTGAATGTGATATTGAATAAAAGTAAATTCCTTAGAACAAGGCTCTAAAAATAGGTTTTTTTGGTTCAAAATTATTCATATCATAAGTATGAGATCAATATTAATGATTATTTCATAATATTAGAAAATAATAAAAAATTTAAATTAATAATTATTACTATTTAAAATTAATATTTTAAGAAATATTTTTAATATTACTATTTATTAAAATCAATATAAATTACAATCTGAAAATCATTATTTAGTTAATAATTTTTAGTACCAGCCAAATATTAATATAAATTACATTTCAGGTTCAAATAAATTTTACAAACAAAAATAATCAATTTAAACTTATAAACTTATATGTTAAAATTTATGATATTTTTGACAGACGGTGTTTGGCCCATTAACTCATTTTCTTCAAATATTTGGGAAAATACATTAAGGGACCTAATGACTTTGGAATGGTTGAAAGGAATATAGTCGATCATTAATTCTATTAAAACCCATTATCGAAATGAGATGACACAAAACTATAATTACTACGTGACATTACATCCAATAATATGTTGTAGCCTCTAGTTCATCCACCTAAAAACCATCACCTCATGTTCACTACCATAGATTGCGACTTATGAAGTGGCTACTTTAATCATTTCTAAGTAGAAGGAACTGTTAAAAGGAATTTTTTTTTTCAGTGCTAGCTAAAATGGCTGATAAAGGCAACCTTGATGAGTGCTAAAAAATCAATGAAAAAGGTCCACCATTTATTTTTTAGCATTAATAATTCTTGATCTTGATCAGCACTATTCTTATAGCTGATAAAAACATTTAACAAAAAATATTATTAATATATATATAATTATAATATTTATATTCAAAAAATAATATTAATTTATATTCATTAATTAAATATGTAGGTATATAATTAATTTAATAATGATATATTAGTATATATATTTTAATAATTCCAATATATATATATAATTAAAATAATATTTTTAAAATTATTAATAAATAAATATATTTATTTATATAATTATAAAAATATAATAAATATATTTAAATATATATAAATTATAAAATTATAATAAATATATTTCAATAATAATTTCTATTATTTTATTTTTAAATATTTATTTTTTATATTAATAAATATATATGTAATTATATAAATATATATCATTACAATAATATATATAATTATATACATTCATATACATATATATATTAATATAGAAATGTTTATAAATAAATATAAATATATATATTTAAATAATTAAAAATGTATTAAAAACAGATTTAAATAATAGATATTTATTATATTTATAATTGTATATACTAATATATTAATAAATATATATAAATATATGTGTATAATTATATAAATATACATAATTAAATTAATAAATTTATAATTATATACAAATATTTTGAAATACATTTATTTTTATTATAATTATAAATAAATATATTTTTTATATTTTAAATTATGAGTTATATTACAATAAATAAATATACATATATAAACACATTTAAAGTAATATATAAATATGATTTATATAACTTTTAATAAAAAATGAATATTATATTCATAATTTTATATATATAAAATTATCAAATTTAAAATTATTCAAACATATTAATAGTTTAATTATATACATTAATTAAAAATGTGTATATAATTAAAATAAATATATTAATATATTAATATTGTATTTAATATTTTATATAATATAACAATAATTATATTTATTTACATATATATTTATATTGATAGTAAATAATTTATAATATATGTACATATATAACTGCATATATGTATGTGTATGTGTGTAAATACAAAAACTTTCTGGGGTGAAGGCTCTTTATTAAGAAATATAAACAACAAAAATCATACATAAAAAAATGATTGTTTAAGTAAGAATGCCCACAATGACATTAAAAAAATTACAACCAAGAAGGGCATAGAAAAGACTGATCATCATCTGCCTCAACCTTGAGAATTACCTCGACCATGACGATGGCGGCCATGCATCTATGTCTTCGCCCTCTGCCAAGTCACTTGATCCTCATGAACGGATGAAATGGAATTTTCAACATCAACACTATGTGTGCATGCTTTATATTTTCAGGAAAGGGTCTTAATGTTAAGGATGAGGTTAAGATGAATTTCTTCATCAATATTAGTGTAAATATATTCAAGAATATCAAAATATTCAAGAATCTGGATTGCACATAGATCCAAATTTTTCAATATATCCTCAACATGAAAATAAAACCACTCCACCATATCCTTTGTGATGCCTTGAGGTGACCCTTCACCCTAAGGTATTATGGAAAGATTTTAATTTCAATATTTAGTTCTTTTAACCTAACATATTTATCAAAATCCACATTTAAAATACCACCACATATAGACATCATCATGTTAGAAAAGTTAGAAGGAAACTACTTACCTTGAAGTATAGGGGGATCGTTCTGTTTGTTGAAATCGACAGGGACATCAACTATTGATATATCTGCAGATAATGTCTCCCTATTTCTGAAAATACATTTTTAAGAATTGGATATCAAAATGAAATTAAAGGAATATATTTTTCTTACATTTTTTATTAAAACACGATTTTATATGTTTCTGTTAACTCAATTGTATATGAATCACACCTTACATTGCAAATTCTTTATCGTATTCATCATGATCAGAACTGATTCCAACAGAAACTGCACATGACATTCGGGAAGGGTCATGTTCTACTCCGTAAACACACATAACATCTGGGTGATCACTGCAACTTCTAGAAGTTCTAACAAAATATCCAGTGTAGTTTCCCTTCTCTTCCATGCCACCTTGAACATTCTTTTCAACAGACCTACCCATAGATTGATCATGCATAATAGAAATATATTTTTCTATATTTTCCTCCTAAATGAAATTGTTCTACTCTTTATTGACTTTGGTATCATCCCTATCAAGGAGATAAGGAATTCTAAAGGAATCACCTAATAGAGGAGTAGGCATCTCCTTGCCCACGTCATCTTCTTTAATAATAGAAGAAGTCTATGTTCCTATATTTTTCATTTGGAAATTCCCATCTTCAATATGTTTGGAAGCACTATATTTATTCATTTGGATACTTATAACATGCTATTATATTTAGATTTAATGTCTAACAACTTTTCATAAATTATAAAAAGAGGTAACAACTTCATATTCCAAATCATTATCAATTTTCAATCTATCAACTAGGAAAGTACCATTATTAGGACTTGGATTCAGAAGGAAGAAGTCATCCAAAACTCTTTTATTACACCAATATTTCATTCATTAGTCTTTTCATAAATCTTAAGAGGTTCCCCTATGCAATAATCAATGTCATTCAAGATTTACTGATTCCAAAGAACTACAATTGACCCCATGAATGTGTATCCAGATATGTTCATTTGTATGCTTTTGGTTATAAGTATTGAAATTAATCTCCCATTCAGAATGCCAAAAGGATGCTATATTGAGATTATAGATAATACTTTTCCATGAAGTAGAATGATGCAATTTATATTTAATGATAAGATGAACATATCCTTTTACAATCAGAATTATTTTTTATTAATTGACACCAAAAACACATCCAATATTCCTTTTTAAGGTCATCTGCATTAACTGGAATATATCATTTTGATTGTATCAGTCATAAAATTTTGAAATAGTGACACATATCGAGCCTTTTTCAATAATACATGTTAATCAATAGAGATAAGAATCCTACCATCCTAATTTTGGGAGATTCATTGTTTATATGGAGTCAAATCTAAGGATCCACCAACCCTCTTGGATAAAATCTCCACAAAAGAGAAACTTTTACTACTATGATTTGAATCATGGATAGACTCAAACAACAAAATATCAGTTAAAGAAGCTGTTGCATCAACCCTGGCCACTAACAACCCAACCTGATCAACATGCTTAACAGAAGTAGAATCAATATTAGGGTTTGTTGAAGGAAAGATAGAAACACATGGGTCACCCTGATTAGATCAATACCCTTGATTTCCTACATCATCATCCTGTTTCGAGATTATTAAATCCATCAAAACAAAAACTAGAAGAAGTCAATAGAAAATGCCCTTAAATCACCAAAGAATCGCACCATTGTTTCTCCTGATCTCTATCCATCTCCAATAATTATCTTTATGTGTTTATATACATGTGTGTATTTATATGTGTGTGTTTGTAGATGGGTATGTTTATATATTTATGTTTTTAATTCACATAAATTTTAAGAATTTTCTTTTTAATATATTTTAATTTATATAATTTAATTTATTCATTTATTTTTATATATTCAATAATAATTTTTAGAAACTATTTAACAATTTTCTAATATTAATTTATACATATATTTATTTATAATACATGTAATATTTTCAATATGTTTGTGATTTATATGAATAATATTTATTCAAATAATAATGCTAATTTCAAGGTGGGTGTTTGGGAGCTCCATGGAGATGGAGACTCTGGTGCTCTGGTGGGTTAGGGTAAATCAAGAGTGGAAATTCCTCATTTCCATGGATCTACACTTAGGGATGGAGTTGATGGTACTAAAGGAGATATTCAAGATATGGGGGGCATCAACTGATCATGTTGTTCTAGTTTCAAGGAGGTCAATATAATTGGGGAAGGAGCTTGTTGGTAGATGATATTTCTAGATAATCACATGTATCCAAGATATATGTGGTTATAGATTCCATGGTGGACAACGATTCTTGAAATTATGTAGAGAGGGTGGTTAAGGAAGATGGTGTGAGCCAATATTTGATGTTTTTTGAAGAGATGGGTGTCCAATTTCATACTACAGAGATATGGGTGAATCAAACTCTTCATAATTCTATGATGATGGCTAATTCAAAAAGAGAATGAAAATCCCCGGTGGATTTTGTGGTTGGGGAGAACAAGCATCATCAACTTGGTGCAACAGTTAAGGTTGTGGTGGTAGGGAAAACAATATCTTCCAATTAGGTGAATAAATATAATAATCTGACAAAATACCAATATGGTATTATAGAAATTGTGTGAGAATCCAACAGAAAGAAGTTTTCATATCAGAAAGATGTTGTTCCAGAATTAACTTTGAGAAAAGGTGACACTACAGGTGTGATTGACAAAAAGAGGATAGTTTTTATTGGTTCAATATTTTTGATCACTCCATCATTACTAGGATTTTTCTACCGACATGAGTAATGATTTTGGAAACTAAGGATCTATTCTAGAAGCTTACTTTTGTATGGATTTTTTGGATAGTAAATGAATATCAATGGTTCGAGGACTCTTTCACATAATTTTTCCCTCATAAGATCTAAGGAACATATCATGGGGTATTATTTCAATTTTATTAAATACAAGTATATTTTTCTTTCAATATTATTATTCACTTTTCAATAAATTTTCAATAAAAAATACTAGGGACCTAGTATTGATCAATATTAGTAACCTTATCTAGATCTATTGGAATATTATGATTTTGTTTGTCGAAACCTCTATTGTGTGAATTTAAATCAAAATAGATTGGACCATAGAGGTTTCCAAAATATTTAATTACACTCTATTCCAAATGACGGTTTTCATAAGATCTTTCCTGTTTAATAATATTATCTTGTCTGCACTGGATGATGATATCTCTCTAAGTGGATTATGAAAGACTACAACACTTCTTCCAAGACTATCATATTTTTTTAGGTCATAGAGTACATTCATAAATGTGTGATTACATTATTTTATTCATTATAAGCACATCCTGGGAATTATTGTAGGATGTAATTGAGGTGGTATAATGTGACAAATAATGTGGGTTCTTTTGGTGGAAATCAACCCCCTCTTGATAGAGCCATTGAGATCGTCAGTTCATGTTCATCACGAATGATTAAGGATTCTTTTCAAAAGATATTACATTTGACTACAGAGACATTGGATGATGATCAAGATCTACCAAGTTAAAATGGAAATATTAGGGTCAATATTTCTTTTTTAGGTCTCTCTTATTCTAATGAAATGGCACTGCATGAGGAAGGATTTGATGGTGCTCCTCTAGTTGTGGACATGGCCTCATAAGTAGTTCCAACTGATTCTGTTTAGCAATTTAGTAAATTTACTTTTATTTCTAACCAATTCCCAAGAATTATGTGAGGAACAAAGGTTTGGAACTTCATTCTATGTAAAATTATATAAATAAGGTTTTTCCCAGTGCGGCGTACCAAAGTACATTCCATAAAACCAAGAATGAAATGTTTTCATTGTGTAGACACTAACCACAAGATTCTCTTAAAATGTTTCATAGAAATATGGGTCCATGAAACATAATATTCTATATAATATATGTTATTGTCCAGAGATTTATATTTTTTTTAGCTCTTCAAGAAGGTTGGGTAAATGGGGTAACCTCAAGGATAATGGGAGTGAACAAGAGAAACAGATGGGTTTATTAGACACCACCCATCTCCCACCTCTAGGTAATGATGGATTTGTTTCTTTTAACAATGATGTAATTGATGGAAATAAAAAGAAGGTCAATAGTGATGGTTTAACTCTAGTTCCCCCAATAAGAATATCACATCCAAGGAAATCATCTACTAGATCAACTTCAAAGGAAACAAGGATCAAGATCACTCTGATGGAGGAAAGGTCCAATGTAATGATCCTTAGGATCCTCATCCAAGGAAACTCATCGTCAGAGTAGTAAACTACTTACGATGTTGATGAATCTTACTATGATTATTGGAATGGTCTTCCATTTTATGATCACTAAACTATTTTTCTATATGAGAGAATGTCCCTATGTATTACACTGTCAGTTCTTTTGTTATATTTTTCATTCATCTTTTAGTAAAAATCTAGGAACTTTTTCATCCCACTAAACCATTTTAATATATTAATAATATATATTTGTCTTCATTTTTTATGTCTGAACATTTAAAATATGTTTTAATTTTTTATAATTGATATATATAAATAAATATTAATAATTTTTTAATATAAATATTTAATTATACAGTTATTAATATATTTCTCAAAAAATGTATTTATGAAATAATTATTAAATATTTACAAATTTTATTAATTATATTATTATAATAATTTTATTTAAATAATAAATATATATATTATAATTATAACGGTATATAAATACTTTATAAATATTTTTTTTATAATTATATAAATTAGGTGCTTGGGGATTCAATTTTTATATAAATATAAAAATAGAAAAAATATTAAATATATTTTTAATTATATATTTTTTATTATATATAAATAATTTTTAAATATATTTACCTATGATAATAAAAAAAATAATTATTTATTTAAATAAGTATAAAATTATAATAAATATTTTTCATAAATAAATATAGATATTATATTTATAATGATATTTATTCATACTAGAAAAGGAGAAAACCATGGATTAGAACCAAGAGACTTTGAAATTTTATTAATAAAAAGAAAATTACAAAAAAAAAGAGAGCTACAAAAGCGTCGACCAACCATTACAACAAAAACAATGTGAAATAGCCTTTTTTATATTCTCCAACCCTTACTCTGGATCCAACCCTACATCTAAAATGCCTAACTCTCTAAACTATCATCACTCCCAATCGTCACTGCTCCCTGCCTCTTCCACGACTGCTCTTGTTGAACCCATTCCTCAACGAATTGATCCTATCCAAATCTAATGTATGTGATGATTTTTTTACCACCACCAAATTTTATCCCTGACCACACAATGGAATTTCCTTTTCTTTTTATACACCGTGTATCCACGTACTGCACCCCTTCACCACATCACATCACCTGTCAGAACTATTAAAGTTATTACATGTCATTTCATAATATCCATGATGTATACAACATACCAGTCATACATCAAAACCCCTACCCTCCATATATATTCACCCCCACCATTATGGTATTATACAATCATCATTGACACCCTTCCCCCTCACATCCCTTGTATTTGGTGGTCCTCACACTCTTTATAAAGTCATCTCAATTATCGAAAATAGTCCCTTGATTCCCATAATCCCTTAGCCTATATAATTTTTATACATATATATTAAATCTTCAATATTGCTTATTTATTTTAAATTATTGGTTATAGTCAACATTTATTATTTAATGTCTAAATTGAATTTACAATTGAAATTTTTTTAATGAAACAAACGAATTTAATTGATGTAAAATTTAGTTTTATTTGAAAAAATATTTTTGATATAAAACATTGAAATGGGAAGAATAATCATTGTAGAAAAATATATACCTTTATTTCCTAAAATAATGATTATTATTAATAGGAAATTTAATAATTTGTGTTTAAATTTCCATGTATATATTATTGATCTTTATTTTATAAAATCTTTCTAAAATACAAAAATGAATATTACTGATGGATCTGAATATTAATGAATTGAATATATTTTCATCATATTAAATATATATATAAAATAAGAAAAATAATTTTAAATAAAATACCAATACGTTTTATAAAATATTTCTTTTAATGCAACTCTTAAATAAATTTTACAATTTTTTATAAAATTATTTTTTTATTCAAATATTTATTTTGATTTATCATGAGATCTAGTTTAAAATTTCAGAACTCCATACAATGAATATTATAATTTAATTATATGTAAAATGAATGGAAGTGAATTTTTAATATAACATTAAATTAGTTATTAATTAGTTTGAAATTAAATCATAATTCAAAAAGAAATATCTTTCTAAATTTTTGAAATAAAAATTAATATTTATTCATAAATTCAATTTAATAATTTTGAATATATAAAAATTATTAGTTATCTCAAATTATGTTAGATCACCCATAAAATTTTGTATAAAATATCACTCATATTTTTAAATTGATAAACCTTTATGTTTTACCTTCACGGTATGACCATCAATCCAATGTGTTCCCGATTCTTCACATCAAATTGTAAATGTAATGAACCTTATGCATCGCACATGATTCATGGAACGAAATCTTATGTATCATATCTTATTAGTGTAAAAATATATTTTGTACCTCCTAATTACCTTTATTTAAACTCAATATTAATACTTAAATATCCCATTGTGGTCAAAAAAATTGATAATTTTTCATAGATTTAAAATGTTATTTTTTTGTATATAGAGAATATTATCCATTTTCAAGGAATAACTCATGATACATTTTAAAAAAAAATTAAAAAAAATATCATTCATAATATTTAACATTTATTCTCAGTCAAAATAAATCATCTTCTTAAAAAACTAATCATCAAATATATATATATATATATATATATAAGAAGACCCTATATCATAAAAGAAACCAAATAATTACAACATATTTTAAATACAATGGAAATTTAATGGAATAAAGACTTAGTGGAATGAAGAAGCCTTGAAATTATAGAGGTGTAATTTAGGAATATAAAAAAGGGTGGAATGAAATTTTAAATATGGTATTGTAAAAAGTGTTTTCATGACATGAAAATTTTATAGGCCAGAAAATAAATCGAATGGGTGTGTTGTAATGAAATTGAAATATTTCAAGCGTGTGAATAGAAATTTTACTTTTAACATTAATTATTTATATAACTAAAATCCAAAACATGGATTAAAACACGATTTATATATTAACCTATGTTAAAATGCATTGTAATAATGTCTATTATATATGAAATATTAAAAAAACCTGAAAATGTGATTTTTGAAAAGTCAAAATGGCATCATGTAAAATCAATTACTTTTCAGATCAGTTATACATATAACTAACATTAAAATCAATTTTGATTCAGTTATAATTGAAATGAAATTTAATATTTAACATTAATTATTTAATAACTGATGTTAAAATTCATACTGATGAGATTTTAACAATTATTGTTTATATAATTAGTTATCAAATCCAAAATTTTAGGGTTTTAAAACTGATCATTTATAAAGATATATATTCCATAATTTTTCTTTGTATGTTCAGACATATGTTGAATGAATTTACTACATCACCCAGAAGAATTATATTTTCACTTTAGTCACAATCCTCTTATAAAACTAAATTCATAAAATTAATGATTGGTTTTTTTATATATGATGTAAAAACTAGAATAGGGAAATAATATATTACCTTGGAATTATTAGGTTTTCTATATAAATTAAAATTATGAATGCTCTCTTTGAATGATGAAACTACAGTGGTTTTCTCAACATGATTTCATGTAATTACATCCAGCTAAGCCTTCTCACATCCACACCAATAAAATATCCCCTTATAGGGGTCAAACTATTAATACATATTTTTTAATCAATTGACAAAAAACTAGGAAATTTTTTATGGTTCTTTACCAACTCCCCATCCAAAGAACATTAATATTTAAGGAGAGAACTACTATCCTCATCAGCTTCATCTCCCAAATAGTTATAATTTCAATTTGTTTTCTTAGAATCATCCCCCATATCTTCTGGACATGAACCTATGTTTAATGAACTATACTGAGCTTTAGTAATCCTAAACTAGGTATTAGTTATCATTTTGGATTAATTCAGCGTATATCAGATACCACTAATGGAGTAAATAATTTGTTAATTTAAGTCACCCATTTCATTCAATGAATGATAAAATAATTTGAAACATTTTAATTATGGGTTCACCTTTTTTGGAAGGACCATTTTATATATTTATTTATTTTGAAAAATATTAATGTTACCAAATCAAATAGGATGGATATTAATATATAATGGGTGGATTAAAATCATATGAAAAAGGAGAAGGAATATGGGTTGAAATATTTCATCATGTTTGCAAAATATCATGCATCTGAACACTCTAAAATCCTTTTTCTATGTTGATGATAATTATGATAAAAAAGAATTTTTGCAGAGGAGTTAGAAGAATAATTAATTTTCATGGAATAGATCAAAGATATAATTTTTGGGTTAAACATGTGAAAAAATTTAATGTATCCAATGACTGGGATAAATATATTTTTTATGGATCATCTGATATGATTACACATGTAAAAAATGTTTATGAATATATCAATGATCAAATTAAAGGCGTTAATGAAGATGATGATCATATTAAAGAAATTAAAATCACAGTTGAAGATGATATTTGTGACAAAAAAAATGTTGAGAAGTTAATGGGTTGTTGCAAGACATTATTATATGATTGTTGTACAAAATATATTGAATTTCCATTTGTAATGAATCTTTAAAATCTAAAATCTAGTAATATATAGGGTTATGCCTATTTAACTAAACCACTTAATCTCTTTAATGATATTCTCCTAGAATATATCAATCTTTCTAGAATAATATACAGAGAAAAAATAATTATATGTTAAATGGGTATGATCTATGAAAGAATAATTGATTTTCCACCACATATGTATGAACCAATAATAATACAATAAGAATGGGATGCATTTACTGCCTGTGGAGAGTAGAAATACATTCAGGTACATTATGTCTAGAAATAAATTTTCTGATAATACATGTTTTAATTACTTGGATAAATATTGTTAATTTATGATATAGAAACTGAGTGTTGAAAATATGAAATGGAATTAAAAACAAAGGTACCCCTACTGTAAACCTAGGATGGGGTACTCTTCACATGACAAAAACTAGTACATATTTTATATCTACTATAAATATTTTCTGTGACATGACATGAAAATATAATTATATTCCACTATTTATGTAAAGTTTGATGAATTCAAATCCAAAGACCATTACATCCCACATTATTTCCTATAGATACAGGAAGGTGTAAATAATTATGGGATACTAAAATAAAAAAACACACAAAAAGTGTCAGTATCATATTTATGTATGATATACTGAAAAAATAAATCCATTTAAATTGGAATTCCATAAATTGTTTAAATATTTTAATAAATTTGTTATCTAAATTATAAATATGAATCATCTTCAGTGGAACTGGATGAATAGAAACCATCAGTAGCCTTGAGGAGACTCGATGAATATGGATGTATCATAGTACATGTTTTTTGGTGACACCCCGAACATATTTTATGAAAATAAATGGATAGGGGGATAAAGATAAAAAATGGAAGTTATGTGGTCATGATTATATTATATTGAATTACAATTTAATTGGAAATATATGTGGTTAGAAAATGTTATGAGGAGGTATCAAATAGAAGAAACAACTCAAGAACAACCATTGCATGAAGATCCCCCCACCACCATCCACCATCATTGGGATGAGTCATTCATCTAAAAGAGAAATTTTATATGAGGTATTCAATAATCTCATAATTATTTATGTGAAATGTTATTCATGAGGACACTAATAACTTTATTACCCTAATATTCTGCTGCGTGAAATTTATTTTTATTTATATCTATCAAAAACCAACCCATAAACTTCTTTTGAGGGTGATGCACTGCAGTGCATAAGGCATTTTCACTTGGTTTAATATCAATAAAATGGTTTTTGTGAATGTTTTTTTGCATGGAATTCACAAGTTTGATGTTCCTTAATAGGTTTTTCAATCACTTGAGGATGAAGCTGGATGTCTAGAAATTTAGGTGATTCAGAAGGGAATTAGAGGCATTTAGACCATTTTCCCCTGATTATGTTGGATTGGAGTCACCTGGACCAAGCATCGAGACATGAAGGACGTCGGATATAAGGAATTGCAAATAGAAATTCAACCCGTAAAACCACCGCATGGTTATCCAAGCCTTGTTCAAATAGCGCGAGAGAATATTACATTGACATAGATGTCCTCACAATTGGACAACGGTTTACTAAAACCATGCGTCCCTTCACAGAAACCGTGTGAGACATGCTCATATGGATAGAGGCATTCACACGGTTGGCGCATGACAAACCCAAACTGTGCTGCCCATCCGAGAAAACTATGTGGTCTTAAGGATTTGAGATATAGAATTCGGAATGGTTGGTGCACGACCTACTAAACCGTGTGCCAAAAACAGAGCAGAAAACTACACCCTTATTCTTTTTTCTTTTACACTTTTCACCTATTACATTACCTGAGGTTCCCCTTTTTACATACTTTTGGACAACTGGAAAAATGTAATTTCTGACTGAGAAAACCCTGGGGGGTGAGCTTGGATAAAGATAGTATTTGAGAGAGGAGAAGAGGTGGGATAGGGAACTGTGTTTTTTGTGAGACGAAGGTTTTGGAGCACTTATTCTATGTATATTTGTTGTGCTTATGATTCTTCTATTTTTCTATTGTAGTTAACTCTCTTATGAATTTTAGTAAGTTTATTATCCTTTTAATCATGTGTAGCTAAACCCCCTTGTGTTGGGACTGAAACAAATGTGTGTTCGTTAGAACCAGTTTCTCTATTCTTGTGTTTGTTCATCATCTCTCACCTAATTCTCCCAACTTCTGTGACTTATTTCACTACAAAACCCTTATCGGACCATGAATAGTGTTTCTAGGGATCTTTGGGAGAATTAATACAAGGATATCCATGAAAATTGGATATAATTGTCATTTCTAGAGGGAAGTTATTAAATTAAGAGTCTGTAAAATTAATTTCTAGACCAAGGGATTGTTTTCTACCGACATAATCAGAACACACCAGACCAAGGGAGTTCCAACACAAATGAAACCATGAAATGTGGGTTATGAAAAACAACACAACACAATAGGAAATAAGGTTTAACGTCCCACATAAATGTCCCACCCCAACACATTTTTATCCTTGTCCATTAAAATCCACTTTTAAGTAATCTTTGATTTTGATGTTAATTCCATGTGAGTAAGGGAAGTCCAAGAAATTAGTTCCCTTTCAAGATCCATCATTATGAAACAAAAAATCGTATTTAAATTCATCATCTTCACTTGATCAATTTAAAATCAAGATACATAAACGCCAACATGGTTTCCCGGTGGACCGACCCCGTACTTGTACAATATTCTAGTTACATGTTAGGGAAATTAATTTGGTTCCTAAAACAATGAATCACACAAATTAAACACTACAGGGATACCATGTTCAATATTCAAAATGATACTCATCACAGCAAACAACATTTAATAGGTCAAGTGAGTGTGGCGATTAACATAGCTCATGAGTCGACCATTGAGCTACCTATTCAAATGGAGGATGTGGATATTCATTCATTAAAACATTCTATTGGAACATTCATATCATGTACATCAAATATTATAAATTACTTGTAAAAAATAAAGAATTCATTTCCAATTTCTTTTTCATAAAAAACCATTTTCAATTGATGAAAAAAATTCTCGAACTAATGAATGTTATTACAGAAATAGAAAGGGAAGGTTATGAAATTAATCTTAAAATAAAAATAATCTAAATTATCATCCAACCAATAAAAAATTATTCACAATGCACCTTTACACTTCCCATACAATATCATCATTTACTAAAATTTATGGTTAATGCTGATAGAAGGACACAAAGTGGAAATAATTTAATAGTTTTCTTTGAAGAACATATATATAGATAATACATTATAGACTACATTGCACTTGAGAATATAAATTAAATCCTCATGCATAACGGGATAGGATTCTCAGTTGCAAATGTATACTAGAGATAGTTTTTCATGATTATTTCTTATAAGTGATTTAATATATTAATTATGACTAAATGAAATTAAAATTTGTTTCAGGTGTATATATGTACAAAAATTGAAGGGATTCCCCCTTGAACATAAATATGTATTATTTAGTCCTCAAATCACTTCTAAATAACAAACCTCATCAGATTCAAATCAAATTTATGAAATAGTGGTCAAATAAGATGCAGTATTCAAATGAAAAGTTACAGATGAAAGAATCTTCTCATTACCAATGATGTATAGGTAAAACTATACAATTTAATCATATAAAATATATTTTAATTCCATACATCACTTATTACTTTTTATTTTTTATCCATCATCGGTTACTCATTGCAGTCAATTTTTATACTCCAAATATTAATTTTTTGACTATATACATGAATACATAACAAATCGACCACAACTGTGAATATTATTAATTTTTAATAAATAACATACTATATTTTAAAAATAAACATCATGTTATATATTTTAAATTATGTGTTAATGAAAAGTCTATTATGATAGGGTGGGGTGTAAATATTCTCAAAATTGAGGCGTGAGGATAGTTCATGAGCCCAATGAGCCTATCGACTTCACCAAGTGGATAAATATTAGGTTGTATATAATGATATTTCTATATTAAAACACACATAAAACCAAATTAATTATTTTTCTCAATATTTATATAGTTCTTAAAATATCCCAATGGTAATTTTTTGGGTTATTATTTCCGAAAAGTTATGAGATATATCATATACCAGCAACAAGATCACATCCTTAAATAATAATTTTTTTATTTAATTAAAATTATATTTAAAATATTTATTAATCCATTGTGTATTTATATTTTTTCAATACTACCATGACTCTATAATGTAATCATATTTATAATATGATATAGATTTATTTATCAATTAGTGTGTTTTATACATTAAGAAAAAATGTACACATATATTATCAGGATATGACTTCAAAGAGCTTATTTTATTGTTTTTATATTCATTTTATCAAATTTTTATTTAATTTTCAAATCATTATTATCTAATTCTTATTTTATTGCATTTCATAGAGATTATAGAGAAATTAACTCATCAACAAGGATGATTCACTTTTGTACTATGATCATGCACTCAACACGGATGATGTACACATGATGAAAAAATTTTCTTTTAATTATCTAATGTGATCAAAATTATAGTTTATCAAAATATAGTATTGTTAGATAAAAAAATTCAATGTAATATTGGATAAAAATACATGGAGGAATCAATCGTACCTCAGTCTGATACATGGTGTTCCATGTATGTCTCAAATTGTGTGGTTTCAATTTAAAATTGACAATTTACTATTGTTTTATTTCTTATTTAAGTTTCATTTATATATTTATAGTTTTTATTACATAATATTTTTTTTCTTATATATATGGATTTTTTTTGATTTTGGGTGGTTTGATTTATTTTGATCATGCTCTGGAGAAATTGGACTTTATGGTTGTAAGTGAGGCATCGTTAACAAGGACATAGGTCAATAATTCTTATAGACATCATGAAATGGTCAAATGATTCTAATTAGTTGGAAAAAATTGCAACATTTTATTGACTATTTTTAAGTTAATTTCCTTATCAATTTTATCTATTACTTATTTATTTTTTCAATGTTATTTTGGGGAGTCATATTTGTTTTGAACTATCCCCAATAAGCCAGAAAATGGAGAAAATGTTTCTTTTAGATGGGGCGTTTCAAGAAGAATAGTGTTTCCTCGTCCATCCAAATGTAAAATTTTCTCTCTTTACGTGATAGTTTATGGAGTTGAAAAAAACAGACATCACATACTCTAACATACACACCTCAATCTGACACACATTGTTCTTAGTATGACTCGAACTATATGTTTTTAGTTTATAATTTTCTATTTATTTAAAAACATACTTAACATACTCAAAATTAATAATACACATAATTTTTTTATACATTAATAAAAAGATCCATATTGTTTTTAATATGTGTAGGAATTAGCCACACCTCAATAAAACACACGATGTGACTAGTATGACTCAAAGTAAGTATTTTTATTTAAAATTAACATTAATTTTAGTTAAAACTAAATTGGAATAATAAATATTAAAAAAACATTAATATTATATAAATACATTAAAAAAATAATCCATATGTCATTTGATTCATGTAAGAATCAACCACACCTCAGTTTGACTCATGATGTGAATGGTAATACTCCAAGTGTGTCTTTAAATTTAAAATTAACATTAATTTTTTTAGAAAAGTAAAGTGACATACTAAAAACTAAGAAAAAGCATTCCTAATTTTTTGATAATTTAGTAAAATGATCTAAATTTTATTTATGATATGTTATAATCATCCACACCTCAATATGATACACAGTGTGTTGGGTATGACTCTATGTGTGTCTTTTTATTTAAAATTGACATCAATTTTAGTAAAAACTAAATTCGACATACTAAAAATATAGAAAACATATTAATGTTCTTTTGATAGATTAGGGAGATGATTAATATATGATTTCATAATTTTTAGAATCATCCAAACCACAATATAATACATGGTGTGCCAGATATAACTCAAATTGTTTGTTATGAGTTTAGAATTGACATTTTAGTTCCAATAGTAAGTCACTCACTTAAAAATGAGATACAATATCTAATTGGATTAATAATTGAAGACGGTTATTCATAATTCATATTTGTTGTATAGGACATAATGTCACATCAAAATGACACATTATGTGATTGGTATGACTCAAAGTGCATGTTTCCAATTTAAAATGACATTATAGTAGAAAACACAAGTTACGTATTCAAAACCGAGAAAACACATTCATATTGTTTTGATATTTTAGGGAAACAATCCATATATCATTTTTGATATGTATGAATTAGATTCAACTCAATATATATAATTGTTTTATAAGTGTGACACTAATTGGGTCTTTTTGTTTATAATTCACAATAGTTTTAGTAAAGAGGAAAATTGACATACTCAACCCTAAGAAAACACATTAAAATTGTTTTGATACTTAAGAAAAAAATCCATAATTTTTTTTAAATTTATAAATAATATGAACCTCATTTAAATACAATTTTTGACTGGTATGACTCAATGTGTCTCATTTCAAATAAAATTTTTCATTTTATTTCCAAACATGTTTCACTGATTGAAAAATAGGAAAATCATCTTCGATTACACTAATAATTTTGAAAAATTGACATATAAGTACTTTTTTATTTGTAATAATAAATACCACATCAAACCATCATATTATCTAACCTTTATGACTCAAATTTCCAATTTTCAGATTAAAATGATATTTCTGTAAAAAACATAAGGGGTATTATCAAAATTAAGAAATCACATTCCTATGGTTTTGATACATTAGTAAAATAATCCATAAGTAATTTATGATATATTAAAATTAACTAAACATCAACATAATGCACAATGTGACCTATATGACCCCATGGGAGTATTCTAATTTAAAATTTATATTTTAGTAAAATGTCACAAGGGACATACTCAAATCTAGGAAAACATATTTGGATTATTTTGATACTTTAGTAAAATGATCCATAAGTCATTTTTAATGTGTAGGAATCATCCTCAACTCAATCTGATACATGGTGTTCATGATATAAGTGTATATTATCTATCAAAAATAAAAATTTTAGTTCAAAACACATGTAACTCACTAAAAACTTTGAAAATGAACACTAACTATATTGATAATTTAATAAAATGATTTGTAGGTCATTTGTGGAATGTAATAATAATTCAAATGTCAAAAAAATTCATGATGTGACCAGCATGAATCAATGTGTGGGTTTTCAATCAAAAATAAAATTTTAGTAGAAAATACATGTGACATACTAAAAAATGTCCTAATAGATTCAGATTGTTTTCATAATATAGTAAAACCATCCATAAGTCATTTGTGATGTATATAAATCCTCCAGAACTCAATCTAACACATAGTATGACTAGAGAGACTACCAATATGTACATTTATTTAAATTTTCAATTTTATTAATGTATTGTTTAATAATTATGTTTAATTTAATTTTTTATAGTATTATTAAAATAAGAATCTTTCTGTTATACATGTGTTTTTTTCTCGAGTTAGGGTTGTTTGTTAGAAAACTGATAACATGATTGAGATTCCTTTAGAGGGGTTCATGGGTTCCATGGAAAATGATATGTTGATTTTTTTTTAAATGTTTAAGGTTAGTAATTACAAAAGTAATTAAAGTAATGATTAATTCAAATGTATATAATATTGTGTTTTTTTATTTTTGGTGTAATTTTTATTGATTTGAATTATGATTTTTCATATAGGTGTGTTTTCATACATATGAATTTGATGTATCTTGATGTAATTTCCACATCAGACTACAGTAGTAGGGACTCTATCAACCCCATTTCTATCACCCATAAAGCCCCCCTTTATATGTGCTAATTAATAAGATGAAAAAGGGTTCCATTTATCTATTTAATAGATTAAACTGATAAATACCCCTATATTTGTTTTGTAGCACTCATAAAGGGGTCCGGTTTTAATGGTTCAATGGACAAAAAACTTTTGTATCGCTATTGAATAAAACTTTTCACATTGTTAAAGAGACTATATGTGGTAGTGAGATGTGATTTATCAATGATGATTTGTGAGTTCATATTTCTAGATATACATCTCACTATAAACATTGTTCATATCCTACTATGCATTCTAGAAGTACTAATCCACATATATCTCATATAGATTCCCTCATATAGTATTTTTGAAAAATGGTATCTTCAGGTAAAATTTTCCAAAGAGGTTTCTTTTAATAAAATGTGGTTGTTTATTATTTTGGTCAACTTTTTGGGTGAAGCACTGACTCATGTGGCATGACCCCCCCCATTAAAAAATGATTTTTAGTTGATATATATATAGTGGACTGAACTGCGGATCCACATGAAGATGGTGTACGTAGAAAATCCAACCCAGTATCATATTTAGCCTACCTCAAGTGTGTGTTTGTTAGGGTGGAATATTAAATGGGGGATGATTTTATGGTGGAAAAGGGAGTTGTTGGCCTCAATTTGGGGTATAGTGGAAGTCTTCAGTGATGAACTTATTATACTTTACATGTCATCCTTTCAAGAGGCTTCACATGTGCAGTTCTCAGACACATTGCAGGTCCTTAGGCGGGACTCATGTGGTGGATGAACCCCACAAGGTGAGTAGGGGAAGAATTAATGAAACATAATGGATGATGACAGAAGGACCTCATGTGGTGGATGAAAACCATAAGGTAAATGGGGGCATGATTATTGAAGAATAATAGTTGATGATAGAGGGACCTACTATAACATATTATGAAAAGTGGTTACACCATTATGAAGGGGGATATTGATAAATGGGGATAGTGAAAAAGTAGTTTAGAAGAAGGATGCCTCAACGGTGGGGGGTTTTGATGAAGATGGCAGTTCCTTCGATAAATAAGGGATGTGTTGGGGTAGCATAGTTCATGGTAATTGAGAATACACAAAAAAAATTAGATAGACAAAGAAAACAAGAAGATTTGTGTGGTTCAACAATGGTCCCAACGTCCATGGGAGAAGGGGTACTTTCTTGATTACTCCTCTCCTGATAAATTCCACAGAGGGTCGCATATAGAGATTAAAACTTTTATGGGAATTAACCTCATTATAAAAATGAAGTAAATGAAGTATATGAATGGCTGTCCTAGGTTGGTTCATCAACCCTTGATGTTTCTCTCGCCGCCGGCTGCTATCCACAACACTAGCTTCCAACCAAAAAATAATTCCAATGTAGTAATTCCCAACAATTTCTATTCTACAGATCACTCACCCAAATTGGGAGTCTCCCCCACTAATCTCCCCACCAAAAATAATTTGGGGAATAAGCTAGACCTGTTGTCTCCATGAAATCTTCCATATTTTTTTTAGCAGAACCTTTATCATCATGTTTAACCCGTTATCATTAGTGTGGATTTTCTGAACATTGAATAATCATTCATCCAACACATTTTAGATCCAGTGACATTGCATGTAAAAGTGTTTGGACCTGGAATGAAATGTTGGGTTCTTTATGAGGTGAACAGAACTATGACTATCATAATAGAGAATATAATTCTCCGGAATCTATCCTAGATCATTTTAAAAATTCTTCATCGACAAAATCTCTTTACAGCCCTCAGTGACTAAAATATATTCTATGTATTTCATATAAAAGGAAATACACTTCTGAAATAATGTTTTCAATGAGACTAATCCTATTTCAAATGATATTAGGTACTCAGATAAGTATTTCTTCATTTCAGCATCTCCAACCATATCTGCATATATGTATCCCTCTAAAACATTTTTATCACTTCCAAAACATAAAGAATGACTTGATATACCTCAGAGATACATCAATATACATTTGACTATTATCCAATTCTCTTATACTAGATTTTATATGGATCTCCTCACACACAAATCGAATGATCGATATTTTATCTAGTTCACACAGTGGAATATATAATTCTACCAAATTCTTACTGATAAGGAAATATTTCCATATATTAATTCTCCTCTTTAGTCAATGGATTCTGACCTATCGTGAGCCTAATATGACTCACAAGTGGAGTCAAAATTGTTTTTTCCTTTATCATATTAAATATTTGAGGAACCTTCTCATTTTACAGTTCATGAGATACCCCAATCTTGCGATTCCTCCTTCCATGAGTAATCATAATTCCAATAATACGAGTATCATTCCCCAAGTCCTTCATTTCAAAAGACATGTTCAAATCCTTCTTCAACCTATCAATCCTGGTAATATATCTTCCAGTAATAAATATATCATCAACATTGAAAATCAAGATAATGAAATCACAATCAACAAACTATTTAATGAAAACATAGTGATCAGAAGTCATCCTTCAGTAATCATTTTTTATCCGATAATGAGTCAAATTGCATACGACTCTGCCTCAATACCTATTTCAAACCATATGAACTTTTAGTAATCACAATTACTAGGTTTTCATCACTTTTCACTAGAAATCCATCTAGTTTCTTCATGTATATCTTATTATCAAAATCACCATGTAATAATGATGTCTTTACATCAAGTTGTTGAACCGATAGTTAATACAAGATGCTAATCCATGAACAACTCAGATGTAAGACATTATAACCAGAGGATAAATGTTTTTAGAAAAATCAATACTTTTATTATTATCATGTCCCTTAAAAACCATTTTGGTTTTATATCATGGTTCTGAGCTTCTATATTCCCCATTGATTCTATAAACCATATTTTTACTGAGTTACTTATTTCCTTTTAGTAACTCTACCAAATAATGTTTTTTATTTTTGTGAATGTATTTCCTCTCCTCTTGCATGGCCTTCTTCCAATCCTTTTTCTGGTGGCTCTTTATCACATCATCATAACTATCTATATCCCCCTATCAGGGAGAATCACATACTCATGTTTGAGTATCTACAACTTGGATTTCATTCTATTGTGGATCTCCTCAACTGTACTTTAGGGGGAATCTTTTCTGAAATATCATATGATGAGGACATATTAGAAGATGAATAAATATTAACTGGTATTGATATATCATCAGTTTTATAAATCTCTATCACACTATCTTGAACTGATGTTGGTGAGACAGGTTCTAGACTGGCTGGAATTTCCTCAGACAACAACTTCTCTGTATTTTCTGACTTATCAAAATATACAGTCATATGATCCTAGATAAATACAAAATCTCTACTTCAGACAATCCTCCAACTGATATGATCCAAGAGTTGGTATCCAAAATCATCCCGAGCTTATCCTAAAATGATACAGTTCTTTTATTTTTCCATCCATCTTCACCCACTCATCTTTTCTATAGGTGAACAAATTTCTGATAGAAAAAACTCTGAATTGTTTGAATGAATCATATTTACTATTCCAAACAGTTTTTGTAATGTCACAATTCAATGGAACTTGTGGAGAAATATTTATAACATCAAATGTAGTCCCCATTTTCTCCCCCCAAAAGTTATAAAGAAGAATGGTATTTGAGGGCACACATTTGAATATCTTGAAAATTATTTTTTTCATCCTCCCACCAACACTATTATTATGAGATTTATTTGGTACTGATTTTTCTATCCTAATTATTAAACTCCTACAGTTATCCTCAAATGGACCACGGTACTATCCTATATTGTTTACTCACACACACTTTAATAGTATGCATGTTTCTCTTTTCACCTTCACATGAAACATCTTGAAAACATCTTCTACGTGATCTTAAATTTTCAAAGAGAATGACCATAAATTTATATAATAAACATCTATGATGGTAATAAAATAAATAGTACCTCTATCGACGTAGTTCTCATCATGAAGACATCAGTTTGAATCAAATATAAAACATTTTCTTTATTGGATGTATAATAACCATGAAATGATACTCTATGTTGTTCTCCCATGATAAAATCAGCACAGGTATCCAAGTTTATACCTTTTAGTCCTGTAAAAATATATTTTCTTGAATAAAATATGATTCCTCTCTCACACATGTGACCAAGAAACTTGTGCCAAACATCTAATGTAATACATTTTTTGGATTTATTGAATTCACCAACACACAGTCTAGAATTTTTGTGATAAAGATAAGTATATTTCATTTCTCTAAAAATTACCAAGTTACCTTTGCAAAGATTACACTTCAAATTACAAAGATTACTAATTTATCAATCATGATTATAAATTATAGTGGACATCATATTGTGGTGAATATTAGGAACATGTAACACATCATTCAATAGTAACCTGCATCTAATATTAGTCTCTAGAAAAATAGTACCAATAGAAATTTTTTACAATGCACCATAATTTTGTACATTCACATTCCTAAAATGTGCTTAATTGTATGATGAGAAGAAATATTTTTTGGAAATGAAATGGTAGGAGGCACCAAAATCGATCACCCATGTCAAATATTGGCTCGCTAGGCATGCCTAATTATCTCTCTGAAAAATAATGATCCCTTCATTGACAATTGCAACTTCATTATTTTGGGACTTACCTTCCTGATTTGTGTGCTCTCCCTAAAACCTTCTACACTATCGGATTATGTTTCAAGGCATCCATAGTGGTGGCACATCATTTCATATCTCTATCATGATTTTGATCGCATCCTCTTTTGAAGACTTTAATCACATGGTTCTCTTCCTCTTCTTCTTCATTTCCATTTTTGTTTCCCTTTCCTTTCAGTGAAAATAACATATGATTCAGGTGTACGTACATTGTCCTTCATTTTTGATGCTTCATTAAAAATTATATCTTTCACCATCTATGTAGTTACTATTCCATTTGGAGTTGGATTGATGACAGACACAATTTGTGTGTCCCATATCTTTTCCAATAACTCAACATTAAAAGTTACTAAAACATATCAACAATCATAATTTTCATGGAATTCAACTGATTAATGTTTTCATGGAATTCTATGATGTTCTATGATAAATTCTTCCAATCTTTTTACTTCATGTAAATAATATGGAATATCATGTTTTCTATGTTTTTCAATGTTGTCCATGCATACATCTTTTCCAAATTTTTTTCAAAAATAATCGAAGAATCATGTTCATTGGAAAGATTATGAATGTTTCTCTTCTCGATCCACTATCTGATTTGGAAAACACACTTCCTATTGATTACCACCATCTCCAAATAAACTGGTAGAATACTAGGTGACTCCTTTTCATTGGATTTACCTTTTGTTGATTAATCCTCTAGTTACACTTTAATGGCATTAACAGTCTCGGTTATTGGTTTCCATAAATATTTAATATATAAAATATCCTCCATTTTGGGTTTCCAGATTACATAATTATAAGTTGTATGCTTAATAATATTACCTTTATTTTCATTCATTGATAGAGTGCGAATTTTGAAAATTTAACTCTAAGGATGTGTCCGATATGGTCAAAATAACTGGAATCAATTCCTAGATAGCTGAAAATAGACTCTGATAGGCCATGCTATTGAAAAATCAATTTCAATGGTCCTGATCAACCGATGAAGTACCGTTGATGTGGATTTCCGAAATAGTTTCTAGAAAACCCGTCAGAATGTGACACCGGTGTGGATAATGGTGTCTTCTTCGGCATGTGGTACTATATCACATACGTCTTGACCAAAACATTGACCAGATATAACAGCTTCATTTTAGTTCCATTTTTAACATCGCTTATTTCATTGGAATCATCTCATTGACCTCTTCATGGAACTGGGCTCAAAAAACAACTAACATCATTTTTTTGATCACCAGAAAATCCTCTTTGCACATCATCATTTTGACCATGATCCCATTGATTCAACATTCATGGGGATGCATAGGATCACGAGTATTCAAAACACACAAAACAGAAGATATGAATGAATTACACACAAGATTTATGTGGTTCGGTAATGGTTCCTACTTCCATGAGATAATGGGGTATTTCTGGATCATTAATCTCTGGATAAATTCATTAAATGATCATATACACATATTGAAAATTTTGTAAGAATTAATCCTCTTATATAGATGATGGAAATAATGGCTGTCAAGGGATGGTTTTGGTTTGTTCCTCTCCTAATTCCCACAAAAAAATAATAATTCCACCACAATAGTTACAACAATTTCTCTTACACAAATCACTCTCCCAAATTGGCAGTGCCCCCTGGGAACACACCCACCATATGATGGAGATATCTTTCCCTTATATATTAAATTTATAAATGCATACTTATAAATCTTCAAATAAATATACTAGTATATAAATCTAAATACATATTTATTTATAAATATATTTATAATTTCATTCTAATTTATTTATATTTATAATTTAATTTTTATATAATTATAAAATATTTAGGATGATTGGGGAGAACTCTAAATTCATCATTGATACTAGAGGGTCTTGGTCCCACTTTATCTGTGACTGGATACCCACATTGATAGTGGTGGATGGAGACGGTTTCGTAATCGAATTAACTAGTGATGATGCCTTGATGGTTAAGGATGGAATTTATGCCTCTATGGTGGAAGCTAGTGAATGTTACTTGATGGGGATGGTTGTTGATGACCCCTAATAGAGGTATCTAGTAGCTGGGATAACAATATGTAGATCGATGGATCTATTGATGATTGGAGAACTTGGGACTTGGGATCTTTCAGTGATGATCTATGGGTGATACTGGGGGTATCCTGGGAACAAGTTGGGGACAATTCTAGTAAACATAAAATACCTCAGTTAGTGTGTCTGACCATGGGTATGGGTATGGACATAATCAATGAGCGGAGAAGTTTTTTTGGGACCCTATAAATAGTAATAGATGGTAGTATCTCCATATTAGGGATCTATTCTTCTCAGTGGGATTCCAAAAAATACCTTCAGATCTGGTCTAGTGATGAACATAGGATGTGTTACTGGATATTGGATTTCGTGTGTGGGACGACTACCTTGTATCCATGTACCATATGCGACGAGTGATGAGGTGTGATGGGACCATTACAGTGGTTATCAGTGACCAGGACGAGATATTATAGACCCACTACCATCAATGGGGATAGAGATTGTATGTAGGTTGGAAAAGACCTTAAAACTATTGAGATAAGTTTTTTTATTTTTAAATTGGAATATTAGAGAGAAATGAAAAAAGATATATGTGATAAGAGTTACGAAAAAATACATATTTGAGATTAGATATGGAAAATTGGGATTTTTATCATTGAGAGGGGTGGTGAAAACCTCTATATATATAGAGACATGATAAAGAAGCATAGTGAGGGATAGTAAAGATGTAGCTGCCAAGAGGGAATGAGGAAGACGTCACAACCATTATGGTTTAATAATTTTTTATGGTGGAAAAATTTACATGAAGAAGATGAATGAAGAAGAGGATATGATGACATAAATTATTTCATGTCAATGATGGAGAATGAAAGTGTGTGCATAGTGATGACGATTGTGTCATGTATCGAATGTCCTCTTGGCTGCGGAGATTGAGCGATGTGTCCTAGTTGTGATGATCGATGGTACAAAAATGCTATGTTCATTGCAGTGATAAAAATAACTTTGGGTATTGAGTTTTGTAAAATCCATTAAGTGAGAATGTGAAAATTTCATCGGGTGGAAAAATACTTCGGGAGCTATGTAAAATTCCATCGATTGATAAAATGCTTTCAGGTGATAAAAGGCCTTTAGGTGAATCATCTAGTATTTTGCGACAACTTCTTCTATGACATCAGGCTATCCCAAGAGGAACATGGGGACACCAATGATGGGTGTTGGATGGGACCACCATAAGAATCTAGAAGAAGACAATGAATTTGGAACATAGGTTGTAGAAGTTGACAAACTCGAGATGGAAGAGTAGTGACCATGGGATGTAGTGTTGTTCAAAAAACAGTGAAGGGTAATCAATTGGCTTGGTCCACTTCACAAGATTTTTGTACCACGTCGTCAGGCCTTTAATAGATGATCCTGGTGACATTTTCCCTGACTAGAGAAATTTTAGAGCATCCTACAAGCTTCATTGAAGGAATTGGTCACATTGGTTACATTGTGAGAATTTCTCTTATAGGCTTCAATGTATCTTTGAGTTGATAATTCAAGGAATCTATGGTGTTGTAAGGATAGAGTTTGTGGGACCTATGATTATGGTTGTTTAAGGAGTAATTTATTTTGTATGGCCTTTGGTTTTAACTTCATTTGGTAACATGTGGTGCTTCAATTTATTTCTTTTTACTTTTTCGTTTATAAAAAAAACTGATTCATGGATTTGGATCTCCAAATCCATGGAAGAACCATATTAAATAAATATATTTATATTTATATAATTTTAAATAATAATTTATAAATATATATGAATAATTATTTTCTTAATTATATATATATATCTAAATAACAATATTAAATAATTATAAATACATATTTATGAGTATTATTTTACCTGGCATGATATACAGCAAAAAGGAAATATCCAATTTATTAAAATAAAATGTACAATAGGGGAGGAGTCAAAAAAATGTTTAAAAACACTCAAATAAGTGATAGCTTCCAAATGCCACAAAACAACGACACCCATTGAATCACTAAAATTCAAATTCACCTGCCCGAGTTCGATTAGGACCACACCAACCCATACCAAGATGAGCTCTACCAAATGGACGTTGACTATGACACCAAGTGTTTACTCTATTCCATTGCTCATTTTCATCATCTGAAGATGGTTTAGTGGTTCCTGAAGCACTCAAACCCCCACTATATCCACTTCCTCTAAAGTCACCCCTTATAAATGGAATCATTTAAACCACCATCAACTATAGCAGAATATAATACATCCTTATTACATGTTTCATGAATAGTTGTAAAACCTTTAAATTCCATGTTAATACCCTTAACAGGTGAGTATTCAATTTTTTCATTGGTAGACCTCAAATTAGTAGAGTTATTCATGTGAGTTTTAGAGGGCATATTATCTCCCCTGACCAGAACCCCACCCCCCCAACTAAAACCCCTTCCAATTCATCCATGGTAACTTAATTGGTTAGTTCAATGAATACAAAAGAATTTGAATTAGAGTCCTATGCCTTGATTATATATCAACTTTTTGAATAATGTACATTTTCCACCAAAGATCCCGATATCTCAGTAAAGAAGTTATTATCAAGTAGATTATCCTTTTTCAATGGTTTTAATATTATCTGAGAGTCATTCCATCCTTCATCATCAGGTGAATACCTACCCTCCAAAACATCAATTGAATCTATCAATGTTAATAACTTGGGACAACCATAACTTAGAATCATGTACATTTTTCACAAATGATCCCAATATCTTAGTAAGGCAGTTATTATCAAGCAGATTATCCTTTTTCAATGGTGTCAGTATCATCTGAGATTCATTCTTTCCTTCATTATCAACTGAATCCCTACCCTCCTAAACATCAACTAAATATATCAATGTGGAAAACATGAAATCACCATAAATAATTAGATCCTTAGAACTACTATCATGTGGTCTATATGACTCTTCAATAATATTTCACAACACAACTGAATAAGTATTAGGAAACCCATTCTAATTATAATAATAATAAGTTAAACTTACTTTAGTGTGAACCAACATAAGATGAAAAACCATATTAATATCAAGAGGAATAGATGAACCTGTCAGATACATGATGTAAATACCCTTTGAGCGAGAAAACAAGGTAGTCCATAGAGACAAAACTGAAAGAGTTTTGGGAATTATTTTCTGCACGGAAACATCTATATTTACTTGGTTTTGGGGGAAAAGTATAGGCTTTTTGCACTTTAGATTCTTGATGTCAATTTTTTCTTTTCTTTTTGAGATTTTCATATATTCATTTTAAAATGAATAATCAGCTGATTAGTAAATTATTTTCCATTTTTTATCATATGAATGTCCCTCATAAGCCCATCCCACCTCAAAAATATATGCATTTATTCTAGTATCTTATTTAACATTGTGTTCCCTTAACCATGCATCAAAAGTTTAACTGTGAGACTCCGAATAAGTGAAAAGATTAGTGAATACCCTCTATCCATCCCTAAAAAACATCAACATTAGTAGAGTCGGCTGGTCCAACCCCAAAGATCCCATCATTACAATCTGAGTGTATACCCAGCTACTGACCAGGCACATAGACACACCCCTTATCCTACGATTCCACCTTAGTGATCACTCTACCTTATAGATTCAGATCCTGATGAGAAATATCAATATCACCTCGAACATTGGATTTTAGACATATGGTCATTTGAAGACAGGAAACACAATTATTCTCATTCATAAAGAAGAATACACAAACAATAGTACTCCTGTAATTTAAAATATCATGTCCTATTAATTTACAATTAGTATATTTCAAGGAATCTTTTCATAATAAATTCTAAAATATATTTCATCATAATATGTTGAAATTAAAACCCTAAAAACTAATGTGGAACACCAATTCACTTATACTAAAAACTGATCATAGAGTACAAATATAGCAACCTCTATTTTCTTTTCCATTTTAATAGGAAAACCAATATATATATTTTAATATCATAGAGGATCATAGGGTACCAAAGAGTAAAATTCAATCTAAATACCTTGACCCATAACTAGATAGAGGAGTTTCCTACATCAAGATGGTTAGATTTTTTATCCCGTTCCTAAAAGTGTATAATTCTGACGTGTAAGAGATCTAACAAAATCCCCAAGCCCACATCCTGAGATCCTGGAATGAAAATAGCATGTGAAAAAATCTGTATCCCAATGAGACACATTTTCAATTTCCAATGACCCAAATTTCTGAAATACATTTAATATGATTTCTGATTTTAAATATCGTAGATCCCCTTGTAAAAACAAGATACACAATGATTGGATATTCAAGGATTTATAGTACTAATGTTATTGTAGATGTATCATCCATTATGTGGGTAACATTTCTCTAATACTAAATACCACCTACAAATAATCCTTTAAATATATAGAAGGATTGATTTTCCTCACTAACCTCAATTGAAGTAGCAACAACATTACCTCTTCCCATGACATTTCTACCCTCTGTTTCATCACCTACATGCTTGTGGGAGTTAATCCATCCTTTATTGAGGAATAAATCATCCATAAATTGGGTTGATGTAGAATTTATAAGCAATAAACAATTATGACCATGAATGAATAATGGGAGAAACTCTTATAGACCCAAACCCATCCTCAATCATTTGTCAATATATTTATAAATAAATTGATATATATATATATATAATTATAGATAAATTTATAATATTATATTAATATATAATATAACTATGTATTCTTAAATATATTTGGTGAAAGGGATTACGACCCTTAGGTCCTTTTCCAAAAATAAATATATTATTAATTATATTAATATATTTATAGTTGTAATTATAATTATATAATTATATAATTATATATCTCTATAATAATATATTTATATTTAATAATAATATATTTATATTTATTTATAATTTTAATTTATTATACATTGTTATATTTATCTATAAGTATAATTATTTATTTATAACCATGTAAAAATATTAATGATATTTTTTAAAAACAAGTATGGTCGATGCGCTTTTAGTAAAAGAAAAAAATATAAAAACATGAATTATAGGATTAGACATAGGAAATATTTCCTTTATCACTTAATAAGAGGAAGTCCCATACCCAACCTTTGGATAATCTCATTCACAACCCTACATTATTCAATTGGTATTTCCTTATAATTAATTATTACTTGAAATCTTCCAAAATTTTAGGATGTCTTTCTTTCCAACAAGATTTCACTTACTAAAAAGTCCCATCAGAATAAAATAAATCTTCCAAATATTCAATGAAGTTATCGTATTTCAATTCTCCACTCTAATCACACTTTTTAAGAGGGGTCTAAATTTCATTCGCTTAAGTGGATTTTTCTACTACATTAACCATCATATCAGATTCTAAATCTTTATTTTGAAAATCAAGGAGAGAAAGTCTTTGGTATATTCCACCATAGATTTAGAGGATATGCTAATATTTGAATCAATGGTCTTGACTTGGTGTCTGGTAATTGGTCCAACACAGTTTGTATGAGGTAATAGAGCCCCCATAAAACCATATTCCATGGTCACCCCAAGAGGATAATTTTCTATTCAACCAACACAGTGGTCTACGTCATATTGGTGTCATAGTCATCATAAGTAGTCTCAATTATTACACTACCTTCTCCCCCCAACTCCAAGGATCTATCCTCGAGTAAAGGCTACTATTATACCACAATATATATATATATGGAATGATTAGTTAGCACCAAACAAGAACTACCATTTTCCATGAGATAATACTACATCATAAAATATTTACTACTAGTCTCAGTAGATCTAGACTTTTGAAATAGTTCATAAGAAATATACCATTTTGGGTTCCACTATCACCGTGAACCTATTAACCAAATAATAAATGGTTTTCATGAACATATAATCCAACCATATCAGAAATTCAATTCATCTGAACCCATTATATTAATGTATCCATAGATCAAGAACTCGCAGTTGTGGCTTCCGTCTCTTATACACTTTTTGGTGGTTCATGACCATAAGTAAGAGGAATATCAATATATATTCCATTTGAGGAGGAACCATTCACCTATTCTTTATAACCAGAACAAAAGTATCGAGGCCTAGAATTTTTATGTTTATTCGAGGAAGGGTAATAAGAATCAATTGATTTATTACTCTTTATAATAGTTGTATACAAATAATCATGCACCTTATCATAAATGGAAGACCAATAAGGTAATTTTAGTTCACTACCAGATTCTACTTCATACCCATAAGTATTACATTATATTTGGGGGGGGGGGGTACAAACACTTAGATTGTGATGATTTGAAAAAATTATAGAAAGATGAAATTTTCTACCATGAAACTATTCTTCAGTAGCATCTACTCATAAAATTTCATGATAATCACCTGAAAACCAAAGGAAAAGTGTGTTACCAAATTGAGAAAGCCAGAACAAGGGCCTCAAGACAAGTTGAACCATGCTTCTTGTGGTGTTTATGCCCCTTTTATTCTATAATTTCAATGTATTTTCCCCTAAATTTCCTATAATCATTATTGGGATAACCACCTAATTAGATTAACTCATAAAAAACACCTCTACAATGGTTTTATTTCAGATTATTAATTATTTGACATGATGAATAAAAGTGTAATAATTTCTCATAACATACATAAAGGTGAATGTTAACATACAAGGTACATGGAACTACCTGACCATTTAAGGTGTAATTAAGATATTCTTAATAAATGATTCTAGCATAGTAACCAACGAACATTGATTCTGTAGCTCTATCCATTTTACCTGGGATACCCATAATTAATGAAATGGAGAACATGATGCAGGGATGACACATAATCTAGTTCAAATCCAATACAATGATCCATATGTAGGATCCATTGTTTTTACGGGATATGAGATTGAAACGATCATCCCATTTTCAGATATAAATTAATCATTTTTAGGGATATATATAAAAAACAGTATGCACGCCACTTATTTTCCATAGATTCAAAGATTATGTAGTGAAATCCATTCATGAATAGGATTCAATTCCAATATGATATTCCCAAAAATAAATATAGTTTCTTCACAATATCTAATAACTTCAGGAAACACTCACATGTGGGAAAGATAAGATGAGTAATGATCTAATATTGAAAAATATTCATTCAATCCAAAATTGATTACTTATTGGTTTTCACATGATCCATAGAAATATTATAGAAGATATGTTATGGGGAACTATTTTTTACTTTTGAAAAATGGATGATTTAAACTCCATTAGTATTAATCCTGAATTTTATTTGGTTTATTTAAATATTGTGCTTTGTAGAGCTGGATTCCAATAGTAATATTCTACTAGAACAACTGATCTTAGGAAATAATGAAGATCCATAAGTATATCGATACCCCAATCATCTTTTTTGTTAGGGTCTAGTTCATGATAGTGATTAAGGATTTGATGGAATGGAATCTTCACATATTCAATATATGGCCAATCATTCCCTTTCACAATAGAGATTTTATTCCCACAAAACCCTTGGTGCTAGATTGAAGTTATGAAAACTCATTCTTGGAAAGGATTCTATGGTTGAAGAGAGTGTGGCCATATAATCATTCTCTACCCAAAAGGGATTCATTTTTGGTGTCATTGTCCATAAAGGAAACATGTATCATGTTAATGATTACTTAATTTATTTGTGAGAACACTAAAAAATAGTTGAGAACTCTTACATTTCTCACATTATCATTATTAGGGGTTCTAATCCGTTGACAATTTGGGACCTAGTTGAGAGAGTCTCGTTGATATGAGGATATTGAAATTAGAAATTTGTGTCATTGAGTTGCATATTTTTTCACATGATTTTCACTTATGGGGAACTAAAGATGTGAGATTGGGTTGTTGGATTGGTCTCTCTCAAGTTTGGTTTCATACACATCCAAGAATAGGATAATAATTTTAATCATCTAGAGGATGGAAACTCATCTTCATAAGTCTAGATCAATGTATATGCTCTTAACTATATTCGTTGGCACTGAAAAAGTCTTTTTGATATTTCAATGTCAATTAAAGTTCCTATTAAAATGGACAGAGAAACTAAAATATCTAGATTTGGTAATTTTCTCAATTTTTGGTTAAAGTTGATTTGAGTTCTACATTTTTTATGATGTTATTTTCCACTGTAGATGATGAGTTTCATTTGTGAATTGTTCATATGAAGGTTACTAAATATTGATTGGATAGTAAGGTAATTGAACATATCATTTAGTAATGTAGTATATATTTTATTTTATATTTATACTCTATACATGGACATTATGAGACTTTTTTCTTTAAGAAGTTAAGGAAATATTCTCCTCGTGATTTTTCTTATTTTTTTGGGTAGGCTAAGCCCCAATATTATGGATGGATGACCATAATACTATCCCATATGGGATGTTTATTAATGTTTCTATTTCAATGTTGGATGATGGTCATTCTAGGCCTCCTTAAGGATTTCAGTTTTGTTATGGTACTAGTATATATGCTTCTAATGTTTCTAAATCCAAGGCTAATACAAAAAAAAATCACTTGGATGGAAATGTTTGCACTAGTGGAGACGACCTCATTACAGAAGGAAGGTGTTAATGAATTGGATACCTCAATTTATCAAATTAAGCATGATTTTTTAGGTCTTAATTCACAGTTCACATTTATTATCCAACTATATAGGTTTTGGAGTATATTATGGAATAAGTTATGAAGGGTTCAACTGATGAAATATTAACTCAAGAATAAGAACATCAGCAGATCTTACATGAGAAAATGATTGCTGAAAAATCAAGGAAACATAAGAAAAAAGGTGATGATGTTGTTTATAAGAGGAAAATTTTGGATGTCCCTAAAGATAAATTTCCTTGTATTTGGTTGATTCTCCTCTTGATAATAGGATTTCGTTTTCTAATCATCTAAGGGTCAGTTACATACCTTCTACACCTAGAAGAAGTGTGGAGGTTCTTAGATTAAGTGGCCTAAAATGAAAAAAGAGTCTTCATCCAAGGTCTCAGTGGATAATAAAGGTTTCAATTGGTTCCATTCATGAAATCCATATCAAAATCTAGTGATCCTGAATAGTCTACTGCTAATGTAACACCAAAGGACAAGGATTTGGCATTTTGTATGTCACCTCTTAAATACCGCCTTCATCACGCACATGTAAACATTGGTTTTTTCATGCTTGAAGACTCATGTGACCCAACATCCAAAGATTCTCTAAGAATAAGAATCTCGTGTAAGGAACATGTGTTAACTACAAACCTATTTGGAGTTCATAACATGCTCAATGAAGGTAAAAATTAGTCATATGTAGAAGAGGATTAGGAAGCCTTCCTAAAGATTTATTCTTATACCTCATAGAATGTGAAAGAAAATGATGATATGATTGGAGGTGGATTACATGTTGATGTCACATAGAGTACCACCTTGATAGGAACTGAATGGATGTTGACTGTTGACCCATCTAAGTTAGTGGAGGCTCAATTAGAGGCTAATAATTCTAACTCGAAGGGAAATAACATTGAAGGCCTCATACAACAAGTGAAAACATAGATAAGAGTTCGCCATCCCGAGGGGTGAGTCCATGGGTGTGGGTGTAGATGAATTTATTTGAATGAAATTTGTGACGAGGAGTGCATGACAAAAATTATGATTATAGAAAAACTGGGTCTTTATCAATTCATTTATTTGGGTTGTAATTTCATATCTCAACCCATATTCTCATTACTCTAGTTCCATTTTTTTTAATAAAGGGGATTTATCCCTACATTATCAAGAAAAAAAATTTGTATAATTAAATATTTATAACTATTACATTTAAATAATTATAATTATATAATTATTATTATATAATTATAATTATATATATATATGATATTTATAATTATAACAAATACATAAATAAATATATTTATAAATATATAAATATATATTTATATTTATGTAATTATATATTTCTTTTAAAAAATTATTAATACTTATTTATAATTATAAACATATATATAAACGGTTAAATTGATATATAATTTTTATATATAAATAAATTTTGAAATGTATTGGGTTTTTGAACCCCTAAATTAGGTTCGAATTATGTTTGGGTTTTAAAGTTATTACCCGAACCCACCCTGATTAATAATCCCGAAACAATTTTAAATTTAATTTATTTATATATATAAATATATTTATATATATATAATTATAAACAAATAAGAAAAAAAATTAAAAATATAAATGTGTATAATTATTGATTAATGTTTTTATAATTATAAATATATTAATGGAATTGTGATTATATATTTTCAAATATAAATATATTTAATATTAATTTATATAATTTTAAATAAATAATTATTTATATAATTAAAAATATTTTTTATCAATTCAGAATATGAATTTATAAATATATTTATATAATTTTATATATTTAAATAAATATAAATTTATAATTATATATATTTATAAATGTATATATTTATTGATATATATATATATAATTATAAATATAACAAATAAATTTTCTATTTATATATATCTATTATTATTTTATAATTATTTAAATATATAATTTTAATTTATAAATATATTAACAATTTGTTTAATAAATACATATATATATATATATATATTAAATTTAATTCATTTTTTAAAGGTGGGGGTGATATCCACATGAGTTGGAACTTCACCTCTAAACCCCAATGCTAATTATTTAGTGGAGGTTATCCCAGAAACAAAAAAACTACCAACATTTTATTAAATAATAGACTTTTGTGGAAATTTTGGTTGTATCTCGAGAGACAACCTCATTGTATAATTCACTCCTTGTGGTCCATTGATCATGGATGGGGTCGGTCGTTCTCACTAGCTGGTGGAAATTATAGGAGGATACTATAGAATCCATCCTCGTTGATGGTGTAAACATCCAACAGATAGTCTTTCATGATGTTCCTTCTAGAAGCGTCATTGGATATCATTGTTTCCCAACACTCCATCATTGCACATTTTGTGACTTGTGAGTCATTTATCATGGAGGGGGTTGAGTGGTGGTGTACTAGGGGAGGAAAAAAGGACATGAATCATCTAATGTATCCCATACATCCTTTAGTGGAGCTACCTCTAGCATTATATTTACTTAACTATGGATGTCGCACACAAATCCAACTTTATTGGAGACTTTTGGGTGGTCGATTATGGTGTTGGTGCGGTGTTGTCTCATGGGGTGTTGAAATGAAGGGATTATATATGCATCCCCAATGGTGTAAAGGTCATCTGTGATGGATCCTTCAATGGAGTAAAATTCCTTTGAGTGTTCTTGTTTCACAGTCTCCCTGATGTCGACACCATACTAGAATATATGTGGAAGCTTGTTCTCACTCAATTAGAGTACATTCTTAGACCAATTTGAAATAATCTCAAGGTTGAAATTGATACTAATCTCTGGTCAGTACTCATCACTCATGTTTCCCATCTTGTATTAAAACTCGAAAGCATTGAAAATTGGATTCCCAAGCATCCCCTCCATCCACTGCAGTAGTGGAAGCACCACCATACTCGATCATCTACCACCAAATATTATAGGAACCTAGTCCTCAAATTTTAATCCATTGGGGATATTAGATAATTGGTTTCTAGATCTAGTAGGAATATGTATAATGTCCTCTGAGATGGAAAGCTCATTGTAAACTGTATTTTTCTTCTTCAATGCATTATAATTGGTTTGATCCATGAGGGGTATAAACCTGTTCACTTATGCAAAACCGTTACTTAATGGGGACTCCAAAAACACTGTTGTTTCATAGTTCATGACTTGATGGCCCTTGATAATTTCTATGGTGGGTTCCTAGCTCATTATGGGTGGAATCAACATACCGATACTGTATAACATATCTACATAAATTTATTAAAAGTCCTATTGGTTCCTTATAAAAATTCTATTGATCAAAATTGGCTCCCAAAATCCCATCAATTCATAGGGGTTGTTGATCATGGAGGGGGTGGGGTGAAAGATTTCTAGGGGAGTAAATAAAGGACCTATATCATCCCATGTTTCCTTTACTATGTAAAGGTCATCCTGAATCCCATTCTGGGAGTTCCCTCTAGCAACTCCGTTTCGTAATGGTGTCTCCTAGTACATCATTTCAACTTTTTTTCTTTTTTGACAACATATCCTTCTTAATAATATTGGTTTTTTGAATAGAAATTGTAAACCCAACCCTAAACCCATTTTTATCTTTCCGTCATTCTCTCTTATCTTCTCCAGGTGGATCAAGACCATGTTGCCTATAATATAATTGAGTACTAGTTTGTATAAATTATCATTCCTTTTACTAGAGTCCACTATAATGGTACACAAATTATATTCCACCATAACTTAAATCAAACCCTCATGTTATCTTCAAACCACAACATCAATATAGATTTAAATGAAAATATATTAAAAATTAATGTCAATAAAATATATTATATTTTTTACATATTCTATAAAATTTTGTAAGTATATTATTTAATATGATTTAATGAATATGTCAAAATGAAAATATATGAATTAAGTTATCATTGAACATAAATGATAAAGGTGAGTTGTAAATAAATTAATGATTGAGGATTGATACTATTGTAACTGTTGATACTAAAAACGCTCAACATAGGAGACATTGTGCAAAACATGGATAGTTTGAGGTGAATCAAGACCCAAATGGGAAAAATATCTACTAAAGGGTATGAAATCAAAATGTTAGTAACCTTCATAAATGACACAAATCTGGTTAAAGTCTCCTGGGGGCCACAAATTGTTGAACCAGTAACTCTCATGCAATGCATATCTGGTTGCGAAGAAAACAACCCTAGCACAGAAATTTCAGGAAAATTATTTTTGAAGTGGTACCCTCAATGAAAAATATCTACCAACCTCAAATATACCTATAAATAACTCCATCCATAAATATTTATAGGTAAATGACCATTAGAATTCTATTAAAGGGCCAGAATTCATGAAACTCAAACCTTGTGAGTAGAATAGGAGACAAATTCTTACAGGTAGTAATCATTCACAAACAAAAAAGCCATGGGTACTTGAGAACCTCATAACTTGTTATATATTGGTTTAATGAAGGACAATGAAATATGTGTTTTAAAAAACTCCCACATGAATCTTGGGGGGTTTTCAAGATAATTAACCTTTATGAAACATTCAACATGTGAACAAAGACATTACTCAGAGGTAGGACTTGAGATTTACCAACAAACATGAAGTATCACTGTGAGGTGGGGGCGAAGCAATGATATCATTTTCTTTTATGTTTTATTTATTTTCAAAAAACAATTCCTCTACATAAAGAGTTATAAATTTTACATAAAACAAAATAATATCACATTCAATGGAACCTGAGAATTTTAAAGGTTAACCAGTCAATAAGAGTAGCTACGTCCAATGTATGTTTTGGAAATAATTTAATACCACACAATCCAGTAGAATTTTTTTTGTGTAGACATAATGAGTAGGATGTTCTCTTACACTTGGGTAGCACTATGTTCTATAAAACAATCATGTGTTTAAAGTAGAATGAAATGATGTAATACAATATTCTATAATATGTTAAGAAACATTTTATTGTACAACCTTGTCTAATTTCACAAATATAATCATCAAAAACGATTCTTCACTTTATTACCCAGTAGTAAGTTAGAACTTATACAGATCTCATAATGACTCTCTGTCCATTTTTTAAATCTTTTATTTTAGTATTTGTTCTCGGTAAAATAATATAAATGTGAAAGAGTACTAATGAATTAATTCCAAACATACTTTTTCTGAGTGTCGAATTCCCAGTCAGATTTTTCAAACTACTCCAGAAACTCTGTATATGATCTTGTATGTTCTCCTTTTCATAATCTATTTGGAAAAATTATATAATAAATCATTTTTGGGAATCTTCATATTTAGAGAAAACATTAGTGTTTTTTTCATTATATCTTAAACAAGACATTAATGTCATAAAAAAACAAAGTAATTCTACTATTTATATGTGACCCAAAAGTGGTTTAGGTAGGACTCTGAAAAACATTCCCACTCTACCAAATTTTTAAAAAATTAAATTTTCCTTTTAATTTAAGATAAATCATAGACCTCTATACTCTTATCATTTCTTATCTAAAATTATCAAATATTCTCACATCTTTATTATGCTTCATAATTTAATAACATTTTTGTGTATTATTTCAATTTTCATTGCTATTTTCTCATTATGATTGAGGATTATGGTCACTCAGATATTATTGATCCACATATAAGTAAATAATAAATTAATATACTTCATTATATTTCTCCAAAATAATTTTACCATATGTAAAAACACATTTATTTTCATTATGATGCACCATACAAAATGATAAAAATAGATTATCTTCATAAAAAACATTTCTATTCAACTCTTCAAACAACAATATCCCCGTGAAAAAACATTTGAGACTACTTGAATCATTTCTCATTTTATTATTTTCCTCAAACAAAAGATCCCATATCCAATTTATTTTTTCTGTGTTATCCTACTCTTGATGAAATTTTCATTGTATCACTCAATTTTATTGATTTGATCTCTGGTCTGATAGTCCTAACCTAGTTGATACCAAAACATATATCGGATTTCTTCTTTCATACTCAATCTAAATTAATGGAAATTATTCTTGATGAAAATGAATAACTACATTGTCAATTTTTCTCTTATAAAATTTTTCTTCCATCTTAAAAATTCATCATTCTTCATTGGTTTCAAAAAAACACTTCATCCTTATTCATTCACCCCAACAACTCATAATAAAAACAATTCTACATCTGATGATCAGTGTCACACTGCATCTGATGGACAAGATCAAGAAGATTTTACATTTTTAAATTCTTTCCTTTTATAATTATGATAAACTTCAGATTAAGTCTCCAAATATTTATTTCTTGTGGAATATTGTTCTGACTGAAAACTATTATCTTTTTTTCTTACATTCTGAACAACCTTCCCAGCCTAAAAAAAAACTGAATCTGGTGATCTCATATGGATGATATGATATTGAAAATCTTTGGATTCCAAAAATTATTCTTCTAAAAACATAAACTAATATCATGAATTCATCATGACTTTGAATATGTTGATGATTGGAATAGCATCATCAGAAATAATTTGGGAAGTATTGTAACTTCTCATCCTTTCTAGCATCTTCTCTCTTTCCAAACCTCAAAAATATTGGTATCACTAGATCTCCCCCATCTATTTATATGGATTGAATCACAAATTTCACATATTACTTATGTTTTTTGTGATTAAAAATGTATTTAATCATCGTTAGGTTTTCATTGGATCTATGTATACTCTAAAAAAAATATTTATTATGATCAACCAGTCATTTTTGACCCGAGGTGAGTCTGATTGACTATTTATCCTAGAAACCTTCATCCCTATCTGATGGAATTTCTTGGGAAATTTGATTACAATGTTCTGAATATTATGGTTAGTCTGATCTCTCATAAATACAAATTGAGGTGATTTATTTTCATAGAGACCAAAATAAAATCATCTTAAACAAAACTTCATTTAGAATATGAAAACCATTTCTATCCAACATAGTCAAAACAATCTCCCCCTTTAGATTTTCATTCCACCAAGGTTTATAAATCACTGATCATTGTAACCTCAAGCTATGAATTCCTTATCAAAAATTATATTCCAATGTGAGATAACTCATTATAGAAATTAATAATCTTAGATAATAGATCCATGTTATCTAAAATTAATTACTCATGAAACATTCTCATATTTTCATCATATATTTAATCACTTCATAACTTTACTATGAACAAAAGTTTCATATAACCAATTAAAATATAGTTAGAATAGTTCAAACCATTACACGATAATGTCACAACATACCTACAATATACATGCTTCTCTCAAAGGATGAGAGCATATCAATGGATATATTTATGAAACAATTCATCCCATTGACAACACTCTCGAAATACTTAAAGATGCATGGGAAAAACACATACCCCAACCTTGATGAGAATGTGTTTGGATTCCCATAATCAACCTTAGTTTATAAAAAGATTCATTTGGTAAACGTTTGGTGAAAATTGCATCCACCTATTCCGATGTAAGAACATTATTTTAGTTTCATTTATTTATTATCTATAAGATCTTTGATGTAATGAAATTTTATATAAATATTATTTTAATGAGAATGTTATACCCAATTTATTGTAAGGATTATGGAAATTTTATTATAAAAACCCAAGAGTAAGGGTAACATTAATTCAACAAGTAAGTCTTTTAACTACCTCTTCTCCCACAAAATTTGGGTAGCAGATTGAGTGGTACCAAGTTAGTCAGCTTCATCTATGCTAAGAGTTGCTAATTTGTTTTCTTTGTATGAAAAATAAAAAAAATATTTCCCAGAAATAAAACTCTATTAGATGTTGATCTTCAATAATCAACTTTTCCTAACCAATCAGTATATGAATAACCAAACAAGTCAATTATTTCTAATCTATTATACATTATTCTAAATTTACTTTTTGTATATATATTTATGTGAATAATTTTTTCTAAAAAATTGATTTCATTATTTCGAGTAATCTAAAATATTTCACATAAGGTAACAACCTAATAAATGTTGTGTCTTGATGAATTAAAATATAATAAACTTTCAACCATCTTCTGAAACTCTATATATTCAAATTCCTTGCCTTCCCCATCTTCAGTCAACTAGGTTCCCACTAAAATTGGTGTGGAAATAAGATTTTAATTTATCATGATGGCATTTTTAATAAGTTTCATAGCATACTTTTCTTGGGAAATAATGTTTTTCTTCTTTTATAAGACTGGTAACCCAAGCTATTATTTAATTTCCCCCACCATAGACATCTCAAACAAAATTTGTATCTCTTCAGCAAATCTAGCTCAATTTCATTCATCATTCCCAATAAGGATAATGTTATAATCGTAAACAATTATTATGATGAATAAATATTGACTTTAATTGATATATAGATTACTATATTAAATTCCTTTCTTAAAACTCATCTTCATTGATCATGTATCCAGTTTGAAACAATATTCCCTTTGTTTGTGCTTTATCAAATAAAACATTTCTTCAAATTTCACACATAAATTTAATCTTTCAAAAAAATCACCATGTTTGTTCAATATAAACTTCCTCATAAAGATAATAAATCAATAATTATGGTTTCACATCCTTATGAAAAATATTGTAAATTCATTGTTCATAAAGAATATGAAATATTTTTATTCTATTTCTAATCATTCCACCATATAAAAACCCTCAAAAAATATATATTCCTTTAAAATATGAAAAAAAATTCACACTAATCTTAATTTTTTTCTTATCACATTACCATCTTCATATAGGTTCTTCCAAAAAACCCACTTTGTAATGAAAACATTTTTTCATTTGGTTTTGGTACGAGTTCTGAATATCATTCTATTTTATCTAATCCAGATCTTCATTCATATCTTGAACCCATTCCATATGCTAAAAATCATCATTCACGTCATTTAGATAAACTTTTGAATACAATTATGTATGTGTAATTTCTATTGGTGTTCATCCTATTTGAGCCTTTTCATGTTGATCACGACTAATTTTTTGATCTTCTTCTTCATTCCTCATCCTAGTATGATATTTTCAAGACACTTCCTCATCACTAGAAATTGTTGTGAATTATTATTCTTCTTGATTAGGTTTAAAATTGTTTTAATCTTTATTAGAATCATTATCATAAATTATTTCTTCCTATTCATCTTACTTCTTTCTATTAATCTTTTTATATTTCTAATATTTTTCAATAACTTTTACATCAAAAGGGTTAAAAAATTTTCTTGAATCTTTGTTGAAGCATTTGTATCCTCCTGCTTCGGGATCATATACATGAAAAATTCCTTCTTCACCTATTTTCCCAATCTTTCCATGGTTTCCACCATTCTTATTTATGAATCATGGACTTCTTGAAACTCTATAATTTATTAAACTAATATTTTTATCATAAAAACATTCACATTGAGTCATATCTGAACCTAGCATATAGGAACATATATTTTTTATGTACACCACAGTGCACATGGATTTCTACCAAATGTAATGAGATGAAAAATGTTCAAGTATCTTCGTTCATAAATTTTCAACAAGAATTATATACTGTATTTCTAAAAATTCTTTATTGTGGGGTGTATGGTGTTCTCCACTTATTCTGAATTCCATGATTCTCAATATAACATTAAAATTCATCATTTTTTATTCCTCATAATTATTCATTCTCAAAATCTTCACTAAATGACCAAATTCCTTCTAATCGTTCCTCCTAAAACTTTTTTTTCATTTTCTGATCATATGACTTATGTTTCATATACATAACAAATGTAATGTAAGTAAATTTATCAATGAAATAAATTAAGTACTTATCCCCGTGATTTTATTGTTTTTTAATAGTCCCACAAAGATCTGAATGAATATGTTCCAGGGGTTTTTTAACGAATGTCAGTTTTATTTACATTTCAATTTTAATAACTATTCACAAAATTTTATTGTTCTGGTAATTATATAATACATCCATTTGTAAGATGTATAGGTTGTTCAAATATTTCATAAATAGTTTCTAGAGGTTGGAACCTATTTTAAACATTTATACCAACCATCCCTGATTTCTTCAAAACAAAATTCTTGGAATTCATCTTTTGAGGGGATTCTCTCCCCCTAAGACACTGTCATTTGTTGTTTGTGAAATAGTTATAATAAAGTTGATTAAACCAAAAAATATTTTCCATGTATATTATCCATCAAAATACTAGTAGTATCTATAGAAGGAATATTTTCCTCTAAAAACTTCATTCTATGTAGAGCTGTTAACATGTTTCTCAAAAACATTATTATCCTTCTTATCAGAACAATTTTTACCCCCAACTTTTATATTATCAACTAAAATATTCTATTTCTTATTAGTTTTCGTTTTATAATTATTGAAACCATAAGTAATAGAGGATTTTCCAAAATCATAATTTTTATGAACTTCTAACTTCTTGAATTTCTTGATTTTGGCCACAAAAATAACATTCTGAGGACTTTTCATCTCAGAATTAGTTGCATCTTTCTATCTCAACCTATGAAGGTGAATTTTGATCCTTCTAACTTTCACCAATTCTAGATCATTCACCATCATTGGATATATAATATTAAAACATGTAGCCCTTAGTTAATCATTAGAATGGTTTAGTTAGATAAGTTCTAACTCTTATTCTTGTTCATTCATGTTATCCTTTATAGGTTAATTATGTTTCTTTTCTTTTTCAATATATTTCTTAAAATCATTAATCTCTTTAGAATTCTTTAATTTCACATCCGGAAAAAAAAATTCATTATTTTTTTAAGATATTTCATTCTTCAACTTCCTGATTTCATTATAAAGACTCTCAATCTTTCTCATACATTCTTTTAATTATTCAATCATGTGAAATTATAATTGGGTTTCTCCTTATTCAGAACTTCTTCTTCTAAACTCTTCATTGATAACTATTGTAATAAATTTATTTTATCCAACATTTTAAAAATTCAAATTCTACTTCATTTTCTTCTTCTTCATAACTATTAGATAAGAAACATCTCCTTTTTGATTTTCAGAATTTTCTATCCTTCCATTTATAATAATATTTATATTTATCAAACTATTTCTTCCAAAATCTTCTAGGCCTTATTTCATCTACCTCACTATCCTATTCTTTATTTCTTTGAGGAATGTTAGCGGAAAAATTACCAATGTTTCCCCATTCAAAAAAATGAAGGGAAATTTTCCCTTATGTTTACCTATACATATATTTATGATTTTATAAGATAAGGATAAAAATTAATCAATATTTTTAGATACCTAATTTTTAGAATCATATTCTCCATCATATTATTATTCAATAATAATCATTGAATTCTCCTTCTTGGAATCCTTGAAATATATTTATCTAGGTTCTTTTGAATTTTCAATTCATAATATTCTCCATTCTCATTTCATATGTAATTAGAGTACTATGAAAATATTCCAGAGATAGTGTTCTAGATCTCTAATTTTCAAAGAAGAAACATTAGCATTAGTCTTTTTAGGATGAATTCTCATGTTATTATCAAAAATAGTATAATCATATATGTTTTCTCTAAGAAATATGATATTGATAACAATGTCACTCACCGTGGTAAATATTTCACCAACATATTCATACTCACCCATCTTGATATCATTAAAATTCCATCACTATAATTTTAACTTTTTCTTATTAAATTTTGTATTGCCTTCATAAATGTTTTCTAATTATCCCAAATTTCATTGGATGTAGAAACACCTTTCACTATGAAGAATTAACTTTTAGAAATTGGTTATAGTAAATAATTCTTAGCTCTTACATCATTATCATGATTCTTCTTATCAAGAGAGATAATTGACATTTTTTCATCAATACGATGAAATCCATCTATTTTTTCTTCAAGGACATCATACTAAAGAGACATATGATAAAAAATGCTATATTTATAGATATGATAATTCTTAGCAACAAATACTAAAATCCCTTTACTATTTAAATGATTATGATTCTCCATCACAACTTCTCGTTAAAAACTTCAACGAAGAGTAAATGAAGGGAACCTTTGGTTCTCATAACAATTGAATTTTCTTAGAAAAGACCATATATCACTGTTAAAGGGAGTGTGAATCATTGATATCTATTTCTTTTTATGTTTCCATTATTTTGAAAAAATCTTAACCTCATATTAAAGATTTATCACATTCAATAAAAACTAAATAATTAGACATCCACAGGAACACATGAAATTAATAGTTTCACTACTAAACAAGAGTACCTACATCAATGTAATTTTTTTGAAATAATACAATAACAAAAAATCCAATAGAAGAAAATCCTTTTATGTGGATAAAATTAGTAGAATATTCTCTTTCACTAATGTAGCATTATGTTCATTACAAAATTGCATGTTCTTCAAGTAGCATGAAACAACGTAATACAATTTTTTGTAACATGTTAAGAAACATGTTACTATCTTTTCTTGTTAACATTAAAAAATATAATCTTCCAAAACATTTCTTCAATTTCATACCTAGTAGTAGGTTAAAACATATCTAGACATCATAATGATACTCAGTTCAATTTTCCCTTCTGATTTTCTAGTATAATTATTCATTATGATAATATAAAGTTTCTAGATTACTGATGAAAAAATTATAAGATGCTTCTATCTGTGTCTACAATTTCCAGTTTGATTTTTTAGTATGATATTAAAACTCAGATTATTCTATTTTCTCTTATCCTTGTCTTCTTATATCTGGAAATCTTCTTTAGGATAGAATAATTTGAAAACTCCTTATCTATAAAAACATATAGTTATCAAACATATCTGTTGAATGTAACATCTATATCTGAAAGTAAAAAATTTCTCTTATTATTTATAGATTACCCAAGATTGTTTATGATGAGATTCTAAAAAACATTCCCACTCAACAAAATTTAAAAAAAAAATTATGTTTCCTTGATTTTTAGATGAATCTATGGCATATATAGTGCTTCTCAACACTTCTCATTTCAACTAAAACTATCTTGAATATTCTAACATATTCATATTACATTAAACTTTATTGGAATCATTTGGTCCAATTATATTTTTTTATTCTGAATTTATTATTACAATTAAGACATATTGTCTTGCTGAATTTCTTGACTCACATTTAAATTAATCGAAAATGATGATACTTCCTTGGGTTTCATTGAACAAATTATAAAATTGAAAAAAAAAATTTATAATTATGATAATTTTTACCATGTGATAAAAGAAAAAACTATTAAAAAAACACTTCTGATCAAATATTCATAATTCAACCTCTCCTTGAAAACAATTTTGAGACTCCTTGAAATATTTATACTTTTCTTATTTTCTTCAGACTGAGGATCACGAAACCAATGTATTTTATGGATGTCTTTCGGTTATTGTAAATCATTTTATATATAACTTTGTTATATCATTTTTGTCTCTATTCATATAGTATTTAAATAATTGAATATATAAATATATCATATTTATTATTTCACTACTGAAAATTGGGCCTTAATAGAGTTAGTAAAATGACATTATTAGTGCTTTAGAAACACTGATAATGTAAGTGATGTTAAAGGGTGTCCTTTAACAGCACTCATAAAAAATAAATGAAAAAGGTCCCTCTTAATAGTGCTTAAAAAGCATTGATAAATGGGGATTTCAACAATTCTTTTTTAGAGATATTAGAGGTCACCTTTAATATTTCTAAAATGGGATTATAAAGGCCCCACTGAGAAAGGGTATAATTTAATTCATGCCCCACCCCTATCAGCACATCCCCCACCATTTTAGCAGCACTTTAAATATTCCCACCCCCATCACATGCCCATGCCTAAATGATTTTCAAACATGATACCTCTACCATAAACACCATCACCTTTTCCACTCCCATATATAGATTTTATATTCATTTTATGATATATCTATATCTTTATATTTGTTTTCATATATTTTTTACCCATAAATTTATATATTCTTATATATGTATATATATTTATATATAAATACTCATACATATATATATATATATATAAAGGGTATTAACTCTAAAAACCATTAAAACACATTAAAACATAAAGAAACCCCTAAAACCCTAAAACCCATAAAAACCATGAAATGATCATAAAACATAATACATGAGTCTCTATCAGATCTAAAATAAGTCAAATCAAAGCACATGAAATGAGATTTGTTATGATTTGCAGTACATGCTGAATAGATACTCCAATTAGAAGTTATAGAAATTTTATTGTTATGAAATCATGGTTGGTGAATAAACCTTATTTTTTTTGCCATATAGGCCTTTTTTGGGGTTATAAAACCAAAAATAGAGCTTTTAACTCAGAATGAGATCAGCGATGATATATTATACATCACAATATTTGATTTGAGATGTGGTAGAGCAGAAAAATACTCTCAAATCAAAAGTTATGGCCTTTTGATGTTTCAATTGGATTTATGACCTTTTTTAAATGGTAATATATTATATTCCTTTGTTATCACATGATCTAAATCTCATGTGTTTTTAGATCATTAAATAATCTTTTGTTTGACTGGTTGTGGAGATGAAATGGACTCCCAAATCAAAAGTTATGATCTTTCCAGTTTTCTAGTGTATTTAAGGGTTTTATAAGTTTTTCCAATTTAACAGCCTTTCAAATGGCCAAAACCTCTTAACCGAATGTTTTTTGCCTCTACCACACTTGAAGTCAAATCTTGCAACAATCTCTTTGACTCAGTTATCCATAACAACCAACGATCACCTCTAATGAGGCAAAAAAATGCTCATAAGTCATCCAAATGGATATAAATTCTCCTACACTGTTTGTTAATTAAATATAATTTTTTTTTTCTAAAATATAGCATTTATAAATACTAGTAAAAAGTGCTAAAAGGGTGAATGTTTTATCACTTCTAGAAATTTGCAGATAAAGAACACCCATATATCTGTGATTTTTTAGATCTACTGATAAATACCTCCTACATTATTAGTGCTTTTTATATGAATTTATTAGACCACCTTTATCAATGCATTTTTAGAAGCACTGATAGTGGGGGGGATTTATCAATTCTTTTTAAATGTTCTAATAATGTCCCCCCTTTAACAATACTTTTTTCACAGTTAAATTCCACCATTAACAATTCTAAAAAAGCGTTGTTAAAGATCCCATTTATCAGCTCTTTTCCTAGTGCTCAGTAATGGGGTGTTTGACAATGCTTTTTAATTTTTTTTTAAAATTCTATTAAAACCCTATATCTAGATAAGCCCACTATTGTAGAAGTGTTTTGTAATATAACCAATTGAATGAAAATGCATCTTTATGAAAATGGATGATGACATTGTTGGATTTTCTAAAATCAGTCCCAAAAAACATGAACTTTATTCATTGGAGATAACTAAATATTCATGTTTATTCATTGTGCCCTACTATCATAAAAAAAATTATAACTTTGACGGTTGGTGGCACACTACATCTAATAGATTTGTTCCAACATTTTTGACTTCAGAAACCTCTTTACATTACTAGTTATAATACACACCATCTTCTTTCATTGAATATATATTTCTTTCACTTTATTAGACTGATTGAAAACCATAAAGTTAATTTTATATTGTTCATAAAAACCTTCCCAACCTTCAATCAAACCTTTGATTGGTGATCTCACAATGATGATATAAGACCAAACATATTTGGCTTCAAAAATTATCTTTTTCATTATACATAGGAATATATCATAATTTCTTCATGAATTTGAATACATTTAAAATCGGCATCGCATCATATAACATATAATCAGATGTATTGTAACATCCCACCCTTTCCATCTTCTTCTTTCTTTATTAATGTCAATATGATGTCTAGCACCAGTTATCCCCGTTTCCTTTTTAAATCTTTCATCACATGTTTCATATGTTACATATGATTTCATTGAATTTAGAAATAGAGAAACATCATCTTGTTTTAATCGGATACATGAAGACTCAAAAATAGCTTCTCATTATGATCAACCTTTCATTCTAGAACTAAGGTTAGTCAAGTCAACATTTTCTCCCATAAATCATATTCTCAATTTGATGGACTTTCTTGATCAATAACATTCTGATGTTTAGAATAAGATGGCTAGTATAGTCACCATAAAATACAATGTGAGGTGGTTAATTTTCTTTCACATGAGACTAAGCCCAGTAGGGGAGGACTCTCTATGTGTGTCCACGAGACCCAGGACCGAAACTAGGAAGAGGCATAATTTTAAGATAATGTAACTGAACTGTAGAAGGTATTGTAGCAAGTATTGTTTGGAAATGTAATAGCTGGAACTATTTATCTTGGGCCACCAGTTGGTGCTTGGAGTATTTAAGGCCTTTGGGACACCCAAAGCCTTCAGGTCAGTAAGGAGTTCAGGCCACTTTCGAGTCTTTGGGCCACCTGAAGGCCTTTAGGGCCACTTGATATGTAGTCACATAGATAGATTATACAAGGAACCACCCCAGAAAGGTATTCAAGAGAAGGGGGTATTCACCAAGAGCATAAGATAAATACATTTAGGAAGATTGAGAGGGTATGGAATTTTCCATCAGTACCACACCTACGCACCTGCATTTGGACTTGCAAGACAAAAAACCCAGCAAAGGTGGAGAGCTGATCATGATACAGATGCTGGGGATGGGTGGTTTCATGTAGTCATAGTCTGTATGATTTCCGTAAGACCTACGGGTACTGTAATGTCTCTCATCCTATAGGAAATGTAATTTATAAGCCTATGATCCATGTAAGTGTTCCCCCTAATCCCTTAAAAAGGGGCTTATCAAAAATCAATAAAAATGAAGGCATTTGGGCCATTACAGAGGTTGTTTATTTTCATAGAAAAAATTCAATTATCTGAAAAAACATCATTCAGTATATGAAAACCTCTTCTAGTCAAAATGGTCCCAAAAACCCACCATGTTTCTTTAATGATATACCTTTACAAGACCCCTACATTTCTCAAAAACCATACAATTAATGATTCATAATATTCATGTAACCCATAAAAAATTACTCTTCATGCTCCCCCCTATTAGAAGATACACCTTCATGAATGTTGAGTGCTTGGGTGCCTATTACCAATCCAATCTCGATTCATTCACACCCAGTTATTTTGTGTAACCAGTATCATAGAAACTCATATCTGAACTATTTTCCCCTGTAAGATAATATATGGTTGCATCACCTTTTTATCATAGTCATGGTCACCCTAATTTCTCTTTGTACTAAGAATATGCACCCTAATTTTGGGAACCCATTTTCCACATCACCATGTATGTTTTTAGGCGATGCACCACCAAAAAGAACCTACAAAAAAGGTACATAAGTCTTAATGGCGGAATCCTTTAGAGAAACTTCATAACATTCTCTTAAATGAGGGATAATGACTTATCCTCTTTTCTTATATGGATATGGCCTATGTGTGTATAGTGCCCCACCAGATCTGAGATGCAACATGTTAAACATTATACCACTATAGTCTAGTCATATGATGCTGAACTAAATGAGAATGTCCATAGTACATGATGTTAAACTATAGTCATACCCTATAAAAGGAACATTGGATTCTCTATTTATGACTTGAATAGGATATCACCTCACCACTTTGGATGACCATATGTGTAATCCCAATACCATCTATTAGTGATTCTCCTTCCATGACACGAGTGTCCTTACCACAGGACATTAAATGACATGGTTAGATCCAATCACATGGGATTTAATTGATGCATAAAACTACATTAGTTTTCATACCTATATAATAAAAGTCTATATAAGAATCCTCTATGAGGTTCAGTCCTGAAAACCTGAAATGATTTGGATACCTCACTGTGGTTTAATCTGCATCCCTCAACATCACTATTACATTTTCAGGTTTTCTACCTAGAATAAAGAAACCCTATGGTGTGTTCATCTTTACCCTATTGGGAAACACATCAAAACCTAAGTATTGATAATCTTTTACCCTGGGGACACACTTCCAGTCATAATGTGTGATTATCTTCCCCCATGGGGACGCACATAACCTTTCACTAACACTAATTTGTGATCATATTCCCCCTTGGGGACACACTTATCCTCTAAAAACCATAAAGTGTGATCATATTCCCCACTAGGGACACACATATCCTCTCAACATTAAAACATTAGGTCCCCACTAGTCCTTGTAATCTCTATGATATGCCACCCATAGGACATAGTTTATAAAAAGCATATATGGTAAACATCTCTACATGACATTAAATAAGTGACAAACGAGTCCCCAAAAAACCTTAAGTTAGCTAATCCCACACATGTATCATAAAATATAAATCATTCAATGACCCTAATATTTCATAGGGAACATGTTTTTGCTTCCATACCCCCTATCATCAACTACTTCATAGACAACATGGTATTCCGTAGATTTTTCACCCAAGATGCCTCACATACAAGATTCCCCAAAATCCAAATGTATATGACATTATTGGTTACCAACATTCCCAATGAATATAGATGATCAAATATTCCCAACATTTCCATCCACTCTGGTATCAATTTACTAGCATGTCGAGAGAGAAGACACTTAATTAACTGGTGTCTACCATGTGATGGTGTAGAGAATATTTTTCTCTAACATGACTCAAATCTAGGAAGGGTACCGTTATAGGGTAATAAGTTGCAAGGATTAATCCACAAAAGGATGAACATAAAACCGCTAATCATTTTTTATCAACGATCCTACATCTCCATCTTTAGTTGTGGAATTCACCGACCATTGAAAAGTGAGAATGAAGGGGGAGGGGAAGCACAATGCGACTATGATGTACACCCTGGCAGTATGTGATCGAAAAAATAATGGTAAACCAGATGTGAATCTTTTCTCCTTCTATAGTGAGTGGATGAGTAATGTTGGGTGCCAGTATATTTAATCATAATATGTTCAATAATAAGCCCTATAGAATAAATGGTGGGCTCGACAGGGAACCCTTCTTCTGTAACTGTGGGTGAATGGAGAACATTGGTCATCCCTTATCTAATACATGATAAATATAGATCCTCCATCCACCATGGAGGTGGAAAATGGTGTTCGGAATACTGGGAATCACATTGATTGAAAATGTACTGACGACTAGATCCAAGTACATTACTAGACATAGACCACATGAAACAAAAGACGACCAAATTACATCTAATATGGGGTTAGGTAGACATACAGTGTGAAAATATCATACCATTATGAGTGGGAAAAATATACACCCTGTCAATGTCCACCAGGTTCCCTCACCCTATATATAATTTTGATATTTTCCAATGAAGGGTCATCAAGACCATTTTTTTCTGATACAAGGAAGATTATGTCATCCTAACTGGTGAATATTCCATATAATAAATGGAGACCATGGAATCATACTATCTTGGATGTCCACAAGGGACACATAAGGTGAAATTACCCGAATAAAGACAATAAACCACTTATGGATTCCCTCCCAAGAATACTTCAATGGATTACTCCCCTACAGTGAGTAAGTAGGGAATGTATAGGTCATTATGATAGAAAAAACTACTCAGGATCCACCCCAAAATGGATACCATGCTTCAATATCGACGATGTTGACCAATTATATAGGTCTATGAGTAGGTCAAATCCGCCCTTGCTCCATTGGCCCCGTTCTAGAACACCAAGCACTGTGACTAGGGAAAGGCCATAAACCATGAATGATAGGGGGATTCTACTTCATCTATAGTGGTTTTATCCACCAAAATTGCTCCTCACCCCAACCATAAAACCACTACAAGAGGCCCCATATTCACCTGGTTGGGATAAAGAATCCATTTTTCTAATAGGCAGGTTAGGTTTACTCATCCAATTGTGGGAACCCCGAAAACCATCATGTTCCATCCCATGATAAATAATTCTAACACATTTTTCCTCAGTGAAATATTCACAACCACCACATAGGTCATCCCCATGTGTAATAATTTCTCTGTTATTGATATCCATTCAAGGGACGGATGACCAACAACCTCCCTAATGATTGGGCATGCAACACCGATCATATCATGGGATGAAGAATTCATTGTTCCCTTAAAGGACCCATACTTGTAGAACTCCAACCTTTCCTAAGGAAATAATGAGGGGAACACTATATATATATTGTCCTATTGAAGTAAAATGTCATGGGAGACACATCAGAAACACTTGTACCTCTAATACTAGTAGTATGTGAAGAATCTTGTTGACTAATGATTACTATACTAGAGGATAAGGATCCAAAATTTACAAATCCCATTCATATAAACCAATACATGGAGGATATCTTGACATATTTCAATGAAATTCTTTTTCTACCACCTCAACTGTCATTAGCATCTCTCCTCTAAGCCTCTACCATAGAATTGTGAGAGAAATTGCGGTCAATATTGGCACCCTCGGAAGAAGGTGGACACTTCACTACAACCTAGAGGGATATTATCTCTCTCGAGAATCAAGGGGCCATAGATATCCCAAATTATATAAAAATAGTAATGATGTTGGACCCACCTCTATATGGAATTCCCATGTTCAAGTATGAATAGACTATGTGACACTCCCCCTGTCAGAAATTCAACTACAGAGCAGGTCTGTGTAAATGTCACCTCTTGTCACCTTGCCAACTCCAATATAATATTAGGAAAATTTTGAGTTGGAATATCTCATGGGTAATGAAAATTTGGAATTCTATGGGATCCTGGCCATTGACCAACTATCGATCATGTATTGGAATCCTGTAACCCTAATCCTCTTCATCCCCAATTTTCTCATTGAGGACCATGAAACATGCTTCTACTGGAAGATTTGGTAACTGATTATCTTCCTCCAGATAAATCAAATGGTCTACTAAAAAAATCCATGAGAATATAGATTCCAACCATCTTTAGTGCTAGAGATCTTTCATCACGACACTTCCAGTGGATCAATTCTCTCGAACATATGGGTACTTCCATAATTCCCATTGGACCTACATTAAATACTCACTGTTCTTTGTAAATTCATTGTCGAGGCATATCGACATGTACAAATTAGTGGATGGGGTAATATTCCACCCTAGAATTCATCCCCCAAACATGGGAATTGTAGTATTTTCATAATGCCCCATCAACTGATGGAGAAGGTTCTCTTAAAAACATAGTCACCAAGAACATCGTCATGATCAATCCCAGGGAAGATCCATGAAACAGGAATGATGACACTTGGTGTGATAGAAGAAACATGTTATGGGGAGAGTTAATATAGAAATAAGACCTTATAGAAGGTGACCACAATAGTAAATAAATATAAGCATTGGGCCTTGGAAGTCATCACAATGAGGTATTTATGCTTTCATGCTAATATCTCAAAAAGAGAAAAGACTCACAAATCATGTCAGTCCATATATGATCTCACTTTAGAATAATTTAGACTCTAGGTTGGATACATTTCTATAATAATTCAAGGGAAATAAGAGGCTCATCACTGAACTCATTTACAAGAAATTCCTCTATTGGGAATATGTTAGAGTGGACCCCATCTCTCCTCCATTTGAACACCCAATCTTCCATCACCTAACACCTAGGGTCCATTATTATTATCTCATGCATCCAATTAGGGTGTATATCGATGGATATAGAAAATGTAATATATATGATTCACCTACACCTCTTGGGAAGCATGAAAACCTACCTTGGGATTGAGACCACTATGCCCCGTTAGCTAACAGGGAAATCAATGAATTTGTAACTAATATCTCTCTCTAAGATGATGTGATCACTACTCTCTAAATACTTCATACAGATTTGTAAAAAATACAGGTTAATTTTCTACATGAGGGGTTTTCAAATTTAAAAAGGTTATATAATTTTCATACACCCCAATAATTATACAATCCAATATTTTCCATTATTAACAACATGGATGATCCATTATAGCACTTTTCCATCTTTCCCTCTTGGTGAAACCTAATGTTGGGGACACTTGGATAGTAAGAGGCTTCCAAGCATGGATATTTAATATAGTCCCATGAAGTCCTAGATTTGTATGGTGTATTTTGTTAGATATTGGATCTATCACCAATTGGGTGGATCTCCATAGTTAACTCCACTACCAGTTCTACTCTAACATATGAAATACTAGAATCACTGGCCTTTCCAAGTGAAAACATAGGATCAATGATTGAGTTGGTAAAATCATTTCTTGATGTAAGGGGATCGAGTAAAAAATACATATGCATAATTAAATATAATATATCTTGATGATGTGTGTATGTAATTTCAAATATTATTTTTCCCTACTCTCATATTCCTAATATATTCTGGTGGGTTTTGAGAGTTCAATGAAAGGATGACTAAAATAATATTTACATTAGAACAAATAGAAGTCATTCCCATACCTTTTCCAGCTCCCATATGGAGGCCAGTAAAGAATGATATATCAACTATTGTGCATGTCTAGGTACCAAATCTTATATTCCTTTAGAAACCACAGCCTAATATGTATCTTCATGAATAACTTCAACATGTCCAACCTCATCATGTACAACCACACCCCCTAGAATTTTTACCAAGAAACATGTCATGGATATATTCTTAAATTCCCCTTTTGTAAAATGAGGAATAAGACCAATGTTAGAATAACATATTTAAATAACCTATTCAAGTTATTAGGTTATGAATGATATAAATAACTAAACCTCAGAACATGTATTATTTTTAATCAAAACACTCATATCTCCATTTACTATAACAATATATTAATAAAAATGAAATAATGCATGAGAAGAACAATTCTTGGTTCTCTTATACTATGATAAATCCAAGGTTAATATAAAATAAATGTGTCTATGTAGAAAATCATTTAAAGTGAATTGTTGTTATAATGTTCAGAGTCGAATTACTATCACTCCTGATTTACAACCAATCTCAATTTGAAATATCGCTAGTCTATCCACAGTAGTGTGATCACTAAATATTCATATAAGTATTCTGTTATTAGAAATCACCACATTGTATTTTTTAAAAAAATTGAATATTACATGAAGTCATGTTTTCACTCTGTATATGATATAAAAATCAATAAACAGTGTTTTATTTTTAGAGAGCACTTTTTTAAACTGGCATAATCCCCTAGAGAGATGTCGTGCATTGTATAGTAAATGTTCACCATGATCCTCATTTCCTTTATGAACTAAAATACCACAAAACACCTTTTTCATACTGAGGTTTCTTTTCAAACATCATCCTTCAATAATTGAGGATTTGCGGACTACCTCCTTTAAGAACCACCACCTACATGAACCAATTTCACACTCAGTGAAATTATTCTAGTGAAAATTTTTTTAATCAAATTTTATCTATCTAATGTTGTGATTAGGGTTCATTTACATAAGAAAATAAATATGAAAAACCCATTATTCAGAATTTCAAAATTTTCTATTGTGGATTAACCATCACCATGTACTTAACATTCTATGTAGTTCATAGTACACATTACTATATTATTAAATACTTTAAGTAACTACCTTCTCCCATAAAAAATGAGACCTGTGTGGTGGAATATAACTCATATCATTAAAATATTAAAAATGAAATCATGTAAAATAATCATTATATGCAGTTCAGATAGCACATAATTCATTTCTGATGATCTTTGAAACATCGTCTTTGTCTGAAAATGAAAAAAACCCTTTCTGGTGGAATCAAATACACATGACCACAAATCAAACTACTTTTTAGTTCTTAGAGAAATGATTCTAAGAAGACATATTTTCTTATTGAAATTTTCTTTGTGGTTCTTTATACTCATAATATGGTTTATATAGAATAATTCATATGTAGTCCATATCACTACTATATACTTTAGGAACTATGTTGTCTCTCCATTTTATATACAAAAATACATCCTTTTCCATAAAAAATAATGATTATGAGGCCTAAAAATAGAGAAAAACTATGGAAAAAAATGCCCCCATCAGAAAAAAATTTCTTCAGCAACAACAATTCTGGAATTTTTGTGATCGGATTTTTCAATAAACACAAACAACCCAAGAAAACCGCAATGTTACCTTAATGTATTTTTTCCCAAAAATATACCCCTTTAATATTTTTTAAATCTCTAAATCCTTTGATACCACATTAAATCTTCTATTTTTTATTCACTGACAACATATTGTGTTATTAAATATGTTTTAGATGCTTTCGTCTGGGCATTCCCCCTTGCATGACATCATCCGCTGGTGTGCTTTTTATTTTTTCCATAATCCCACATTCCAAAGGCTGTCCAAATTCATCACATTTTCAGCAAGTTCTACTCCTTGATTGAAACTAGATGATGTGATTTAGGCCTCTCCTTCCATGGATTCCTCATTGGAATTCGTCACCTAGTTTGGGTCTCCCATATAGATTATGATGTGTTTATTAAACGCATTCTTGATGAAATCCTTTTGTGGATGACAGTTAATTACATTGATTCTTTCTGGACATTAAAAGTTGTCTTATAGAACATCAACCATTAATTAAGTGAATAGTCACATTTGGGATTGTTGGAATGTATGGATTCTAGAATATTTATTGGATGTATTCTTCCTCATAATGGGGGGATTATCCGAGGCATGGTACCAGATCCATCCTATGTTGATCAAGGAGTATCTTATTACAGAGGAATGTCTTATGATGTATTCCGTAGGAATTCCATGATTAAAATGATGTAGTTCATGAGTTAACATATTGGAGATACGGAGTGGGAATGATCAGAATGCCCTATGGAGGAGGATCAAAAAAATCATCCCTAGAAGGGAACACCTAGAAGGTTTATTGGATGGACAGGTTAGAATGCCTATGAAGATTGACCCCAGATGGTGTGTCTCAGAAAGAGAACGTGTCACACCATGAAGGATGATATGGACACCACTGGTAGTAGATCAAATAGGATTCACCCCTTTGATAGGGGAAACAAGGTTTACCATAGGGTGGGATTGAACCTCAAAGAGGTGTCCTATGTACCCCAAATATGAGATAGGGACCAAAACCGATATAGATTGGATTTGATTTAGTGGGGATTACGTGTTGGATCTTACCTTTGAAAAAGGATCTTTCCTAGTTGGATGGTGTGGGTTTTGTGAGGCTAACACATTAAAGTTAATAGAGAGATGTTGTGTGCAACAATGATAGAGGGGAATACATTTAAGAGTAACCCAGCTGGATGGAATGGTTTCAGTAGGATGCCAAAGTCGTGGTAAAATAATAATGGATATGGATAATTTTTTGGATAGAGTGGATGGAATGGATGTATTTTTAAGGGTGTTGGTCAATGGAACTCATGGAAGGCTTCCTAGATATCCCAATTGGATGGGAATCAAAGTTTGCATAGTTTAGAAGAGTGAGGGGATTATGCATGAAATCGGCCCATGAAGGTGGAAACTGTGGTTTACTCCATGAGGTATACCCAGTGGTGGTGGAGAATGGTTTAACGGTTACTACTAACCTCTAATCAAATGTGATTCATGCTCGGTGTGAGAAATACGAGGAAGTAGTATGTCAGCCTGCCACATCACAAATGGTTTATCCGAGAGAGATGGTATGGGTCTTACACATGGAAGTAACCAAGCTTTATCTCATTACATGTGAGGAGGATCTAATTCCATGTTTGGAATATCACACTCCCACGGAGAACAGTGGGTGTGGAAAATTCCTGAGGCATTGAACCCCATGGGGATTGCATGGGGTGAGGATAGAGTTTAACATATTATGTTGAGGATGATTTCACTTGGTAGTTTTAATTATTGTAGCATAGACATGGGGGAATCACTACTTACCAATTTTTATTACATAACTTATGCTCACTAACCATTGGTAAAGAGAAGGAATCTGCAATTCCATGTGATAATTTTTTGGTGGAGTGGTCAATAGTAGGGTCCATGTTATCAAGGATAAACTGAAAATTAAAACTCATTAGCATCTCATTATTGAAAATAAAGAGTTAGAAAATTGAAACAAGGGACATATCCGAAGGGGCCATTAATTAACAATGTTGATTCTTGGAGGGATGTACAGAGGAGGTACGTGCATGATTTTGGAGATCTGCGCAAGAGGGGATCATGCATGGTTTGTTGGGGTAAAAGAATCCCACGGAGCGTGGAAGAAGTGGTGAACACAATAGTAGGGGCTTGAACAAAAGAGGTAGGATTATACATAAGAATAGGGTGTTCTCAAGGCTTTAGTTTATTTATAAGAGGTGACCTTTGCATTCATTTTTTTGGAATTGAATGGATAGAGTGAGGGTCAAGTCACTGTGGTCCCACACAATGGAGGACCGCCTATGGATTTATTTTGACAGATTCAGTACCTTGAGGGGTTCATGGTTTGTACACTATTGTTGAAAATGAGTCTTATTCATAGTAGAGAATCTCTTTTCCTTTAGGGATATCACCCTAAAGGATGGGGTTACGTTCAATATGAAGGATAAATATTTGGCAGCAACACGTAAGATTTATGGTGTGGAAGAGGGTTTTTGTGTAGGTGAGTCATGGCATGTGCATAAAGTACTATTTTGATAATGAAATTGGAATGGAAGGACATTACACGTGGGATAAATCATTCATGAAAATGAAAAAATCATAAACATTCGTTCGTTGGATGATTCTCCTGGCCTCCTCAAAAAATGAGAAACATATGTCTCATTGGATGCGCAACTATCATGTGTGTGGATTTTGATCTTGCATGCACACCTTAAATATTGAGATCATTGACCTGAGGATCCTCAACATGTTTATTTGAGTAGAATGGTGCCATCAGTTTACCCAAAGATAAACATGGTGGTCAAGGATTGAATTAAATGTTAGAAAATGCACCCCTCAGAATCTGAGATGAAATAGGACTATAAGGTCGGGTTCTTAGGGAAATTACAAAAAAAAAAAGTTCATTCATTGAGGCGCATGCAAAATAGGATTTCAAAACTGAAATTGTCTTACATGATTATGGAGGACCCAGTACACACCTATAAATATGTCTGTGGGATAATCCATGTTACCTTGAATTTTCTATATGATAGGCTATTTTTCTCTCATGTACACAAGTCTTTGAATCCCAAGTGGAAAAATGAAAATCCACCATTTTCTTTTGTGTAACCGATAGTATCTTGTGCAATTTGGAAATGGTAAAAATTTTATCCTTTTCTGTGACCACCACTTAGTCATACACACATTAAATCCTATTTCATACCGACACTTGACATTTCATGCTTGTGCCTTTAGATTCCAAACATGATCAACGTGGTAGGACGACATTGTTCTACTGAGACGGATGCTTCCATTACCTCATGGAGAGAAGCGATGACTGGGAACAATCAAATACTTCTTAGAAGGAGGGTCATAAATAACAAATATATGATCATGTGAATGTTGATATAGCTATAGAAGGATTATATCCTAATAGACAGTCCCCTATTTTTGAATTTTAGGATATCATATGAAGTATCCATTTTAGTCAGCGAAACTGATTCCCCACAGTCATGGTTCACTTCTAAAGATAGACTCCATGTATAAAACATCAATGTTCATGATAATGAATATAGATCTCATTGAGAGATATTCATTTGTGTCTAATATTTAAAGACCAGAATAATAATGGGAGACTTTCCGGTGGATGAAGAGTACCATTCCCACTTTAGAAGCACCCTCCAGAGTAATATAAGGGATAAAAGTGTGGTCAAGAAGAAAGACTAGAACCTGTGGTTCTATGGGAACTATATTAGAGAATGGGCATGGTCATACAGGGTATGTTACACCTATGATGATTTTGGTTAAGATCTTTGAAACATCATGTTGTATAAATCCATGTGGATATTGCAATATCATATTCATCGTCAATGGGAACTTGTCCTAGAGCACTTCAGTTGATGGTATGTGGACATGAACATGTTCCACCTTCACCATGGGGAGGTAAGAATTATCCTATGGATTGTTCACTATATCAAGGGCATTCCCCTTGATGTTCTTCAATACAAAGATTTACAACCACCAAATAAAAAATTGGCGGAAATAGAATGAACCCCTATCATAACATAGAATCTATAGGATGTAGTGTAGGAGAATCTCAAGATTGAGTATGTCTTGAAGGACATCTCATTATAGACATTGATCAATGTGTTCATTAATAAGGATAATAAGGTGAAGATTTTATGAATTGGGAGGAATTTCTTGACTGCATCATAGAGGGTAAAGGACTGATCATTTTGGGTAACTCTAGAGGTAGGAGAGTATCAATCATAGGGGTAAAACATGGTTCAAGACTAGGACCTGATGGTATGCTACACTGCCTTTCTTGCCACATTCCTAACTGAGATTCTTTTTCTAGAGAGGGACACAAGAGATGGGGTATTGCTGGGGGCCACGGTCATTGTGGGGATTATGGTATCTTATAATAGTTTCAACCATGGATATGCTATATTGGAAGGAATTTACAGTATTTTGGGATGCATCTATAGGGGAGGTATATGTACGAGAATCTCCTGACCATTCCAGAACCGTTATGGTTGGATTACCGATCATATGGGAAGATAAATTTTTTAAATGACATCAATCCTACAGTAAAAATTCTACATCAATCCCAATTGAACATTGTTGGGGTATGGACACTGACCCTCCAGCATGACGCAATAATACTTCATATTAGAAACCACAAAATTTTCAATTTCCACCAATTCCATACTCCAGTAATCCAGATTTTGGATGACCCTCCAAGGTTCACTAGAGAATAGGTAATACATAAAAAGCATCAGTAGAGGCATTGTAATGGACCTGATAAATGAAAAAATCTTTTGACAACCACACATTCCATCCTGATTCTCCAGAAAATCCAGATGCCTTCACCAGGTTTCAAAGAAAATATATATAGGGATTTGTGAAGGGAATCTGCCTTGCATCCTCTACTAGATGTGTTTCATGCTGAATACTACAGACATGGGAAATAATATCATGATTCTACCTATATATATTGATGTTTTCCTATCAATGGACTATACCAAAAACTAGGTAGCAACCTATCCGAAGAGATCCTTTGAAGACGCACCTAATAGGTCGATGTAGTGATCATGGAGCCAGAGTGGCGATAATGTAGGTGCGCTGCCACCCATGAGGCAAGAGATGGGGTAAGATAACAAATATGGGGGATGTGTCCTAGAACTATGGTGTCAGGGACATCACAGGGTGTTGCCTCACCTCCGTCTCTTGAAGGGATGTGGTCCAAAAGGCATCCTCGGGGGTTCAACAAAAGATGCCCCTATGAAGAAACTGAGATATTTTCTTTAGCCTATCATTGATTCTATATTCCCCTTACATTGGTTGGATTGGAGAATATTATGACAATTTATATCTCCGAAGGACATATTTTCGAAACTGATCTGGGACAGGAACATAATTCCTGAAATCAGGCTCATCTGAGTTACTGACATGGTGGACATCAATTTGAGGTATGAATATATGATGACTATAGAAAACTATTCATATAATTATGTAAAATATGAATCCCTACTTTTCCTAGTGAATGCGATGCTTGACCAATTTCGTGATCAGGAAGAAATGTCTCTGGAGGATGACACTGTTGAAAAAGAAGAAGGAGAAGAAAGAGATGAAGAATAAGAAGAGGAGGAAGAGGTTGTGGAAGGAGAAGAAGAATAAGAGGCATATAAAGTGGATAACAGTGTTGGGGAATCTTAGAGTATAACACTCTATCAAGATATTACCCAAGAGATAGGAGATATTGTTGTCTCTAATTTAGGGGATCACTGAGTATCTCTCAGTAAGTATTAACATACAACTTCTTTTTCCATTACACCTTTCGAAACTCAGATCCAATAACTAAAACATATCCTTTATAGGAGAATATTGGTTTTGATCATGGATCCCCTAATGTTGTGGATGATAATGTCCCAATGGATAAGGAGGAACATGTCCCCAGACCAATACATAGGGCGGATCCAGGAGACAAACGAGTCATGACTGAGGCGGCTAGTGGTGTGCCAGTCAATGGAGTTTTGGTAAAAACCTCATAACCCTATTCTAGACCAATTTTTCAAGGGTAGATAGTGAAAATAATTGATGTAAAAAGTTATGATGAGTATCTAGTTATGTAAGTTCTTATAATGGCATGGGAACTCGATTTGGTAGTTCTCAGCTCTCATTAGTCTTTTCATTAATTGAACCATACCTATCAATTAAGGATCTGTTTGACTGAAGTTCAAAACCTATATAGATCTTGGAATAATATAGGCCCAAAAAATAGATGAGTTTTGGTAATCCATTGTATTTGTTCTGAGGAATATGTCTATATATGAGGATCATGTCATCCAAGAATATCTAGCCATGGAAATAGATGAATGGGAGGTTACTGACATAGATGATGTCACCGACATGATAGAGAACGAAGATATAGGTAGTGTGGTTTATGGGAAAAAAAGTGAAGATGTATATCCCCATTTCACAGATCTTAGTCCCTCATAGAGGATTACCAAGGAAGAACCTACTACCAGACTTCTGGCCGCTTTCCCATAGTATGAGCCTATGGATCCAGAGGAGTTTGATAACATCAATTCTATGGAGTCTGAAAGAAATTATATCATTAAATGTTGGGAGTTGAAGTGTATCAATAGTTTCTTTTACAACCATCCATAATCACAGTAGGTGAGCTGGATGGGGTCACTTCTCCACTGGAAGTGTTTTCTGTGTGGTGGATGTCAAAATTCTTCTGATCTACATGTGATGGTCCAGGACTATCATTCTAGGAAGATATGGGAAATCATTCAACACTTGGATGATGCTTGGTTCCAAGAAAAATCCATGGTAATCCAGAATATTATTGAGGCTGAACAAGTGATCCATCATTTATAAGAATAGATGAACGAATTTTTCTCTTATGTTACTAACCAATTAGAACATGGAGTATTATTGAGGTTCCAGCTGGACAAGGCCCAAGAGAGGATAAAACTGGCATTTTTTTAAGACACGTTTCTCTAAGATGAATGAGATCAGGCATGAATTAGTGTTAATTTTATTTTTCTTGTGGCCATTATTTAGTAATGGGTGCTCAGATAGAAGTAGCAGACTCTAGAGGACACACACCAGAATGTTATGGAGGGAAATAACTCTATTGAAGATGTAAATCCATAGGGGATATTTTTTTCAAACTCATGAAACATACATTATTATTTTCATTCATTTAAGTGTTTTTCATAAAAATTTTCTATATTTCATTAAATATTTCATCTCAATAATATCTTTGAGAAAACTAATGATCTATCCTTAAGGACACATGGGTCGTTTCTGGCATGAATAATAAGGGAAGACAATATAATTATTCACTTTATATGAGAGTGTAAAATATTCAACAAACAAAGATGGTCTGATGTTGTTGATAGAACATAGAGAGCATTGAGTCTAAAAGAATTTGTGACTATATAATAAGGATCATGAAGCAACCAACTGGTCTTTATCAATGTGCTCTAGATCATGAAGGGGATAATGCCAGTGGCGTTGGAATCTATCTGAACCAAGGGAAATGAGAAGTTTGAATGATGACATACAAAATATTGAACACAATAAAATCTACGTCACTATATATGATAATTTTTTACCATGTACAAAACATAGTATCCAAATTTCATGGTCTTGATTGGGGTCAAAAAAATGAGGGTCGACCACTAAACTTGTTTAAAACACCAGAACTATCTCAAAATTTCTTCAGGAATCTTTAGAAATGTTGGACCAAGATGGTTTGTTAGATGACGAGGTATGGGACTAGGCCATTAGAGTTACCTTCAGAAATGAAATATTGTGATTATCTAAATAATGGAAACACAAATCATGTGAGTGGAGTGATTTAAAGTTTGAATGGATTTCATCAGTCCCACAATTAAGCCATTATAGTCTATAATGAACTAGTTTCGGTGTATTGGTATAAAAACAGATCAAAACTATATTCCAAGGAATATTAATTTCAGATACCGAGTGATATCTGAAACTCTGAACAATATAGTAGATAATCATCATTGAGGAAAAGTACCTCTTGAGAAAGTCCTGTTATGCTTTGTTGTTTTACATCGTGCATGTGTAGATGATGAACATGTAGTTTGAAGTCATATGGTGGGGATGATGCATGGTACAATTTAATATCATATGATAAGGATGTGTCCCACTGTTTAATGTAAAGTGATTGGGATGTTTAACATTGTTTAAGATCATATTTCATTTACCATGGTCAATAGTTTAAAGTCATGTTACCTAGACTATGAGATGCCCAAATATATCTGCGTGGTATGAAGGGAAAAGAGTCAATGTGAATGGGAACAAAGAACCCACATTCACCTAAAATACAAGAAAACATTTATGATGAATTATTCCACCAAGTGAATATTTTTGGTACGATAGAGTGAAAAACCTGACACACCATGCATTCTTTATGGGGCTATTTGTTTAAGGTCTTAGTGTATAGACCCAAGAGTTCATGCGTGACTTGACCACATAGTCACACACCCTCCCAGGACTTCTAAGACCATGTGGGTAATGATCCATGTGGGAAACAAGGAATTGTATAGGGGTCTATCTAACATATGGGAGTGCAATTTAGGGGTGACACCAAAGATAAAATCCCACCATGATATAAGGATGTAAAAAGGAGGTATGTTGAAAATTCTAAGGATTTTATGAAAGGATGACTGGTAATAATGGATCAACTATTGAAAATGACGAAAACATAGGGATCATAACCATAACAACTAAGACTATGGAGAAAAAATGGGAATTATACTATCGAATAAGTTCAAAACATACGATTCTCTGTTTTTTAAAAAGTTTCATTACGGTGTTTAAAAAATAAGGGAGGTGATCCATAGTGGTATGAGACCATCATAGTTGGGGGGTCCATGAGGATTATAAAGATGATGGAAAATCCAAAATAAAGAGGACTAGAAGTGTGGACTAAACATATCAGAGAGTGAGATTCAGAACCATTTGTGAAAATAGTTTAATGTCTTACTACATGGTCCATGTAATGTAGTTTAATGTCGTGTTTCTAAAACTAGTGGAAAATAATTAGTGTTAGGGTATGAAAAAAATTGGATGTAAAACTGAACATAAATGAGTCAAAGGAGAATCATGTTTTCCATACACACCCAGAGATTAATGATATAATGTTTAAGGTCATAATGATTGGACCATTGGTGAGGCAAAAGGGTCAGAAAATGTTAATGGACCTGTGGATGGGCTCAAAGACAAAATGTATGGGCATCACTATATATCTCATAATGATAGGGATCAAGTTGTATGTTTTTCTTAAAACATTTTATGGTTCGATACCAACTCTAGTGGAGGGAAACCACTTTGATGATGAATATTAAGAATCACATAATTATCATAGGGCTTCCTGAATAGGTTAAGGGTAGGATCACAGTTTTATGTTATGCATTGAAGAAGTTAACCCCTATTTTATGGTTATAGAGTTTGGACCATGTCGGGTGTGCTCCAAGAGGGATACATGTAATTTTAGTTGCATTAAAATATTACACGAATGAGGACTAAGGATGCCCACACACACCACATGTGCATTCTTGAGGAAGCTTGAATATAGATTAAATTCATGTTACATGGACTATGAAATGGCCAAAGGGTCCATATATTCAATAACCATGTGGTTGTGCCTAAATAAACTATTTTTTGGTATCACTATCTATTCCATGAAGATGGTAATAATTCCATGTGTAGTTCTGGAGGAGAAATCACCCTTTGTACGTCTGACCCATCAACATAGACGGGGAATATATATTATTACATTTATGTTTGTTCTTATTTAAGAGCTGATAGAATAGGATGAAAGAAATATATGATCATATGTATCCAATATGGGTAAGAATCGATACATACATAGTTACTCATAGGTGGGAGAGAGGATGAATAGTGTCAACTGTAATGTCCAATCAGGCAATAATACCATAATGTTGTGCAATATTTTTGGGGTTGCCAGGATGATGATGTTGCAGTTTAAGGTCATGTGACATGAACGATCCATGGAGTTTATCATAAATTGGTATGTACATTGGTTTCTACCCCATTTATCATCGTGTGGCTCAGAAGATGATTAAAATGCATTTTATTATCACGTTAGTAGAATATTTGGATAGATGAGTGTTTGTAGGGGGAGTGTATGGTGTGACAACCATAACCCGATATGAATATGGACCATACAGTCCAACATCACACCATGAACCATAGAGGGAAACTCAATCCTAGAGTCCAAATATTAATTTTATGACTACGCCCGAAGCTAAATAGATGGGTATTCATAATTATCCTATAAGATTAGGAATCAATCCATAGGTAGTCTATAAAAAATTAATGGTATATGATAAATGATAAAAGGGATGTCCTCTCAGCAAAGAACACACTAAGGGTTCTATATAGTTTGAATTCATTACATCATGTACCATATATTTATTATTTTATGTTCAAAAATTTCCAATCATTCACTCTTAGATTATGTTCAAATTGTTGGAACCGTAGGGGAGTGATTATATGTTGGATATGTGTATTCTGGTGGGGTAAAGAAACCTGATTTGAATGGACTATGATGCCCAATATCATACAACTCATTTATAATAGAACTTATATATAGTTTAATGATGTGCTTCTTGGACTATAATGGAGTGGAGTATCTTCAAGAAGGGATATATATAGAATATCAGCAAAATAAAATTCATAAAATGGGGTTGTAGGAGGTCGAATCCGCAATAAAAATCTTTTAGGAGAACCCACACACAATTTAAATACATAAGGCTTGTAATTGAGTTCCTAGGTCAATGCCATGTGACTGAGATGTGGGTACGTTTCTTTTTATGGCCATGTAAAATGGACCACCAATGTTATACAGTTTAGCATATTGTAGTTAGAACATTGTACATCTGTTATTTTATAGTCATAGAATTCAGACAATTAATTTTTATTCCTAAGAATATATATATATATATATATATATATATATAATGGTGATTTGACAACCCTAATGTGAATGAGGTCCATGGAGGCTTGTCACCACAATACATATTCTTAAGAGGGTTGTGAATCTCAACCACATGGGAACAAACCCTTCCATGATTCCCAAGACCACATTATTTATGCATGTTTTGAGAAACAGGTAGTGGTTTTTGGCTTTCCCTATCACATGGAAGTGCATAAAATTGTATAAAAATGGAAGGTGTGAAAATCTTGATGACACTTACCTTCATACTCAACGTTCATATATGAATGAAGGGGGAACACCATGGGTGTTGAGGTTCCACCAAGACATATGGTGGTTAAATGAGGTAAATCAATACATATAACATCTGGATAATGAATGTATTGATTGATGAGTAGGGACTACTGTTGAATATTTTCAAAACACAGGATCAACAACTAAACAAGTCCAGGATGGGGCATGTAAATGCAGAATTCACTGTTGGACACATTAGAATCTCATGAACCTTTATTTATTTACAAATATCCTTTAAGTAATTGGACTATGATGGGAGGTGAGACAATGTGTCATGATGCAATCACTGTTAGGGGGTCTGTCCGAATATGAAATATGGTAGATAACTGAACCCAAAAATCCCTAATGTATGGTAATAGATCAGGGAACTGTATATGTGGAACCAAACAATTTAGGTTTCATTTCCATATTCATCAGCTCACAATAGTGGTAGGATGGATCAGGACATTGGGTAAAGGACCATGGTGTCCCAAACAGTTTATGGTCATGTTTCCCAGACCATAGGCTCTTAGATTTAGGTTATGGAGTTTAGACCAATGATTCTTAGTTTAAGGGAATAGAGATTGGACCAGAGGAACTTAGTTTAATGACATAGAGTTTGTACCTGAGGTTATTAATTTTGGTTTATTGATTTTTGAATAGTCCATGGAGTTTAACATCGTGCATTGAAGATGCTGACTATAATGTTGTTTGTCATCATGCAGCTAGGACACTGGTGGTGGAGGTGTTATGAAGGCGGAGTGTATGGAATATTAGTTATAAACCATCATGATTTGGTACCATGGAGTCCCAATCCACACCACACACTCATTATGAAAACCAAAAAACAATTTAATGTCATGATATTGGGACCCGGGAGCCCATTTTAATGAAATTTTGTTGATATGAATGAATATTTTCCATTTAAGGTCATGCAAAAAGAACATTCAATGTTGTTCAATTTAAAATCATTTAGTTAGGATGGTGGTACTATGTATTTTAAAGTTATAAATCTTTAATTGTGATTTTTACATAGTTTAACATCATAAAACTTAGATGTTGGACCCCTCATTAATGTGAAGTAATAATTGAGGAAGATAGGATTGGATGGAGGGGTGATGTGGCCCCATCCATTGATATCAAAGAGTACGCCCTAATGGGATAAACAATGTGAATAATGTGTGATACTTCCCACATAGGTTCAAAATTTGGTGACTTACTTCCAGGTATCATCGACATCCACAGATACAAAACCTTATCAACATGGAGGAATGAGTGAGGTGGACCATATTATTTATTTCACTAGATATCTTATTATGGTGGCTCACAAGATTATGCAAGGCCTTAAGCCTATTCTCGTCGAGGGCCACCAATTTAAATAAATATAATTTTCTATATTTTCTGACATTTGATGACCATAGATATATTTTCCATGTAATTGAATCTAAATCTCGATGGGAAGAACTATCACTATTATGTACACTAGAGAATATGGGGTTACCTGGATGGAATTCCAAGTAGTCATCTGATAAGACAAGAGAGAATTTGGGAGCTTATTTGGCCAACATTTCTTATTATCGCCTACAATGTTTTGATGAATTTTGGAGAGGGTTTTTTTGAATGCCTTGTCGATCAATTTTCTTATTCATGGTAGAGAGAAGTGCGGTTGGACCTGATGTTGTACTAGGTGCTCAAGATCTACATCTCAGATTCTTGGAAGTTGGTTTTGTTTTTTTAAAGTTTGGGGCTGAATCCTCAATTTATTAGTTAAATAAAAGATCTATTTTGACTGGGTAGAGGGAGACCCATTACATAGCCCGAAGGCCCAAGGCCAAGTGGCCTGAATACTAGGCTTGAAATCCCATTTGTTTTGGCCCAAAGGCCCGTCGGTGAATAGTACTACTATAGAACTCAGGATGCTACAGTACCTGCAACAGTACAGCCGCTGCTACAGTTATTCCTACTATGCCTCAATCGCTACAGTCTTGCCACTTCTACAGTCCACCGTGGCAACAGTACTGCTATAGTTACCGTCTACAGTACATGGAAATTTTTCCCTACCTGGATTTCATCATAGGTCTTTTGGACTCCATGCAGGAGACTGAACCACTAGGTTACATGTTCGTTAGCTAGGATGTTGGTTTTGGTGTTGGTGAGAATGTTTTGTGGGACATCAAATCATTGGATGATATTGAATATCAAAAATTCAACAATATATTAAGACATGACTTTCTTTAGTGGGACTACTTCTTCCCATATTGAAAATAAATATACTATAGTATGAATGAATCTCCACTGACAAGCTATTGCTGGTGGGTATGGTACCATGATATCGAGTCCTTAGAACACAATGGGCCAAGATTACATTGTAGTATTAATAGGTTATGGAGGTAGGTGAATGAATTTGGCATGGAACTAAAATGCATGTAACCTCTTAGAAAACAATATATAGTCGCGGACCATGGTGGGATAGAAAAAAGCCAACCATTAAATCTGATGGGAGAGATTCAACTTTCTATGATGAGAACCATAAGGCTCAAAATGAACTTCCTACTTATCCTAGTCAATCTCATCTAATTGAACATTAAAAAGGATAATTCCGTCAAACCCATGTTTTTGGAGAGTCTTCTCGAGGTTTGACCCACTCTGGTCAGTGAACTTTGCTACACGCCGATGTGTTCACTCATGTTCAGCTCTGTCTAGTGGTAGAGTGACTTTATAGAGATACTTGAAAAAGTGAGTCATCTAATAAGAGATTGGTTCAATGGAGTGGGATCTTAATGTCCCTATGTGGAGGCACCGATAGTTTGGTGGTTTACCTATTACAATTCCTCATCTCTTGGGAAGACAATAGTGAAAACCCAATGGTGTTCCACATGGATTATTAGGTCTCATGGGTCTGTCTCTATAAGGGATGTAGCTATAGTGGACATGGAATAATCGTTTCCATTTTGTGGATAGGGAACATGAGTTACCTTTGGTTGAGAATGTAATTGATCCATTAGTTGGAAAGTGTGTTCCGGAAAGGGCATGATTTCTGGTTTCCTAACAACATATTCATTGTTGATCTTTTTGATGACTAGCTTGTAGTACCCTTTTTCATGTAGGTGGGGAACAAAAATATTTAGAGTCAGCTCGATGATAGTGATGAGATCTTGGTAATATTTCACATTTTTGATGAAACCTTCTAATATGAAGAATTAATAAGGAATAACAACCTATGTTTGGGTGATGATGTCAATCCCTTACCTACTATGTCAGCTTAAGATCATTGAGCGTCATGCCATTTAGACTATTGGAGGAACCATAGAAATTCAAATTATAACATGGAATACCATGTTTGTCTAAGATTATGACCTCATATAGAATTTCAAGATCCAAATACAACTCTGTGGGGGTTAGATGGGTAGCCAAAATGTCTTTTAGAGCCTGACCCTTGATAGCCTTCTGTAGAATGAATATGAAGTAGAAATAACAATGGGTCACCTATGAATTATCTAGATGTCCTATTAATATAGGGAGGCTTTAAATTTACATCTTTGGGTCCACATGGGATTCAATTGGTATCCCATGGTTCTGATGATTGTTCCGCAACTTCGACACTATTAAAACTAGTGTGAGGAAGCTCTTCTTGATAAGAGAATATCTGGACTCCATGTCAAAGATATTTTTACTAAGACAGTATAAATTTTTCAGTATCACTTTGTTGTTCTTCTGGATGATTTGCGCACTGAGATATCCTTTCAATGTAGTCAAATAAATAACCAAAGGATTACTGGAGATGTTTCACCTCAGGACTAGAAGTTTTAGCAGATACTTCTATATCTCCTCAAATGTATTCTAGCACTCTTTCTCCCACTGGTAGATGGATCCCATCATCATGATTAATAAAAAGGTCTTACAATTTCTATCATGATTCACAATTAATTAGAATATGTATTATAATTGTCCTCGAATCCATTATAGAACATTGAGGTTGCTTGAAGGAGGCATCTGACTGATGGAATTTTCTTTATTTGGTTAAAATATAACACACCTGTACCAAAAAACAAGTCATTGGACTTTCCCAAAGGTTGACCAGAAGTCACACTTCAAATGTTTCATCTTCAGATCTTGGGAGAAGAGGAAGATGAACACTTTCTAAGGATCTCTGAGATGGTCCTAAAGTTTTTGGGATTTGACCACATAATTATCCATGTATAATTCCACTAATTTATTGAGGATCTATTTGAAGATGTGGTGCATGTATCACAAATAAGTGGCCCCATCATTATTTAGACTGATGTTCATTACCTGATAATAGAAGGTTCCTTGAATTCCTTTAATGGTGTTGGAATCTTTATCTCCATGGGCCATCCAGATCTAATAATACCCTGAATACCCATCCAAGAAAGAGAGATCCTGGAATCCATTGGTGGAATCGATCAAAAACAATGTCACACGAAGGGGAAAATCATCATTCAGGCAATGGTAGTTGAGATCCTATATGTTGATAAAAAATATGATGTATCTGTTATTCTTCAAAAAAGTAAAAATGTTTGGAATCCACCTTTCCTACTAGACATTCATGGAGACATTATGTTTGAAGATGTGATCAAATTCGGCCTCATCCATGGAACCATGATATGAATTCATTTTTCAAAAAGGATTCAACAACCGAAGATGACTTATTAGGAGACTAGGATGGTGGTGGAGACCTAAGGGTACTGTCTTGGCATCTCATCATAACTCTAGAAAAAAATATCACAATTTTATCTTATGAAATCCACTTATTACTTTTTTTCTCATTCGGCATGGCTTCCCTGATTAGTGTTTGCCTCAAATATATCTTAATGACACGATTCACCCGAACCAGCTCCAAAACGATGGTGGATAATACCTCTTCATATCTGGAGGATGCATCTTCCAAATACACTTCATCATATAAAGATGTGAAATTAGTAGGAGGAGATGGTTCATCAAGGAAAACTGATTCTATAGGAAAAAATGTGCCTACTTGGGTAGTTTTGGAGTCATCATTGGGGAACACACAGTCTATGGAAACCATGGTGATAGAAGTTGATGATTTGATTCCATTAAGACTTCAATCAATGGGTCCATTCTTGTTGTAAATGAAGTGGTGATGGGATGGTCTATTTCAGTTCAACCCAACTCAATGGTATAGGAAAGTATGACATACAATTTATCCATAGGGAAAACATCCCAATGATTCACATGTTTAATGGATTATTTTATAATTAGATCCTATCCCATGTAGAAGTGTGAGGTAATATTTCAATGTTCCTTGTACATGAAAACATGTATCCCCTTATTATTGAATAAAATAAAGATCTGTGTTATTTCTAGATTTGTTGCCTCCCACCAATGAATCAAGTGGATGAAAGAATCATCCATATCCGTCCATGGGTTGTCCACTGTGGTTGTATTCTCAAGCTCAATGGTTTGAACCCATTTTCCATTTATATTTTAATATTTAGAATCTATATACAGGGTTTCACAAGATTAAAAGGGGGACACATCACCTTATACAACTTCTACATGACTATTGATGGATTACTTAAGGCATTGGTGATACGTGGAGGGAACCTCTACATGCAGGTGAAGCCAAGGTCTACCCATCAGTTCATTTTAGGTGGTTTCTTATGAGACAAACATAAATTAGATGTTTTCAATAATTCCACTGAATTGGGTCTTAGAATTTATTATACCACATGGTATCTGCTCGGTCTTGTCAAAAACATGTATATTTAGGTCACGAGGACTCATATATTCTTCAGTAAGTCATAACTGGTTGAGTGCTTGGTTTAGGATAATATTTATCTTGAATCCTATATCAACTATATAAGGACATACGTTCACCCATTGAATAGGACTGTGATGTACAAAAGGGGGATTTTCCCATATATTAGTGATCCTTCATCTTCTCCTAAGAATGAGATGATGGCTTGACATTCTTCTCACTCAAATTTTTTAACATAGAAGGCCTATGTGGAAGCTACCTTTTTTAGATATAGAGAGTTATCCTCAAGGATTATATGAGGTCTTTTTGCATAAATTTTAATAGATGGTGGATGTTGAGAATCAATTGCCTTATAGGAATGCTGGTGAGGTGCTCTATCACATCATACTTCTATTCTTGGTGCACATTTCTTTTGGTAGGAGGTATGACATACGTTGCTGGTGGAACTAATGGATTCTAGATAGTGTTAGAAATGTCATAAAACTCTTCATTTGAACCATGAAAGATCACTATTAGATGAATTTTAGATGGTTGATGTCTATCCCCAGTTGGATACGGTTGATCACGACGTAGTCGTGGCCGCTCTAGCTGATCATGTAGCATGATCAGTGGTGGAAATGAATCTTACAAGATAGGATGAGTGAAATATTCATGTTGGGTCTTATATAGATGCTAATACTTGATCTTAGTAGCATTTAAATATTGTCTTGTTGCACTATCCTGGGTGTCCCGATGATCCACATATCTAAATCTCCTTCGACGATGGCATAGGCCAAGGACATTCGAAGGGTCTACCTGGTACTCTTCATCATTAGGAACATATAGGTATCCAAAAACTCAATGGTATTCACATATGAATACCCCTGGTCATCCTCATCCAAATATTCCAATAGTGGGTATACTCTATGGGTGATCACAATCTTTTATGGAAAGAAATTTCTAAGTGTGCAAGATGTCTTTGGCACTAGTGGGTCATGTTGATTTCATTTATGTTGTCATTTTATACTATTCTAAGAAGTATGAGGATATTATTTGGATGTGAAAGCAGTATTTAGAGTAATCAAAGAGACATCAAGAAGCATAGGTTGAATCAAACATGATTTAAAAAAACCATCATCATGATTGACATCTCTACAATCACGTAATCATTATACTCCATAGTCGCATAACTGGAAACATGATGAACTTCACCATCATTATCACTATCTAGATTTTTATAAATGAATTCCACTTATAGAATAGTTGCCCCAACCTGACTACATTGTAATCATCCTATTCCTAAATCCGATCCTTAAACACATAACATCTCTTGATGGTATTCCCATGGATTATATGGTAAGGAAAATTTTCACGGTGATCGGTTAAATCAGATTCCTAAGTATTCATAAATTTTTAAGATTCAGTACCCCATTCTTTAATTCACTGTGTAAATAACTATGGACATAATCCTCTTCGAATGAGTAGGTATTTTTTCTCTTGTCCAGGAAAGGATCTCTAGGATTCTAACCTTGATGGGGTGGCTGGAGCATGATGAGTTAATAGATTTGGATTCTCTCACCTTATTAGTGGGTCATGATGGGGTGGTGCCTACAAGTTCTGTTGTGAGTAGTATTGAGCTTTAGGGTAGGATTGATGTTATTTCTTTTTGTGAGGTTGTGGATAAGGCTCTAATAGTAACAACTCTATTAGCCTAGGGGTCTGAATCTATGTGATGACATCATTAACTACCTTGGAAGCTCTTCTTGATGGAGTTGTAAGAGGAAATATACATGTCTTCTTAGCTTACTACAATTAATCATATAGTCATTGAGTCATTCAATAAAAAACACAAATAGAACATGTGAATTATTGAGTGATTAGAGAGGGAACCATCTCAGTCTCAAAATTCACCATGCACATTGTCAATTGCTACTCTTGAGTTAATGGAATGTAAAATGAATATGTTAGGCATTTCTATCAAGTGATAATGTTTGTGAATCACTCATCCATAACTTTCTTGAACTTGAAGATGTCAACAATAATTTTATTCCGCATGTTGGTGCTAAACTGTTAGATAGATTGCATGCTAATATCTTCCCAACCAGCAATAGAACTGAAAGATAACTTGTAATACCAGATGAACACAGGTCCATCCAATGTCTTCACAAAATATCAATGTTTGGTTTCTTCCTACTACTCTGTGGTTATTAACATAATTCTTCACCATGAGATAAAGTGGTCGAGATATTGTATCAGGTTTCCTATCTCTTTGAATCGGGTGAATGTTGGATTCCTAAAATCCCAGGGTGCCTGAATATGATCCAACCACATTGAATATGGATTGTTATCTAGTGGTATTTCCACCAATTTTATTTCACGGTTTTTTATGCAAGTAGTGAGAGAAGTTATCACATTTTCTTATTGGGAATTCATTTCCTAAAAAGTATTTAAAACTACCTGGACATTGATGGGATCATCAACAGGATATGTAGGCTTAATGGATTATGGAGTGGCTGGTGGACCAACTGGTGGAGTAGCCATTGGAAATCAATTTGGAGAGGCTCAATAAAAATACTAAGGGAAATTACCATGGTGCTCAAGAAAATTCGATTACACATACTGCTCTCACAATCCATATAATATACTATCTAACCTATCAAGATGAAGGAGATTGTCATTATAGATGTGAGAAATCTATCCTAGATAGATATGGAGCTTCCCCTACTTCCCAAGTAGAGGACGGAAAAAATATATTAGAGATCACTATAATTTGGACATTTTTCTGCAAGGTGCATAGCAAGGATCCCTTCAATGATTCTCCTTCTATCAGAGTTTTTTTGCATCAATGCAGTAGTGTTAATATCAACATCGCTCCCTTCCATTGAATTAGATTATTCAAAGGACTTAGATGTTTTAATATGTCACATACCCTTTTTGGTGTTCTTATCAATAGGGAATGATGCATAGGGGTCTCCAATGCCATATACCTACATTTTTTATGAGTGAGGAAACCTTTATGATTGTAAATTACTTATTTTGGTTCCCTAGGTAGCAATTCCTCTTTGTCAATCCCTACCTCAATTTCATTCTCCTTGAGTAAAATAATATCATACATATTCACTATGACTATGCATGATGACATATCCTCGATGTCACTGGGTAAGTCTAGCTGCCGCAATATGGGAGTCAGTTGGAGAGCAGCGTACTACACCTATCGCTAGATCTGAACATATAGATATTCTTCTTCAATGATTATCTATCAAGATCAAAACACATCTACATTGAAGGGTCTGTTGATTACTAGGTGATGTAGGATGTTGTACCATTAGATGTGTTTCCAACTCAAACATACAAAATTTTTGAATGATGTCATTGAATTTACCTTGAATATTTAGTTAGATCAACTGATGGGAATAGAGGTAAAATGTGTCTCCGAAATTTTCTGACAAAAGAATTAATTATCATCTTCTGTGAGGATTTTCGAATTGCCAATGTTAGGAATTGTAATCAGCTATATCATATCAAACAACTGATCTGCATCAAGGGTGTCCCACAAAAATCCTTTTTTAGGAGCGTTATCTGGCTCTTGTATTTCCCATGTTCTGATTGGTGCCGAATGATAAATTGTTAATGAAATGGATGCGGAATTTAGTGGCATCGTAATATCTACTGGAGAGACTACTGGTTACACTAACCTATTATTGTACGTCGTGTCATCTCTTGGTTGTGGTACCAACCACATCATCTTGTCCCTATAGGATAGGGTGATAATCAATTCTTGATGTGAGAGGGTGACTTAGGTCATCTACAGATCAACTGGATTCTCATAGTCTATCATATCCTAGAAATATTCTATGTGATATCATGTAGAGGTAATGAATAAAGAAGGTGATGATATGCATGACTACACTACAAGACCATAGATGGTATCTAACTCTTCCTCTTCCTTCATATACCTAGGACGAGATTTATGGATCATGTGAACTCTACCTTCTAGGATAACGAATCCAACCCACCTAGCTCATACCCTATCCTATAAGGCTAAGGATCGAGGTGAAAGTTTCATCCTTGAATTGTATTCGACTACAGTATATGAGAATTGGATTGGATTGACCATGAACTGGTGCTTCTCGATCTTATTCCTTTATACTTTAAGGTTCACCCTTCTTCCTCAGGATGGTTCTTCATTGTATGGAGATGATTCATAATTAGAAGGACCTTTATTCTATTTGGTACTAGAGTTGGGCTGAAATCTTCTTGAGCTACTTGTGACATGGGGAGGACCATTGTATTGGATATCAATTATGTGGGGAGGACCTCCACTTGGACTACAATGAGAGTGGGGACAGACTCTACTCTGGCTCCTGACATGGTAGGGAGGGCCTTATCTTGAATCATGGGGGACATGGGGAGGACATCCATGTTTGGGTGTGAGAGAAAGGATGAACTTCTATTTGGGGAGCTGAGGAGGGAGGATAACCTAGAAATATATCAAATGGGAATTTGGTAGGGACTCTGTTTTGGTTAGAATGATCATGGGGAGTAACTCTATGATGGAAGACAAGATTATATAGTGGACTTCTTTATTGGTTTCTAGATGTGGTGGAAGGACCTCTACTATAGAGAGTGCTGGACTGAGTATGCCCACTTTTTATGTTGGTGGAAACATGGGGATGACCTCTATATTGGCTGCCTATGTCATAAGGAGGACTTCCATGTTGTTTGGAAGTGGTAGCATGAGGATGAACTTAATACTATCCTTTGGTGATTTCATGAGTAGGACCTTCATACAGATCAATGGTGAAGTGGGTAGGACCTCCAATTTAGTGGGTCCTATTGTCGGTAGGTCCTCTATTTTATAAGGTGGTGACATGGGGAGGTCCTCCTTGCTGATGACTGAGAGAGTGGGGATGACCACCACTAAGTTTGGTTTTAGTTTGGGGTAGACCTCTATACTGGCCAATGATGAAGCATGGAAGGCATTTTATTTGGTATGTGCTATTTTGGGGAGGACCACTTAGGGGTGGTGGTGGTGGAATGAATCAAAGAACCATTCATCTTCTATTGTTCTCCCATATCCTCTATCACTCCCACCACATAGAAGACATAACTACTCTAACCAATTCCTCTAATAGTTATTTCCATTGACCATATCAATAACTATAAAATGATGGGTTTGGAAATTTCGTCTGGGATTTCCAATTTCATTATATTAATAACAACTACACTTCCTTAGTGGAAGAAGTTGTCCATGAGGTCCTTGTGAATAATGAAACCTCTTGTTTTTTAAGCTGCATCCCATGCTTACTATCAGTGGGTACTTTTTACCATATATACAATGATTTGACTAGAATGAAATCTTATGATACACATTCCACTCCTACACATCATTATCATGTACCAACAGATCCATCCATGGCCCACTCCAACATGATTCATCAACATTAATCACTGAAGGTGTGTAGAATTACAATCCATTGTCCATCTAAAAAGAAATGTGAATCATTAATATTCGCCTTAACTAAGGCCTTATCACTCATTAGGTCACACTCTAATATTTTATCTAAAAACATCAATAGTTGTTATGATGGAAAAAGAATGAATGGAAACTAGATGTTCCATGATCAATGAGTATTATGGGAGAGCAGACTCAAGAAGGACATGGAAACCAAAACTCATTTCTATATTATGCATGTACCAATGTTTTGCATAAAATCAGTTCATACGTGTACCATGTCAACATGTATTTTGTCAGAGTCATGGGGAATAGATAGATCCTCCATAACACAAACATTAGAGACCATGAACTATGTCATGAACACAAAACAATTTAACAATGTTTCCCTAGTTCCCAAACTAAACCTCATAGCTAGAAAAAACCCGAAAACTCTAGTCCTAAGATAAATGCCACCTATGATACCACTCTATAACTTCTTTATCTAGTGGGGCCCTCGTTTCTAGTGCTAATATGAGTGTGATACACCAATCCTAACTCCAATAGGCTTTGGGATAGTGACTTGTGCTGAGTAGGAATATCTCACACATGAGAGGTCATAGCCTATATACCTATACTGAAATAGACATATATGAATACTCATACAATATTTAAAGCTAATGTAAAACTAAAACTAAAATGCTTGAATAAAATATAACCAATTATCAATGTAAAAATAGTTTACTAGAATATATAAAGGTACAAATACAATCCTAGTAAAACTTAAAAAGAGTCTAACATGCTTAGAAGGAGGGGAATACTATCAAATGAAACACCCGGTACAACCATAGTCTATCCAGAACAAACAATGCTTCTAATACCCCTATATTTCCATGGAATCTACAAAATTGGTCATCATTTTCATGATATGTGAAATGGGCGAGAAAATCCCATGCATGGGTGACTATAAAATACCCAGTTAGACACCCCTAAATCACCAAACATAATGAATCATAAGTAGTTATCACATCATCAAATGGGAATGTTAATTTGAATACGAGTCAAAAAGATAAAAACATAAAACTATAAATAGTCATACCATGCTCCTAGTATCATGATATGTCAACTATAGTAAAAGATATTGAATTATACTTGATGATTCAAGGTAATGATTGTCCGAGAGTTTCTACTATATACACCATGCTTCTTGATGATGATAATCTTAGATATCATCCTCATCTGGACATTCCAAAGACAAATTACTTTCTACAACTTATAATAGATCGATACACATATTGAGTATGACTCATATTGATTATTGGTGACACTATAAACCAAATACTGAATATAATTCTTATTAGGGGATCATATTCCCCCATAAGTTTGTCCGAAAGATTCTAAAAATCATACTTAGGAAAAATGATATAATAAAGGATTCCACCCATATCCTCATTTAGGGATTCAAGGAAACTATTCCTGATAATAAACTATAGATAAATCAAAATCCTATATTGACGAAATAACTAGACACTATACCCTCATTGGGATAGACCAAGTGATCATTCTCAAATAATACAGGTGTAAACCTATGAGAAAGAGTTCCTCACACTACCTTGGAGAATGTACATGACATTTAATATGTGTAAATGGAATGTATGATCTACCCCAGTTCTACCCATGTCATTCCATATCACATTAAATGCATTCTCCTATATACACGATGTGTCCTTTTAGAATATAAGATTTGTTGAGGTATTTCCAACAATCAGTGTGTCACCTTCCCCTTCAAGTGTACATTTTGTGTGCCCATGTACTTTGGGTTGTGACCATGTACTGGGTTATTTCTTATACACCTATTCATGTTCGAGTGTCAGGACATTATCAGGTACTATGGTTTTTCATGTGTTTTTGGACATGTTAGAGTACTGGGTCATGATCGTGTACTCTAGAAATACCAGTGTGTCTTTCCATGTAGGTGCATGTGTGCACTCCATGATCCAAGACAAGATAACAACACTGAGTCACATGGTGTGTGACATGTGTCACACAACGTGTGATACTTATAACTGTTTGTAAAACCTAGCACTATATGGTGTCGGTACACACATATGTGTTATTTGGAGTACACATCTTATAGAGAATACATTTCTATAATCCTAGAAACTTTGACCTATTTCCACATGCACTTTCCTCCTTTAATTACCCACCAACCACGCATGGAAATTGTGGATCGAGGGATAACCAATCCTTCAATTTTGTGTGACCAATTTTTGGGTTCTTCCTCCACTCAAGAAATGATCTTCATATTATCACTTTATCACCACATGACAAACTATAAATGAATATATATAAATCATAAATTGTTAGATCTCATATCATCACACACTACAAAAAATACCATCGATATCCATCCAGAAACCAAAGTGATGATCCTTTTTCCCAAGCATTATTGTGTAATGATCACTCACCACATTTTTTTCAAACCTCTAACTAAATAAAACACAAAACATGATCACACATGTATAGGTAAGGTAAATCCTTAAATATCAAATTACAATTTTGTTGGAAGGTAAATCCATACATTCATAGAATGATCGACCCACAGATCAAACTATCAGAAAATATGATTCACTTTCATCATGCGGTAACAAAATAAGGATAAATACACTTAAATAAACATCCTACATTGAATTTGGATTTCTTTACAATGAATAATGGTTAATTTTTTATCATTGTTGAGATCCCCCAACTCCACTTTATTTCGAGATCCTTTTGGTACCATGATCATTGATCGAAAATCTTGATGTTCGCCAATGCTTCTCATTGCTCTTCTCTCAATCCTCAGGGTAATGTGTCTAATAGTGTGATTTGACTATAACTGGTACTATATAGAGGGATCGAGTTAAAGAAATATAATAAAATAATAAATTAATTATTAAATTTATCATTTAATATTTCTTCCACAAGATTATTAAAATCGACGACACAATGCAAAAAAAGATAATTTTATGCATAGTGTAAATCTAGTATTCTATATTCAACAATGGTTTCAAATTTCCCATTAGAGACTCCTTTTGGTATTTTTTCTTTTATTTCAGAAAGATCATATTTTAGAGATATGATATATTTAATATTTTAATTATAACAACACTGAGGCTCAGCAGGACCAATAATCTCTTATGGTTTTAGTGCTTGGATGCGAAAATATTTATTAAAATATTCCAATGACTTACATGTAATAAATGGGACGTTATATTTATGATAAAATTGTGAGTGATATTATACTAAATTACATATTATATTTGTAATTCCATATTTTATGTTAAAATTGGTTTCATACCCACCAATATGTTCAAGCACTAAGACATAATTTTGATGCATATCATCTCATGTTTTATAGTCTTTTACATACTTATATAAGTATATAAGTTCCTATGTTTATTAATCAATTCTATAGTATTATTATTTTCTAAAATAATAAATAAAAATTTAACAACACTCATATATAATTTTTGATATCATGGATGCTATATTGGGGTTTCTTTGTCTATCTACTTTCATACTCTACTACTAATATATTCGATGACAGGGTTACAATGCCTCTCATACACATTCATTTTATTGAGTGAAACCATACTGATAGAATTATGTGTCAGTTTAGATGAATTCAATATATTAAAAAACATTAATATAGCTACCCATTCATCAATCAACAAATCTGAATTGGGGGAGGATATCAACTAGATGTGGTGTCATGAATAGTATAACAACATTTGGGACAGACATGTGACTTTTTTTATTAAGGGAAAACCTAAAATATTACTCTATATGTCATAGAAGCATGAGTATTCACCATGTAATTAAAAAAATATATACTATGACTTATGTGACACGGTTGAGGGATCATTGATTTTGTGACATGAAAAATTAATGTTATTAAGTTTATTGTATATATTTATCTAGTTCATCTTGATGTTTTATAACATACTTGGCTACATCATATTATCTTGATATCAAAACATGAGGAGGGACTGATATTCAGTCCCATAGTGTACCATGCTACAACACATGACATGTTACCTTCACATGGTGTTGTACATGATGGAATATTCAATCATCCACTAGATATAGAATTTGTTCCTACTCAAAAACCTACTCCAGAAGATGTTGATGTTGATGATCCATGACGATGATAACGTAGACCACTTTGAGATATATGTATGGAAAAAACTATTCCACTAAAACAAGAAGAAAGTAAGGCATACATTCCATGTCTAGTTATTGATGTGTACCAACAGACATGAGGTTCACATTATCTATCAGGATATCCACATTACTCGCTTGGTGTAACAGATTTGAGATCCCAAATGATGTCATTAACATCACCTTTTATGGTAGTCCCATCATGGTTCATGGGTATTTTTTAATGGATGGTAGGTCCTTCAACTCATGAAGTGAGATAAATATCATGTTGGCCACTATCACATCTCCATATCTCAGAGGTAGTGGATGCACCTCCTCATGATGAATCTAAAACAAAGTAGAAGACAGTTGAGGTGCTTCCATACGAGGAACATACCACCCCAACCCATCATACTACACCTAATTACACAGGTTGATTTGTTTGATATGGGAATCCAGTTCATGATCTAAACTAGGGGATTCCCTCCATTTGATATACAGATGAAAATTAATTATAGTAAATATTTTTAAATATTATTCCTGGCTTAAATTATTTAAAATTTTAATGATTGTTCTACAGTAATGTTAATGATGAAATAATTTTAGAAACATTATTCAACTAATTAAATTTCATAAAAATATGAGGATAAAATACAGTTTCATAAAATATAATAGTTATTAATTTTATTAAGTGGAAACAATATAAACCAATAATTTAAATAAACAATTATTTATTAAAAGGATCAAATATATGTAAATAATTTTTTTTTTAAAAAAATTTGTTGAAGTTGTTTTTATGTTTGGGTTTTCATTGAAGATTATAAGATGCTTCAACACATGTATCATCACATTGTGAAGAATTGTGTTAAAGACTTAAATGCATCAGATAACTAAAAATGTTTAATACCTAAACACATTTGTGTTTTTTTGTAAATCCATTTGATAAAATATCTGAATAACTTTTTGTATAGATTGTATTTATGTTATATTCATCAAATATTACATGATAATTAAATTATATAATTATTATTTAATATTATATATACATTAATATATGTTATTATAATTATAATTTTAACAAAATTATTACCTTAATTTGATATTATTATTTACAATCAAAAAGTTTTTACTTTTGTTAAATAATTATTATTGTTAGTATTATTTTTTATTTTTTATTTTTCATATTAAGTAATGAAAATTTAAAATTAATAACACATTAATCATTGTTACATACTAGAGATTATTATTATTCATTTTGAAAATCTTATTATTTGTCATTATATACATATAAGAATATTTCAAACTATTTATTATCTATTATTACTAACAATGATCTAATTAATAAAAATAATAAAAATAATTATTTATTAATTTTCATTACTTATTTAAAAATTAATATTAAAAATTAATATTAATATTTTGTCATTTCTTATTATCTCTTTATTATTTACATTTATCAGTAATTAATGTAAATAATTCATAATTGTTATTAAATGTTATTGATAATTAAAAATATTTTTAACTAATAAAAAATAAAATTAATATTTATAATATGTTTTACTATTTGAAAACTAATATACCTAATATTAATATATTTAGTTTTTTAGTTGTGAATTATTATTACTATTTAATATTACTATTTAATAAAAAATATTTACCAATATTATTTATTAGTAATAATATTAATTACTATTGGAAACCAAATATTTAGCTCCTCGTTATTAATACATTTCAAATACAAATATACTATACTATTGAGGTAAAAAAATTCAAAAACAAAAAACTCTTCATTCATAATAAGGTCGAAAAAATACTAAATATTATGTCATGGGTAAAATTATCATATTTGGACATTAAATATATAGATATATGAGAAATTTAAGAAAATCAAATACTAGATTATAGTCAATTAATTATTGTATTCACTACTATACCTAAAATAAGATGTCAAGAAACAATAATTACGGTATGACATGGCATACAAAAATATGTTATTGCTTCTCATTCTCCCTTATACACCCCATCCCACCATGTTAGCGTATCTTATTAATAAAATTTGAATGAATCACCTAGTTTAATCTCAAGATACACATCGGTCAATACTCGACAACCATGTTTTCATTCTTGGATTGTGACACCCATGTGTTTCTAAGCATCTCCCCTTCCTCCCACATCTCCCCTTTTGGGTACTTCACGTGGTTTCACCACCACCATAGATCAACCACCACCACATCATTATTATTCTTTATCCTCAAATTCTTATCTATTTTTTTTGGGATGAGATGTTCTGGATCAAGAAAGTTTCTCTGTTTCAAACATGGATATAGAAATCTCATTGAAAAAATTGTTTTATAATTATTGACTTGTTGGTTGTTGATCATTGAGGGGGTGGGTAGTTAGATCTATAGGTGATGAAAAATAGGACATGTATAACAAGACATAGAAAAATATTTTTCTACGTATTGTTCTCTCCATTGGCCCCAGCCCACCATTTTTGGGTATCTTCTTGGAATAATTCGAATGGATGCCCTTATTTAAAATTGGGCTACTCGGCGGTTGGTATTCAACAAAAATGTTTCCATTCATGCATTGAACCCCATTATTGGGTTCATAAATAATCTTCCCACTAGTGCAACGATAATAGCCACTTACACAATTTTTCAATAAATATGGATTTAAATGGACGCCTGATGTAATGTTGAAAAAACAACAAAATAAAAGGGGTCAAATACCATAAGAAAATAGATGGATCAGTATAGGTAGAAGGGGATACACACTACCTCTCTATTACATTTAGAAAACAATCACAAATCACTCTCTTGATTATGGGGGGAAACTGACTCAAAAAATTCCACACATATAAATGAACAACTATAGATGATTGAGATTAGTGATAATGTTGATGAGAAAACCACTATTGGAGATCCCATTTTATAGGCTACCAATTACTGTTATATTATTCTTCTATTTGATGATTGGTGGGGTTTTCCACCCACCACATCTATCATCCCTCCACACCTCTCTTGGTTGCATAATTGGGAGGCATCTTCCTGGAATAAAAAACCATCGACAAAACAACCACATAGAGATTTATTAAGAGTCAATCATATCTCCACACATCATTTACATTTTACAGACCATACTTATCATATATCAATAATTCCATCCAATTATCTACACTATCTGAACTATCCAAATATGATAACCTTTTTTAAGAAATTTTCCATATTTTATTTTTTATGATTTTTTTCATATCCATACATCCTTCCTCATCCACAACTGGGACCTAGTGACATTTTACATAAATGTGATTCACCCTAAATGTAAACAAAGATTCCTTGAAATGTTCAAGGTTCTATGACTCCCAAAAATTAATGGAATCTACTCTTATATGTACCTGATATCCTCCAATAACCATCCCACCCAAATATCCTATTTGAAAGCATGTGTAGCTACCATGTACTCTGCCTCCATCATTGCTAAATCAAAAACTGACAGTAACTTTGTAATCCAACTAATAAACCCTCCTACAAGAGTAAGCACATAACCTGTAGTGGATTTCCTCATGTCATAGTCACCTAAAATTATGAATTATTATTTTCTTTGATAAAACAAATATGTTTCTCTATAACGTAATTCCTCATCTATGGTCTCCACAAGGTATCTTTGGATCCTCTTCACTGTGTTCCAATGTTCCCACCCAAGATTCACTATGTACCAACTAACAAATCCAAATAAATGTTCAATTTCTGGTGTAGTACACACAATTGAAAAAAAATTATACTCCCCACTACTGATTCATAATTTACTCAAGACATATCCATCCTCTTTACTTCGCTACTGGGACTAATCGTAGATGATAATAAGAAATTAACTGGAAGAGGGGTAGGCATTGCCTTATAGTGTTATATGTTTATGAATTATAGGAATTTCTATAATTAATTCTTCTTTGATATCAAAGTATCCACTTTATTTATTTATTCATAGATAACTATAAAAAGAATCTTTTTTGCTAGTCCCACGTCCTTCATATCAAAATCCTAAGCCAACTATGCCTTCAACTCCTGGATCTAATCATTATTGTGACCTAAAACCAGTAAGTAATCCACATACAATAGAATAATTATGAAATAATTACCATATAAATCCAAGAAATATGAAAAATTATATAAATGTAGCCTACTTTATCAAAGACTCGTGATATAGGAATACAATTGTTTATACTGACTCACCGATGCCTTCTTGAGACCATATAGTGATTTTTTCAACATGTAAACCATGTTCTTATTGACATCTTCTCTAAAGCCTTCCAGTTAGAGAATATGTATCTCTTCATCAATACCACCATGAGAGAAAAGTATTATTCATGTCTAAATACACTAGAAGAAAACAATATTTTTAACACATCACATGAGCTACCCAAATAGTCATCAAACTAACAACATGATAATATTTTTCACTGATCTCAATACCGTCCTTCTGAGAATATACCTTGAACATAATCCTTGCATGATATCATTCAATCTGTTCCTTTTCATCCCACATGATCTTGAAGACACGTTTTTGTAGATATACTTCTTTCCATGAGCTAATAGAACAATATCCCAAGTTTTGTTCTTAATAAGGTCTTACAGTTCCTCTTTCATCACCGCGATCCATTAGGATACATCAAAACTCTAGGATTACTCTACAAAATAATATAGATCCCCATATTTCATCAATAATTAGTACACAATATTTCACTCACTATCATAACCTGAGTCCCATACAAAATATATTTTCTCCTGATTTGACTGTTATGATCTTGAATCAACTGGTACATAATAATTTGTCTTTGTTAATTCCTCAAAGGAATGTGATTCTTCCTTGTATTTTTCCTCTACACTCACTATTTTAGTTTTTGTATTCTCTTTCCACATGTATCCATCATTTATCATTTTCACCATGTCTACTAAAAAATTGACATTTTTGTTGATGATATGATTATGGGAAGTGGGTTCCCACAAATGATACTCCTTCACCCCATCAGTATTCCACAAGAAGCTATATTTCATGGATCTCAAATCCAACATTGACAATTACTATTAATTAAACAATTAATATATAAGACATAAAAATTTATGTAACTAGGAATAGTTAGTGAGTTTACTAGTCCACATCTACTTTTTTGTCTTCAAATCAATCTCCATTAAAGGATTTCAGTTGATCACATAATATTGGGTATTCAATGATTCTTCTCAAAATGTTTTTTAAATTCCTACAGCATTCAACATCCTAATTGTTCTATCCAATATGGTTCTATTTATCTTCTCATCCACTCCATTGATCAAAGGATTGTACACCACCATGAACCGACTCTTGATTAAATTATGTTGAAAAAAATTATCAAACTTCTCACTCGTATATTTTCCACCATTGTAAGTCCTTAAACACTTTATATTCTTTCTAGATTCAATATACATCCATTCATTGAATTTTTGGAAGACATAAAAAAATATCCACTTTCCCCATGATCTGGTACTCCCAAAATCTTTTAGATTAAACATCAATGGATGATACAAAGTACCTTGATCCTCCCAAGGATATAATGTCTTCTTTCCAAATTTAAAATATGGATCAACTCAATGATATATTTTCTTCTTGATGTTGATGTCCCAAACATTTACTAGTGTTGATTTCTCTAAACAAAATGCCCAAAAAATGAAAAGGTTATTTTACGCTTGGGTAGAATCTTCTGATCTACAAGAATCATTAGGCCTCTTCCTTACATATGTAAAATATTCTAACCCCATAACATCATAAACGTTATCATCAATATAGTTAATGTGATAACTATATATGAATCCTTATATGTTTCCACCTTAATCATGTATAGGTTTTTTTGGAATCGTCTCCTACTTCATCACCATAAGGATTCCATTTACAATTATTATCACTCTTTTCATGGTGTGAGTCCTTTAACGAACAAGTTTATTATAAAAAATATATCTTTTTGATTGAATTAAATTATGTTTTATGGTTATAGTAAAAATATGCACTAATTTTGTTTTATTATATCCATTAATATTTAAAAAACCATTGAAAATCATAACCATTGAATATATATCCATTGAAAATTGATCATATGATAATTATAAATATAAGATTATTATAAATCCAATTGATACAAAAAAAGAAGTAATGGCCTCAAAAAATAGGATCATACCCTATGAATCCCATTTATCAGACATTACATGGGAGATAGAATCACATGGATTTTCTCTTGACAAATCCTAAGACAAGATCCAGTAACTAAATCATGATCCAAATTGTTTACAGGATACGTTCTAGATCATTGGGATCACAACCCAAACCATATACGTCAAAACACTCCCTGAAAAATTCATTATCACTCACATTACCCTTAGGGAATTTTCTAGTATAATTAAGGAATATATATCAAGACCCAAATAATATTAATATGAATATTGTACAGATTAATGAATATATTTACTTCTTATTTTCCTTACATTTTAAATGATTTTGGTTTTGATATGATAAAATAGAAATTTAATTTTTATGTAATATGAAATTTCAATTAGGATATTAATTTTTGAGGAATTAATGAATTTTTAAAATAAATATATTAGTACAATTTTAAATTAAATTATAAAATATAAAGATAAATGATAATATTATTTTTATGATGTCAAATGTAATAGTTATAAGGGTTCAAAACAAATTATTGTAAAAACCTCAACATTTCCAATTAATGTATAATCTTTTTTGAAATTAAAAATTCACATATTTAAAATAATTATGAGATAAAATAAATATATTATTTGGGATCAACAAGCTAAAATGGTTAAATATTCAATTTGGCATAATTTTCTGAGACATTCAAATTTTCAGGTAAAAAATTAAATATGGTATAAATATATAATGTGAATTAAGAGACCATAATAACACAAAGGTGATATAATATATTATATAAGTGGAAATCATAACAAAATATATTTTTCCCATTTAAAATAATTAGTCCTATGTTGATTTGATTAATTTTATAATGCCTTTTTGAATCCACCAAAACCTATATTATATTTGAAGGTTTTAAAATCTATTCTCTATAATCATGACTCACTTTTACATCACCAAGGGTATTATTTTATTATGTTTGTCACATGTACATATAAAATAACTAAAATCACTCCCCTCTATATAGTCTTCCCATGATTGATCCAATCTCTCAAGAAGCTTCTCCCACGATTTTAGAATCACCCTCTCATGTTATGGGACCTCCTCCTCTTCTTTTCCATTCAAGATCCATATTTGTATTTTTCCTTTTGAATGTAATTTTTCATGTTTTAATTAAATTAAAAATTCCCATTATCTTTAAAATTTATGTTATTATAATTATATATAACTTATTACCTCTTGTTATATCCTTTACCTAAGTCATTATTGTGTCAAAATTTAGCAAGGGGTCTCTATATGCTATTCAATTCAAGAATCTTCTTTGTATTTAGATTTTGGAATCTCAATTGTATATGTTTCCATGAATTTATAAATATCAATCTATTTGGAATTTTATTCACCAATAATTATATATCATTTATCTTATATCATAGTATTATTTAACTAAGATACTACAATACTGAAATTTAGTTAGGGATTTCCCTCCCTTCTTTTCTATTTGAGAACCATCTTTGCAATTATCCTTTTGAGTCCCAATTATTTTTTTGACAGGATATTATAAATATCCCTCTACAATTAAATTTATTTCCTAAAAACGATATTTCATGTATCCTCTCTCATTATTTCATTTACCTAAGTCATTGTTATGCTAAAATTTATTAATGAATCATCCCTTTGTCCTCTTTATTCAAGAAGCTTATTTATGTAATGAATTTTTTTTCCAATTCCTAATTATGGGATATTATTTTACATATCACACTTATTAGCATTTTTATATCCAAATCATGATATAACCCTCTAAATTTCACTATACCATTTTGTGAATCCTTACGTATAGTCGTTAGGCTACAAAATTTCACTATGATTTTTTATTCCAAATGATTTGGTCATGAATGTTCACTAGAATTTCAAATCAAGATTATTCCATTAGATATACCTATCCTTAATTTATAGGATATATAATTTTATTTATCTAACACACCTAAATCATGGTAATAAATTAGAAAAAATACATTAGAATGTTTTATGATCTGTGTGGCACACATATGCATGTACATGATATGAAAGTGATGGGTGCGCCAATAATTACATTGTACTCCAATGCATTGGGTAATGTAATGATATCGTTTTAGTTATCCATTACCTATTTTATTATTTTATGTTTAATATTGTTTCCACGTTACCACATTTCCTTCATTTTATGGTGTTATATCATGACTTATTGTTCTTATTTGTAATTTCCACCCCTTTTATGCCCCACTAAAAAACTATTATCTAGAATATAATAATATCTTCATTTTATTAAATTTTTATTCCCTGACTAGGATTTATAGATCACCCTCTTTTTATGTATATACCAAAGTTATTTAATATATTTTTACGCGTGATGGAAAATTATGAGTGTGATAATGAAATTTTAAATAATTAAAATGTACACATATAATTTAAGTTGTTATGTAATGTACCTAATTAACCGAAGACACTACACTTCTCTATATTTTGAATTGTATTATATTTATTCTCATTCAAAATATAATCATTTAATTTGTAATAAAGAAAACTATTATCATAGTTTGAATTAGAGGAAACTTTAGTTATTTTTGGATTAGGATGAGGAAACACAAAAGAAATATTTTATGATAATTATAAACATATGAAAGTATCCCAAAATTTTGTAATGTATAGAGTAAGTTGCTACCAATAAAATATAACCCTGGATAGATAATACAAGTGGAATTGGATTTGGAACAATGGTACCTAGGGGTAATAATCCCAAAAAAGATTCATTGAGATGGTTTCGATCATCACATGGTGCATGCCAACTGGACTTGCTGAACACCTGGTTTGAAACACCTCTCTTTGGTAAATTCAAAAGCTAATTATCAACCATTATTAAGGGAATAAAACATATATAAGAGTTTATGTTAGTAAATATATTATGGATAACTTAGATTAAAACCTATATATTCATAAGTAATGAAATAAATGCCATTTATAAATTATCCCTGTAACGTTATTGGATAGAATTTTGTGTGTATAATAGTTTACATGCACTCATTAATATTTTTCACTCTATTTTACTAAATGGATGAAAATTCAAGGAATTGTGTCAACAACCAATGTGAAAGGAAATGTGATGACTTCCCAAAGGAGATGTATATCATGATTGAATCTCAAGTTTGACATCTTTTTATTATTCTAAACTAGCTATCAAAAATCATGGTAAAAAACTGGAACCTACATAGAAGCCCAAGGAAGTCAATGAAGGCGAGGAATACATATCAATGATGTTAATTTTATATATGTGATAATAGAAAGAAAACCATTATTCCATCGTTAATAAAAATTAGTAAAGTGGCGTAATGGAAAATGTCATAAAGGAACTTGGAGAAGTTTTATGTTCATGGAAATCAGGAATAAAGTATAAAATTTCCATGGAAAAATTAATAACATGATATTTGTGAATAAATTTCAATATAAGGTACCATAAAAAAATTTATGTCATCAATGTGGAGAAGTTGGGAATTTTCCAAGCCAATTCCATATTCCAAGGGATGGAAGGAATGATGAGCATAAACAATCATCCATACTAAGGGAACAAGGTAAGTCCATTGCTGAGATGTATCGTGATGATTGAATTACATGTGTCCTTTTCTTTAGAGTAGTGTATGTCATTTATTTCAAATAATACCCTAATTTCATATCTTGAATTTTTTATAATAACATCAAGTCACCACCTAAAACGATTTTACATCATTGGGGAAAACTTGTATGATTATTTTGTCACATTTTGATGTTTTTGAGAATTTACTTCTTGAAAATATTATTCTTATCAAATTTGTACAATTTAATGTTATCTTATTTGTAGAATGATATTCATTTTATAAAACTTACATAAATTATTGGAATAACAAATTCATCCTCCAAACCATGAATGACACTTCGATTCGATAAAAGTTAAAGGAGGATAATAAATATTATATTGTATCAACATATTAATCATGGATAATATTTACCTATTATAATGTGTATCTAGATCAACTAATTGATACTAAGGAAAATATCTTCCTTGAAAACACGTACATTGTGAATCAATAAGCTTATTTGTTTCCTAATGAATTTCATATCCCCCCTCATAAAAAATTCATTGTATTCATAATTAAAATTATACCTAGACCAAGAAACATTAATAGGTAATCTTATCATAATAAATGGGAAATTTGTGGAACCTTCAATGATAAAATCAGTCGAATGGTGTTCAAGGACAACATATGTGAAAAAGTTCTATAGTTTCCATGGACTGGCTAGGTATTATCGATAATTTTATGAAATTTCACATTATAATCAAACCATTTAACCTAGAAAATTGGGAATGGAGTCCAGTTTATTTGAAATAATTGATGTGAATAGATATTTATAGAGTATAAAAAGAGTCGTATCACTACATTTTTTCCTATTATATTCACAAGTGGGGATCATTTTGGGGTATATAGCTATTCTTGGAATAATGGATTTTTGGGTGTAGTAATATAGAAAAACATGTGGTAGAATATAGAATAAGGAAATATAATTTTGATTAACTGAACAACACAACACCTTATTTATAATTGGTGGTAGTAATATTCACATTGAAAATCTGTTTATTTTATCAATTTTGGGAGAAGTCTAAAATATATATAAATCATAAGAGCCTCAATTACAAGTTCACTCTTATAGAGTTGAACCCGAGCTAGTAAAAATGGTTTGAGATGATTAAGGACATTGACTTCTAAATTAACTACCATCCTGGGAAATACAATAATGTGAAACATGCTCTGAGTTGAAATCAATTTGATAATTTATCATATATGAAAATTATGAAGGATCCAATCTTCATGGAATTTAAAATTATAGACATAAAAATCATAAATTAAAAGAACTACATCAATTCTTTCACAATGTATTTATCAACCATCAAATCTATTGAAGATAAAGGATGGTCAAAGATAATATGATGAAATTTAGAATAATTTTCAATCTATAAGAAATGGTAAATTCATGGAGTTCAAAATTAATTATGAAGGAGTTGTATGATTTGGGTCATGATTATGTGTACCAATAATTTCTTGGTAAAATATTGAGTGGTTTGATTATGCACATAGCTCGACCATCACCACCCATCCAAGTAGAAAAAAATGTATCAAGATCTCAAAGAGAACAATTGGTGGGACAATATAAATAAGGATATCATGGAATATACATAATGGTTTCTTGTATGTCAATAAGTGGAGGATGAATGGAATAAAATACAATGGGATGATACAACCATTACCCATACCTACATGGAAATGTGAAAAATAAAATAGTACTTTTCCAGTAGTATTTATAATACAACACCATGAAATAATTCCATATAGGTTATGGTAGATTGTATTTATAATACTTCTCACTTAATTTCAATTCAATATTATTTCTCACCTGATCAACCTAAAAGGACAATGATTATAGTTTTGGTGAGGTTTCATGTAATACCACTATTAAATGCATCTAATAAAGTCAAAAAATATACCACCATGTTCTATAAGAGTCTATCATTCTCTATATAATGAGTTAAACATCACTATATCTCATCACCGTCAAAATTGTGGGACAATATAAGTGCACTATCCAGACACTGAAGGAAATTTTGAAAACATGCTCAATGGAATTCAATGAAAGATGGTTTATAAAATAATAGTTTCCACTCATGAATCCAAATGGATCCCTATCAAACCCTTTCTGGTAAGAGATGAAGAAACGCCGAAATTCTGGGATGATTTAAGTGAACATAGACTATTGGGTCTTAAAAAAGGTCAAGGAAATGGTCAAGATTATTCAGTAGCACATCAATGCTGCTTAGAGTTGATGGAAGATTTATTCTGAAAATCATCGATGAGACCTATAGTTTATAGTTAAATATAAGGTATTCATATGAATATCTCCATGGAGGAGAGTCTTGATGTTTTGATTAAAGTAAAATGTAGTACAAGATAGATTATCCCCATTGATATTCTTGATTTCATTAGAGCCCCTATCGACTAGAACTCCCACCTAACCTATCTCAAGTGCATGATATGTTATATATATCCCTATTGAGGAAGTACATCCTGATCCTTAACATATATTGAATCCAATGGTGGTACCATTGGGAAATTATCATTCATTTGTAGGGTAGTATGATCTTAGATCATAGAGACAAAGATCTATGAATGAAGATAATGCAATTGGTCAATGTGATATGGTAAAATGTATGTTTGATGAAACAACATTGGAAATGGAAGAGGTGATGAAATATAATTACCTTCATATGTTAGATTATATGAAATGATAATTTCTAGGGGGAAATATATGATGCATGAAGATTGTATAAACCAAAAATTTTATAAATATTATTCCCTTTTGTGATTGAATTAAATTCTGTTTATAGTTATAGAGAACACATGAACTTATTTTGTTTTATTATATCCTACAAGGTTTAAAATACAATTAATAGTCATAATCATTAGTGTAATTTATTTTTAATACTGATCATATGATTAGTATAAATATTGTCTTATGATAAATCTGACTAATATATAAATAAGAGGTAATGACCTCAACCAACAGGATCAAACCCTATAAATCCCATTTATCAAACCTTGTGACAGATATATCATTATTGAAATTTTCCCAGGATCAATCCCACGACTAGATAAAGTAATTAAATCTTGAGAGAAACTATTTATTTGATATGTTTAATCTTATCAAGATCATTTCCCAATCCAGGTACACTAAACCACAGTGTGAAAATCACACTATTGTGCACCTTACCCTTAGAGTGTTTTCTTTTGTAATTAAGGTATATGTATCAAGACATTAATAATTTTACTATTTATATTTTATTGGTTATGTAATATATTTACATCTTATTATCGTTACTTTTTAAATGATTTTGATCTTGATATGATAAAACAAAAATTGTATTTTTATTTAATACACCATTTTAATGAATGTATTACTTTCTCATAAATTCATCAATTTTTAAAATAAATATATTAATAAAATAATGTAACAAAATAATATTTATTACGCCTAAATTATAATATATTATTTATGAGGTCAAATGTAATTGTTATAAATTTTTGAAAGTATTGTTTATAAAAAAAAACATTTCTCCATAAATGTTAATTCATGTTTTAAAAGTGATAATTCAGATATTTAGAAAATTATTTTGATGAAACAAATATTTTTTTATAATCATAATTCCAAAATTACCCAATAGTGAATTTTTCATAAATTTCGGAGTGAGAAAAATTTTCAGGTAAAATTTAAATACAATAAAAATATACGGGGTATAATATGACATCATAATGATGAAAAATAGATTGAATACAATATATAAATTTTATAACTAAAAAATATATTACCCATTATAATAATGTGTTTTTTATTTTCTTTTATCAATTTTTTAAATCCTTTATGAATCCCCCAAAACACATACTATATTTTATGTTTTTAAAATCAATTCTTCATAAAAATGAGTCATATCCACATCGAAAAGGGTAATATTTTAATTATCTCAGCCACTAGAACTATAAATTAATTAAATACACTCCTCTTTGTTTCAAACCACGGTAAGTTATTTTTATTTTATTTTATTATATAGAGTCCAAAGCTTAAGTTTTAAAAAAAGAACTCCCCTCTCTTTTACTATATGAACCCACCAAATCATCCCTTAATATTCGCTAAAAACCCTTGTCGAACATTCCTAATCTACTTTAACATCTATAGAGTCCTCCCAATGTTCCCCATGGTCTCAAGAATATCCTCCCAAGCTTTTGGTGTCACCTTCTCAAGGTAAGGGATCTCTCTCTTTTCTTTTCCATACAATCACCTTCTTTGTATATAGGCTTTTGAATCTAAATTTTTTATGTTTAAATTACATTATGTATATACCATTACAATTAAATTTATTTTATTATAATGTTATATCACTTATTATATCCCATTATAACCTTGATCTAAGTCCTTAATAAGCCAAAATTTAGTAAGGTACCTCCCTCTCATCATTTCAATTCAAGAACATTCTTTATATTTTTCCTTTTGAATCTCAATTGGTTAAATTTTAATAAATTTATAAAGAAAACAATAAATTCAATTTGGATTCATAATTATTATAGATCATTTATTCCCTCCCATTATATAAATTACCTAAGCCATTATAATACAAAAAATTAGTATGGGATTTCCATCTCTTCTATTCCATTCAAGGAGCTTCTTGGTTATTAGCATTTTGAATCGCAATTGGGGATGTTTTCATGACTTTATAATTATACATAAACTTTAAAAATTATTTTATATAAAATATATATCATTTATAACCTCTCCTTATATCGTATAATTGGGCCGTTGTGATTGTTATATTTAGTATGGGGTCCTCTCTTTCTCCTTTTTATTCAAGAACCTTAATTCTGTAATGCATTTTGTTTTCCGATTACCAATGTTGGGATGTGATTTTCAATATCTATATTACATAAATTTTTATATAAAAATTTTGAGACTTCCCTTTTAATATCATTAAAACATTTTATGAATCTTTATGTATTGTCATTATGCTACATAAATTTCACTCTGATTTTTCATGCCAAATGATTACATCAAGAATATCCACTGCCATTTACACACCAGGGTATTCACCAAGATGTATCAATCCTTCAGTGATTGGGTACATACATGTATATTAACCACAATTATTTAACATAGTGTAAAAATTGATGAAATAAATCCATATTTTTTATGACCTATGTGGAACACTTTTTCATGTACATGATATGAAAATGGAAGGTGCATTGGGAATTATATAGTGCACTAATGAATTGGAAAATTATTTAGTCTCCTCACATGACATGTTCATGATTATGGAGGTAACCTAATCCTTTATGGTACATTTTCCACCAATTTATGATTCCTTGGTGATTATCATTAACTTATGATTATGATTTCAGGTTTTATGTGGTTACCATATTCCAATGTTTTTCATTATGTTATCATTATATATCTTTCCACATTGTTTATATTTATTATTCTCACCCAATTTTATGTCACATTGAAATTAATATTGTCTAACATGAAATATTTTATTCATGTTACTATTATTTATTCCATTTCTTGGATTAATAGACTACCCCTTTCTTATGTAGGTTCACAGTTTATCCCATGCAATTGTACGCATGATGGAAAATTATGAGTATGTTAATGGTGTTTTCAATAATAACAATTTACCCCTTTTTTAAGTTGTTATATAATGTAACTAATAAAAAAACTAAATTTTTTAATATTATGGGTTGTATTATTTGTATTCTTATGAAATAAATCATTATTTAGAGCTTAATAAAAACAAGGGTTATCATAAGTCGTTTGTCTAATATCATAAAATTGTCCCAAAGACAATATTTTCATATTTAGTTTCTTCACGTGGAGTACTCATTAAAACGTTCGAACCATAGAATCATCCATATTATTTTTGGTGGTATAAAGTCCATGAAACATCGATTTATGATAATTCCCCATGTACAAAAGTCCTTATTGGACAGTTTCATGCTTATCAACCCATTCCCACCAAGATTGAATGTTCCATGTTTCTCCTAATTTGATCATCCATGAATCATTGAATTGATGCATTCTTCTAGGAATGATCTCCACTTCAATTAATTAAATCTCTATAAATCTATATTTACTATCCACGTTTCATTGAAATATATTTTCAGTAATATTCTTAATCCAGCAATCCTTCTTGATGTGACCCATCTTGCCAAAATTATAACATGTGACTTTCTACTTCATACTACTTGATTTGGAACATCCGTTATTTGGGATGTCCCTAGAATCACACTCCATAATCCTCCCTCCCAAAATTTACAAATACTTTTATTTGTGAGAAGTTGACTATTTATCCTCCTTGTTCATACACCAAATTTCTTCTTTAAGAATGGTAGTTGAAACATAGTTGAATAAAATAATTTTTGACATTATATTTATTTTTGGTGATGATGAGTTGTTCATATGAGTCTAAAAAACTCAGGATCAAAGTATACTCACATTTTATATCATTACATTTATATCTCAACTCCATAATATGAGTTAATATGAAATTGATAGTGTTGATGTGTCTGATAATTGATAATTATTTCACCTTTAAAAAAGTTTATAATTTTCTAATTAATAAAATATTCTTTTTTAGTTACATTCCCTTGTGTAGCTTTATTAGAGAATCCCATTTTTCATTTACTATTTTTATCTATAATTATATATATGACACCTTATAAAAAATTAAATTGATTTAAGCAATAGAATTCCCATCCATTTCATTCCCTTTCTCCTTCATCACACTCGCTGGTCTTTCTCTAATTTCCAGTATGAAATTATACATTCGCAAGACTACCTGCATATTTATTTTCCACAATGTAAAATTATTCCCATGGAATTTATTGACTTAAAATTTAATCACCATCTAGACACATCATCATTCTAGATAATCCTATGTTTCAAAATGTTGAATTTAATAATCTCAATATTTTTTATGTGAAATATCAACCAGTGTCCCAATCACAAAGAAAGATAAAATTTATATGAATTATTAATACCAAAAAAGAAAACAACATTGGGGAAGAAACATCATCTATTAACACATGTTCATACCATAAAATATTTTCCCACTAGTGTAGTGATAAATGTGAGATAATCTAGTGTGCAAAAATGTCAAAATAAATTGGCACCAAATTTAATTTGATAAATCTGAAAATTAAAGTGGTAAAAAACTACATGAAAATTGGAAGGTCACTATGGGTAAAAGTGGTTATAAATTAACTCATTATTATGAGGAGATAACTCTTATAAATATACCTTAAAATATATGGTGAAACTAACTCACAAAATACCACACACATAAATAAAGAAATTTTGGTGATTGATATTGTTGATGAAGTTATTGAGAACATCGTTAGGGGTCCCCTTTTATAGGATACCTCTCCCCCTTCATCTTTTACTACACAAGATGGTTTGTTTTCCAACCCACCACATCTGCCATCCATGCCCACCTCACTTGATAGAAAAAGTGGGTGGAACTGACCAGGAATAATAAAAACCATCGACACCTGCATGCATTGCAGAGCATCTCCCCTACACACCTTTCTCCCACTATGGAGTTTTTACACTACTACACCACCCCATGGATCAAACACCACCACATCATTTTGGTATTTGGTCTTTATGTTCCAATACTTTAGAGATCTAGGATGAAATATGATGGATCATGTGGGATGCACCAGTGTCTAATTTTAGTTTGTTGAATATAAATTTTTTTGATCTCCTACCATGAATTCTAATAGTTTTGCATCCATGTATGGCCTAAATTGGATCCATGTTATAGTGTTTTGGTTAATAATGTCTTCAATAACAGCTTAACTGCATAATTTGTGTGTTTCATGTCATTGATCATGGATGGAGTGAGTTCCTAGTTCCCCAAGGGTGGAAATGATGGGTTGATATGGTAAAATGAATCCTTTTTTACATTGTAATTGTCCTCCCTAGGGCATATCATGAATTTCAATAAAATGTTGTTGGTTAAAAATAGAATATTGATATGACATACCAAATATAATAAAATGAGTTCCTGATAGACAGGTTTGGGAAAACAAATTCCAAAACTAAAGATCTTACAAGGATGTGCTTCTACAGAATGATGGATGTTATTTAAAAGTGCATCTCCTTTACTAACACTTTAAAGAATGGGCTTAATAATAAAGTGAATCATTGAAATGTATTTTAAATAAGGCGCTCCATTATTATTATACTTCTTCAAGATACCTTTAAAGATGGTGATATCTAAACATGTACCTTCTTTATAATGATTTTTAAGAGAGCTATCTTTGAAACAGTTCTTTCTCTCTATTGTTTTATGTTATATATATATATATATATATAATATCACACATTTTCAATAAATAATAATAATTATCATATTAAAACATATGTATATAACAACAATAATATAAATCAAATAATAATTTTGTTATTATTAAATATAATAAATAATTAGATTATATGTAATATTTAAAAAAATAGTTTAGAATATAAGATAAATAAAACATATATGAAATTAAAACAACTGACTGTGCAGATAAAAAATAAATTAAAACCAAAGGAGCATCCAAAAATTTGTAAATTGTTATTATTAAATATATTATTAATGTTAAATATAATGAATTATATTATTAATAAATAATAATTATATTTTAAAATATTTACATGAATTAAAAAATTAATTAAAAAAAGTTTTTTAAATAATATAATTCTTAATGTCTTGAATAAATTAGTTATTAATATAATTTAATATAAATATTAATTAGGTTTTTAATTTAGAAAATATGATTATTCTTAATAAAGCTATTATTAAAATTTGTTCATATAGTAATTAATCTTTTATAAAAACCATAATAATAATATTTATTATATTTGAATTATAAAATCATAAATAAAGAATAATTTTAATTATTATAGATAATATAATTATATATATATTTAAAAATACTAAATAATAATCTAATTATTAATGTTATTAATAAAAAATAATAATTATGTCGAATGGATTATATGTTAATAATTATATTTTAATAATAGTAATATTTAATGATAATATGATTGCAGTTTGTTTGACTATAGAATGGGAATATTAATTATTTTAATAAATCGTTTTTTATATTCAATAATAACTAGTACCCAAACCTGTGTAGTTTCACTGGACAAGATAGAAAGTAAATCAATGAAAGCATAGATTTAACTAACAATACCTACAGAGAATATTAACATGGTAGATAAATAAATGGAAGAGTATATAATATATAATGCATTGCTTGAAACAGAAACATATCATTAAATATTTTAAATTTTCATAGATGTTGGAAGTTCCATTATTGGAATCACTTATGACTACGTCCTTACGTAGAGAAATTGAATTTTTTTTTGAAAAAATACATTTTTTTGTAACACAAAAGTGGTCAAAAATAATAAAATTTTTATTGGTCATTAGAAATAAGAAATCACTTAATAATGAACAAAATGATAGAGGCAAAACATAAGATGTTAGCAACCAAAAATAAATCAGTCTAGGTGAGGGTTGTGGTATTTAATTTCTCTCATATACAATGTCAAAAACATATATGATCATCAATCATATTGTGTTGCCTTATTAGTCATCTATGAAATCTCACTTCCATGTAAGTGTCTTGGAAACTTAAATTTATGTGTAATATATTTGTAATGATTGATAAGGAGTACAACACAATTATGATATTCTTCATTGTCAATATATAACATATTATAAAATAACATAAGTGAAAATTATTTGTAATACATATTATAAATACCAAAGTTAGCATCCCATGTATTTAAATTGGTTTCAAAAAACATACATGGGTGCAAGACCATCTTATTATGTGTATAATGCAATATAAAATATCCTCTTTAGACAAGATAAAAAATATACAGTTTAGAAAATATGAATAGAAATGTTTACAAAATATTAGAAAAATTTTAATATGAAATTAAAGTATAATATATCCAAATATAAATTAATCATATAACAAAAATTGGTATAAAAAGGTTTGGTTTAGCAATATGATTATACAATATATGCATACAAAAGGTGAATCGGCATAACGAACTTCTAGCACTCCAATGGAACTTCAAAACTAGTAATTGAATGACGTCTCCTCGTATAAAGATATTTTCATGCATGATATATGAATCAATTATAACTAAGCATGTTTTTATCCATAGATGTCACCAGTTTCATTCCCCATGAAGGCATGTTCACATATCAGGCCAACCAATGAATATCCTACCCTAAATAAATATAATTCAATAAAATTATTTCAAATGAAATCAAAAACATTTCAAAACATGGAATAATTATTTCTCATGTTTTTGAAATTGGGTCTTTTGTTCTTTGGGATTCCTCAATTATTTCCCAACTACTGAAAAAATAACACAACATACTTTATACTAATTGACTTAATAAAATTTTTATTACTATTTGTGAGACTGACCTCATATTTCCTCTAATTCATTAACCTATTTACTAAATAAAATTTTAATTAATACCTCAACTAATTCCATATATACAAGTTAACAAATAATTTAAATCTCACAAATCAATGATGAAACAGTATAAGGTCATGTAATGTTTGAGAGTTTTATTTATCTACAAACCTAGATGGATACTCTGGACATGTTTTATTTCCCAAAAAACATTCATGGATATTATAGAAAAATTATTTTGAAACAAAAATTAGTGAATTTTTTAAGGATCTGAAATTAAATATTGAAATGATATAAGTTTTAAATTTAATTGATTGATCGATTAAACACAATTTAAATTCTAAAAAATAATCTATGGTCTCTCTTTCTCACTAGTCCTCTATAGTTCTCCTTTTCACGATGTCTTCTCTGGTGATGGAGGTTTGTGGTCCCGATGAAGGTTGAGCAGTCGAAACCCTTGGTCGCCCAATACATGGCCCCGACCCCTTGTTCTCAGTGACTCTCTATGTCTGATCTGGAGCATCATTTTCAAAGAGGTAATGGGATATGAGTTTCAGCAGTTGATAACATTCCAGGTGCTCCTCTATCAGCTTTATCTTTATCCTATAAAGTTGGGTACTTATTGGGTGGATTTCGTAATATTTCCTTCTCAAGCCATGTTGATGGTTGGCTATTTTTTCTCTTGAAATATAGAAATAATTTTGGTAGAAGTCAATCTATGTTTCTGGTTTTTGGTGTTTTTTGGTTCTAGATCTATTTGGATCTCTCTCTATTTTGCAGGTGCAGTTAAAGGTTGGTTTTGGTGTTGTCATTTGGGATCATTTATGTTTCTCTACTAGTGGGTCTTGGTTTGTATGGAACGATGCAGTTTCCGGCATAGTCTCCTTCCGAGGCCCCCATTTTCTCATCCCTACTCTAATTCCCTGTTCATGTGCTTCTTTCCCTATCAGTCTAGAACTTGGGTCATCATGGAGGTTTTTGGAGGTGTGGATCGAGTGTTTTAGGGTCTTTGGGAGAAAAAATGGCACACCGTCGAAGGGTTTTATTGTTGTGTTGTTATATTATTATTGTTTTATAGTGGTGATGTTGGAGTTCTATGATGAAAATATGAAGACATCGGTGGTGATTGGTGGATTTAATGGTTATGTGACCAAGTTTCAATCTCCAGTGATTATGGTTGACTATGAAGAAGATGGGTTTCCTATAGGTGATGTGGAAACTCTGGTTGTGAGGGTTACAACAATGATGTTTGGAGTGGCCGTAATCCTGGGAATGATGAAAATGTGTGATGATTATGACATCAATGATTTAGAGGGGCGTCTTCACTATAGTGTCTGTGGGATTGTTTGGATATATCACTAATGTGATGGGTCACATAGTGATGATACTCATTACAAAATTTCACTCTATGGACAGTTTGAATTTTGGATATGTTTCATGCTGGTTTTTTGGTCATGTTTGGTTCCTACTTTTTCTAAAAAGTGGCATTTTCGAAAATAAAAAATAATGATTTGGATTGTATTATTTCTCTGTGTTGAGGATATTGATGATTACCATGAGAATCATTGTATAAATACTATATTATATTATGAGGAGGATGAAGACGAATCTGAATATTCTGTGGAAACTGATATAGACAGATATTCTAGTGACATAAGATGATGAAAAAATGAATATCAATATATAAATATGCCTAACCATAATTACAATTCACCTGAGAGGTTCATCCTTACAATGAAAATATTTCTACAAATGCACATGAGAGACTTATCCTTACAATTCACCTTAGAGTTCTACATTAAACCAAAAACAAATAGACAACTAAAATATTAAAATAAAATGAAATTGAATAATAATAATTAGTTAGTATATAAAATAAAACAAAAATCATTTAGTTCTAGTTAACCATCAAAAGGTATCTCAAATTTGGGAAAAAATACATTTCACAAAAACTATTTCCAATTCAATTTTTCTTTTCATAATGAATTTATCATTATTAAAAGAAAAATATATTCTATAATACATTTTAAATAAAGGGGAAAAATTATTATGTAATGGCCCATACCTCTCTTGTCTATTACTTTGTAAAAATTTGGGGTTAGAGGCATTTTGGAGGTCAAGGAACTCATCCCCAACGCTTTTCCAAAATCTTCCTTCTTCATGAATAGTTTCAACGGTAGACAGTTGAGAACATTAACATCACGTTATGTATTCAGGTACTTTTTATGTTTCTAACTAACTCTATTTCGAAGTAGTGTCTTGGGGGTGTGCTTGGGTGAACATTTAAGGAGAACTAAAGGGCAGTAGCTTTCGCACAGGATGTGCACGGTTTTTTTAAACTGTGCATCCAAGCCGTGCATAGTTGGAATGGAGGCAGCAGCTCCCACACGGATGGCACATAGTTTTTCTAAACCATGCAGTCAACCCGTGTGACCAGGGTGGCCAAAGCAGTAGCTAATTCACGGTTAGCACACAGTTTGTTAAACAATTCAAACTAACCGTGTGACCAGTTAAACTAGATCCTAAAATTGTCGATCTTGACAATTTTGCATTTAACATGCTTTTTTAAGCTCATAATTGGACATAACTCCGGATTAACCTCCCTTGAAGATAGGAGAACCTCTCTCAAGCATTTTGGTGGCGATCGGAATGCTTCCCTTGGCAAATCAAAGATGGTTTGTTGAGGTATCTGATCATTCATGTTTGGTTGTTAGATCTACTTAGATATACTACTCATCTTCTCTCGGTTTCATAGATCTACTCCCTTTATGGGTAGATCTATGTGTGCAGAATCCAAATATGATGAGATTTGGTCTTGGTTGTGTTAGGAGAAGAGATCTAAGGAGGATTCATGGAGAATCAACCAAGCTTTCTTGTGTGTTCTTCGTTTGTTGGGGTTTTCTTCAAAAACATTTGAGTTAGGGATCTTACATTTGTTTATCTCTCTCTTTTGTGTATCATGCGGGGTGGGTATCCTCTTATCTTAATGAGGAATTGTTGAACCATAAAATAAAGATAATAACTAGTTAAATAACGGGTTTGGAGATTTTTTTTGATATTTTTGTTTTGATTCCATCAATGCATATCCTTTGATTATGTTGTGAATTGAATAGGTTTATGCCTACTGAAAATCACGGTCGTTGGGTGACTTTTCTTGAACAATTAAATTTTTCCCTATTTTATGGAATGTTTTGTGTATGAAATTTCATAGAATGTTGATATTGGTTAGTCATGTAAAGTTGGATGATTAAATGAGTACCTGGAACCCTTTTATGATCACCCCGGTTTAAATAAATGAATGAATAAATATTTGTGGGTGCTGGTTGGGGTTTAATTATGTGAAAGAGGTGTTTCCTGGGTTGTTGTGGAACGGGTGAACAGTGAGGCTGCGGTTGGCTTGGTTGTTTGTTGGCGTGTATGATATGGTTGTGATGGGCAGCAGAGCTATGGGAAATGGTATCGAAGGGATGATGATGTGGTATGGGTATTGTTTCTGAAGTGTTTGTGGTTATGGTGGTTGACAGTAGGGTTGCAGGGATGGGTTGTGCATTTTAATAAAAGATTAAGAGTTAACTAATGAATTTTGGGGCATGGTAGTTGATTAAATACAGAAAGTCAATGGAATTTATTGGCTGATAAAAGAAAATGGTATTTTGTTGATTTTGTTTTCACTAACTATATTTGTGGTTGGAAAGGATATGTTTTACGAATGATTGATCTTTTTTGGTTGTTGTTAGTTTCTCAGTATTTAAGGAACAGATTAACTAAAACTATTGAAACATGAAAAGCTTAATGGGGTTTGGGGCAGTTTATTGTGTGCATACATTCATGGTAGGAGTGTCGAGGCATGTGCTCAGATCTTTTGTGTAGAAGCCTTAGCATGGGCTGAGTGGTTAATATAATTATATAAATCTGTATGTTTTATGTTTATTTACACACCCCGCCCATGTTGAGAACTACATGTCAAACACCCATAGGGAATGGGTGAGATTCTCAAACATCCAAAGTATGGCTTCTTACTGTTTTTCCATGTGCTTCATCTTCCAGGTTTTATAGCCCATGATCATTCGGGTAGGTTATGACAGATTTTTCCCAAGAGTCTTTGGGATGAGTATGTGATGTGTTCCCAATAGTCTTCGGGATTGGGATGGGATGTGGTTCCCAGGTGTCTTCGGGATGAGATGTGGTTATAGCTGAGGATTATGTTCTGGCGGAATACTATGAGCTTCGTCTGGCCAGTTTGCGGCACTAGTTCGAGCATCGTATGATCAGGTTGCGGCACTAGCTCAAGAAGAGGGGGATGCATCATAGCGTTTGGCATGTGGGCATGAGTAGTATTCAGTGAGAAGTTGGTGCGGGGTACCCATACTTTGATAATATTACTATACTACTCTATTTAAAATGCGATATTTATTGAGTGTGGCTTGTAAGGTTGGGTGGATAGATTCCTTTCTAGGATTTGGTTACTTCTATTTTCTCATGGGGAATTAGGATGTCTCCCCACATATTCACGAGAGAATTCAGTTTCCCTACTGAGTATACTTGTATGATTACTATATGTTTACTTTTAGGTTCTCATGAGGACTTCAGGGACTGTGCGGGACCTTCCTAGTTGGGTATTGGAACTTTGCTGGTTGTAGTTTTAGTTTTCTTTTGGTATCGTGATTTGGAGCTTTTCTTGTACTTGTACTTTTGTTTCAGTTTTGTATAAAACATGCATATGGGTTGGTTTTGGGTTTATATTCATTTACTTGTTCTTTTATTTTGGAGTTTGACTCATCCTATTTCCCTATCATAATTAATTAAAAGGGTAATGCCTCCCATATTTGTGAAAACTCATACCCTTGGTGCTAGTTTCCACTCTAGGGCCTACTGGAGGTGGGAATCGGGGGGTCATTATCTCCCATTCACCATTGACAGCTCAAGAGGGACATCTTTTGTGGGAGGGGGTCATGACAGAATGGTATCAGAGGTTAGAGGATGAGATATAGGATAGTGTTTGGAGTTAGGCATAGTGAGGATTGCATGGGATGGTAGGAAAATAGTGTCGGGACAACTTAGAGTATGAAATAGGCCAAGGACGACCGGCTAGGACACAAGATTTTAGGTCCCCCCGTGATCCGATGCAAGGACTCTGGACCTACAGAACGACAAAGTAAGGCCACACTGATTACAGGGTAGAGACCCTAGGAAAGGTACATTCATCATAATGATGTGTTTTATAGTGTTTCTGGGGAATTTTGGGGAACTAAAATGAATGAGGAGTTTAATAATATTTAAGAACAATATTCTACAGTACTTGGGCTTAATCATTACTTGTTTACCTTGCAGCTATGGCACCTGGGAGACAACCACGAGTAATTTGGGTGATCGTGGCCCTGGGGGTTGACTTGGATGATTGACAGAGGGCTGACCGAGTGGAGGAGGATGATCAGTGGTAGAAGGCGCTTCATGCATTTCAGCGGTAGACCCTCAGGAAGTACGAGGGCATCCAATTTGTATTGGATATAGAGATATTTCTAGAGGAGTTTGTGATAGCTTTTAGCACGATCAGGGTTCCGGCTGAGTACTGTGTTCCTCTGGCTATGAGCTAGATGCGGGGAGCGGCGCATCAGTGGTGGACACTCTATCTCGGGGAGAAGATAGGGACTGAGGTTATGTGGGAAGATTTTGAGAGGGATTTTTGGGAAGAATTCCTCTCTTCCACAATGAAGGCTATGAAGAGGTAGGAGCTACTCTCTCTACAGTAGGGGATCATGTTGGTGAGAGAGTTGGGGATCATTGTCACGAATCTCCTCTGTTTTTCTCCAGACCTCTTTCCAGATGAGGAGTATCGGGCGAGATGTTTGGAGGAGGCACTTCGACTACCTCTCCAGTATGATGTTACTCCCTTCACCCTACTGATGTACATGGAGGTCCAGCAGAAGCCTGAAGTGGTGGAGAGGATGCACACCCTGGGAGGTCTGTCGTGAGAGGGAATCCTCTTGGGCTCGTCGAAGGGGAAGGCCATCAGTAGTAGGCCTCTAGGTTTCATCCAATAGGGAGGATGAATCAGCAGTTTCAGTTCCGATCTCCCAGTCCTCACCCTTTTCCTTTGGGCCCAGGATCGATGTGTTTCATCTGTGGAAGCCGTGGGCACCTTCGGAACCAGTGCCCGGACCAAATACAGTATAGTGGAGGTGGACCATTAGAGCACCTGCCTTAGCCACACAGTTTCCAGCCAGGCTCTTCCAGCAACAGCAGTAGGGGCAGTGAGCTTCCACTCCACTCATGGAAGACGTTGCATGAGGAGGCCGACCTCAGGGATCTCCTCAGGGACCTCGAACAGGGCGTGTTGGGGAGGCGCCTGACTGCCGAGAGGTAGAGGAGTTGGGCGTGTGTAGTTGCACGCCGCAGATGTAGTTGTTCCAGCAGGGCCAGAAGTTGTTCGAGGTACAATCAGCTTGTTTAATACCCTTGACTATGCCTTGTTTGATTCAGGAGCTTTACACTCCTTTGTTTTGCCCAGTCTAGCATGTGCCTTGGGCCTAGACATAGAGACACTTTCCGTACCCCTGGGTTTGAGTATTCCGGTCGGAGGTCATACCAGCTTGTCTCGTGTTTTCCAGGGATTTAGGTTGATGTTGGGGATACACCAATCTATTGGATATCTCCTTTTACTGCAAATCTAGCCATACTACATCATTCATGGTGTGTTCCTTCATCGATTTTTTCAGATGGAGGATTGTGTTTTCAGGCATGGGAAACCGACCTGTGACTTTCATCTATGAGTGGGGTTTCATGGAGGGTAGCTGGAGATGGGAGGCCATTCATTCATCATTAGTCAGGCTTTCAGTTGAGTCGTCAGATACGGAAATCGTAGAAGTCTCAAAGATCGTCAGCAAGTTCATGGAAGTCTTCCCCGAGGAGGTGGTGAATCTACCCCCTCGACGAGACATTGAGTTTGGAATAGACTTAAAATCTAATTCTCATCTGATTCCAATGGCCCCCTATCGGATGGAACCTTTGGAGCTATGAGAGTTGCCGATTCAGATTGACGAGCTGATGAAGAAGGGTTTTGTTCGACCGAGTGCATCACCAGGGGGTGCTCCAGTCTTATTTGCAATGAAGGCAAATGGTGGTCTCAGGCTGTGCATAGGCTTCCAAAGACTGAACCAGTTAACCTTCATGAACTATTACCCCCCCAAGGATAGATGATCTATTTGACCAGCTGAGGGGAGAAGGTTGGTTCTCTAAGATCAATCTGCGGTCTGAATATTCCCTGTTGAGTGTGATGGAGGGTGACATCTCGAAGACTATATTCTAGTGCATTTATGGTCACATTGAGTTTGTGGTCATGTCGTTAGGCATTACAAATGCACCATCCATGTTCATGGGACTCATGAAATCTGTCTTTCAGGAATACCTAGACCTGTAAATAGTCGTCTTCATCGAAAACATCCTGATCTACTAAATATCAGAGGAGGATCATACTGGGCACCTAAGAACTGTTTTAGGGGAACTATGACAGCACCAACATTATAGGAAGTTGTCCAAATTCATGTTCTGGGCTCGAGAAGTAAGCTTCCATGGACATGTGGTGTTCGAGCAGGGAATAGTGGGGGACCCATCAAAGGACAAGGCAGTTGTTTCTTTGGCAGTGCCGAAGAATGTGGGAGAAGTTCGTAGTTTCCCTGGACTAGCAGGGAACTACCTGAGGTTCGAGCCCAACATATCCCAAGTTGTAGCACCTATTACAGCCTTGATGAAGAAGGATCGAGATTTCGTGTGGGATGAGAAGTGTGAGGCATCCTTCAGTTATCTAAGGGGAAAGTTGGTTTGTGCCCCAGTGCTTAGATTACCAAAGGAACGAGTAACATTTGATGTATTCTGTGATGCCTCAGGCCAAGGCTTGGGGTGTGTGATGATGCAACTGCAAGGGGTGATCTCTTATGGGTGTAGGAAGTTATGTCCTCATGAAAATAACTATGACACCCATGATCTAGATCTTTCGGTGGTTGTGTTCGCACTGATGTTGTGTGGGAATTACCTCATCGGGGAGTGCTTTGTTGTCTTAATGGATCAAAAGATTTTGATGTATATCTTCTCCCAGGGGGACCTGAATTTGTGGTAGTGAAGGTGGATAGAGTTCCTCCTGGACTATGACTTCAAAATCTCATACACATAACGCAAGGGAAATGTGGTGGTTGATGCTATGAGTAGGAGGAATGACGTGGTTCAAAAATCAGAAGATGTTTGGAAGGCGAAGGAAGAATTGGTTGCACCATGCCTCGATGTATGGGAATATGGTGGTTGAGGTTTTCTATTTCAGATGATAATGTAGTCCTCCCTACCATGGTAGGTGGAGGATTCCCAGTGGGGAGACATAGAGAGTGAAGTGATGCGCGATCGGGCAAGCCAGGGCAATGCTCTGGAAGGATGGTCAGAGGATGGTCTGAATCAGATGATTTTCTGGGGGAATTTATTTGTTCTAGAGGAAATGCGTGAGAGAGTTCTTGGTGAGTTCCAAAACTCCCCCCTGGCAGTACAGCCAAGAGCTTCCATGATATACCAGGGCTTGAGAGGGCAGTTCTGGTGGCCCAGGGTGAACAGGTTGTAGTAGAGTTCATAGCATAGTGCCTCATGTGTCTGTAGGTGAAGGCTGAACACCACATCCTAGGAGGTCTGTTACAACCTTCAGATGTCCCCGAGTTGAAGTGGGATTATATCTCGATGGATTTCATCATGGTGATGCCCAGAGTTCAGCGGGGTTGTGATTCCATTTGGGTAGTGGTGGACCAGCTGATGAAATCAGCCCGCTTCCTAACATTCAAGGAGTCAAGTACAGTTGAGGCCCTAGATCAGAGGTACGTTAAGGATGTGGTGCAGTTGCACGGAGTTTCGAGATCTATAATCTCTGAGCAGGATACTAGGTTTACCTCACAGTTCTGAAGAAGATTGCAACATGATTTTGGCACACGGCTAAGCCTCAGAACTGCTTTCCACCCCCAGACAGATGGCCAGATAGATCCCACCATCGAGACATTGGAAGATATGCTACAAGCATGTGTTTTGGGCCATGGAGTATCATGGGTACTAAACATTCCTCTGATATAGTTCTCTTGAAACAAAAACTATAACTCTACAATTGGCATGGCTCCTTTTTACGATTTGTACAGGAGGTCGTTCCACTCACCCGTATGCTAGACAAAGGTTGGAGAAGTAGGTGTTATTGGCCCAGAGATGTTACGGAGCATGATAGAGAAGGTTCAGATTATACTATAGAGGATGAAGCTAGTTCAAGACTGGAAAAAGTCATACTCCAATAATAGGAGGAGGCCCTTGGAGTTCGAGGTCGGGGACCATGTGTTCTGGAAGGTCTCTCATTGGAGCGAGCAGTGAAGATTCAGAAAGGGAAGCATTCTTTCTCCCAGGTCCTTCGGGGCCTTTGAGGTGTTGTGGCAGGTTGGCAAGGTGGCATATCAACTAGTGTTTCTGCCAACGCTGCAGAGGTTGCACGACGTCTTCCATGTGTCTCAGCTCCGCCAGTACCTACACGACTATTCACACGTTCTCGACTTGGGAGAGCTAGATATCGGGGATGATGCAACATTTGTGGAGCGAACTATGATGATCGAAGGCCGTGAAGAGAAGATTCTGCATTGATGAACCATTCCATTGGTTCGTGTGTAATTGAGGCATGGTGGGCTTGAGGAGAGTAGCTAGGAACAGGAAGCACATATGCGTGCCCGATACAAATAGTTGTTTTGAGTATTATCCTATTTTGTTTCGTACTTGTGTACAATGTAATTCATGACCAAGTTAACTATGAAATGTGTTTCATGTGCATAAGAAGTATCCTAGAATGTGGGGAGGGGAGGACCTGTTCCCATGTTAAGACGCATTAATTTGGATGCGCCTAATCCTGTGCGGGCGAGTCAGTGTCACCCAAAGAGGATAGTATCTTAATAAGGGGGAAGGAAAACCCCTCAACCACATGACCTGATGGTTTCATATTTTGATTTGCATGGTTTTATGGGGGAGAGGGGCGGTATGATTGTGATTTTTTAGGAGAGACGTTAGGAAGGGGGCACTCCTTGGTAAGAAGGAGGTTTGATCCTGAGAGGTATCTTTCGAGGGGGAGTTGTTCGGACCCCTCTTCTGTCTTCAGGTCTGGTTTTAATTCTCGAGGGAGAGTGTAACAACCCGATATTTTATAAGATACATTCTTTTTAATTTCATTCATATCTTATTGTGTACGATACACCATGATTATCTTGTTCTATACACAACACCTTATTAACTTGCAGTATACACAACACTAATCTTGGATCGTGTTACACACAATTTCAAGAATGTTTGATATTAGTTATTCTACGCAACATTTATTGTATAAATATATATATATATTATATTTATAAATGAAATATGGTTTTATTTTGTTATACGCAACATCAATGTAGTCTTGCACTATACTCAACCCTGACTTGTCTTGCATTACACGCAATCACGACCTTCTCCGATAGCGTGTGTTGTACGCAATACTGGGTTTCACTAAAAAATGTTATATGGTTATAATATTATTATAAACTAGAAATTATGAATATTATTAATGAAAATTTTAATTTTATAACATTATTATTCATCTTACACATTTTCTAGAACATGGTATGAGAACAAAATAAATTTTTTCGGGTAAAATAATTATTTTTCAGTTTTGCAGCCTTTTGATGGCGCAGCCATTTTAAATATAATTTTTGAGAATTTTATAAGTTAAATATTACAAAATAAACTTTTTCTTTTGAATCATGATATAAAAATTTACAATGGATAAATTTTTGATATTTTTCTGATGACATTCATATTTTATTTTATAGTAAAATCACACTATATTTTAATTAAAAACAACTTTTTTCATCATAATAATTTATGTGTTTAAATTATAAAATTGAATGGTTTTAAAGTATAAATAGAATATATTTTTACCATTTAATATAATTTATGTCATTAGCATTGATTTTACCTTGAATTCGTATGTTAAATCAATTCAATCTTTTGCAATGTTTTAAACAAAAACCCATTTTCTTTCGACAATGGGATTAATTTTAATTTAATTTCTGAAACTTTTGTGTATTGAATTTGGAAATATGGATTCCATATTTGGAATCAATGGGTTCAAATTATGCTAATAAGCTAATTTTTATTTTTGGGAATTATGAATAGTAACTACGGTAATTTTTATTTACTGCGGTTAAAGGTAAATCAGGTAATTCAAGGTTAAAAGAATATTATAATAATTCAAAATTTACATGACACTTGTCCTAACCTTATTGGATTAGTAGTGGCCGACCATGGTCATCCTTGGGTCGGTTTTGGGACCCCAATGATGTAACATCCCAAGTAAGTAATTAATAATAGATATTTTTATATATGTCTATTAATGAATTAGATAGTGTTTTAGAGGCTTAAAATGAAAATAAATCAAATATTAAGTATGGAATACACTAATATTTTTAAAAGATTGTTTCACTACCTTTTGATAGAAAACCATTTTAAATATATCTTTTGACAATTTTATAAGCTATTTTTGTCAAAATAAACTTATTCCTAATGATTGGGACATCAAAATTTACTTTGTGTGAATTTTCGGTATTTTTCTAACAATGTTCATTTTTTAATGAATAGTGAAAAATACTGCATTTTACATCAAAACTGCTTTTTAATCTAATTAATTTATATGATTGGATTATATTTTGAATTGGTTTTAAAGTGAAATTAGAATATATTTTTACCATTTAATCCAATAGTGGTAATTGGAATCAATTTCTCTTTGAAATTGGACTTAAACTGGTGTCAATCTTTTGATACTTATTGTTTCATAAAAACATGCTATTTGTCATGACAGCGGGAATTAATTATTAAATTAATTAATGTAACTTATATGATTTGAATTTTGTAAAATAAACATCATTTTTGAATTCAGAATATCAAATATAGCTTAGGGTGATGTTTTGGTATCTTTCTGAAAAACATCAATTTTTGATGAATAGTGAAACCATTAAGTGGTAGTTAAAGAAACTGATTTTTCATTTAAATGAAAATTTACCACCTCTGTGATTTGATTTTCAAAAATTCGATATACATGGTTGTCATTAAGAATTAAAATTTGGTTCAATGAGATTAAAATAATTTTTTGGTGAATAGTAACTTTTATGTTTTTAATCGCGATTAGTGGTAATTAGAGTAGTTTAAGGTAAAAATAATGTTTTAATAGTATGAGATGAGCTTGACACATGTCCTACCCTCATTGGATGTGTCATGGACGACCAAGAAAATCCATGGGTCAACTTGGTGACCCCATGGAGCCACTTTGGTTGGGAAATGACATAAATAACTTTTTATTTAATGAAAAAGTAAAAATGACAAAAACATAACATGATTTACGAAAAAAATCATTAAATGGGGTTATACAAGTCAGATATTTGACTATAAATATTAATTGGAAAGATAAAAAGATTTCCTACATCATAGTATTTTTTTTATAATTTTTGGACATTAAATAAATAAAAGTATTTATGACATCATAATGATGTAGTGATTACCTCATTAATAAAGGATTTAAATAAAATGAAACGATAATGTAAAATATATGACCTACACATGTCTAAAACCTATTGGGTGGGTATATTTTGAGCCCTTATCACCTTATCCTTGAATTATTTCAATGTGGGACCTTTTAAATCCGAAACTCATTTTCAAATAATGTAATATTTCATTACTTTCCAAGTGTGCCCCTCCTCTCCTCTTATAAAAGGCCCCCACCTCTACCTCTTTACCCACACTCCCAAAGAATTTGGATCGGCCAAACACTACCCATTTTGTCTCTCCACTTCCCTCTATTACTCCCTGAAGCCTCACTTTGGGCAGAAGTCTTCCCAAGGAGTCCTTTGAGCTCAAACCAAAGGGAGTTACCCGATTTTAAGGTAATGTATTCACTTGAGTCTTTTTGTTTTATTTTTCTTCTCCAACCCCCTAAAATATTTTTATTCATTAATTTTGTAACACCTACAGTATCTCCAATATACTATGATGTTGTTATAAGATGGATTCGTGCTACACTTACACACACCTACATCTAATGGTTAAAGAACATACTGTTTCTGTGGATGGTGAATTTATGCCTCCCGAAACGATGATTGTTCAACATTCTTTTAACACCATAAAAGGTGGCAATTAAGATGTAACTATATTTATATATGATATATAATATGTTTATGATTTACTTAAGCTTCTATATTTTTCAATTTGGGCATACCTTTATGGTTTCCATTATGGGTAAACGCAATATCATCATTTAAGGAAGTGCAGACTACCGCCCCCTCAAAGTGATTTGATTCGTTAAATACCATATGTGGGACGTATAAAGGATGGAACTATGATATTTTATATGATATTATAATGGAATTATAATATACGTTTATATCATTATGATTCCATTCTATAAAGTACGAAATATAAATGAAAGTATCGTTCATGCGTACGTACGGCTTACCGTCTCCATGAACGGTGCATTTCATTTCTTACCTCTAAATGTTTATGTAATATTATAAATGCATGCATGTACTGGATATATATGACATACATAATATGTACATCATGAATACCATTCTGGATATAATGGATACATGAACAACTTGTAATTATAAAGGGTTTATTATTGACTCAAGTACCAATGATCGTTAAAATGACCGTTATTAACTAAAATAATTACATAGTGCTCATGACATTGAAATAAGTGATATAAAAGGAATAATGAACTTGAAAATGGTTCTTAAACAAGTATAAATTAACTCAAGTTTATTATTAAGGAGCTTAAAGAACGACCGAGTCAAGTCAGACCCGAGGTATTGGACTTCGTCTCAATCTCCTTTCATTAAGGCATATTTTGTTTTATAATCAACCTTCTTTTATACGGTGTATAAAACCCTTTGACTTTTATGTTTATCCAAAAGGAATATTTTTTATACGAAGCATTTTACTAAACGACAAAATGGAATGTTTTGTCGTACATATGCGGCGACAACGACTTCTCCGCCACCGTGACCATTAATTGAGTTTCAGCATCCTCTACAACCCATACCATCTTTTCAAAAGAAAAATAAATACCATGTTTTACTTTTCTTTTATTTTGGTATGGAAAATGGTTTTCATAATGTTTTTATATCAATGTGTTTTATTGATATCTTGTGATTGAAAGGTGTAAATGTTATGTTTCCTTTATACATGTTTTATGTGATACGATTATGTTGAGGTTCTTGGGAATTATTATGAAGACGAGTGGTTCCGTGATAAACTGACGGTGGATGAGCCCGATATAGCTCTCCAATGCATTGGGTAAAGCTAAGGAGTGAAATGTTAAGGTTTCTACGAAGTGATTTAGGGAATATACTCTGATGGGTATTCCAAACGTAACCAAGAGGGTTACTCCCTACGCAAGAATGTTATGAATGCCTCAAGTTACCTTTTATGTCTTATGATTTCTATGATTTATTCATGATTTGATGAGGTATGTAAAAGTTCTTATGTTTTACAGGTAAAGTATGATTTCATTCTTATGTATATATGTACCCATGTTTCCTTTCCATATTTTTATATCCCTTACTGAGCATTTCATGCTCATCCCAAGTTTTTTGAAATGTTTTTCATAGGTCAAGGGAAAGGTACATGATATGATGATAGTGTCAAGGAAGTGTCAAGAAAGAATCCATGTTTTATTTTAAATATGTTTCCATTGATGGGAAAAAAGAATACTATGTTTATGTAACCACTTTGTTTATATGTGGAATGTAATGCAAGTTTTATGATCTAATTCTCTAAAACTCTAAACCCGAAAAGATCCTCAATGTGTAATCTTGCAATAACTCAAGATAAAGTAAGGTTTAAGGCTGGGGCATATAGTTGGTATAAAAGGTCAGTTTATATAACATTATAAGTTAGAATTCTATTAAATGATTATCCAAAAATATTTTTTTGGGGGTCAAATTGAAGTGATATAGTATTTGAAGATTACCATGTTTCTTCATCTAAGACATGTTTGTTCAGAATGGTTTTCCGAAAAGGAAATAGGGAAGTAGTGCTTGGAAGGCATGCAGAAGGAAATAACCTTCTGAATCAGCATCCTGAGATGGTCGGAATTGGAACTGAATGGTTTTTTGCCGTAATGGCACAGTTGAATCAAGCGATAAATGGAGGTGGTATCCATGCACGAGATCAGCTAGATCAACCGCAGAGGAACATGTCAGTGGTGGAACATTTCATGAGGCAACATCCACCATCATTCAGAGGATCATCTGACCCTGTGCTAGCTGAAGGGTGGATTAAAGCACTGGAGAAGTTTTTCGATGTCATGGGGCATTCAAACAATCAAAAGGTTAGTCCTGCTATTTACCATTTGGAGGGTGAAGCAGATCAGTGGTGGTCGATGGTTAAAAATATCAGGGATGCTGATGAGATTGATGCTCTTGACTAGGATGAATTCAAAGGTATGTTTCTGGAGAAGTATTTTCCTAAGGTTGTTTGACTTAGTATGGAAAATAAATTCTTGGAATTGAGGCAAGAGGAAGCCTCAGTGGCTACCTATGAATAAAGGTTCACTCGTTTGGCATAGTATGCTCCAATTTTTATCCGAGACCTTGATAGTAAAATCAATCGTTTTTACTCAGGATTGAAGCCAAAATATCGAAGGGCATTAGCTTCTCGTGAGATTAAAAGTTATGAAAAGCTTGTTCGATGTGCTGAGAAGGTGGAATTGGAGTTTGCCAATGATCAACTGTTCTATAACAACCAACAGAAGAAGAGACCGAGGTGGCAGGAGAAAGGTAATAATTCTTCAAAATTGTCTGAGGGTAAGAAAACTAAGTTTCCAGTTTATGATAAATGTGGCCAAAGGCATGCTGGGGAATGTTTTCTGAATTCTGGAAAGTGCTACCGATGTGGTAAGATGGGACATAAGGATCATGATTACACTGAAAATGATCAGGGTGATGGTAAGACCAAATTTGATTTACAGTTAGTGAAATGTTATAAGTTCAATGAGATGGGTCACTATGAAAATGAGTGTCATACAAAGAGCATGAGTGATGGGAAGCAGTTAGACTACAAGTAGAAAGGGGTGGTGAAATCCTTTGCAACTACTTCAGTAGATGTCGGGCCATCAAATAAAGTTGTATCATGTACTTTGTTTTTTCAGATTATGCCATTGTGTTGTTTGATTCGGGGTCTACACATTCTTTCATCTCTGAAAACTTCTCTAGTAAAATGGGAATACCATCTCAAGAAATGACTCCTGAACTTCTGTTAAAAACACCTGGGAGAAATGTTGAGGCAAAAAGAATTTATAAGAATCTTCTTATCCTTATCCGTGGAAAGAACCTACTTGCGAACCTTATTGTTTAACCTCTAGTAGAGTTTGATGTTATCCTGGGTATGGATTGGATCTCTATTTACCATGCTAAGATTGACTGTAGAGCTAAAGAAGTTTCTTTTCAGAAATACTTTCAGTTTGTGTACAAGAATGAACCCTTACTGTTGATAACTTATCAAGAGGCCAAGAAACTTGTAAAAGATGTAAATGAATGTTACCTTTCACACATCGTTGAAAATAAAGGAACAATTTAGATTAATGATGTGCCAGTGGTAAATGAGTATCCTGATGTTTTTCCTGATGTGTTTCCTGGAATAATACCAGATTGGGAAGTTGAGTTTATTGTTGACTTAGTTCCTGATGCTAAGCCAATTTCAAAACCCCCTTATCGAATGGCTCAAATTGAACTTTTAGCGTTGAAGGAGCAATTGAAAGATTTATTAGAGAAAGGTTTCATTCGACCTAGCACATCACCATGGGGTGCTCCTGTTTTATTTGTTTAAAAGAAAGATGATTCTATGAGACTTTTCATTGATTATAGGGACTTGAATAATATCACTGTTATGAACAAATATCCTTTGCCTCATATCAATGATTTGTTTGATCATCTCCAAGGAGCATAGTATTTTTCAAATATTGACCTGAGATCGGGGTACCATCAGCTGAAGGTAAAGTCAGCAGATGTTCCGAACAATGTGTTTCGTACAAGATATGGCCATTATGAATTTGTAGTAATGCCATTTGGGCTAGCCAATGCACCTACTATATTCATGGACTTAATGAATAGAATTTTCCATGAGTTCTTGGATAAGTTTGTGGTGGTTATAATTGATGATATTTTGGTGTTTTCTAAAAGTAAATAGGAGCATGAAAGACATTTAAGGGTTATCTTGCAAACCTTAAAAGAAATGAAACTGTATGGAAAATTCAGCAAGTGTGAGTTTTGGTTGCAAAAAATTTCTTTCTTTGGTCATATAGTTTCTAAAGATGGAATAAATGTTGATCCTGCAAAAACAAAAGTTATGGATGACTGGACAAGACCCACAAATGTAACTGAGATTCGTAGCTTCCTTGGTTGGTAGGCTATTACCGAAGGTTTGTTAGAAATTTTTCACGGTTATCTACTCCAATGACAAAGCTAACTCGGAAGGGTGTTAAGTTTATCTGGACAAAAGAATGTGATGATTGTTTTTAGGAATTGAAAAGAAGATTGGTGAATGCTCCAGTTTTGGCACTACCTTCCATTAATGGTTAGTTTGTTATATACAGTGATGATTCATTTAAAGGACTTGGTTGCATCCTAATGCAGAATGATCAGGTAATTGCTTATGCTTCACGAAAGTTGAAGACTCAATAGATAAATTACCATACACATGATTTGGAATTAGCTGCTGTTGTTTTCGCTTAAAAAATTTGGAGGCATCATTTGTATGGAGTAATTTGTGAAATATATACCGATCACAAAAGTTTAAAGTATATATTCACTCAGAAAGAATTGAACATGAGACAGAGGAGATGGCTATAATTAATCAAGGATTATGATTGTACAATTCTTTACCATCCAGGAAAATAAAATAAAGTGGCTGATGCTTTGAGTCGAAAAAGTAATGCTTCATTAGCAATGTTTCATTTGGAACGTGATCCTTTGGTTAAGGATTTGATGAACTTTGGCATAGAAGTTGTTGGTGCAGGAAGTTCTTCTATTTTGTTTCAGGTATCAGTGAGATCATCTCTATCAGATAGAATCAAGCAAGCACAGAAGCAAGATAGTGAGTTGCAGAAAAAGGTAGAGATGATTCAGAAAAATAAGTTGCATGAATTCACCATTGATAATGATTGTGTTTTGAGATTTGGGAAGATATTTTGTGTGCCTTCTGATTCACAGTTGAAGAGAGAGTTGTTATGTGAAGCTCATAGTTCTCCGTTTTGAGTTCATCCAGGCAGTACTAAGATGTATAGAGATCTTCAAGAGTATTTCTGGTGGGATGGAATGAAAAGAGATATTGCTGATTTTACTGTGAAGTGTTTGACTTGTCAGCCGGTTAAAGCAGAGCGGCAGTTACTGAAAGGGATGCTTCAGCCTTTTCCAGTGCCAGAGTGGAAATGAGAGAATATATCCATGGACTTTGTTGTGGGATTACCGAAGACATCTCATGGTAATAATGTAATCTGGGTTATTGTTTATCGCTTGACAAAATCTCCTCATTTCCTTGCTATACAAGATACTTTTTCCCTAGATCAACTTTCCCGTTTGTATCTTAAAGAGATAGTCAGGTTACATGGAGTTCCCCCCTCCATTGTGTCTGATCGTGATCACAGGTTCACATCTAACTTTTGGAAAGGCCTTCAGAAGTCGTTGGTTACTGAATTAAATTTTAGTACAACATTTCATCCTCAATCAGATGGGCAGTCAGAATGAACAATTCATTCCTTAGAGGATATGCTACGAGCATGTTCGATGGATTATCATGGAAGTTGGGACCAACATATTTATTTGGTTGAATTTTCATATAATAAAAATTTCCATTCCAGTATACAGATGGCACCATTTCAGGAATTATATGGGAAGCGGTGTCGAACTCCAGCTTTCTAGGATGAAGTGGGTGTAAGGAAGTTGATGGAACCATAATTGGTAGAAGAGTTGGCAGATTAAGTTCAGCTGATACAGAAACACATGAGAACAGCTCAGAGCAGGCAGAAGAGTTATGCGGACAACAGGAGGAAGGATCTATCTTTTGAGGTAGGTGATCATGTTTTTCTCAAAGTCTCACCATGGAAAAATGTGATGCGATTTGGTAAGAAAGGAAAGATGAGTACAAGGTTCATTGGACCATATGAAATTCTGGAGAGAGTTGGATCAGTTGCTTACCGAGTGGATTTACCTCCGAGTTTATCTCAGGTACACAATGTTTTTCATGTTTCGATGATGATAAAGTACATGCCAGATCCATCTCATGTTTTGAGTCCATAGGTAGTTCAGCTGGAAGAGAACCTATCTTATGAGGAACAACCGGTCCAGACTCTTGACCATAGGGATCAAGTGTTAAGAAATAAGGTGATTAATTAGGTAAAGGTTTTGTGGAAAAACCACGTGATGGAAGAGGCAACATGGGAATCTGAAAATGCAATGAGGGATAAGTACCCCCATTTATTCGATAGGTAAATAAATTGCGGGGACGCAATTTTCTAAAGGGGGGAAGGATGTAACATCCCATGTAAGTAATGAATAATATATATTTTTATCTATGTATATTAATTAATTAGATAGTGTTTTAGAGGCTTAAAATGAAAATAAATCCAATCTTAAGCATGGAATACACTAATATTTTTAAAAGATTGTTTTACTACCTTTTGATGGAAAACCATTTTAAAATCTATATTTTGTCAATTTTATAAGCTATTTTTGTCAAAATAAACTTATTCTTTATGATTGGGACATCAAAATTTACTTTTTGTGAATTTTTTGTATTTTTCGGACAATGTTCATTTTTAATGAACAGTGAAAAATACTGTATTTTACATCAAAACTGCTTTTTAATCTAATTTATTTATATGATTAGATTATCTTTTTAATTGGTTTTAAAGTGAAATTAAAATATATTTTTACCATTTAATCCTATAGTGGTCATTGGAATCAATTTCACTTTGAAATTGGACTTAAACTGGTGTCAATCTTTTCATACTTATTGTTTCATAAAAACACGCTATTTGTCATGACAGCGGGAATTAATTATTAAATTAATTACTATAACTTATATGATTTGAATTTTGTAAAATAAACATCATTTTTTAATTCAGAATATCAAATATATCTTAGGGTGAAGTTTTGGCATATTTCTGAAAAACTTAAATTTTTGATGAATAGTTAAACCACTAAGTGGTAGTTAAAGAAACTGATTTTTTGTTTAAATGAAATTTTACCACCTCTGTGATTTGATTTTCAAAAATCCGACATTCATGGTTGTCATTAAGAAGTAAAATGTGGTTCAATGAGAGTAAAATAATTTTTTTGGTGAATAGTAACTTTTATGTTTTTAATCGCGATTAGTGGTAATTAGTGTAGTTTAAGGTAAAAATAATGTTTTAATATTATGAGATGAGCTTGACACATACACTATCCTCATTGTATGTGTCATGGACGACCAAGACAATCCATGGGTCAACTTGGGGACCCCATGGAGCCAATTTGGTTGGTAAATGGCATAAATAGCTTTTTATTTAATGAAAAAGTAAAAATGACACAAACATAACATGATTTACGAAAACAATCGTTAAATGGGGTTATACAAGACATATTTTTGACTATAAATTTTCATTGGAAAGATAAAAAGATTTCCTACATCATATTAGTTTTTTTATAATTTTTGGACCTTAAATAAAAAAAGTATTTATGACATAATAATGATGTAGCGATTACCTCATTAATAAAGGATTTAAATAAAATGAAATGATAATGTAAAATCTATGACCTACACATGTCCAAAACCAATTGGGTGGGTATATTTCGAACCCTTATCACCTTATCCTCGAATTATATCAATTTGGGAACTTTAAATCCGAAACCCATTTTCAAATAAGGTAATATTTCATTACTTTCCAAGAGTGCCCCTCCTCTCCTCTTATAAAAGACCACCACCTCTAGCTCCTTACCCACACTACCATAGACTTTGGCTCAGCCAAACTCTGCAAATTTTGTCTCTACACTTCCCTCTCTTACTACATGAAGTCTCACTTTGGGAAGAAGTCTTCCCAAGGAAGCCATTGAGCTCAAACCAAAGGAGTTACCCGATTGTAAGGTAATGTATTCACTTGAGTCCTTTTGTTTTATTTTGCTTCTCCAACCCCCTAAACTCATTTTATTAATTTATTTTGTATCAACTACAGTATCTTCAATATATGTGGATGTTTTTATAAGAAGGATTCGAGATACACTTACACACACCTACATCTAATGGTTAAAGAACATACAGTTTCTGTGGATGGTGAATTTATGCCTCCCGAAACGATGATTTTTCAACATTCTTTTAACACCTTCAAAGGTGGCCATTAATATGTCACTATATTTATATATGATATATAATATTCTTATTTTTTAATTAAGCTTTTTTATTTTTCAATTTGGTCATAACATTATGGTTTCCATTATGGGTAAATGTGATATCTTCATTTAAGGAAGTGCGGACTACCGCCCCCTCAAAGTGATTTGATTTGTTAAATACCATATGTGGGACATATAAAGGATGGAACTATGATATTATATATTATATTGTAATTGAATTATAATATACCTTTATATCATTATGATTCCATTCTATAATGTAGGAAATAGAAATGAAAGTAGCGTTAATGCGTACGTACGGCTTACCATCTCCATGAACGGTGCATTTCATTTCTTACCTCTAAATGATTATGTAATATTATAAATGCATGAATGTACTGGATATATATGACATATATAATATATACATCATGAATACCATTCGGGATATAATGGATACACGAACAACTTGTAATTCTAAAGGGTTTATTTTTGACTCAAGTACCAATGATCGTTAAAATGACCGTTATTAACTTAAATAATTACATAGTGTTCATGACATGGAAATAAGTGATATAAAAGGAATAATTAACTTGATTAAAGTTCTTAAACAAATAGAAATTAACTCATGTTTATTATTCAGGAGCATAAAGAACGACCGAGTCAAGTCTGACCTGAGGTATGGGACTTCGTCTCAATCTCCTTTCATTGAGGCATATTTTGTTTTATACTCAACCTTCTTTTATACGGTGTATAAACCCTTTGACTTTTACGTTTATCCAAAAGGAATCATTTTTATACGAAGCATTTTACTAAAGGAAAAAAGGGAATGTTTTGTCGTACGTATGCAGCGACAATGACTTCTCCGCCGCCGTGACCATTATTTGAGTTTCGGCTTCCTCTACAAGCCATACCTTCTTTTTAAAAGAAAAATAAACACCATGTTTTACTTTTCTTTTATTTTGGTATTGAAAATGGTTTTCATAATGTTTTTATATCAATGTGGTGTATTGATATCTTGTGATTGAAAGGTGGAAATGTTATGTTTCTTTTATGCATGTTTTATGTGATACGATTATGTTGAGGTTCTTGGGAATTATTATGAAGATTGGTGGTTCCGTGATAAACTAAGGGTGGGTGAGCACGATATAGCTCTCCAATGCATTGGGTAACGCGAAGGAGTGAAATGTTAATGTTTCTCCGAAGAGATTTAGGGCATATACTGTGATGGGTATTCCAAACGTAACCAAGAGGGTTACTCTCTACGTAAGAATGTTATGAATGCCTCAAGTTACCTTTTATGTCTTATGATTTCTATGATTTATTCATGATTTTATGAGGTATGTTAATGTTCTTATGTTTTACGAGTAATTTATGATTTCATTCTTATGTATATATGTACCCATGTTTCCTTTCCATATTTTTATATCCCTTACTGAGCTTTTTATGCTCATCCCAAGCTTTTTGAAATGTTTTTCACAGGTCAAGGGAAAGGTACATGATATGATGATAGTGTCAAGGAAGTTTCAAGAAAGAACCCATGTTTTATTTTAAATATGTTTCCATTGATGGGAAAGAAGAATACTATCTTTATGTAACCATATTGTTTATATGTGGAATGTAATGCAAGTTTTATGATCTAATTCTCTAAATATCTAAACCTGAAAAGATCCTCAATGTGTAATCTTATAATAACTCAATATTAAGTAAGGTATAAGGATGGGGCCTTATAAATGATCTACTTGGTAGTGAAAATGAATATTTGGATTAATTAATTTAATGTAAAGACAAAATTGACTTTAACCAAAATCTTTTAGTAATTAATTTTTATAAGGGGTTATATAAGTTATATTTTCGATTATAAATATTTTTTGTAAATATAAAAAGTTTACCTATATCATGGTATTTGTTTCATAATTTTTAGACCTAAAATGAATTAAATTATTTATGAAAAACTAATGATGTAGTGTTTACATCATTAATAAATGATTTAAATAAATAAGATTATAATGATTAAAATATCATCCAAAAACTGTCCAATTTCAATTGGATGATTTTATTTCTAATATGAGTCATCTTATCTTCGAAATTAAAGTTTTTTGGACCTCTTGAAACAGAAGATAAGTTTATAATAAAATAATGTTTTCACACTTTTATAAGGAGCCCCTCCTCTCTCTTATAAAAGGAGACCACTTCTATGGAATTCCTTACAACTCTCAAGCCTTTTGGATTGTCAAAACTCTGACCAACTAATCTCCCTACATCCCTATCCTCTTGAAGCCTAAAATTAGGTAGAAGACTCTCCATGAAGTCCTTTTGGTTCAAACCAAAGAAAGTTACCAAAATTAAAGGTTACAGTTTCTCTTAAGTAGTTTTCTTTTATTCTACATGTCCAACCCCTAATTTTTTTTAATCCTTTATTTTGTAACAACACCAATATCCTAAATATAGTAGGATGTTGTTATGAGAAGTATTAGAACTACACTTACACACACCTCCATCTAATGGATGAAGAACATAATGTTTCTCTGATGGAAAACTAACTCCTCACGAAATGATGATTGTTCTATTATCTCCTACCACCTCTCATGGTGGCCATTATGATGGATCTGTATTTATATATAATATATATTATTTTTATGATTTTCTTATGATTCTTTACTTCCCAATTATATCAAGCCTTTAAGGTTTCCATATTCGGTAAATACGATAATCTCATTTGAGGAAGTGCAGACTACCGCCCCCTCAAAGTGATGTGATTCGTTAATACCTTATGTGGGATGTATAAATGATGTGGTTAATGATATTATATATTATATTATACTAGAATTATAATATAACTTTGTATCATTATGTTTTAATTCCATTAAAACATGAAATATAAAATAAAGTAGCGTTCATGCGTACGTACGACTTACCGTCTCCATGAACGGTGCGTTTCATTTCTTACCTCCATATGTTATGTACTATTATAAATGATTGTTTATGCTGGATATTTAATGAATGTATATGATATATAAATCATGATTTACATTTTTGAAGTAATTAAATCATTATATAAGTAATAATAACATCAAGAACAACAAGTCCAAACACATACGATAAATAAGATGATTTTACACAAAACACTACTTTACCATTAATTTATAAAAGAATGGGTAATATAAAGTCATAAGTGAACCATATATGATATCATAAAAATGAATATGATTATGTAATAAGTTAATGTAATTATTTAAATCATTATACAATAGTTTTGGATACGTTCAGAGCATATTGGACCTAAGGTAAGGGTTAATTTTCCAAATCGAATTTTTTATGAGAATGCTTATTCCTAAGTATTTACTGGGGTTATTTCTATCATCTATGTCCATGTTTTATAAACGTGTATTCATGTATGTTTAAATTCCTTTTTACCATTCTGACTTTTACCCCATGTTATGGAAGGAATATTTTTATTATTTACCCTACAAGGTACTTTTTGACTTTTCCGACAAAAGTACGAGAATAATGTTTTTTTAACGTATACGGCATGAAGGGATTTTTATGGTTTTATAAAGGGTTATTTTCATGAAGCTTCCTCTATATGATTTCATGACTATTTTCAAAACAAAATAACTTTCTCTTAAAATTGCATGAAGTTTTGTGAAAAGAAATTGATTTTGATGAAGAACAGATATTTTCCTCAAGAATTCATTTCAAGTTTTTTATAAAAACCATTTTTCTATCTAAGATGACATTATTTTATATATATATGTTTCAAGTATAATGTCCCTATGATTTACATGGTTTCACTTTTCTTATTTTGATATATCCATTTCTTTTATTTGGATTATGTGATGATGGGATGATGTTTATGAAACCCATTTTATTATTTGGGTTATGATGAATGTTTCAAGTTTATTTTGTGGCACAAGTAAGAATGATTTCATTATGAGATCTGTGGGACCTATATCTCCCTCCAATAAATTGGGTAATGATTTATATCTCATCAGATATACATGGATGGAATGGAATGTTAAACCGGTTCAGTAATACAGGACTAGAACGAGGAGTGAACTCAATTCAGAAAGGGAATTTTCCTACTAAGATGGTCTTGGAAGCAATGCCTTGGCTACTATGGAAATTGTATCATGTGCTTAACGGTTTCCACAATTAAAAGTTTTATTCCCATTCTATTTTATTAGTATTAATGTTTCTTTATGATCTATGCCTTACGTATTGCCATGTTTTATTTCATTTCTCATGATCTTGATGTTTAATCATCATGTTCATGTTTTTAAGTTAAAATTTATATGGTTTACTTTTTTATCCATGCTTACCCTTACTGAGCATTTGAGATCACCCTTTATATGTTTTCTTTTCCCCAGGATATAAAGAATGGTTTTAGGTAAGAAAAAATAAGGGGAAGATCATTATGGGAGATGTTGAAGATCATTCACCTCGATTAGAAGATTACGTTCCGAGTTTCCAAAGACACTAAAATATTATGGTCCTTTAGTTTTGAATTTTGTTATATATCAAGTATTCCTCAAAAGTAATGTGTTTCCCATGTACGTCAAGCTCCGGGTCATTACAGTTGGTATCAGAAGAAAGGTTTTGTCAACCTTTGGAAACTAGGATGCGAAAACATTAGTGAGATCATTAGAGATATTTCTATGGTATATTTAGGGATTTCCCTAAGGATAAGTATACATATAGGATATTGTCCTAGAACTATGGTAATGATCTTAGAATTTAAACTAAGATGTTAGATATTGAAGGTACTCCCCCTTTATAATGTTGTTTTCCCTAGCATGGTATTTTCTTCTCACACTATAATTTTTGGGGTTTAGACGATGGATGGAACCCCAAAGAACTGTGTTGATCAATGTAATGGACAATGCAATGATTTTCCTCCTGACCAAACCAATGTCATGGGAGATGGAGTGCACAATCTTATTTCTATACTTACACAAGCTATAAATCATTCTGGACTTCAAAATGAGCAGAGAAAGGAGCAACATTCTGTTGAATCCATAATGAGGTAGCGTCCACCTTCATTCAGCGGGTCTTCTGATCCCTTAGTGGCTGAACAATGGATCAGTACTACTGAAAAGATATTTTCAGTTCTACAATTATCTTAGCATGATAATGTTATTTTAGTAGAATATCGTTTTGAAGGTGATGCTGATCAATGGTGGAATCTTATCAAGAATATGAGGAAAAGAGATGAAATTGAGTCCATGGAATGGGACGAGTTCAACAACTTGTTTTTCAGTAAGTACTTCACACGTATTCTTCGAAAAAATATGGAAAAGTAGTTTCTGGAACTTAAGCAGAAGTATGATGAATCTTTTGGTATATACGAAGTGAATTTTACAAGACTTGCAAGGTATGAATCTGGCATTATCATCCAACCTAAACGTAAAGTTGATCGATTTTCAGTGGCATAAAACCAATTCTTCGAAGGGAATTATCTATAAGAGACTTCAGTAGATATTATGAAATTTTGTGTTGTGCTATCAAGGTAGAACTAGAAGTTGGTGTTACACATCCATCTCATTGTTTTGACAACAAACGAATGATGGAGTTCAAGGAAAAATCTCAGATAAATGGTGAAAAGAAGGTGAATGTTTCTTTATTCCCAAAAGGTGTGGAAAGAAGCATTTTAGAGATTGTCTAAAAGGTACTTGAAAATGTTTCAAGTGTGGAAAAGAAGGTCATCGAGTAGCTGAGTGCCGAAGTAATGGGAAAAATTTCTCAAATGAAGTGAATAGAGAAAAGACTGCGGAGAATGCTCCACAAACACTTCAATACTTCAAGTTCAAGGAAATGGGGCATTATGCTAATCAATGCCCTAATCCATGGATAAATGATGATCAACGTGAGAAACCTCTTAAAGAAAAGGACAAAGGGAAGTCACATGCGATCACTATCAGCAATGTTGAGTATGACAATGATGTGATTGAATGATTATGTGTTTACGTAAAGGGATGCCAAAATAATGTTGTGAATCTCATTTATAGTATTGTGGAACATTGGAATATCTATATAATGGTTTATTGTGATTCTCGATAATTATTTGGTACCGGTAACCATGAAAAGTGATTAAAATATTTTGGAAAGTAGATGATATGTGCATAATGAAGGGATAAGAAGATAATGAGATGTTGGATTGTATTCATGAGCTCATGATTGATATAAGGACTAAGTGATATCCTGGTTTGAGTATATAGAATTTTGAGGATTTTGGTATGTGGAAAGTGTAACTTTTAACTACATTCATGTTTTCACTAAGGTTCAATGAGTATTCATTATTCAAGAGAATACATGATTAAGGTATTCACATGTTTGTAATTTGACGAAAAAGATATATCTTATGATATATGGGGGATATGATGGAATTCACGATACTATTATGTGACATTTCAAGTAATCATTTTCTTTATACTATGAGTTTGGACCAAAGTATTTTAGATATGCCTAAATATTGGAATGGATTATGTTGGACATAAGTTAGTATTGTTTACGTATAGAACCTCTTTCGATATTATTGATGGGATGTTATAGTAATGTAATTTTAGAAAAATGACAACCTGCAGGATGGGCGACAACCCATCACGTCGGACAAAGCAGTGGGAATCGATCCCACAAATGAAGTGCGACTAGCCTTTATCTCATACCAATGGCCTAAAAGAAGTCCCTAGTTAGTGGAAAGTAGTTTTATTTTATTAAGCGGTATGATAAATAAAGTATAAGTCCATTTTTGGAACCATATACGATTAATCTCACCATAAGATGGACTTATAACTTTTTCTAATCATTTTTTTGAAATAGTTGGAATGACCCATCATTCTATTACATGATCAGCTAATGCTTCACATATAACAAACTCAACTTCATTTCATTAAGAAATGAATTGGAAATTGTTCAATTCACGAAAAATAGTGAGATTGTACAAAAATATAGTAAGTATTTATTTTAATTCATCAACTTTAGTGAAATGATATTGAAAAACAAAAATGTTGTCGTTGTGCACTTATATCCATTGAATCAGATGGTACCTTAGATCATCACAAATTTATGGCTTTGTGATTGTTGGATTTTTTATAGCCATGTTCTCTACCACTCTCCATCAGAACTTGATGGTTAGATTTTTCTTCTATATAAATATTTTAAACTATGTTCTCCTATATGGAAACCCAGTGATGAGTTACTTTGGGTAATCATTACGTTTCATACTTTAGTTTTTAAAATTATGTTTTAGTATTCCTTTTTACGATGTGGGTTTCTAAAAATAGTAAACGATTTCTAACCCTGACGAATTTCGAGGGAAAAATTCATTTTAAGGGGGGTAGAATATAACAACCCAAGATTTTATAAGGTACTTTATTTTTAATTTCATTCTTATCTTTTGTTGTATGGTAAACCAAGATTATCTTGCGCTATACGCAACACCGTATTAGCTTGCAGTATACACAACACTAATCTTGGATCGTGTTACACACAATTTCTAGTATGTTTGATATTAGTTATTCTACACAATATTGAGTATATATATATATATATATATATTATATTTATAAATGAAATATGGTTTTATTTTGTTATACGCAACAACAAAGGAGTCTTGCACTATACGCAACCCTGACTTGGCTTGCATTACACGCAATTGCGACCTTCTCCGATAGCGTGTGTTGTACGCTATACCGGGTCTCACTAAACAAAAATATATGGTTATAATATTATTATAAACTAGCTGTTATGAATAATATTAATGAAAATTTGAATTTTATAACATTATTATTCATCTTACACATTTTCTATAACATGGTATGAGAACGAAATAACATTTTTCCGGTAAAATAAGTTTTTTCCAGTTTTTCCGCCTTTTGATGGAGCACCCATTTTAAATATAAATTTTGATAAGTTTATAAGTTAAATTTTAAAGAATAAACTTATTCTTTTGATTCATGATATAATAATTTACATTGGATAATGTTTTGATATTTTTCTGAAAACATTCATATTTTAATGAATTGTAAAAACACGCTATAATTTAATTCAAAACAAATTTTTTCATCATAATAATTTATGTTGTCAAATTATAATATTGAATGGTTTTAAAGTATAAATATACTATTTTTTACTATTTTATATAATGTATGTCATTATCATTGATTTTACCTTGAATTCTTAGGTTAAATCAATTCAATATTTTGTAATGTTTTAAAAAAAACCCGTTTTCTTTCGACAACGGGATTGATTTTATTTTAATTTCTGAAAATTTTGTGTATTGAATTTGGAAAAATGTATTCCATATTTGTAATTAGTGGGTCCAAATTATGTTAATATGCTACTTTTTATTTTTGGGCATTTTGAATAGTAACTATGTTAATTTTTATTTACTGCGGTTAAAGGTAAATAGGGTAATTCAAGGTTAAAAGAATATTATAATAATTCAAAATTACCTTTACCCTTGTCTTAAAATTATTGGATTAGTAGTGGCAGACCATGGGAATCCTGGGGACGATTTTGGGACCCCAATGAGCCACTTGGTAGTGAAAATGACAATTTGGATTAATTAATTTAATGTAAAGACAAAATTGTCTTTAACAAAATTCTTTTAGTAATTTATTTTTATAAGGGGTTAAATAAGTTATATTTTAGTCTATAAATATTATTTGGAAATATAAAAATATTCCCTACATCATGGTTTTTTTCATAATTTTTAGACATCAAATGTATAAAATTATTTATGACACAATAATGATGTAGTGTTTACCTCATTAAAAAAGGATTTAAATAAATAAGATTATAATGATTAAAATATCATCAAAAACCTGTCCAATTCCAATTGGACGATTTTATTTAGAATATGAGGCCTCTTATCTTAGACATGAATTTGTTTTGGACCTCTTGAAACCGAAGGAAAGTTTATAGTAAAATAATGGTTTCACACTTTCCTAAAGAGCCCCTCCTCTCTCTTATAAATGGAGACCACTTCTATGAAATTCATCACACCTCTCAAGCCTTTTGGATCGTCGAAACTCTGAAAAAATAAGCTCCCTACATCCCTCTCCTCCCCCTTGAAGCCTAAAATTAGGCAGAAGACTCTCGAAGAAGTCTTTTTGGTTCAAACCAAAGGAAGTTACCAAAATTAAAGGCAACAATTTCTCTTATGTTGTTTTCTTTTATTCTACATATCCAACACCTAACCTCTTTTTAATCATTTATTTGGTAACAACACCAATATCCTAAATATACTAGGATTTTTTTATGAGAAGTATTCAAACTACACTTACACACACCTCCATCTAATGGATGAAGAACATAATGTTTCTGTGATGGCAAACTAACGCCTCACGAAACGATGATTGTTCGATTTTCTCCTACCGCATCTCATGGTGGCCATTATGATGGAACTGTATTTATATATAACATATATTATGTTTATTATTTCCTTATGATTCTTTACATCCCAATTATATCAAGCCTTTATGGTTTCCATAGTCGGTAAATATGATAATCTCATTTGAGGAAGTGCGGAATACCGCCCACTCAAAGTGATGTGATTCGTTAATACCTTATGTGGGATGTATAAAGGATGTGGTTAATGATATAATATATGATATTATACTGTAATTATAATATAACTATGTATAATTATGTTTTAATTCCCTTAAAATAAGAAATATAAATGAAAGTAGCGTTCATGCGTACGTACGGCTTACCGTCTCCATGAACGGTGCGTTTCATTTCTTACCTCCATATGTTATGTACTATTATAAATGATTGTATATTCTGGATATATAATGAATTTATATGATATATAAATCATTATTTACATTTTGTAAGTAAGTAAATAATGATATAATTAATAATAACATCAAGAACAACAAGTCCAAACACGTACGATAAATAAGATGATTTTACCCCAAACACTACTTTAACATTAATTTCTAAAAGAATGGGTAATTTAAAGTCATAAGTGAACCGTATATGATATCATAACAATTAATATGATTATTTAATAAGTCAATGAAATTATTTAAATCATTTTACAGGAGTTCTGGATACATACAAAGCATATCAGACCTAAGGTAAGGGATAATTTTGCAAATCTCATTTTTATCTGAGATTGCTTATTCGTAAGTATGTACTGGGGTTATTTCTATCATCCATGTCCATGTTTTATGAAAGTTTATTCATGTATGTTTAAATTCCTTTTTACCCATTCTGAATTTTACCCCATGATATGGAAGGAATCATTCTTTTTTTACCCTACAAGGTACTTTTGGACTTTTCCGAAAAAAGTACGAGATGAATGTTTTTTTAACGTATACAGCAGGAAATGATTTTTACGGTTTTATAAAGCCTTATTTTCACGAATCTTCCTCCAAAATATTTCATTAATATTTTCAATAAAAATATTTATTTTAAAATTGCATGACATTTTGTGAAAAGAAATTGATTTTGAAGAAGAAAGGATATTTTACTCAAGAATTCATTTCAAGTGTTTTATAAATACCATTTTTCCATCTAAAATGACATTATTTTGTATGTGTATGTTTCAAGTATAATGTCACTATGATTTATATGGTTTCACTTTTCTTATGTTGATATATCCATTTGTTTTATATGGATTATGTGATGATGGGATGATGTTTTTGAAACCCATTTTATTCTTTGGGTTATGATGAATGTTTCAAGTTTATTTTGTGGAACAAGTAAGAATGATTTAATTATGAGATGGGTGGGACCTATATATCCCTCCAACGCATTGGGTAAAGATTTATATCTCATGAGATAGACATGGCTGGAACGAAAAGTTAAACCGGTTCAGTAATACATGACTGGAACGAGGAGTGAACTCGATTCAGAAAGCTACTTTGTCCACTAAGATGGTCTTAGCAGCAATGCCTTGGCTACTATGGAAATCGTATCATGTTCTTAATGGTTTCCACAATTACAAGTTTTATTCCCATGATATTTTATCAGGATTAATGTTTCTTTATGATCTATGCCTTACGTATTTCTATGTTTTATTTCATTGCTCAAGATCGTGGTGTTTAAATATTGTGTTCATGTTTTTAAGTTCAAATGTATAGGGTTTGTTTTTTTATCCATGCTTACCCTTACTGTGCATTTTAGCTCACCCTTTATATGTTTTCTTTTCCCCGGGATATATAGAAAGGTTTTAGGTAAGAAAACATAAGGGGAAGATCTTTATAGGAGATGTTGAAGATCATTCACCACAATTAGAAGATTACGTTCCGAGTTTCCAAAGACCCTAAACTATTATGGTTCTTGAGATTTGAATTTTGTTATGTATTAAGTATTCTGCAAGAGTAATGTGTTGTCCATTTACGTCAAGCTCAGGGTCTTTACAGTTGGTATCAAAGGAATGTTTTAGTCAACCTTTGGAAACTAGGATGCGAAAACATTAGTGATATCCCTAGATATATTTCTATGGTATATTTAGGGATTTCCCTAAGGATAAGTATATGTATAGGATATAGTCCTAGATCTATGATAATGATCTTAGAATTTAAACTAAGATGTTAGATATTGAAGGTACTCCCCCTTTATAATGTTTTTTCCCTAGCATGGTATTTTCTTCTCACACTATTATTTTTGGGTTTTAAACGATGGATGGAACCCAAAGGAACCGTGTTGATCAATGTAATGGGCAATGAAATGATTGTCCTTCTGAATAAACCAATGTCATGGTATATGGAGTGAAAAATATTATTTCTATACTTACACAAGCTATGAATCATTCTTGACTTTAAAAAGAGCAGAGAAAGGATCAACATTCTGTTGAATCCTTCATGAGGCAGTGTCCAACTTCATCCAGCAGGTCTTCTGATCCCTTAGTGGTTGAAAAATGGATCAGTACTACTGAAAAGATATTTTCAGTTCTACAATGTCCTGAGAATGATAAATTCATCTTAGCAGTATATCGTTTGGAAGCTGATGCTGATCAATGGTGGAATCTTATCAAGAATACAATCCTAAGAGATGAAATTGAGCCGAAGGAATGGGACAAGTTCAAGAACATGTTTTTCATTAAGTACTTCCCTCATATTCTTCGAACAAAGATGGAAAAGGAGTTTCTTGAGCTTAATAAAAAGTATGATGAATTTGATGGTATATAAGAAGAGAATTTTACAAGACTTGAAAGGTATGCATCAGGCATTATCATCCAACCTGAAAGTAAAGTTGATCGATTTTTCAGTGGCCTAAAACAAATTCTTTGAAGGGAATTAGCTATAAGAGACTTCAGTAGCTATGAAGAAATTTTTCTTTGTGCTATCAAGGTAGAACTGGAAGTTGGTGTTATGCATCCATCTCATGGTTTTGACAATAATCAAAAGATGGTATTCAAGGAAAAATCTCAGAACAATGGGGAAAAGAAGGTGAATGTATCATTATGCTCAAAGTGTGGAAATAATCATGGTGGAGATTGTTTAAAAGGTACTAGAAAAATTTTCAAGTGTGGAAAAGAAGGCCATCGAGCAGCTGAGTGCCGAAGTAATGGGAAAAAGGATTCAAATGACATGAATAGAGAAAAGACTTCAGAGAACGCTCCACCAACACTTCAATGCATTAAGTGCAATGAAAATGGGGCATTATGCTAATCAATGCCCTAATCCATGGATTAATGATGTTCAACGTGAGCAACCTCTTAAGGCACAAGACAAAGGGAAGTCACATGTGATCACTATCAGCAATGTTGAGTATGAAAATTATGTGATGGAATGATTATGTGTTTATGTAAAGGGATTCCAAAAGAATGTTGTGAATCTCATTTATAGTATTGTTGAACATTGGAATATCTATATAATGGTTTATTGTGATTTTCGATAATTATATGGTACCGGTAACCATGAAAAGTGATTCAAATATTTTGGAAAGCAGATGATATGTGCATAATGAAGGGATAAGAAGATAATGAGATGTTTGATTGTATTCATGAGCTCATGATTGATATAAGGACTAAGTTATATCTTGGTTTTAGTATATAGAATTTTTAGGATTTTGTTACGTGGAAAGTGTTAACTTTTAACTGTATTCATGTTTTCACTATGGTTCAATGGGTATTAATTCTTCAAGAAAATACATGATTAAGGTATTCATATGTTTGTAATTTGACGAAAAAGATATATCTTATGATATATGGGGGATAAATGATGGAATTCACATGATGGTTATGTGACATTTCAAGTAATCATTTTCTTTATAATATGAGCTTGGACTGAAGTATTTTAGATAAGCCTAAAGATTGGAATGGATTATGTTGGACAAAAGTTAGTATTGTTTAATGATAAAACCACTTTCGATATTATTTATGGGATGTAATAGTAATGTAATTTTAGAAAAATGACAACCTGCAGGATGGGCGTCAACCCATCGCATTGGACAAGGCTGTGGGAATCGAACCCACAACTGAAGTGCGACTGGCCTTTATCGCTTACCAATGGCCTAGAGGAAGTCCCTAGTTAGTGGAAAGTAGTTTTATTTTATTTTTAGGTATGATAAATAAAGTATAAGTCCATTTTTGGAACCATATATGATTAATCTCACCATAAGATGGACTTATAACTTTTTCTAAACTTTTGTTTGAAATATATGGAATGAACCATCATTCTATCACATGATCTGCCAACGCTTCACGAATAAAAAACTCAACTTCATTTCTTCAAGAGATGAAGTGGAAATTGTTCAATTCATAAACAATAGTGAGATTGTAATAAAATCATGTAAGTATTTCTTTTAATTCATCATCTTTAGGGAAATGATATTGAAAACCAAAAATGTTGTCCTAGTGCTCTTATATCTGATGAATCAGATGGTACCTTAGATCATCACAAATTAATGTCTTTGTATTTGTTGGGTTTTTTATAGTCATGTTCTCTACCAATCTCCATCAGAACTTGATGGCTAGTTTTTTTTCCATATCCATATTTTAAACTATGACATTCTATATGGAAACCCAGTGATGTGTTACTTTTGGTAATCATTACGTTTCATACTGTAGTTTTTAAAATTAAATTTTAGTATACCTTTTTACGATGTGGGTTTCTGAAAATAGTAAACGATTTATAACCCCAACGAATTTCGAGGGAGAAATTCATTTTAATGGGGGTATAATGTAACAACCAGAGATTTTATAAGATACATTCTTCTTAATTTCATTCATATCTTTTGTTTTATGATACACCAATATTATCTTGCGCTATACGCAACACCGTATTAGCTTGCAGTATACACAACACTAATCTTGGATCGTGTTACACACAATTTCAAGTATGTTTTATATTAGTTATTCTATGTAACATTGAGTGTATATATATATATATATTATATTTATAAATGAAATATGGTTTTATTTTGTTATACGCAACAAAAAAGGAGTGTTGCACTATACGCAACCCTGACTTGTCTTGCATTACACGCAATCACGACCTTTTCTGATAGCGTGTGTTGTACGCAATACCGGGTTTCACTAAACAAAGATATATGGTTATAATATTATTATAAACTAGCCTTTATGAATAGTATTAACGACATTTTTAATTTTATAACATTATTATTCATCGTACATATTATCTAGAACATGGTATGAGAACAAAATAATTTTTTTCGGGTAAAATTAGTATTTTTCAGTTTTGCCACCTTTTGATGGCGCACCCATTCTAAATATAATTTTTGAGAAGTTTATAAGTTAAATTTTACAGTATAAACTTATTCTATTTCACCATTATATATAAATTTACATTGGATAACGTTTTGATATTTTTCTGATAACATTCGTATTTTAATGAATAGTAAAAACACGCTATATTTTAATTAAAAAAACTTTTTTCATCATAATAATTTATGTTGTTAAATTATAATGTTGAATGATTTTAATGTATAAATATTATATATTTTTTCGATTTAATATAATGTATGTCATTATCATTGATTTTACCTTGAATTCGTAGGTTAAATAAATTCAATCTTTTGCAATGTATTAAACAAAAACCCATTTTCTTTCGACAAAGAGATTAATTTTAATTTAATTTCTGAAAATTTTGTGTATTGAATATGGAAAAATAGATTCCATATTTGGAATCAATGGGTCCAAATTATGTTAATAAGCCGCTTTTTATTTTTGGGCATTATGAATAGTAACTACGATAATTTTTATTTACCGCGGTTAAAGGTAAATACGGTAATTAATGGTTGAAAGAATATTATAATAATTCAAAATTTCCATGAAACTTGTCCTAAAATTATTTGATGAGTAGTGGCCCACCATGGGCATCCTTGGAACGATTTTGGGACCCCAACAAGCCACTTGGTAGTGAAAATTACAATTTGGATTAATTAATTTAATGTAAAGAAAAATTGAATTTAACAAAAATCTTTTAGTAATAAATTTTTATAAGGGGTAATATAAGTTATATTTTCAAATATAAAAATTCTTTGGAAAGATAAAGAGATTCTCTACATCATGGTATTTGTTTCATAATTTTTAGAAATCAAATGAATAAAATTATTTATGAAACAATAATGATGTAGTGTTTACCTCATTAATAAATGATTTAATGAAATAAGATTATAATGATTAAAATATCATCCAAAAACTGTAAAATTCCAATTGGATGATTTTATTTCTAATATTAGTCATCTTATCTTCGACATTAATGTGTTTTGGACCTCTTTAAAACAGAAGATTAGTTTATAATAAAATAATGTTTTCACACTTTTCTATGGAGCACCTCCTCTCTCTTATAAAAGGAGACCACTTCTATGCAATTCCTCACACCTCTCAAGCCTTTTGGCTCTTCAGAACACTGCCCAACTAAGATCCCTACATCCATCTCCTCTTAAAGACTAAAATTAGGTATAAGACTCTCCAAGAAGTCCTATTGGTTCAAACCAAAGGAAGTTACCAAAATTAAAGGTAACAGTTTCTCTTAAGTTGTTTTCTTTTATTCTAATTATCCAACCCCTAAAATCTTTTTAATCATTTCTTTTGTAACAAAAACAATATCCTAAATATACTACGATTTTTTTATGAGAAGGATTCTAACTACACTTACACACACCTCCATCTAATGGATGAAGAACATAATGTTTATGTGATTGCAAACTAACGCCTCACGAAATGATGATTGTTCGATTTTCTCCTACCGCCTCTCATGGTGGCCATTATGATGGCACTGTATTTATATATAATATAAATTATTCTTATGATTTCCATATGCTTCTTTACTTCCCAATAATATCAAGACTTTACGGTTTCCATAGTCGGTAAATACGATAATCTCATTTGAAGAAGTGTGGACTACTGCCCCCTCAAAGTGATATGATACGTTAATACCTTATGTGGGATGTATAAAGGATGCGGTTAATGATTTTATATATGATATTATAATGTAATTATAATATAACTATTTATCATTATGTTTTAATTCCATTAAAACAAGAAATAGGAATGAAAGTAGCGTTCATGTGTACGTACAGCTTACCGTTTCCATGAACGGTGCGTTTCATTTCATACATCCATATGTTATGTAATAATATAAATGATTGTATATTATGGATATATAATGAAAATATATGATATATAAATCATGATTTACATTTTTGAAGTAATTAAATCATGATATAAGTAATAATAACATCAATAACAACAAGTCCAAACACGTACGATAAATAAGATGATTTTACCCAAAATGCTACTTTAACATTAATTTATAAATGAATGGGTAATATAAAGTTATAAGTGAACCATATATGATATCATAACAATGAATATGATTCTTTGAGAATTCAATGAAAATATTTAAATCATTATACAGGAGGTTTGGATATGTACAAATCATATTGGACCTAAGGTAAGGGATAATTTTGCAAATCTCATTTTTATCTGTGATTTCTTATTCGTAAGTATTTACTAGGGTTATTGCTATCATCCATGTCCATGTTTTATAAAAGTATATTCATTTATGTTTAAATTCCTTTTTACCCATTCTGACTTTTACCCCATGGTATGGAAGGAATCTTTCTTTTTTTTACCCTACATGGTATTTTTTGACTTTTCTGAAAAAAGTACGAGAAGAATGTTTTTTAATGTATATGGAATGAAATGATTTTTACGGTTTTATAAAGCCTTATTTTCATGAATCTTACTCCAAAATATTTCATGACTATTTAAAAAAAATTCTTTCTCTTTAAATTGCATGACGTTTTTAAAAAAGAAATTGAATTTGAAGAAGAAAGGATATTTTCCTCAAGAATTCGATTTCACGTGTTTTATCAAAACCATTTTTCCATCTAAGATGAAATTATTTTATATTTATATGTTTCAAGTATAATGTCCCTATGATTTACATGGTTTCACTTTTCTTATTTTGATATATCCATTTTTTTTATATGGATTATGTGATGATGGGATGATGTTTATGAAACCCATTTTATTCTTTGGGTTATGGCGAATGTATCAAGTTTATTTTGTGTCACTAGTAAGAATGACTTCATTATGAGATGAGTGGGACATATATCTCCCTCCAACGCATTGGGTAAAGATTTATATCTCATGATAGAGACATGGATGGAACGCCAAGTTAAACCGGTTCAGTAATAAAGGACTGGAAGGAAGAGTGAACTCAATTCAGAAAAGGACTTTGTCCACAAAGATGGTCTTGGAAGAAATGCCTTGGATACTATGGAAATCATATCATGTGCTTATTGGTTTAGAAAATTACATGTTTTATTCCCATGATATTTTATCAGGATTAATGTTTCTTTATAATATATGCCTTACGTATTGCCATGTTTTATTTCATTTCTCAATATCTTGATGTTTAAACATTGTGTTCATGTTTTTTAGTTCAAATGTATATGGATTGTTTTATTTTATCCATGCTTACCCTTACTGAGCATTTGATCTCACCCATTATATGTTTTCTTTTCCCCAGGATATAAATAAAGGTTTTAGGTAAGGCAACATAAGGGGAGGATCTTTGTGGGAGATGTTGAAGATCTTTCACCACGATTTGATGATTACATTCCGAGTTTCCAAAGACACTAAACTATTACGATCCTTGAGTTTTGAATTTTGTAATGTGTTAAGTATTTCTCAAAAGTAATGTTTTGTACATGTTCTTCAAGCTCCGTGTCTTTACAGAGAGAATAGTTTGAGTGGTATCTGATGTAATGTCCCAGACCTCTCTGTTCCATTACATTGTAAAAATGTGGTGTTAGAGGTGTTCCAAAGGTCATGGTAACTCATCCCCAATGCTTTTACAAAGCCTTCCTTCCTCTTGAACTGTTTCAGTGGTAGATAGTTGGGAACATTAACATAATTTTATGTATTAAGGTACTTTTGATAATTCTAACTGCCTCTGTTTTGGAGTATTGGCTTGGGGGTGCGCTTAGGTGAACTTTTAAGGAAAACAAAAGTGCAGTAGCTATCGCACGGGAGGCGCACGGTTTGTCTAAACTGTGTGACCAAACTGTGTGTAGTTGGCTTGGAGGAAGTAGATCCCGCATGAATGTTGCATGGTTTGTCTAAACCATGCGTCCAAACCGTACGATAAGGGAAGCCAAGGTAATAGCGAACACATGATTAGAACACAGTTTATTAAACCATGCGAACTAACCATGTGTCCACTTAAACTAGATCCTAAAATTGTGGATCTTGACCGTTTTGCCTCTAGCATGCTTTATTAAGCTCCTCATCGGCCATAACACGGGCTTAACCTCCCTTTATGATATTATAATCTATACCACGCGTTTTCTAGGAGATCTTAAGGTTTCCCTTGGCGAATCGAAGCCAGTTTCTTGAGGCATGTGATCGTTCTTGTTTAGTTGTCAGATCTACTTAGATATACTCCTTCCCTTCTCTCGGTTTCATAGATCTACACCCAATAAGGGTAAATCTAAGTGTGTGGATTCCAAATATGATGATATTTGGTATTGGGTTTGATAGGGGAAGATATCTAAGGAGGATTCTTGGAGGACCATCCCGGCTTTCTTGTGCATTCTTCGCTTATTGGGGTTTTCATCAAAACCCATTGAGGTAGGGATCATACCTTCATCTCTCTCTCTCTCTCTCTTTTTTGTATCGTGCAGGGTGGTAATCCTCTTGTTTTCATGAAGTAAGGTTGAACTAGTAAATAAAGTTAATAACTAGTTAAAGAATGTGTTTGGGGAACGTTTGTTGATATTGTTATTTTATTTCCATCAATTCTTATCCTTTGATTATGATTTGAATTGAATAAGGTTATGCCTACTAAAAATAACGGTCATTGGGGGCCTTTTCATGAGAAATTAAATGATACACAAATTTTCTGGATTGTTTTGTGGATGAAATTTCATAGAATTTGGAAATTGGTTAATCATGTAAAGTTGGATGATTAAATGAATACCTGGAACCCTTGTATGATCACCCCGATTAAACTAAATGAAATACTTAATTTTTGTGGCTTTTGGTTGGGGTTTAATTATGTGAAGGGGGTATTTCATGGGTTGTTGTGGAATGGGTGAGCAGCAGGGCTGCGGTTGTCTTGGTTGCGGGTTGGCGTGTATGATATGTTTCTGATGGGAAGCAGAGCTGCGGGAAATGGTATCGAAGGGATGATGATGTAGTATGAGTATTGTTTCTGAGGTGTTTGTGGTTATGGTGGTTGGAAGCAGGGCTAGAGGGATGGGTTGTGCATATGAATAAAAGTGGAAGAGTTAAATAATGAATTTTGGGGCATGTATGTTGATTAAATACAGAAAGTCAATGGAATAGATTGGCTGATTAAAGAAAATGGTAATTTGTTTCTAGTGTTTTCCCTAACATTATTTGTGGTTGGTAGTGATAGGTTTTACAAACAATTGATATGGTTTGGTTGATGTTAGTTTCTCAGTAGTTAAGGAACTGATAAAATAAAAATATTGAAACATGAAAAGCTTAATGGGGTTTTGGGCTGTTTATTGTGCGAATACTTTTGTGGTAGCAGTGTCGAGGCATGTGCTCAGATATTTTATGTAGAAGCCTTAGGATGGGTTGAGTGGTTGATATAATTATATAAATCTCTACGTTTTATGTTTCTTTACACACCCCACCCATGTTGATCACTACGTTCCGAACATGTGTGGGATGGGGGTGCGATTCTCAAACGTCCAAAGCATGACTGGTTACTGTTCTTCCCTATGCTCCCTCTTCCAGGTTCTATAGACCAAGATCCTTCAGGCAGGTTATGGCAGATGATTTAGAAGAGTCTTCGAGATGAGGATGTGATGTGTTCCCAGGAGTCTTCTGGATGAGGATGTGTTGTGGTTCCCAGGTGTCTTTAAGATGATATGTGTTTATGGCCGAGGATTGTGTGTCGGCGGGAATCTATGATCTTTGTATGGCCAGGTTACGGCACTAGCTCGAGCATCGTTTGACCAGGTTGCAGTACTATCTTAGGAAGAGGGGGAAGTATCAGAAAATTAGGCGTGAGGGATTGAGCAGTATTCAGTGGGAAGGTGGTGCGGGGTACCCATACACGGATAATATTACTATAATACTCTGTTTGAATTGTGATATTTGGTGAGTGTGGCTTGTAAGGTTGGGTAGATAGACTCCAATCTAGGCTTTGGTTCCTTCTATTTTCTCATGGGGCATTAGGATGTCTCCCCACCAATTCATGAGAGATTTAGGTTTTCCTACTGAGTATACTTGTATTCTCACCCTACATTTACATTCAGGTTTTCAGGATGACTTGAGGGATCGTGTGGGACCTTGCTAATTGGGAATTGGAGTTTTGCTGGTTGCATTTTTTGCTTTCTTTTGGTATCATGCATTGGAGCTTTTCTCGTACATGTCATTTTGTATCAGTTTTGTGTTAAACATGCATATGTGTTGTTTTTGGGTTTATTTTCATTTACTTGTTCCTTTTATTTTGTTGTTTGACTCATAGTATTTCCCGATCAAAATTATTAAAAAGGGTAATGCCTCCCATATTTGTGAAAACTCATACCCATGGTGCTAGTCGCCACTCTGGGGACTACTGGAGGCGGGACTCGAGGGGTCATTATCTCCCTTTCACCATTTCCATCTCAGGAGGGCCATCTTTGGTGGGAGGGGGTCATGACATCATATCCTAGTTTCTACCACGAATGTGAATAATAATATAACTACTAACATAACTATATAAATGATATATATAATTTTTTTTGGATGTAAATTAACAGAGAATAATATATAACATATAATAAACAATATAGAAATACTAATAATATAAATGAAAAGAAAAATATACAGAATAATTAAAGAGTGAGTTGACACATTTTTAGAATTTATTTTCCTATGGGAAGATACAATATAGCAATAGGAAACAATGTAAGAATAAATATTTTTTAATATAGAAAACAAAAAACAAAAAATTGAGTTTGGGTTGGCCATATAATAGATTTTCAATTAACATCCCATTATATTTCTAGTAGATAGTTAAATATATCATCTGAAATTAAGTCCATCTAATAAATATTTCTTGTCATGTTACATTGATGTTAAGATAACTTTATATTAATATCCTTTGTTGATAATGTTTTCCCCTTTGTTTTAGTGCGTAATTATTCCATTTCATGAAATCATAATAAAGATCTTACCACTTTTTCAATGAATAAATTACGTAACTGGTCAAAAAAGAGATAAATAAAGTAGAAAAGGTTCAATAATGTGATATTAGTGAAGTCTCACTGATTATGAAATAGTTCAATATCGATAAAGGGATACATAAATTCAGTCCAGAATTAACCAAATTGTAACTAAATATTGAATCACATTAGAAAATACCAAATCAAACACAACCACCATCCAATAATAAAAGGTTCGAATTAAATTAATAGCCATTATATTAATCTCACTAATAATTTATTGGTATCTAGGATATTCCAACTCCTATGAAACAAACTTCTTAGTGGTGATGACGTCGTTAAATAATATACAGTTATCACACATAAAATTTGTGGAAAAATGATTAAAGTTATTACATTAGTCATTTTCGAACAATTTCAATTGCATAATTCATTTTCATATTTTAGTTTCATATTTTTGTTTCCTAATTAATTTTCAATAATGGTTGTATAACTCATTTGAGAAAAACAATTCCATATTTTTTTTAACATTATTCATAATTAATTTTTATATAGATTTAACTATATGAACAGTTTAGTATTCCTAATATTTATTTTATGTACAGATTGAATGTAGTCTAATAAATAGAAATACAATGTTAAAGAAATCTATTTGAAGGTGTTTTAAATATAGTATTAAATGATAGAGGAAAAAAATTAAACGTCGTTTAGTAAAATGATGAAATTGATATAGTACCTAGTTAGTTTCTCTACATCTTGGATCAAAATAATAACCTTTTATAGAAATTAATAGTTTTGTTAGATTGACTTACTTATTCATGTAAATGATAATAATTCATCCCCATTGTTACACTGAAATCAACAATAACAATCCTATAATATAAAATTGTAGCATTATTTCATAATAATTAACACTAATGATTTTTAACACATTATAAATGTATGTGAAATACACAACTACTATAATGTAAACCCAATATTGAAAAATTAAATAAATACATAAACAACTTAATTATGTCACTCTTTATTGTCTTTGTTTGATAACATACTATCTTGAAATTGGTAGATACTATTAGGGATTTTTTTCAATGGAAGACATATTTAAGAAGAAAACAAGATTATCAAAGAAGAAATGATCCTATGAGAGGTGGAATATTGTATGGTGTATGAAATTATGATGCAAACAAAATTTTTAGGGTATATAAAAACTTTGTTTAATATTCCAATGGATTTTGGGAAATTAGAGGGAATTATATGAGGGTTTATAGAGTATGGAGAATTTGGGGGAACAAAACATGAGAATCAACTAAAAAATATGAAAAAAACATGAAATTTCCATAGATGAATGAAATATAGGCATTTACAACTAAATAGTAACAACATGACATGAATTATATATTTGAACATGTAATATAATAACACAAATTTCTAGTTCGTAATGAGTTGATTAAAGAAACTCAATGGAAAACTAAACATGTGAAATAACATTAAATTAATATAGAAAACATGATATATATTTAAAACTGAATAGTAATTATAATCCAAACAAAATACAATGTCAATGCAGAAGAAATTTTAGAAATAATTAATCACAAAAACACAATAGAAACCTACCTTTTTCACATAATAGAAATGTCGATTCATTGATGCTGCATCTCCTCATTAGTTGATTCATTATTAACCATGTTATCAAAATAAGAAATGATGAGTGGAGATAGTTCAACCAAATGGAATCGATCTAGTGAATTATCATCATTGTAAAATAAGATTCACAGTGAGAGGAACATGGTCATTGAGAAAGAAAAAATCAAACTGGTGATGCTAATAACATCATCAACATGTAACATTTTTAGTGAGATAATGACATCATGAAAATAATTTGTCATTGAAGTTATCATAGAACCATGAGAATGCATGGGTGAAATGGGAGATTATTAAAAAATAATACAATTGTGGAACAACTCATTGATGGGTCCATGTAACTAAACCCCCATGTAAAACTAATTTTTTTAATTTGAATATTTTTAATGCATTATTTAATTTAAAACAATGTAGAAACCACCATTTAACTTAATTTTAATATAGTATAAGTTTGAAGGGTGCAATGGAATATTATGAGGAAAGTACATCCCATCCACATCCATTATACAATTCATAATCCACTAATGTGTATTTTTTATTATAATATAATAGAAATGTTAGTTTTATGCCAAATTTATTGACATATATAATCCATATAATCTCTATGAATTAAAAATATAAATTGATTAGAAAGTATATGATCTAATAAAGAAATGGACAGACCTAATTGAGAATTTCTATAATCCATTAGTACATGAAAATGAACTAAAAACAATCTAGATTGAGGAGTACTCATATTTTCAAATCAATTTTCATACTATTATACATTCCATTTTATTTTTTTACATGAAGTCACTATTATATGATGAATAAATAAATTTAAATAGGAATATTTATATATATATATATAAATATAAAATTTTTACATAGTTAGTTTCAGTAAAAACCCACATAAAAATATGTACAAAATCATCTAGGATAATAAATTCATGCAACTCTAGAGATGTGAATAACCATCATAATATTTTTTTGAAATATATTAGAAAAATCCTATCACCAAGGAAAGATGTAAAAATATTAAGAATCCTCAAAAACATTATTCTAATAAATATCATTGTAAATAATATTTTAATTTAAATGTTGACAATGTTCATTAACAAAAAAGCGATAAATTTGAAATAGTTTCATATTCCTAATTCACATCTTATCCTTCAATTAGTTGCATAATTCAATTTCATATTTCTTTTTAACATACTTATATTAAAACCGAAATGAATCATTACACATAAAAAATAATTATAAAAAAAAAGTTAAGTGAAACATTATTAGTCAATCTCAGATCGAGATGCAATGTGATGGGGTATTAGAGTGAGATAGCTGCAACAAAAATCACATATTTTTCAATTTTTTATCCAATCACAAAACAATAAATATATTTTAAATTATATAATTTTTCTCATATATGTTGAAAAATTAAAATATTATAAATAGAATATAAAATGGAATAAAAATATAATGTAATCTAAAAAAGGGATTGTGAATTAAAATATTTACCTAAAACAAAGAAAATTAAAAAATTGAATAAGGATAGAAAATTAAAGAAATGAAAGGTTTCCATCCATTGGATGAATGGAGTCTGTCTAGAAGTGAAGATTTAGGGGAGGTAATCAGTGATCATCATTGTACTAGCAAGGAGCGGTCATCATCTAATACTACGAGGTGATGAGGGAGGAGAACGATAGCTTAAAAATGATTACTTTTAGTGAATGTGAGGGAATTTTTTCTATAGGATAAGGGAGAAGTGGGGTATTTGAGGTAGGGGTGAGGGGGTTAGATGAATTATGGGGAAAATATTTTTTGGCACCAAAACTGTGCGTGACTGCTCCTGTGGGATCGTAGTGGAACAACAATAGACAAAATCATGCAGGATGTGTTGTGATAAAGTTTTTCCTATGATTCATCCACCAGATATTTTGGGGAACCGTTGTGAAACATAATATAGGGAACACGATTGAGGAATCACTATTTTAAAACATGGACTCAAACATGAATCAATATATTGTATATGCACGTAACTACAAGAAAGTATATTATAAACAATTAATTCAATGTGAAGAATATATTTAACAGTATTGAATGATTATATGTGTATATTAACTATGATCAAATAGAAACACATAAAAAAATAGTTTGTTTAAAATAATAGTATAATCCAATATAAACAAAGGTAATTAAATGTGAATTTTGTTAAAAAATTGAAAATAACATAAATAAAGAGAATTAAAATGTAATAAAAAACTTTCAATAAACCAATTTTACATGTTAAATAATATAATATATATATTTTTACCTTTTTAAAAATAATATAGATAGGTTAGTTAAAAATATAGTCTATATGAACATTACCACAGTGCATTGAAAATAATTTAACAAATAAGAAGACATGGAGAATATCATCTTTATAAATATGTTTTCAATATAGTATTGAAACACACTAAAAATTGAATATTTTGTATTGTTGGGTATGGATATGACATTGTTATAGTACTTGAAATATATCACCAGGAGGTTTGATTAGATGACACAAACTATAAAGAAATAAAATTTAATGTTAATCCCAAAAATATTTATATATGTTATGTGAAATATGTTTTATTGAAATTAAATTTAAGGTCATAATTCTCCTATATTTTTAAAAAATTTCCTTTATTACAAAACTCAAACAATTATTCAATTATAAATCTCAAAAATATTACAAAACATCACAATTTTCCTATACTAAAGATAAAATTCAGTAACATGTAAAATTATTAGAAGTGAAATCTGCAGTAATTAACAAATCGTATGGGATAATATTTAGATTTTACATTTATATTGGAGGATAGATCTCTTAAAATCTAGTCTAGGGAGTCACTGGTACAACAAATAGAGTATCAAACATTTTATGGATCAAAAGCCTAAATTTATGTAGTACTTGAATATTATTATTTATATAGTATATATCTGAATCATTGAATGATACTAGGTACAAAATTCAAAATATTGAATAAAAATAGAAATTGAATAATTATCATGTATCATTAAAAATACAATGATAATAAAATTTTCTAAAATCAATAACGTAACAGTAAAAAAATTAAAATTATTATAAAAGTAATATAACTTCACATCCAATTAGATTAATAGTAGACATAATCACTTAAAATAAATTAACATCATCACATATAATAGAATAAAACAAAAACAATGAATGTTTCAGAAATTTCATAAGTGAATGACTTCTAGTAGGTCTCCATTAAGTATAAGACCTAAAGAAGAACCTGAAATAAATTAATTTTATTTCTTTAATTAAAAACCCATAAATCATAAACCACATAATTCATGTGATGTGATAATATTTTTTGGTAAATATATAATCATTAAAATTTAGAGTAAAAATTTTGGAAATAAATAATAATCATATCAAAATAAATAAAATTAACAAACTAAAATAGAAAATTTTAAAATCAGTGAACACAGAGTGATGAAATTGTAATTATTATAGAATTAAAAAACCTTCAATGTGAAGGATAATCACACAAACAAATAAAAACCTGAATAAAATTAATGCCACTTAGAGTAATAGAAATCTATTGAAGTAGTGAAGGTTTAGTCCAAGTTTCAAAGGAATGGTTACAAGTCTGTGTCAATGAAGCAGAAATCATGAAGTAGCACCTAAAATAAATTAATTTCGTGACTAATAATATAAAACACATAAATCATATACTATTTAATTAATGTGATGAGATGAAATTGAGTGAGAAATATAGAATAATTAAAAAAAGATTAATTAAATAATTATCAGTTCACAATAAATATTAATTAACCAATTAAAATAAATGTTTTTAAAACCAATTAGCTTACAGTGATGAAATTGAAATTCTTACAAAAGTAACATAAATTAATAGTGAAATATAATTGTACAGACAACAATGAACTTGAAACAAATTAACATCACCACCATTTATAAAAAAATATATTGATGTAGTAAATCATTAGGCCATGTGGAAAGGGAATGGTTTCCAGTATGACTCTATGAATCTGGAAACCTAAATAGACACAAAAGATAAATTAAATTCATTACCTCCGGACTGTCTGAAATAATATTAATTCCTTTATATGAGACGAATAATATTGAACCAAAAAACCAAATTTATATTTAATATCAATATCTTAAATCCATGTAATGATCTCTAAATATGATATCATCAAAATGAAGGGGAAGGTATGAGAGTGATGTTTTTTTGTCATCGATGAATCCCTATTTGTGATCTGTGAGATGAAATCAAGACAATATATGGTGGAAATTTTTACCGAGAGGAATTCATCACCTGATATTTTTGCAGAGAGGAACTTATAGTGTATATATAGTGACTCATATAATAATATAGAAGAATAAAACTGTGAACGTAGAATTTTTTTATCCATAAAAAACATTCTGTAAGTAGAATAGGTCAATATAAAGAAAATAGATGGTGGAGTTGGTAATCTACACACCTATATTAGTCATAGATATAATCACATCTTGTGGAAGGACAATGAGATGAAGATATAAAAAATCATAGAAACCCTAGATTTATTGAATAACATCGATATTTAAATGAATGAAAACATATATCAATGAATATAATTGTTAATCAGAATGATGAAAATAGTTCAAAAGAAAAAAATTCAACTTTATTATAAATAAGAGGGTTATATGAGAAAACAGAAATGTTATATGATGAGGAGTTAGAGGAGGAGGCGAATGTGGTAAGTAGGATAGGATGGGGGCAAAGAGGTGAGAGGGATGGGGAATAGTTTTAGGTGGTTTCGACGACCATAGGTATGGGATGTTAGGATGGTGTTGGGGGAAGGTGAGTTGGTGTGGGGGAGTTTTGGTTGAGGTTGTGGAGGAATTTGGAAGGAGGGGTATAGCACAGAGGGAATTTAAAATCATGTATGGTAAATAGAAATAGGAATTTCTATGTAGTTTAGTGTCCTAGAGGTATGAGAAATCCATCACATTCATTCTGGTGTCGACACATGTTGGTAATTGGCACAGACTTTATTATATATAATATATATTTTGATAATATTTTTTTTAATAATAAGAAAATAATTTATTTATATTATTTAAGTTATATATATCATTATAGTTATGATCATTATTATTATTTATTGAAAATGTGTTATATTATATATATATATATAAACAACAGAAAACATAAAAAACTAAAAATAAAAATTATGAAAATGTAGTGAAGGTGTTTTTTCACATAGAATCCTCTTAAAAACCAATATGATGATGGCTCATGTTTAGATAGAGTCATTGTCAAATGAATTTTAATGAAGAAACATAATAATAAAGAGTGGTATTTATAATAACTTTGAATAATTTTCTTTATTATTACGTGTCTTTTTTACAGATATGTTGATGTAGGTGCACTTTTAGATGGTGCACTTTCTTCTACAGAAGTACACCCCATGTAGATCCCTAGTTTTAGAATATTTTTTCCCAAACCTGTATATCAGGATTTGTTTTTATTATTTTTGGTATATTAGAAAAATCACTGATAAAAATTTCTCCCATAACACCATCCATTCATAGTTATCCACTTACAGTTCATTGATCATAGAGGGGATAAGGTGGTGTCTCTCCACGAGTTGAAACAAATTACATGCATCATCTAATGCATACACCATTAATATAATTCCCTTCAATAATGATGTTATATATTGGTGGATTTGGGGACACTTCCACATAATTTTTGGATACTTGTGGGTCGATGATTATGGTGATGGTGGGGTCATGTCTCACTAGGTGTGGAAATGAAAGGTCTATGTACTGATACCTAATAGTGTAAAGGTCCTCGATGGAGGCACCTTCGATGGACAAATGATACCAGGAGTTTTCGTGTTTCCCACTCTCCATGAGGTTGGTTCCAAACTAAAATATTTGTAGATTTTTGGTCTCCCTATGTTGGAATATCTTCATGAACTAATTATATGAATCTCAGGGTTGAAACTGGGGCAACCCAGTACTGTGTAATCAGAAACCAGGTTTCCTTTAATGGATTGCAACCCATTGACATTGTATTGTGACTCACTCTTCCCCCTCCCTCAACTACTAAATTGGTTGCACATAAACCGACAATCACCCACCACCACATCTTTTAGTCACTTTTCCCTCAACTATCCGTCCTTTGGGGGTTTCAGATGGGAGGTGTTCAATATAGTAGGGAGAGAAAGAATGAACTCCAACCAAGACAGCTCATTGTAATGTTGATTCATCTCCTTCCATGCATTATAATATCTTTTATCCATAAAGGAAAAAACATAATCCCTTTATAGTTTCATTTCTTAAACATTACTCATAGCACATCGTCATTTCATATTTCATTAATTGTGGGTCATTGATCATTACTCGTCTCGATTTTGGGATCATTAATAATGGAAACAATCTGTGGATATTGTATAATGCATCTGCATTAAATTTGTAAAGGTACTCCATGTTCATTACCAAAATAGTGATGGTTAAAATTAGATCCCATCACACCACTGTTGCAAGGGGTAATTGATTATGGAGGGGTGGGTTCATAGCTCTCTCAAGGAAGAAATTAAGGAGAAATATCATCCCATGAATCCCCGACCAGGTAAAGGTCATCACGATTCCATTTCATAGAGTTCCCTCCAGCTACATCATTTCTTATTCATGGATCATAGAACACCGTTTATATTTCCATACAGGTGGATTATTATGGTGGTGTTAGGGTCCAAGATCTCTAGGGGTGGAAATGATGGTACTATGTCACCTAACACATCCTTGATGGAATAAAGTTCCTCGATGGAGGCACCTCGACCAGATAACTTTGAAGGTTGATTTTTGCAATGTCAAACAAAACCAATCGGACGCAAATCACTGGTGGTGATCACAACAACACAAATAGAGCAGCAACAGATTATTTTTTATTTCATGAACTAGAATAAAACATAACACACACAACACTCCCCATTTATATGGATATAGTCACAATAAAAAATTAAATGAATGAAATAGGGAAATTAAATGTATATGGTTTTTTATGGTAGGTGTCATGCAATCCTCAAGATCCAGAAACATCATGATACCCAATATTGAAATCTAGAATCATCCATTACTATAGAAGAATGTTGAAATAGACTATGGAAAAAGATTATTATCCAATATCCCCGCATAAATTTATTTTCCTTATGACCCATGATTTTCATATTATCTGTGTGACTGAACAACATGTGTAATAACATAACCATAGTCATAGTCTTCATTTTTATTGTACCCTTTGGCGGTATCGATGGAATATGTTTTCTCATCTATAAATTTATTTCAAATTTAATTATTTTTTTCTTCCTTGAAGTTAAATGGATCTGAAGTCACTGAGAGTGTATAAATTTTCATACTCCTCCATTGGTTTCATTATCTCATATATATATATATATGTAACCATTTGATCATTTTTGGGATGTATATAAGAAATTTATTATTTAATTTCATCATATGTGGGAGTAAGATATGAATGTTTCCTTCGTTCTTCAATTCCCCATTCCTAAAATGGTACTTTTTCAACTGTTTATTCATCATCTAGATTGAGACATACCTCTCTTAAATCATCTTTATTTAATTTATATGTCTTCTTTTCAGAAAAAATAACATGTTTACTTAATATAATCTTCTTGGTGAAGTAATTATACAACTGACATCCCATTTCATGATCTTTATATTCCATAAGGACACACGTCACTCTTTTTTCATCGATCTTTATTAATTTCCCTCAGCGGTCCTGACATTAAAAATGGAACCAAAAACTCTAAGATAACTTACAATTTTCTTGTGAGTACTCCAATAATAATTCAAAATATTTGCATATAGATTTTTAATTGGAAATATATTGAGTATATACAATGCATACAATTCCTCTTCAGCCCATAAAGTCTTGGGCAGTCCTATTTCTTTCAACATGCTTCTCACCATTTTGAGAATGGAATGAGTTTCTATTTTAGATACTCCATTGAGTTGGGGTGTGTATGCTAGTGTCTGCTAGTGATGAATTACAAGATGATTGAGGAAATCTTGAAAAGAATCAGTGGTGTACTACCCACCTCGATCATATTTTAATATTATTATGTGAGGGTTTCTTTGATTTTACAATAGTGACTTTAATTTTATTAATATACCAATCTCGTTAGACACCATCTTGATAAAATATATCTATGTTTTCAAGCTATAATCTTCAATAAATGTCATAAAATACCTCCTTTTTTCATTTTATTTTAGATTCAATAGACTGTATACATCAGTGTGAAGTAGCTTCAGTTGTAAGAAAACATTACAGTTGGACATCAATGCAATTATGATTCTATGTTTTTTAGATAGGACATAAATTTCATATATTTGATTTGGTTTTCAAATGATAGGAATCCCATTCACCATTTTCTTGCTTCTTGATAATATCAATCATTCTATGATTAAATCACCATGCCTAAGATGTAATTTATAGTATTTATCTTTATTTACCATCTTAAAACACCATGATACTTCAGGTTGGATCATAAATAGAAACATGTGATTCTTCATCATTAGTATTTTTGTGATCAGCCTTACATTGTCATCTTCAATAACCATTTATTTTATTTTATTAGGCATATTGGAATGACATTTTTCACCAACTGCACGACACTCATGATATTAGACTTTTTGGTGGGTACATAGTATATGTCTGAAATGAAGTCCTAATTTTAATCTTTTTTTAATTAGAATAACTCCTCTTCCATAGAAAAATATTATTGAGATACCACCCAATGAAATCTACCCTCAAACCCTGTCATCTAAGTTCATAAACAAGTTCATATTCCCTATCATGTGGTTACTAGCTCCATGGTCAGGATACAACAAACCTTGATTTTTTGTTGATTTGTTTTCCATTAGAACATGGGACACAAAAAAAGTATCTCTTTCTTTGGTTATATTTACATCCTGAATTTCAGTATCCATGGGTTTCTTATACCAACATTCTTTGTTATAATGTCCAAATTTTTAACCATTATAACATTGAACATTTTATTTTTCCAATTGGTTATTTGTAAATCCTACCCGACTTCCTCATCCTCATTCTCATAGAGTATAGTTTTGATAAATATGACCTCATTGAGGTTGTATTCTTCATCCTATTCACCCAGGAGTGGGTGAAAATCTTTTCCATGAAATCCTCGACCTTAGGTTATTTTAGATTCTCCCCATTTCTCCTTTTCTAAGTTGTTGAGATACAAATTTTATTGAAGGGAATTCACCATAGCATTAGTATCACTATAGTAGTACACCTTCAGTTTATGGGCTTGTAGAAATCCCCGGACTTATTTGAAAAATTTTGTCTCTAGGAATTTTATTTCATTAATGGAAAAAACTATTTAATAAAATTTTGGATCAAGATATCACAAAATTTTCTCACATACCTGAATGTTAGAAATATATTATCCATTTTCTCATAGTTAGTTCACCACAACCATTATAAGAGTGTGATACTCAACAATAGTTTCTGAATATTTCATAAAAAATGTTTTGAACACACCTCAAAGAGATTTAAGTCATATCCTATTTTATTTTTCTTATCTTTTGACTGCATTCCAAAAATTGTCACATATATCCTTTCATGATTTTGAGAAAGATATGATTTTGAATGTTTCTTCATCATGGCCTTGATAAATAGTGGATATTTCCTTACAGTCTCTCTTTTTTTACACCTTAATAGTGTCATTTGGAATACCTGGTAGAGTAGCATCAACTATTTTTGATTATGTCTCAATGTATTTGTCCTATACAATGTCCATGGAAAATTGGTTTCCATGAAGCACTTGAATTTGGATGAAGATATTTTTATAATTGTTTGTCATAATCTTCGGGAACAAATATTGTGAAATTTAATTTTCCATAGAGACCAAAATATTTCATTATACCTATTTAAAAAGACTTGAATCACAGAATGTCAAATTTTTGTTTCAAAAAATGAAGGCTTTTTTTTTGGAAATGTTTAATGGTCTTATTTTTCCTTAATAAATATGAGTGGATATTTTTTTTGATATGCAAGAGAGGAGGGGAGAGAGAAATGGATGAAGTGAATTTTTTTAAAAAATTGATAAGTATAAATGGATAGGGATGCAGATTATGGTGGGAGGAATGTGGGTGAGACAAAACCCACTCAAAAAGGGAGATGTGGGGGAAAACAAAAAGATGAAAACACCTTTGATAAAATTGAATCATGATTTTAAAATTTTGAAAATAAATAACAATATGGGAATAAGAAACAAAGTTTGAAACTCACAAAAAAATTTGGAGTATTTAGTAATAATATTCACCTTCTTCTTCCTGAGATCATCTGCTGCTATAAGAAACTGCATTGGATATCACAGGCTTTTCTCTCGACCCGCCTCACCATCAACCTCCCTTTGATACCAATGAAAGAAAATTTATGAAGTAACAAACATAACTGTGTGAATAGAAATCAATAGTGGTGATGATAACAACTAAATTAAATAATAAGTAGATTGGTATTTATTTATTGAACAAGAATTGAAATACAAAACACACAACACTCTCCATTTATAGGGATATAACCACACAAAAAAAATGAAATGAAAGAAACACTGAAAATAAAAGTATATAGTTTGGATATAGTAGGTTCTTCCCAATACTCCATATCCACACACATAAAGATACCAAATGTTGAATTCTCCAAGCCTCCATTTCTATATTAGAATTTCGGCACTATCCAAGGAAAAATAATTTTATTATCAAAAAATTCATCGAGATGTCATGTTGCCTTGATTTGGATCCAAACATTGATTTTTGTGCCTACTTTTCCTCCCTTAGTTGGAGATTATTTTTGGATAAATTTGAATGAATCATGGAGTCGATACATGATTTTTCCATGGGGTGGTAACATTAGGCATAGTATAGTGTCACCACTCCTCCCCCTTCCTCTAGTGTTGCGTATTCACACTACCACAGTGGCTTCACCACCATAAATTCTCATCCACACCCACATACACCTACTATTTGTTCCATAGAAACCAATCATTCTTGACCTTAATGAGATTTATATTAGATATGATGAACCCATCCAGGAACCCATTCCCTCTAGAAATTTTCAGCATATATTAGAAATTTTAAAAAAAAAATCTTCCGAAAGTTGGTAATCTTGGGAGTTATGGGTATGAGGGTGGGTGTTGTTTGAAAAAGTGTATACATTAAAAATATTAAAATAAAGTAATTTTTTTAAACAATGAATTCATAATAAAACTTTTGAAGAATGATCTATCCTAGAAAGTGCTTCATAAAAAATGATCTAAAAAATGCATTTTCTTGGACAACCCCTTCTTCAAAAAATTTCTGAAGAAGCCATTATTTTAGATAGTGCCTTCCCTCGTATTTTTTGTTTGGTTCTACTTCTATATAAAAAATCTGAAGTCATGGGATCAAATCCCATGCACTCCCCATCAATGGTGGTTTTACTCGGGATGGAAATTACGTGATAGAACATGGTTACCCTGTTGACATTGTGGCGATCTAAACAAGGACGATATTAGTTGTTGGTGGCACGCGAATTACCCATGATGGAAGGGGTTGATTTTGGTTAACTCGGTGATGAAATGGGATGAAAATGTTGTGGAGGTGTTCTTCTACAGTGGATGAGCTTCCCGATTGCTGGATGTGTGGTGCTGACTCGATTTCGAAGGGAATCGTGATCTACTGTGGGGGAAAGATGGTGGTTGTAGGCCACAAAACTGGTTATCCCATTCACGATGGTGGGGGTGTGCTTGGTTGGGTGATCACAGTGAATTGTTTGTCACCAATGCGTGGAGATGACGACATGATGCGAGGTGTGCAAGGAGGCATATGAGGTGCCATCAGTGGAAACTGTGATGGCGTTCAGGATGATAACGAAGGAATCACAATAAGATGGGGTGTTGTGGGCCTTTGTTGGGACAGAAAATAAATATGATATGGGACCTTGGGTCTAGTATGTATGGGCCCAGTGGAATTCATAATAAGGGCATAATGGGTAGGTTGTCTCTTGGGGGCCTATGACATAGCCAATTCAGCCTATGAGTGGGTGGTGGGTGTATATTGTTGTACTTGAACCCCAATAACCTAGAATATATATATAAACAAATATATATATCTATATATAAAATTTTCAATAAATATTAATAATGTTAATAATTAAAATAATATAAATAAAATAGTACTAATATTATTGTTATAAATTATAAAAAATTAAATGAAAATTTTTATTAAATATAAGAAATATCTTCTATTAAATTAATTAACATTTTCTCTTTATAGTCAATTAAATTATAGTCATATTATCATTAATTATTATTATAATTATTAAATAATAAATATACACTTATATTTATTTTTACCTAATGATTATTTATAATTAATTACATTATTATTTATTTTTACTATTTATTATTATTAAATACATAAATAATTGGAGTATAAATAAAAATTTAAATGAATTATTTATTAATATTATTATTTTTAAAATTATAATTATAATACTATTAGGATTATTACAAATGATAAATAATTGTATTATAAATTATTAATAATAACATTATTATTAATAATTATATTTCCTATATTAAATATATAATTATTTGTTATTCTAAATTATATTATTAACTAATTTATTAGTTACATTATGAATTTTATTACTTACGTCATTATTCATAATCATTTTTGTTATTCTTATAAATATTTTAAAATATTATTTTTTATTATTTGGAATGTAATTCAAAATATTTAACAACAATAAAAACATTAATATTTATTTTTTATTTTTTATTTTGATTTCATCTTTTTTGTAATAAATTTTATTATATACAATCTATGTCCTAATTTAAATCTATATTTTATTCATACTGTATTCTATAAGAATAATATTTTTTAAGTCTAATATACTTTTTTAATCAATAAAGATTGTGTCTTGTAAATTATTTCTAGTTTTTTATATTTGTTAAATTCTTTTTCATTTCAACTATATTTTTAGGTTTAATGCACGTTTTATGTTTCATTTAGATTGTACTTATAGTTTATATTTTATTTACTTCCAAATTCACCAACATAAAACATCATAATATTTTAATCGGATGAGTTTTAGATCCTATGAATTATATTTTATTTAATATTATTATGAATTTTATTATTGTAAATTATTTTTTATATTTATAGTCTGTGTAAAAATATTCATTTAATTTGTATTTATGATTTTTTATCTAAATGTCTTCAAAATCACCTACTTGAAATATAATATTTTTTAACACATCGCTCGTTAAATTGACTCTCCATATGCTCACACATGTCATGAATAATTGTAAGTTAGTTTTCATAATATTTTAGATCAAAGTTTCATCTTTTTTTCTTTTGAAAGTCAAATTCACATTTTAGAGTTTCAAATTAATTAAATTGTGTTTTCAGTCCTCTCAGGTAAATGATACCTGGGTTTGATGTGTCGTTGATTCTTAAAATTAAAAAATCATTCTATGGTTTTTGTCCAACTATTTTAGATTAATTTGATCTTATTTGGGTGACCCTCCCTCTATGGCCCATGTTTTTAAAGACCAGCATTTTCTATAAACTCTTTTTTAGACTGTTTGAGCACATTGCACATCGTATTGATGCGCCATATACATGCACTTGTAAAAAATAATTGAAAGAAAGCTTTTATAATATTTAACATAAATTTGAGATTTTTTCTATGTTTTAACCCTAAAATTCATGTTATATTGTTTTGAATTACTGTATCATCATTTTCAAAGTATAACATTTGTACTTATTTTTTTTTTGCACCAAACATTTTTTTGTATGTTAATATTTTTTGTCTATTATTTTTTTGATATACCATTTATTTTCAATTATTTTTTATCTTTAAATTCAATATTTTAAATTTAACATAGATTTCATTTTAAATATATTTTATGGATATACATTTTCTGATGTTTAAATGTTATGTGTTTAATCAAACAATATTTTCCATTTAAATTATTTTTAGACTGTTATATTTATGAAATTGTTTTTATTTTATACAATTTTTAATTTGTAAAATCCATGATTTATGTTTCATTTTTATAGTAAATATAGTTCATATTTTATAGGCTTCCAAAGTCACCTACATAAAATATAATAATGTTTTATATAGGTGAATTTGAAAGCCTGTAAATTATAAAGTATAAATATAATCTAAACTAGATTTTAAACATTGATTGTAAACATAAAAAATAATTCAAAATAAAAGGAATAACAAAATATAATTAAAAAAATTAATTTTCTATTAAAAAATTGCAAAAAAATTTATAAGAAACTTATTTCTGCATGGGATTTCCTAGAAAAGGATGGTTGAGCTCCAATAGTATTATTGATTCTAAATGGTTTATAAAAAATAAAATGAACTAAGGCTTTATTTGGTATTCATTCACTTCAAAATATTTGTTTTCTATATAATTTTGGAGAGGTTGATACAAAATAAAATGACGGAGTTAAAAAATATTCTCTATATTAAGAAAATAAATCCTCACTAAATTACTCTTCCAGTCCATCCAGTCATATTTTATGACACTATTTATGCTCGTTAGTCTCATTATCAATCATCCCCACTCATGCTTTGCTAATTTTTGGTGGGTACTCAATGATGGAAAACATAAGTTTCACTGGATTTCATAGGATAAACTCTGTAAACCCAAGCCTTGTGAGGGATGGGGTTTAGTAACCTCTTCCTCTTCAATGCCATGATTATTAATATTCAAGTAAGGTGGTTTATTCAGCACTCTCATTCTCTTTGTGTTAATTTTATCAAGGAAAAATACTTTCCATATACTGATATTTACAGATCTCTATTAGGCCCCCTTGCTAGGTTCTTCTGAAATAGCCTTTGGGGATCTTATTTGACCATCCTAAGGGGTATTTAATAGAGAATTGGAAAAGGATCATACATTAATATTTAGCTGGAACCATGGATAGTCGAAGGAAATGTCCTCAAAGTACTTTCCCTCACCCCTGACTGTCTAAAATATGCAAAGGTTGTCTCCCATTTTAATGAGGAAGTAAGAAGATGGTGCCCAAATAAAATATAATCCTTATTCAAAAAAGGTATTGGAAAATTATTCTTAATATCTCAATGGATATATATTTGTGTCCTGATTTCATATTCGAGAGTAGGGAAAACTCTATAACTTGTACTATTAAATTTGGGTATTCTCTGGCTACAACCGCTCCGACTATAGAGGAAGAGGCTCTTTGGAAATCTATATTTCACTAAATAATCTTACCCAAAGCTCATTATTTCTTGTGGATAGTTTATGATTGGATAATTCCTTATATGGGGTTCCTTTCAACTCACAATGCCTTTGACAACCCAACATGCCATATCGGTGTGTCCATGGCAAAATCTCCCATGAATGTAATTGCCCACTACCCTACAGCAAGGAACGTCTGGCGCACCTTCAACCCTCATGCTGACAACCTCATGGACATGTCTCTGCATCTCTTGGATCATCTCAAAAAATAATCTACATACATATATTTGTGGACCATTCATCCCATTACAATGTGTCATGAATCCCTTGTATGAGGAGAAACAACATTCTCTTTAACCAAGTCTATAAGCCATGCACATTTTTGGTTGAGAACGAATCCCACTAGTTATTATCATAGAACCACAATGAGCATATGTTTGGGAACCCTTTGACAAGCCTGGTACCTATACCTAGAACCCCCATTGATGGAACTCTAATAATTATGTTTAACATGTCACCTTTTTAAAAAGACAACACAGGTTATGGATCCATATACCATGACTCTCATACGCCAATCGGCACAAATTTTCACTTTTCTTTTAAGGCGCCACTCTTACCTATAGTAGCTAAAGCATAAGAAAATTTTCATTCCATGGAATTAAATTTGGAACAATGGTCGGAATCCATAATTATGGAATCAGATAACCTAATTATCATTTATTCTATATCGACTCCATAGGTTGGCCTCTATACTTTTGTTCTTCTTATCTAGAATATCCAGTCACTTTTCCTCTGCTTTTTGGTTTAGTCCTTATAATTTACCCAAAGGGAGTGTAATTTGGTGGCTCATAATTCAGATATTCAATGCCTCTCAAATTAATCACATGTCTTGTTGGAATAGTTACCCAGATGGATTTCTTATCCTATTTTACCAGATCTATGATCTCTTAATATATGAGTTACTCATTTTTCCTCAAAATAAAAATCAATTAAAAATCCTAATTAAATAATTTCTCAACTAAAAAATTAAATATGTAATAGATATTTTTAATGAGTGGAGAATTATATTAGTGTAGATATATAATTGTTTTAAATTTTTTGTTGAATAAATACATTCATTTGTATACCATACTGAATAAATATTGAAAATGGGTGAATAATATTAAAACTAATGTACTCACCTATTTGGATAATCCAAAATCATATTTCATTTAAATAAAGCATCTTATTTCTCCAACATGATGATTATTTATGTAAAAATCATGCTTATATCCAAGTAATACCTATGTACTGTTAATCTCACTACTCTCATTTTAAACGTACAGTTCAGAATTTATCTATGAAAAAGGTCACCGATACAAGGTCCCCGATCCAAGGTCACTGATACAAGGTCACTAATACAAAGTTCACTGATGTAAGAGTACTATTAAATGTGATATCTAAAGGTTATCGAAGGAATGTTATAGTTAGTGGTTGCCTATGTTCTCCGGCTGTTGAAGCCTACCGATGTGAAGGCTACCATTACCTGTCTACTAATACCCGTACATTGTCAAATTCATGATATTTTTTTAACGGTCTTATTTGCTAACTTTAATGCTTATGACATAATTAATGCTTATTGTAGACATATCAGGAGACCATATCTTGAAAGTATGAGGTACAAGAAAGATTTCACATGATGTAATTACTCCTATAGTCAGGCCTCAAATATGAAAGAGAAGATCAATGAAGAAATATATATAGAGGCACAGAGAAAATTGAGATATAAAATGGGATATAAGTAAAATAAATGATGCAAAAATTAGCAAAGAACAAGGAAGAAACATTTGAGAACCTTCAAAAAGAACCCCAAGAACTTTATGAAGATCAATTTGGGTAAACAACATGAGGCTGACTTTTGTGTCTCAAAATATTTCAATCAACTCAAGAAGCAGAACACTCAATTCCTGAAAGCTTGTACCTCGAGTCGTGACACTCTATTTTGGAGACAACTTCTAGAGATAGAATCAAACTTTAAATTATTCAAACCAATGAGTCCAAATATAAATTGCTAATATATAGAGCTTTCTAAACTAAAGCTTATATTATTAGATCTATTGTGTTCATTCATTTTACATTTCTGAGAAGTGTGTCTGTTTGTCTATTTATCATACTGTCTTCTATGCTTAAACTGGAGAATACCGAATATCCTCACATCAAAAATCATCTACATTTTTTCCACGTATAACTATAGGATAGCCCATGTGTGGTATTTACTATTTGTTTTTTCCCAAAAGAACAGTGGTAGAGGGTGTGATCCCTAGACAGTTTGTGATAACTGTTGTAAATCCTGATACTGGCAGTGTATCAAGTTTATTGCTAATATAATCAGTTTGATGGAAATTGATCACCGTGTGGATTTGATTAAGTCTCAACATTAGACTGAACCTCTTGATTTACATCACTGTGCACTATATTTTGTTATACTATGTTTAATCTATTTTCATATGCTTATATTTTCTAAAACATAAAACAATTTCTCTTAAACATTTATAGTTAGTTTTGGTTAGTGTGTGTATTTTTTTAATTCAGTAAACTTGTTTCAAAATTTAATAGGTGTTTTACACTGATTCACATGAGTATTAATCACCCTTTAAGAAACCTGATGACCAACTAAACATTTACCTATATGCTTCCATAATTAACTAGGCCATTTTAAAATTAGAGGATCCTTTTAAAATAATTGTTTTAACAGAAATTTTATGTAGGAACTCAATTCACCCCTCCTGAGATTCCACTCCGACCAAAATTTGTTATCAGAGGTTATTTATTTTCAAGTTTGCAAATTATTCTCAACTGTGATTTTAGTTGTATCTTAAAGATCTTAAATTGTTTTTCATATCTAAATTTTCAGTTCGTTAAATTCTAATTAACAATGGATTACAGAGTTTATGGTGATGCTACTAACAGGACACCTTTCATTAATTTTAATAACTATGCTCAGTTGAAATTAAAAATGAAATTTTATCTAGGGAGCACGGGACATGAAATCTTCACATAATTTAAGAACAACATATATTCCCTACTACTACTAAAGACACATGGTCCCAGTTGGATAAAGTCACATATAACAGTAATTGTAATGCAATGAATGCTTTGTACTGTTCTCTAAGTGATGAGGAATTCAATAGAATATCTTCTTGTAAACCTTCATATGATATTTTGTATACTATAGTTCTTTCTCATGACGTAACAAACAACGTTCTAGAAATGAGATTAAGTAAATATACTATTAAATATGATAATTTCAATATGATGTATGGTGAACTTATTTCTGAAATGTATCTCAGGTTCAATGAAATAGTGTATACTATGATTCTTGTTGGGAAACCAATGGACAATAAGGACCAGATTATGAGATTACTTTGATGCCTGCCTAACAGATGGAGAGGAGATTCTGTTTCTATCTGAAAATATTGTGACATAGGAAAACTACCAGTGAAGGAACTAATTAGAAAGCTTATTATGTATGAATAATATCTTAAAGTGAATCAAGATGTAGAAGAAGATACAAGGAAGAGATCTGTAGCATTAAAGACCGCTACCTCAAATAACAAGGATACAGATAATGTTCAACCTCCTGTAGACACATCCAAAAGTGAAGACTCTGACTTTGATAGTGATTATGAGATGGCTCACCTTACAAGGAGATTCAAGAAGTTCTATTGAAAGAATTTTTTTTAGAAAATAAAACTACAAAGGAAGGATTAATAATTCAGGAAAGTAGAAAAAGGATAGAAAATGGAATGACAATACAAATGAGATATTCTTCTATGAGTGTAAATGAAGAGGCCATGTAAATGTTGATTTCCCCATGAATACATTTATGAATAAATATGAAGACAAGTGAAAGGGTTATAATAGGGCTATGAAAGCTACTTGGAGTTCCCCAGAAGATAGATGAAGTTTATCTGACACTTCAAATAGCGACAAGAAGAAATGTGGAAATCTGTGGTGCATGACAGAAACATCCGAGGTAACACCCAATTCATTGGTATATAATACTTACTATTCTGGGAATGAATGTGAGTCAAACAATGATGAAAATCTGACTAAGAATGAACTATTTGATTACTGTGTAATGATTGAGGATACCTTCAATGAACTAAAGGATAAATATAATCTATTGAAAATACAACATGATTTTAATGGTAATTACAAATCTGATATAGATATTGAGAAAGGAAAATGTGCTCACCTATTAAAAGAAAATATCAAACTAAAATTATCAAATGATCAATTAAGAAGGGATTTGGAAAAATATACTGCTATTAGAGAGACCATGACCCAGTGTCTAGGTAAAAAAATTTCCCCAAAATATATAACTGGAATAAGATATCAAAAAGGGAAAAGAAGGATTGTTTAAAATAAATTTGTTCCAAAGACTGGACAGCTTTCAGCTAGCTCAATCTCTGGACCAACTTTTAAAAAACAATTCTCTTTAGGACCAAACTATGTGTTCATGTCTCAAAACAAATATGTTAATTATAGGAAATATGTAAGACATGTATGGATTCAAAATGTTTTACTTTCTAACCTCTATGGACCCAACAATATCTGGGTACCAAAGTTACGCCAAACTTAATCTGTTTTAAAGGTAAATTTTTTAAAGAGCTCCGGTAAAATACTACGATACTTTTGTAACAACTCGAAATTTTGAATAAATATTGTTTCCTAATATTATGTGTTATTTTATTTTATACTCAACAAAATATTTTCATTTAATAAAATGAGTATAATTAAAATTAGATTGTTGGGTTTTGACTATTATATGACCACTATTCAATATGACCTTTGGAAAATAAATGTTGTGATTATTGTCTATAAATAGAAGACATATTGGTTAATTAATATAGAAAGAAGATTTGATGGCCTTATACAGTATTCTCGGGCCAATCAAATCCCATCTAACAGAACACGGGAAGGAGGTAGCACTACTAGGCTTTACTCTGGCCAAACCCAAGCTGAACTTCATCGTGTGAAGCTAGAACAGAATCGCCTTCACGAGAATTTCAAACAGATAGAAATTTCTACTCGTGCGATGTTGGTCGAGCCGCCCTCATATTCTCTCGCCTTAGAACACCTTAAACTTAGGTCCTATGCCGGGGTTACAAGGGGCTATGTAAGGAGACCATAACTGCCTTTTGTAATCCTTTGATTTAAATAAAAATTGTGATTTCATCTTATGATGATGTTTGTGAATTTTCAAATGACCGGATAAATATAGTATGCATATTTTTTTATGAATTATAGAAAAATTATATTTGAAAATATTTATGTATACCTTAAATAATTAATTATTTGTAATGATTTTCAAAAAATGGGCTTCTACAATTATGTTCAGTAAGAAATTTAGAGTATTATAAGATCAACTTGATTTTTGATAAATAGTAAATTATGAATAGTGATATTACGCTTAGGATTAGTAATGTGACCAAACTGATTAGTAATCTCAATTAAAGAAAGTATTATTATAATCTGGGTACCTTGATTAAGTAATGTGATTTAATAAAAGAGGTAAATATTTGTTTCTGAAATTATTAGTCAAGTATCAGTTTTTTCAAAAAAATAATGTATGTATTTAAAAACTAAATAAAAATTATTTGTAAAATTATTTTTATAAAATGGAGTTCATTTTTAACTCAGATAATCTATATTATGTTAAGGTAATTTTGGGGGATTTTTCTGAAAAAATCGAATTTTCGATGAACAGTGAAAATATAGTTTTTAAGTTACAGGTGTTTAATAACATCATTAAATGATGTATTAAATATGTAATAAATATGTTCAACTTTTTAATAGTAAGATAAGGTATGAGGTGTCCCAATTGGCCAATACCATGGGAATATACCATGGGCAAGCCCATGGTTTTTCCAATACCACCAATGAGGGGTCCCTTGGCCATTAATGCCTTGTCCCCTCACTTTCCCTATAAATACCAAGACATTATCTCATATTTTTGACTCCAAAATCATCCTCAACGAAGTTATGGTCTCTTTACCTCCCAATTAGTCCTTCCAATATGCCCCTAATCCATCATGTTCCAATCCTTTGAGTTTTAAGAGTTACGTTTTAAGGTAAGGGATCCGACCTCTCTCTTTCCTTCCAAGTACTCTCTTTTATGTCATTTCTTTTGTGATCCATGTTATTAGGTTTGTGATGTTATTTTATAATCATAATAATGAAATTTTCATTTTAATATGATGAGATTCCCCCTCTTGCTCTCGTCAATTCATTTTAAGTGTGTTTAAGTGGCGTCATTAGGCTGCTGAATTTTTAAGGGATTCTTGCACCCTTCCCATTTTCATGTTAAATTTTCATGTCAAATCATTGAAGTTATTTTTTATTATGTTTGGGTATGATCTCTATATCTAAAATACTTATCATTTATGTTCATATTATGAGTGATCCTATTTGATCTCGTCAATTCATTTTTTGATGTTTTAAGTGACGTCGTTAGGCTGCAAAATTTTCATAAGAGAAATGTTTTTTTTGACTTCCTTCCATGTTTTTCATTTCATATGTTATGTCTTTAAAATTTCATTAATATTTTCTTATAGCCTTTATATAATGTCCCTATACTGTTCTATGGATCATTTATGAGTGGGTGACTCATGTCCCCTCTCGTTTCAATATTTCTAAAACCCTCCAACATAGTCGTTATGCTGCCAAGTTTTCCTCTCAATATGTCTATCTATTTTTCTCAAATTCTTTTATTTTATTAAGTGAATTATAAAAACTCTTTATTCTACAGGGGATTTCACATATTTATCAAACTTTTCTATTTTAAATTCTGTTATTTACATACATGAAACACACTTTATTTTTTTCATGGGTTTAAAATGACCTAAAGATCATGTCTTAAAAGCAGTTTTCAAAAGATTATGATTATGAAATGTAACCCATTTATATTATGATATATGGGTTATTTATGAATGTTTAATATTGATATATTTGTATCACACTATGATAAACACAAATTAAAGGTTGTGCTCTGATAGCGCTCTAATGCATTGGGTAATGATGTAACCACTAGAGATTACAATTTTAATGATATCTTGGTGAATAATCTTAGTAATTTAGAATGAAACCTTGGGGATGATCATTGGTGGTATTTTCATGATTGTCTATGTTAAATGTTTTAGCCACATCTTCAAGTTATGAAATACACAATTTTTATTATGATAATCCTCATAATTTATTTATCATTCCTTAAAGTTCTTTTTTCATGAATTTATTGATGTATATCAAGTTCAAATGTTAAATGTTTCCCTTTGTTTCCATTATTGGGCATTCTGCTCATAATGTCTTTTGATACATGTCCCTAGGTTATGAGATGCAGTAATTAACCTAGGATGAACATAAGGAGAATCCTTTCAAGTGTTTAATAAGAATGTTTTATGTTTTCATGTTTTATGTTCCTGGTTTCCAAGACACTAAACCTTTAAGATCCTTGGTTTGGTAAAATGTAATGAAAAGTTATGTTATAAAAAGCCGGGTTGTTATAGATGGTATTAATGGATGGTTTAGTTATTTGTGGAAATTTTGATATTAAAACTTCAGGAATAACCCTATAGAAAAGTTTAAATATAGGAAATCTTCCTGGTATTTTGGTGTGTATTGTGTATGTGGTTTATCAAGAAAATACAACCATGTTTGGATACGAGCAGGTAGAGGTGGCTTCGACACAGATGTACATTGGGGTAAACCTGAAAACAACGCTTGAGCTTGACTCGAATGAGAACAGGTACACGACAATGGGCCTTGATAAACTCTTGCTTATGACACAACTGAGGGATATGCTTTGGTAAATTCATAAGCTTTGTATGAACCATTATTAACGAAACAAAGGAAAAATAAAATAAAGAGTCACATAAGAATATATGATCATGGATAACCTTGATTGGAACCTAGGGGATCACCAGTTAGAATATATAATTTTCTTTTGCAAGTTTATCCTTCTATGATTAAAGTTTCCTTTTCATGATTATTGGATAAATATTTAAGCCCCAAATTATACTTTTTTTCTTAGTTAATGGCATGAAATAGAAGAACATGTCCCAAAAATCAATGTGATAGGAAATGTGATGATTGCTCTATTAATGTGATAGAGATGAAAAGAGATCAAGTTGAACATGTTGTGATTATGCAAAACCATCTATCAAAAATCACAATTAATAACGGGTACCTTGTTGAATGCCCAAATTCATCAAGGAAGAAGAAGATAAAGTCTCAAGGATGTTCATCTGATTATGTTGATAAGGGAAAGAAGACCCAATTTCCTCTGTGCAAAAATTGTGGAAAGGGGCACAAAGGAGAATGTCACAAAGGAACCGAGAGATTTTTTGAGAGTGGTGTTATAGGGCATAAAGTAGCATATTGCTTCAAACAAATGTATAATGAGATGATTAGAGATAAGTTTCTATCTAATGTACCTTATACTTTCCAATGTTGTAAATGAGGAGATTTTGGATATTATCCAAGGCAATGCTCTTGTGGAATGGATGATAAGCATGATGAGAATCAACAATCTTCAAGGAAAATGGATCAATGCAAGTCCTATGCTGAGAAATATCATGATTAATAAAGTACATGCAACTTCTTCGCAATGATTGTCTATGTCATGTTGTATTTTAGTTTGTGCTCTATGAACATATCCTTAATGTTTTCTAATAACATCGAGTCACTACCTAAGAATGTTTTATAACATTAAAGAAAACATATATTGTTATGTACCACATGTTGATGTTGTGAAGCTATTCCTCTTTTAAAAAAATATTATTAGGGGATTAAAATTTTATTATTATTTTGGAAGACGTTCACTATTTTTGGAACCCTGTATGATTAAGGTAAATAGATTACTACAATATTTTATTTTATGAGTAAAGGATAACTTATATTTTGATGAATCGATTAATTGAAGGTGAACTTATAGTAATTTAGGTTACTTATGGAAATGATTAATCTATCTTGGGGAAAATATGTTTAGGTCAGTTAATTTTGTTAAAAGATGTTAAGAGTGGTTGATGTTTTTTGGAGAAGAATGATAATGTTTATATTGGAGGCTATGTTATCAAATCCTTCTTATATTTGAGTTTCAATCTTAGTTTAGTTTATTTTATGGAATATTAAGGAAAATTATTTATGGAATGGTCTATGATAAACATTGGGTAGTACCATGGAATTTTGAAGATTTAAAGTAGTTTCCCTTCCTATGGGGTTTGTTCTTTTTGAAGAGTTATTTTATCTTACCCTTTCTGTTTTTGGGATAATGTTTAAAGATAGATAGTTATTCTTTTAGGAATTACGTGATTACTTAGAAGATGATTCTTGTGCTTTGATGAGACCAAGTAGTTTTGAATTCTCTTTTTTTGGATAAAATATTAGTCTTGGTGGAAACTTATTAAGGGACAAAACTCCACATGAAGGTAAATATGTTTCCTTGTGTTTTTTTCTATGTAGTAAATGAATTCTTAAAAATTATTAAAAGGAAAGTAAAACAAAAACGTTGTTGGTTTATGTTTCATACTGGGTAATCAATGACTATTTAACCCATCACAAGTTTTTGATTTTCTGGTGGTTATCTTCCTCTTAGATATGTTTTCTATCAATCTCCCTCAAAGCATGGCCCTTTGTTTTCTACTCCATATCCATGTTTTTCTACATGGAATCCTAGAATGGTTTAACTCGGGAGACCTTTGTACATTATTTTCTTTCTTTTAAAGTAATAGTGTTACTTACTCTTTTTCTAATGTGTTACTTTCAATGAAATATCCAAGCACAATTTTAAAAATTATGAGGAACCAATTTATTAAGGGGGGAAGAATGTAACGACCTGAAATTTTGAATAAATCTAGTTTCATAATTTTTTATGTTATATTATTTTGTATTCAACAAAACCTTTTCATTTAATAAAATGAGTATGATTTAAATGAGAGTATTGGCTTCTGACTATTATATGACCGTTAGTTAGTATGACCTTGGGAAACTAAATGTTGCGATTATTGTCTCCAAATACAAGTTATCTTGGTTAATTCATATAGAATGAAGATTCGATGGACTCATCCAATAGTCTCGGGCCAATAAAATCCCATTTAATAGAACTTGGGAAGGAGGTAGCACCACTGGGCTTTGCTCTGGACCAAACCGAAGCCAAACTTCATCGTGTAAAGCTAGAACAGAATCTCCTTTGCGAGAAGATCAAACTGATAGAAATTACTACTCGTGCGATGTTGGTAGAGACACCCTCAGATTCTCTCACCATAGCACACCTTACACTTTGGTCCTATGCTGGGGTTATAAGGGGCTATGTAAGGAGACCATAACTGCCTTGTATAATACTTTGATTTTAATAAATATTGTGATTTCATATTATGATGAAGTTTTTGAATTGTCAAATGTTCAGAAAAATATAGAATGCATATTTTTGATGAATTCTAGGAAACGGCTATTTGAAAATATTTATGTAAATCATAAATAATTTATTATTTGTAATAATTTTTTAAAAATGGTCTTCTACAATAATGTTCAGTAAGAAATTTAGGGTATAATAATCAAGTTGATTTTTGATGAATAATAAATTATTAATAGTGATTTTACGCTTAGGATTATTAATGTGACCAAATGGATAATTAATCTCACTTAAATAATTTATTAATATAATCTAGGAACCTTGATTAAGTAATGCGATTCAATAAAATTTGTAAAAAACTATTTTTGAAATTATTAGACAAGTATCAGTTTTTTCGGGTGAATAGTCTATTTATTTAAAAATTAAATTAAAAATATTTAGAAAAATATTTTTATAAAATTCAGTTCATTTTTTAACTCAGAGGATCAATATTATGATAAGGTAAATTTTGGGGTTTTTTCTGAAAAAATTGAATTTTCAGTGAATAGTGAAAATACAGTTTTTAAGTTACGAGTGTTTAATGACATAATTAAATGATGTATTAAGTATGTAATCAATATGGTAGAATAATGAGTAGTAATATAAGGTATTATGTGTCCTAAGTGGCCAATATAATGGGAAAATACCATGGGCAAGCCCATGGTTTTTCCAATACCGCCAATAAGGTGTCCCTTGGCCATTAATGCCTTGTCCCCTCACTTTCCCTATAAATACCAAGCCATTATCTAATCCATTCGACTCCAAAATCATCCTCAACGATGTTCTTGTCTCATTACCTCCCAAAGAGTCCTCCCAAGGTTCCCCTAATCCCTCAAGGTCCCAACCATTTAGTTTTAAGAGTTACGTTTTAGGGTAAGGGATCATACCTCTCTCTTTCTTTCCAAGTACTCTCTTTTATGTAATATCTTTTATGTTCCATGTTATTATGTTGGGGATTTTATTTTATATTCCTCCTACTGGAATTTCCATTTCCATCTGTTGAGATACCCCTTCATTCTCTCATCAATTCATTTTAAGAGTGTTTAAGTGGCGCCGTTAGGCTGCTGAATTTTAAGGGATTCTTTCACCCCTCTCATTTTTAAGTTCTATGTTCATGTAAAATCATTCAAGTTATTTTTTTTATGTTGGGGTATTATATCTATATCTATAATACTGATAATTTATTTTCATATGATGATATACCTTATTTTATCTCTTCAATTGATTTTTTGATGATTTATGTGATGTCGTTAGGCTGCCGAATTTTCCTAAGAGAAATCTTATTTTTGTCTTCCTTCCGTGATTTTAATTTAATATGGTATGTATTTAAAATTTCATTATCATGTTATTATATACATTATATTATGTCCCTCTACAATTATATGGATCATTTATGAGTGGTTGACCCATGTCCCATCTCGTTTCAATATTTCTAAAACCCTGGAACATAGCCGTTATATTGGTGAATTTTCATCTCAAAGTGTCTCTCTCATTTTCTCAAATTCTTTTATTTTATTAAGTGAATAATAAAAACTATTTATTCTAAAAGGGGATTAATATATTTATCAAAATTTTCTATTTTAAATTCTTTGATTTACATACATGAAACCCACATTCTTTTTTTGTGGGTTTAAATTAACCTAAAGATCATGTCTTAAAAGCAGTTTTTAAAACGTTATGATTATGAAATGAATACCATTTATGAAATTTTTGATGATGATATTTTTTTCTCACATGATGATAAATAAAAATTTAAGGGTGCACTCTGATAGTGCTCCAACGCATTGGGTATTGATGTAACCACTAGATATTACAATTTTAACGATATCTTGGTGAATAACCTTGGAAATTTCAAATGACACCATGGGGATGAACCTTGGTTATATGTTCATGATTATCTATGTTAAATGTTATATCCAAATCTTCAAGTTATGAAATATTTTGTTTTTATTATGATATGCCACATGATTTGTTTCACATTCCTTAAAGTTCTTTTTTCAGGACTTTATTTATGTATCTCAAGTTCACATGTTAAATGTTTCCCCTTGTTTCCCTTATTGGGACTTCTTCTCACCCTTTCTTTTGATTTATGTCCCCAGGTTATTAGATGCAGTAATGAACCTAGGATTTACATAAGGAGAAGCCTTTCAAGTGTTTAATAAGAATGTTTTATGTTTTCATGTTTTAATATCCTGTTTTCCAAGACACTAAGCCTTAAAAATCCTCTATTTGGTAAAATGTAATGAAAAGTAATGTTATAAAAAGGTGGGATGTAATAACATGGACACTGGATGTTCATGACACGTGACAGGAGAGTACTCATGCTTAAAAACCTAATTAAAGTTGATGGTAGACATGTCACATTCAGTGATAATTAAAAAGGGGAAATCTTCGGCTTAGGCCAGATTGGTAACCCTTACACTGTATTAATTTCAAAAGTACTTTTTGTTTATGGGTTAAAATACAATCGGCTAAGCATCTCATAGTTGTGTGATGACGGATTCAATGTTAAATTTGAAAATGATCCATGTGATGTTTTTAGTTATAAAAATTATTTAATATTTACTCCTCTTAGAAATGAAAATATATATGTCATGGATATATATTCTTTATCTAAGTAAAAATTTTCATGTTTAAATGATTTTCATAAGGAATCGTGGTCATAGAATAGAAGATTAAGACACTGCTATGTGCACTCAATTAGGAAACTGACAAGGAAAGGTTTTGTTAGAGACTTAAATATATTATAATTTCCTCTTAACAAAGTGTGTAATCCCTATCAAAATGGAAAACAACACAAAGTTTCTTTCAAAATAATGAAATAAATTTCTACTTCTCAACCACTTGAGTTGGTCCACATGGACTTGTTTGGACCATCATGAGTTTCATGTTTAAATGGGAAGCACTATTTTTATGTTCTTGTAGATGATTTGTTTTGGTACACTTGGGTATAAATTCTAGATCACAAAAGTGAATCTTGTTCTTATTTCTTCAAATACATAATGTTTGTAGAAAATCATAGTGGACTTAGAATTAAGACCTTGAGAAGTGATCATGGCCATGTGTTTGAGAATCCAGACATTGTGAATCTTTTTTCTCACAAAATGGATATACTCACAATTTCTCTGCTCCTATAACAATTCAACAGAAAGGAGTTGTGGAAAGAAGAAATAAAACCCTTCATGAGATTTCAAGGACAATCCTCAATGAATATGAATTGATAATTTATTTTTCGGATGAAGTTGTAAAAACAGCTTGCTATAATATCAATAGAGTATTAATTAGACTTGTTCTTAAGAAGACCCCTTTTGAGATTTAGGATAATAAGAATCCTATTTTCAATTAAATTTGAGTTTTTGGTTGTAAATCCTTTATCCTTAACACTAAGAACAATCATGAAATGTTTGCGTCCAAAAGTGATAAAGGAATTTTCCTAGGTTACTCAATCTTGAGTAATGCTTATAGAGTATTTAATAAGAGAACCAAATGTGTGGATGAATCAGTTCATGTCAAATTTGATGAGACTGATCCACATGAACCCAAAACCACTCTTGAACATCTTGAGGAAGATATGTCAATTCTGGACCTAAATGAAAAATATAGTGAACAGTTAGTGAAAATAACTAGTCATTAAAACATTCCATAATCTATATATGGTGAATCTGATACAATAGATAATCATGATGACTCTAGTTCAACTCATTCTAGAGGTATATGAACTCTCAAAAATCATCATTTAGATGATGTATTAGATGATTTAAATAGAGGGATACAAACTAGAGATTCTCTAAGAAACCAGGTTGAACATAATGTTTTCCTTTTATAGATTGACACCAAAAATATTAATAATGCTATCAATGATGAAATTTGGATGATATCAATGCTATAAGAATTGAATTATCTTGAAACAAAAAATGTTTTTGAATTAGTAGAGAGACCTAAAGACACATGGACTATATGCACTAAATGGATGTTTAGAAATAAAGTTGATGAATCTAGAAACATAGTTAGAAATAAGGATTGACTGGTAACAAAAGGATATAGTCAAGAAGAAGGGATAGACTATGAGGAAACCTCTAATCCTGTAGCTAGAATAGAATCTGTTAGGTAATTACTTGCTTATGCAGATCATCTTAATTCCAAACATTATCAAATGGAGGACAAAAGTGAATTTATAAATGGGTATATAGTTGAAGATGTATTTTTTGAACAAACTCCTGGTTTTACAAATCCCCATTTTTCAAATCATGTCTTCAAAATTTCTAAATCTTTATATGGTCAGAAACAATCTCTAAGTGCTTTGTATGAGTGATATAGTTCATTTCCTATTTCAAAAGGTTTTACTAAAGTAATATAAGATCCTACACATTTTATTAAAAGGATTTCCAATGATAATTTAATAGAACAGATTTATATAGATGACAATATTTGTGGTTCCTTTAAAAATTATTTATGCACGGATATTTCAAAAATGATGCAAGATGAATATGAAATGAGTTTTATGGGGGAACTTAAATTTTTCCTTGGATTTCAAATTTTTCAGCATAAAAATGGAATCATTTTTAATAGAGGTAATTATACAAATTACCTCTTGAATTTTTTTGTTTTGGACTGCAATAAAGGTAGTGATACACCCATGAGTACCACCTGTATGTTGGATTCTAACGAAACTGGAACATCTGTGGATCAAAAAAATTAAAGAGGTATGATTGGGAGTCTGATATACTTTACTGCTAGCAGACCAGATATTATGATTAGTTTATGCATGTGCGCTCGTTTTCAAGGCAATCCTATAGAGTCTCATTTAACTACTGTTAAAATGATGTTTAAATATCTCATGTATACTACAAACATAGGACTATATTATCGAATATCACAATCATTTTATCTAATGATTTATTCAGATGATGATTTACTAGTTTTATATTAGATAGAAAGAGAACCTCTAGAACATGTCACATTTTAGGAAAGTCACTAGTGTCAGGGTGTAGTAAGAAACAGAATTCCATTGCATTATCTACTACCGAAGCTGAATATATTGTTGATGTTAGTTGTTGTCCTCAAATTTTATGGGTGAAACACACTTTACTAGAATATGGATGTCAATTCAAACATGTCTCAATAAAGTATTATAATATAAGTGCAATTAAAATCTCTAAAAACCCAGTATCTCATGCTCGAACAAAGCACATTGATGTGTGACGTCACTCTTGGAGAGATCATTATCAAAAGGGTAATATCACCCATGAATTAATTGTTACTGAACACCACTTGGATGATATATTCACAAAATAATTGAATTATGAGAGATGAAACTACATCAAACATGAGATAGGATTGATTAACTATTGAGTTAGAAACCTCATCGTTAGAAACCTCACTGTTAGAATCCTCACCGTTAGAAACATCACAATTACAATCCTTACAGATAGGACCTCACCATTCGGCCTTACCAAAAGAAACATACCATTAGGACCTCACTTTTGGACCTTTCCAAAAGGACCTTACCATTAGGACCTCACCATTGGACCTTAATGAAAGGACATTACCAATAGTTTCACACCATTGGACCTTACCGTTAGAAACATCACCGTTAGAAACCTCACCGTTATAATCCTCACAGTTAGAAAACTCATCGTTATAAGCCTCACTATAAGAAACCTCACCATGGGACATTACCAATAGAAACCTCACAGTCAGGACCTTACCGATAGGACCTCACCATTAGAACCTTACCGATGACGCCTTATAGATAGTCGACTTATGTCCGGGACTTTAGTGATTTTCTTCTGGAATCTGAGATGTTTTTAGTTTTATTTACTTCCTTTACAAGGTTCGTTTTTTGATCCCTAAATGATAAAATTAAAACACATACCACATCTCTATCCACATCAAACCCTAACCCGAACCTTTTGCTCCCAAATCTTAGAACCTAAACCTCAACTGACAACTCAAACCACTCTAGATCAATAGCGAGAGTGAAAAGGACATTATTAATTGATGAAGGAGAACTGGAGGATCCTAAGAGACCTAGATCTGAGTCTATTTTTGGATTCCAGAAAGTGGAAAAGGTTATTAACCATCATTTATCTAAGAGGGAAAATAGTGGTTGGTAAGGAGTTAAGATTAAAGTGGCTGATGTCGAGCCGGTTGTTAGTACAGAAGTCATATAATGCTCAGGGATGGGTTGAGTATTTTTCAAACAATAACGAACCATATTACCGAATGTTAGTGAAGGAATTTTATGAGTATCTCATGTTTGACCAGTAATTGGATGAGATTTGGATGACTTCCAGAGTAAATGGAGTAAGTGTTAGTTTCTCCTCTGCTGAGTGGGATGACTGTTTGAGGGTTCCACATGAAGGGATTTGTGATTATTACTCTAAAGTGTTTCCTCCCACTAGTGAGTTCAACTGCTATGAAGAAGAATTAACTAAATTGATAGGGAATGGAATTCCTAGTAATGTCATTGCAGCTAAAATGGTAGGAGAAGATAAACAGCCTTCCAGGTTTATCCAGCATGTTTTAAGTCCCAGGTTATGGGACTTTGAAACGTTAATGTTTCAAGATGTTTTTTTTCTTGTATCGGTTAAATCATGAACAAAAGATCAACTTATTTAGGATATTTATGATTCAAATAGAATACATGACCAACAATAGTTCCAAATACAATGCCCTATTTTATGCTTAGTTGATATCTCTTGTGTTGAAAGTGAAAGGAGTTACTGGAGCTAAGGAGGAAACTGTTGTTGTGAAAGATAACCATTGCATCCCCAATGTTATTTTCAAGATAATGAAGATCATCTGGTATCCATGTCTTAGGAGATGGTTGAATTATGAGGATAATATTTATGAAGACTTTATCCTTATTTCTCATCCTTCTAGGCCAAAAAATAAGAGAGACCCTAGTCTTAATCCTGGTGAAGTAGAGCCTGCTTATTCTGATGAAGAAGAAGAAACTGTTGTTGTGAAAGAAAGAGAAGATTCTCCCATAGTTGAAAATAGTGATCCATACCATCCCTCAAATCCTCGTTATAATACTATATCCTTTGGTGATCCTAGCCCACCAAAGAGATTTCCTAAAAGGAAAACTGTCCTAAGGGACAACGATGAGGAAACCAGGGAAGAAGAAGGTGCTGAAAATTTCCTAAGATATATTATTGATATCTTAGAAGAGGATGAGGAAACTGATTCTAGTCAATATGACTTTGAGACACCTACTTCTACAAGTGAAGAGGAATTTTTAAGTCTCAGTCCTCTAATAGGACATACAGAAAGGATATGAAGTGGAGATGAAGAAGTTGCTGATACAGTTGAAGATGGACTTGTTTTGGAAGTCATTGAAGATTCCGTGGAGGAAGTGGGAGTGGACCTTCCTGTTAATGAAGTTTATCAAGGAGGTATGATGGAGATAAATGTGGCTGATCCCGAGAACCCTTCAATTGAGGGGGAGGAACCTGTTGCTATAGTATATGTTTCTATTGCTCATGGGATAGAGGAATAAATAGAAGCTCTAGGATTTGTGGTTTTAGGCATAGTTTATGGAGATTCTGAAGATGAACAGCCTATCAGAAGTCCTCCAATCCTTACTGTCTCAGAAAATACCGTTGTCCAGTAAGTGGTTCTGTTACCACGAGACTAAAGAAATATGAAATGGATTTTTTTAAATAAGACCATAAGATGCATATTTATAAGATATAAACTAAGATAACAAGAAAAGTATCTCACAATAAATGACTCATGACATCTGTAATAGAAATGATAGTCTCTACATCTCACTCAGTTGTGTTACATGAGGTCAAGGAATGATAGAATTAGGTAAGAACACTGGCAGTTTCTATGGTATCAATGATGTAGTATGTTTCCATTTAAGATGTATATATGGATTCGAGGGCTCAGGAGGACAGATACCTTAGATACGATAAAAGTGTGGTTTAGAAAATGGTCATAGTGTTTGAGGATTTTATGAAGTCTATATAAGAATATATGAAAGACCTAGATAATGATGTAAAAAAAGGCTCATCAGTGGGATAACAAAATCATTTGTTCATATTGTGTCATTATTTATGGCACCTCTAGGTGCATCTACAACTCCTTCAACCTATCCTCCAGTTGACATTGAAGCCTTCAGGGTCTTTGTTTGAGAAGAAGTGGAAAAGTTATTTGGTTCTAGTACCTCAGAATCTCAGGTCATTTACAATACTAGGTAAATTCATAACCTTGTGAGAAATTATTTAAGGGAAGCTGATCAAGATCATAAGGCCATCAAGGATCAAGTTGAACTCTATTAAAAATGGGTATACATTAAGAATCAGATGAATGGTCACTTTAAAAATCAATTAGAAAATTTGAGAATCCCACCTTGCACTCGGGCATTTACGGTTCAAGTGAGAAAGCATAGAGATATGACTCCTATCCTAGATAGAATCAAGGAAAACAAAGATGATTTCATTCTAGCAATGGAAAGAGGGGGAAGCATCATTATGGAATTTAGGAATCTTCTGTTACTCTTCCTCCATGTGGACTGCACACCGATCATTCTTCCTCCTACTTTCCCTACTTATTCAACTACCTCAGGTTCCACCAGTATAGCTCCTTTGATGACTCCTGCCCTAGCCATCCGAAGTTTTACCCCTATGATTACTCAAAGATATACTCACTATAGGTATATTGATGCCTTGGTGGCTCCTCCTCTTACACTACTCATTTCCATCACTCGTCCTATCCCTCCACCTTCAAAACCTAACAATTTAGCTTCCAAAGCCAAATCCCCAATGGACATATCTCATGTGGATTGAGTGTATCATGTCTCAGCTGCTAGGGATCTATGTATCTCTTTTTGTATATTTTACTACTGTTTTATTAATGAAAACAATCACTTTTATCTATTTTTATTATGTACTCTTTTCTTTAATCACAAAGGGGGAGAAATATTTAAACTTGTATATCTCAGTTACCCAAAGAGGGAGAAGTGTTTAGTGATTCTGTTATCTATCATAAATTTATATATGTTCCAATATCAATTTATTTTGAATGATTTACTAATATGTGTATGATAACATCACTAATGGAATTAGCAGATGTGTTTAAACTTGATTCAAAACTACTTAAAACCTAACAATTCAATGATATAATTTGTGATTATCAAAAAGTGGGAGTTTGTAGGACTCCCCTTTTTTGATAATCCCAGATCATGTTTAATTTATATAAAGCATCTTTTATTTCCAACAGGATAATCATTTATGTGAAAATCATAATTATCTCAAAGTAATGCGTATGTACTGTTAATCTCACTACTCTCATTTTAAGCTCACATTTTAGAATTTATCTATGTACAAGGCCACAGATACAAGGTCACCAATACAAGGTCACCAGTACAAGCTCACTGATACAAAGGACACCGATGCAATCCTACTTTTGAAGGTTACCACAAAAGGTTACTGATGGAAGGTTATAGTTGGAGGTTTCTGATGTGCACATGCTGTTAAAACCTACCAATGTGAAGGCTTCTATTACCAGTCTAACGATACCCTTATATTGTGAAATTTTTGATACTTTTCTAAAGGACATATTCTCTATCTTTAATTCTTCAAACTTAATTAATTCTTATTGTAGACATATCAGGAGACCATATATTGACAGTAAGAGGTACGAAAAAGATTTCACGTGATTTAATTACTCCAATTGTCAGGCCTCAAATATGAAAGCGAAGACCGAGGAAGAAAGATATATATATGCATAGAGAAAAGCGTGATATAAAAAGGTCTAGAAGTTAAATACATGATGAAGAAATTACTAAATAACAAGGAAGAACTATTCGAGCACCTTCACTATGAACCCCAAGAACATCAAGAATATCATTTCGGAAGAAAAAACTTGAGGATACCTTCTATGTCTCATAAACATTCAATCAACTCAAGAAGTAGAACACTCAATTCCTGAAAGATAGTACCTCAAGTTGCGACACTCTATTTTGGAGAAAACTTTTAGAGATAGACTCAAACTTCAAATTCATCACTCCAAGGAGTCAAAAGCTGAACTAATAACACATAGATCTTTATAATCTCACACATATAGTGTTATCTCTATTTGGTTCTTTAATTTTACATTTCGAAGATGTGTATGTGTTTGTCTTTTTAACACACTGTCTCATGTGCTTAAACTAGAGGATAATGAATATCCTCACATTAAACTTCATCAACATTTGTTTCCAAAATATAAATATAGAAGAGGTCGTGTGTGATCTGTACTCTTTTTTTCACACTAAGAATAGTGGTAGATGGTGTGAATCCTATAAATTTTGTGAAAACTGTTGAAAATCCTGATACAGGCTGTGTATCAAGTTTATTTCAAATATAAAATGCTTAGTGGCAGGTGATCACCAAGTGGAGAGGATGAAATCCCAGCTTGATATTGAAACTCTTGTTTTACTTCACATTGCACTATATTTTGTTATAATATGTTTTATCTATTTTCCCCAGCTTATATTTTTTGAAACATAAAACTGTTTTTCTTTCACATTGATAGTTAGTTTTGGTTACTGTGGGTATTTTTTTAATTCAGTAAACTTGTTTCAAAAGTTGAATAGGTGTTTTACATTGATTCAACTAAGGATTAATCACCAATTAAGAATCTTTTTTACAAACTAAACATTTACATATCTACTACCATAATTAACTGGTTCGTTTTAATATTGGGGGATCCTTTTAAAATAAGTTTTTTAACAGAAATTTTATGTAGGAACTCAATTCACCCCTCTTGAGATTCCAATCCGACCATCTAAAACCAAATAATTAAAAAGATTAATTAATTTAATAAAATAAATTCCATTAACCCATAAAATAATTTATTGACATTTTTATTTTATTAAACAAATAAAGATAACATTTCTAAAATCATGGTTTATATTTAGTATAAGAATTTAACATGGAATAATTTTTAAAAAAATCATAAAGCCTTGAAATCCAAAATAAATAATTGAAATCATATATTATATATCAAAAAAATTCAATTTATGTATAAAATGAAGTTTAAAAACTATAATATCGAAAATTTAATTTATGATGATACAGAAAAGTGGAATATGATGTTAAAAAATTATTGAATCAACCGAAAACTACGAAATATGAAAGGGTTTTATGAAATATATTTTCTATATATTTTTATACCAATGTAGATCTATAGAATCTTCTTATGATACCCAATTTTATAAATTTTATCAAAATTAATGCCATATTCTTTTAAAACCATTAATGTAAATGAAATTGTAAGTTATATCCTTCCATTATAAAAAAGTAAAATTGAGGTTTCAAGAATGGAATTCCTATAATCTAAATGATGGCCTAGATGATGTTTTTCAATTTTCTACGATGTATAGGGGACTTAGTTTTTATTATGGGTTCCCCCATCAAAGAAGCCATCCAAAATTTCTCCCTCGAAAAGAGAGAGTTAATATAGGGGAGGTTAATTAACTACAAATAATTAATTTCATAGCCTATAATTTATTTCATTAACATAATGTACCACACACTACAACATATTATGCTACATTCAATACATTCCAATATTAGAACAAAAAAGAATTATTGATAAAAGGGTAACATTAGTTACTAATAAAAAATCACAGATAAGGGAAACACATTATCTATACTAAAAATTGTACCAACAAAAAGGTTTTATTTATGAGTGCTTAATTTAGAATATACAAAGGGATACATTTTCAATTATTTTTTGTGCCCATAACGATTTCCCTTTATTAGAGTCAAGTAAGCACTGATAAATGATGTAATATATAAAATGTTTTATATAAACATATTTACATATTGTTAAAATTAATTTAAAAAATACTGTAGATCAAGATATTTCACGAACATCCCATTAATAGTGATAAAAAACACTGATAAAGGTGTACCATTATCAATGCTAGATAAAAGCCTTAATAAATGTCAAATTTATCAAGGAATTTTATCATGTATAAAGGGTTTCCTTTATCATTGCTATTTTAATATTCATAAAAGGTATACACTATTAAAACATATACCATTAAAAATCATATATTAATATCTGACATTTATATGTTTATATAAAAATAATATATTTAATTAAATATGATTTTAATAATACTATATATGAATTTTTACTTATTATAAATTATATTTAGTAAAAAATGAAATATAAAATTATTAAATGGTAATATAAATTTATAGTTTGAAAATTATTTTTTAGTAATAGAAATTTAATAAAAATTGGATGTCATTAAAATTTAATAAATTAAGGAATGATATAAGATAAGATAAAAACATGACATTAATTTCAAATAAACATAAATTTTGATCAGGGTGATTGTTTGGGGTCTAAGACATATCAAATATATTGTTGAAAAAATATCTATTGTTTAGGGACATAGAGGGACTTAGTTAATCATTTTTAGAAGTCAAAAATCTCCTAAAAGGTATCCAAAACTGATTTTTTTGTGGGTGTACAATAATTTTTGAACATTTGATGGAATTTCATCCTCATTTGAGGGGGTCATAGTTTGTTTTTCTAGTGGGGACTAAATGAATTCTCGGTTATTACAATCATATGGATATAATGGTGTTTAAAAATTACCATTTTAATGATTTAGTGTTATTTATAATTAAATATAAACATATTTTCATATATATACACAAATAAATCTATTGAAAAAATATATATTTAAAAATAGTTACATAAAATATATTTTAAAATATATTTGACAATAGATATACTATATGGAAAAAAATTATTTTTCATTTCACTTAATATTTTATTATTTTACTTAATAGTAGATTCATTTTTATGTGTTGAGATGGTGGTTGTAACTCTGGTATTTGGGAAGTGTATGTATGCTTCATGTGAGGTGTTAGTTTGTAATGAGGTTAGATGGGTTTAGATGTGTAGGGTGCACTTCTATCATCACATTCCACTACCACCTACTATTATCTCATAATAATGAAATGAAATTTTTAGTGGATTAATGTATTTTATTAGACATTTGTTTATTATCATCTCGTTTTTTTGCATCTTGGGATGAACACTTGAAACTCAAACATTCCATTTTCCTGAGAGAGATAGCGAGGGATAGAGATAGAGAGAGATAGGGTTGACCATCGTCCTGTAGAATGATGAATTTATTCAAAGTGTAACTATTTATGGTGATGTAGTTATAAGATCCCCTAATAGAGTCTGGAATGAGTTTGTACATCAATTTTTATGATTATAAATTTAAGAAAATGACAGAGAAATAGATAATAGTAATCTATCTATGAGATGATTTGGAATACACGTCCCACATTTACTTGATGATGCTAATGTGTAGACTGTCATGCATGAGATGTGGGAATATATCATGCATCTCATTAGAGGGTCAATTTTCACTAATCTCGTGAGCTCGTTTGTCTATATGATGTGTTTGGGGATTCATAAAGACTTCGATCGGGTAAAGTTATATAGGTGAGAATTTGTGTTCTTTGCATACAAATATATATCATTATGTACTATATACTATTTAAAATACAATGATATTGGGAGATGTGTCATTAGGAAATTGATGTGGTAATGGGATTTCATCCCTCCCACAGTCCCTATTATTTCTTGTTTAGAGGATCCCATATATGTGCTCTATGATTCTTCCCATGGATGATAGTCATATAGTGTAACATGTTACAGTTGGGATATCTAATATTAAACACTTGTGATATGACCGTATTAATTTATTGGTTCTTTAATTTTTGATTGTTCATTTTAATTTAATTTGTAACATACTCGACTATATCAAATTATTCGAATATCTAAACCCAAGTAGGGAACAATATTTAGTCATATAGTGTAACATGTTACAACACATGACATATTACCTTTACTTGGAGTTGTGCATGATAGTAAATTAAATCATCCACCAGAGAGAGACGATGTGCGTAGCATGGAACTCCTCTAAAATATGATGATGTTGAAGAACCGTGAAGGGAATAATGTAGACCACAATGAGTTACATGTTTTTCCCCACCAATTCCACTAAAACATGAATCACATTAGCCAAATATCTTCATCTAGTTGTTGATGTGAACCAGAAGACAAGGTATCCACATATTCTATTATGATATCCACTGTATTCACATGGTCCAGTGGATCCGTGCTCATATCAGAACTCATTTACATCACCTTTTATGGCTGACACTTTATAGATCTAGGGTATTTATTATGAGATGAAAGGTCCTTCCACTAATGTAGTGAGAAAAATAGTAAGTGGTCCATTATCACATCTCGACCTCTTGGAGGTAGCAAATGCACCTCCTCCCAATGAATATCAAACAATATTGTAGATTGTTTAGGTTTCTATATGTGAGGAAGATCACTATACCTGTCATTAAACTTCACTACATTGTGGAGGTTTACGAGTTCAATGTGAATTTGATTCACACTATAAACTCTAGGATGACCCCCATTTGATACATAGATGAAAATTAATTATTCAAAATAATTACATATATTATCCATGAATTATTTTTCTGGATTTCAATTATTATTCTATATTAATTTTAATGATAAAATACTTTCAAATTATTTGGAATTTCAATTATTGTTCTATATAAATATTAATGATCAAATAATTTTACAAAATTTATTCAACTGATTAAGTATCATAAATATAATTTATAAAAATTAACATTCATTGAATATTTTAATTATAATTTTGTAAAAACATTTATCAATACAAACCCATAATATTTCATGAAATTCAGTTATTTATAGATAATAACTCAAATATAAATATTTTTTTTAAATTATTGTAGCTATTTTAATTTTCGTTTTTTTAATGTACTATATTCTTACACACATGTAGAATTTGTTAATAAATATATTTATTGACACCCTCAACAAATGTGATAACTTCAAATATTTAAAACCATAACTCATTTTTGTTTTATTTTAAAATCCATTAGAATAAGACCATTCATAACATTATATGTATCTTATATTTTGGTATATTTATTTAATGTATCACTATATTTATGTGATATCTACATTAATTAATATAAAATATAAATTTATAAGATTTATTTGAATTATGGTATTAACATAATTTTTTTTATTAATTTTATATTATTATGTATTGTTAATTATTCTTCGTTATTGTTTAGTAAACATTTCTAATTTTTTATTTGTTATTTTATTTTTGAAAAATTCATTCTCAAAGCCATTTTATTAAAATAATAATAACGGAAAGAGGGATGGGGTAAAATAAAGCTGAAATACCACTTTATAAATGAACCATTATTTGAATATGTTTTATTTATAATCTCAACATGAACATCAAGATCCTCATTATGAAAATCACCCCAATTGATGAAACTACAACCCCATCCTCGACCTCTTGGATGAAAACCTATCCTTCAAGACTACACTTATATCGAAGGTCCATCTGTTTTCTTTGATTCCATGGAAACACTTTTAGTTGCATCTTTCAGGACCACCACCCACATAGAGGAATCATGAAAGTCATCTATGTTACTTTCCCCCTACACGGGGGTTTGGATATCTAAATAAATAGGTTGTAACTCATCTTATCTATAAAGTTCTTCATTACCATTATGTGAGTAAATCACTTAGAAATTATTTGTACTATTTACCTGACTTTATTGTGTCTTCATGATTTGATTCTTTTAGAGATGAGGCTCTGATAACCATCACATGTCATAAATTAATTGCATAAATTCTGGAAGATCTCATAATTCTAGAATAATGTAAAAGAAGAATAGTGAATAATGCAACATCCTTTACACTAATATAAATTCCTATTACTTGATGAAAAGAATCAACAACAACATGACACTTAGATTTTTTGATTTACATTGAAATATGATCCCACCCAACACCAAATCATGAAATCAGTTAATGTTCATCAAGAACTAAAGCCTATTTGGTCACAAAAGGTCTTTACATGTAATTATTAGCCTTAATAATCAACTTCATAGTAGAAATATCCTTCAATTTCTCTCCAAGAATTTCTCAAGGATCCCTAGGGCCTTTATTCAATGAAGTCCCATCCATGACACCCTCGTCAAGTGGCACCCCCACATGATGTAAGATGTTGGAGGGTGTTCCCTAAAGAGGGTTCCCTTCATTCAATATACAAAAGGGACCCATATGGAGGCTCCTTTGAAGATGTACCATCTATTCCCTTGATGTTCACTCTGCTACTCGAAGCGTTTCCATAATTTCTTGAGAATGTTGAGACCAATTACTTTATCCCTTTATGATTCTTTGAAAAAGTTAGGTTGTTCTCCTACCATAGTAGATGATCAATAACCCTTTGGGACTACAGTTCACATTTGTAGTCAAATGAACCTCATAATCAAGATATTTACAATTTTATTCTAAAACAACATATCTAAAAGACAATTCATCTTGAAGAATATCATTTTCATCATCCTGGTCTACCCATGATTATGATTGACTCATGGGACAATGATCACGACCGACCAATTTCTACTTAAAAGGCCATTGATCTTTATTAGTCTTAATTCAAGAATTCAACTTATCTAATAGTGACTGTATTTTAAAAATTGATTTTCCAAAGCGATTATATTATCATCTAAAGCCTTAACTCCATGTGTCTACCCTTATGGTCTTGAAGCCTTCTTTTTTTATCGTTGTAATTGAATTCCTTGGAAAAAGGACCCTTTAAACTATATGTCTGGAAGGGGGATTATTCCAAAAACCCACTTTTGAATTTTATATAGAATTACAAAAAACACAATATTTTCATTGTTTATCATACTCAACATTCTACATAATATCATCAAAACGGGTTGTAATCATTACTTTATCGATAATTCGGCTTCTAAAATCCAATTCTATAAGAATTACAGAATAATTCGTATAAAAAACATGTTCTATTTTTGTATAAATGTGATTAAAGACTCTAATTGTAAATTAAATATCATCTAGAATATATATATTCAATAAAATATCTTTTAGTTCATGAATCATATTTCATATCTTCTCAAAAGGGTTCGGGCATGTGAATATTTATCCTAAAGGACCACACATAGATGTAGAGCATTCCAGGCTTCATAAGCAGCAATCCAATTCCCCACACAGAGGGTATGACCTAATCTGAAGGGAAAAGGAAATTTAAAAATTGTCATCCAAGGAAAATATACTTCTATACAAGAATCCCCAAATTATAATGATCCTCCCATCGACTCCTCCCATTACTAAAGGTTCTCAAATATGGAAAGGCTATTCTACGTAATGAAGGGATTTTTTTCCTAGTATAGCCTCTCTAAATAATCTCTTGGAAGAGCATTTACATGGTCCGTCAAGCATTTCTAGAGTATCCTACCAGTGGATGAATTCTTTATAAATGAAAAGGAATATCGTTTACTAGAAACATTATGTTTGTGATGTTTTGGATCCTCTTGCAAAGCTACCAATTCATATCTATATTTTGTATCATCCACACGATTTTGGGGAATAAATTGGGTAGATGTTTAGACAAATGACGGAATCTCAAGAAGTGTGGTATTTCTAGTATAGTAGTAGAACCCTGGTAGATGAGAGGATCACCATAGAAATTCCCTTGACCTCACACCATCCACTATTGTATCATATATTATATAATCAATCAGAAAGTTATAATTCATTTTTATAATTTGTTGTTAATTGTTTTTAATATTATGAAATTAAAAACTAAAATTAAAAACATATTAATAATCGTTAGATACTATTATTTAGTATTATAATTATTTATAACTTATTGTTTTTAATTATATATATAAATGTAAATTTGAAATAATTTATTTTTTATTATTACTAACTGTAATATACTAATACAAAATTTAAATTATTAAATTATTAATTTTCATTGCATATTTATAAATAAATATTAATTATTAATAATAGTTTTTTTCTTATATATTTATTATTTTCATATATTAGTAATTATTGTTAATTATTTATAATTTTTATAAATTTTTACTGATTATTACTTAATATAAGTAACAAAAGAACGAATCTAATATTTATAATAATTATTACTATAAAATATATAATATACCTCGATTTTATATATTAATATTTTTAGTTACAAATAATTACTACAATTTAAAATTAAATTTTAGTAACATATATTTTCAATTATTATTTATTAATATTAAAATAAATTACTATTTAGTAATTATTTTTATGTTATACATTTATGGTATATTCCAAAAATTACTCTAAATTACTATATAGGATAAGAAACATTAATAAGTAAATAAAAATCAACATATAAAATTTTATATAAAAAAGAATAACAATTGGACATCAGGTGTATTAACTTAAAAGGATTTCTATTCTAGTATTTGGGAAAAGTAACTAAGGGACCTAATGTTTTTTTATTGGTTAAAATGTGAGTGTCCAATTTTTTTTAAAATTTTATCCTCAACGTGTTTGAATTATTATTTTGCAAAACCTATTTTAAAATAAATAAATTACACCCTCATCATTTATAAGAAAATTTTCATATATATGAAATTTAAATATATTTTAATTCATAATGAATCAAAACTAAATTACTATGTCACCATTTTTATTTGGTGAGGCCTTGATAATAAAACAATCCCATTAAAAATATTTTTACAACAACTTTTTATTAATAATATTTTTGAAAAAACATTGAAGCATAGGTCATGTGTAAAATAAAGATAATGGACCCTAAAAATTGAGGCATGTGATGACTTTATGAAAAATATAATACTAGATTATTTCTGATTAATTAATCTTTTAAAACCAACACCCAAAATGAAATGAAACAAAACTACAATTGTGGTATGAAATTTCATACAAAAATATTTTGTGACTTGTTATTCTCCCCATACGCCCATCCTACTGCATTGGAGTATCTTCTAAAAACAATTTTAATTAATCCACAATTTATACTCAGGAAACCCATATGTTGGTTCTCAAAAACCTAGTTTCAATTCATTTATTTCAACCCCCATACATTTCAACGAATCTCCCACTACTCCCCATTCTCCCAAATCAGGGATTACTATCCTATGATAGTTTTGGATAAATTTATGACAGGATCACATTAGGGATGACCACACTAAGAGGTGTTGAATCGGTGTGGGATGAATCATTATCACATTCAATCTTTTATCCGTTTTAGATTCCATTGTTACTTATTCATTAAATGATTCAATTTTGTCTTCACATGTAATAATAAATATTTCAAATAAAATATTACATCATAATGAAAAAAGGTTTTTAATGAGGTTATCCTCCCAAAGGATGACTATATCTGTAACACCCCAGGTAAATAACGAATATGAAATCTTTATATTTATCCATATTTGTGAATCAAATAATAATATTACTTTAAAGGGGATGATATACTCGATGGCATACCCAATATGCAGCAACGAGTTTCTTAGGAATCTTACGTTGCACTCTAATAGAAAAATAATATTATTTTAAATGGTAGTTAACGCCTAGACGTTGTAATGGAGGGAATGAATCGAACTAACTACAAAATTATTATATATTTTTGTCAAATATTTTTACTTTTTACAATAAATGCGAATGAATCCAATTTTAAACGTAAACATTCTAATATTCTTTAAAAGGTTGATTAACCGCCATTTGATGGAGAACCTATTTTAAATCCACTTTTTGAAAATTTTATGTGTTATATTTGACAAAATAATATTCTTCTTTAGAATCAGGACATCAAAATTTACTTTGTGTAATGTTTTGGTATTTTTCCGAAAAAGTTCAATTTTTAATGAATAGTGAAAAATGTTATATTTTAATTCAAAACCTCTTTTTAATCTAATTTATTTATATGATTATATTATCTTTTGAATTGGGTTTAATTTGAAACTAGAATATATTTTTACCATTTAATCCAATAGTGGTCGTTGAAATTAATTTCACTTTGAAATCGGACTTAAACTAGTGTCAATATTTTGATACTTTTTGTTTCATAAAAACATGCTATTTGTTTTGACAGCAGAAATTAATTATTAAATTAATTAATGAAAATTATATGTTTTTAATTTTGTAAAATGGAATTCATTTTTGAATTTGGAATATCAAATATTGCTTAGGGTTAATTTTTGGTAATTTTCTGAAAAACTTTAATTTTTGATGAATAGTTAAACCACTAAGTGGTAGTTATAAAAACTGATTTTCCATTTAAATGTAATTTTTCCACCTTTGTGTTTTGAATTTCAAAACTCCAACATACATGGTTGTCATTAAGAAGTAAAATGAGGTTCAATGGGATTAAAATAATTTTTTTTGTGAATAGTATCTTATTATGTTTTTAATCGCGATTAGAGGTAATTAGTGTAGTTTAAGGTAAGAATAGTGTTTTAATAAAATGAAATGACCTAAAAACGTGTCCTACACTCTTTGGATGTGTCATGGCCGACCAAGGAAATCCATGGGTCAACCTGGGGACCCCATGGATCCACTTTGGTTGGAAAATGACATAAATACCTTTTTATTTAATGATAATGTAAAAATGACACAAACATGAGATGTTTTACTAAAACAATTTTTACATAAGGTTATACAAGTAATAATTTTAACTATAAATAGTCATTGGAAAGATAAAATAATTTCCTACATCATAGTATTTGTTTTATAATTTTTAGACATTATATAAATTAATTTAGTTATGACATCATGATGATGCAGCGATGACCTCATTATTTAATGATTTAAATAAAATGAAAAGATAATGTAATATGTAAGCCCTAAACATGTACAAAACCTATTTTATGGGTGGATTTATAACCCTTATCACCTTATCCTATAATTATATCAATGTGGGACCTTTTAAATCCGAAACTCGTTTTCAAATAAAGTAACATTTTCTTACTTTCCAAGAGTGCCCCTCCACTCCTCTTATAAAAGGCCCCCACCTCTACCTCCATACCCAAACCTCTCAAGACTTTTGCATGGACAAACTCTGACCATTTAATCTCTCCACATCCCTCTCTAACTCCTTGAAGCCTCACTTTGGGCATAATATTTTCCAAGGAAGCCTTTGAGCTCAAATCAAAGGAAGTTACCCGATTTAATGGTAATGTCTTCACTTGTGTTCTTTTGATTTATTTTGCTTCTCCAACCCCCTATACACTTTTTATTCATTTATTTTGTAACAAATATAGTATCTTAAATATAATAGTATGTTTTTATAATAAGTATTCAAGCTACACTTAGACACACCTGCATCTAATGGTTAAAGAACGTACTGTTTCTGTGGATGGAAAATTTCTGCCTCCTGAAACGATGATTGTTCAACATTCTTCTAACACATTCAAAGGTGACCATTAAGATGACACTATATTTATATATGATATATAATATGTTTATGTTTTACTTAAGCTTCTTTATTTTTCATTTATGGCATACCTTTATGGTTTCCATTATGGGTAAACACGATATCTTCATTTAAGGAAGTGCGGACTACCACCCCCTCAATGTGATTTGATTCGTTAATACCATATGTGGTATGTATAAAGGATATATTTAATGATATTATATATGATACCATAATGGAATTAAAATACTATTATGTATCATTATGTTTTAATTCCATTAAATATGAAATAGAAATGGAAGTAGCGTTCATGCGTACGTACGGCTTACCGTCTCCATGAACGGTGCATTTCATTTCTTAACTCTAAATGTTATGTAATATTATACATGAATGAATATACTGGATATATATGATATATATGATATATAAACCATGAATAAAATTCTGGATATAATGAACCTTTGACCACACGAACAACATGTATTTGTAAGAAGTCCACTTTCGACTTAAGAACCAAGTATCGACAAAACAAACATTATTAACTTAAATAATTACATAAAGTCTATGACTTGTTAATAAGTGATATAAAAGTAATAATGAACATGAAAAAGGTTCTTAATGAATTATAAATTAACTCAGGTTTATTATTCAGGAGATTAAAGAACGATCGAGTCAAGTTGTACCCGAGGTAAGGGATCTTACTCCTCTCTTTCTTTTTAAGTACACTATTTTATATCATTCATTCTAAAGATATTTCTTGTTATTGGGATGTTATTTTATATTACTCTTACTATAAATTTTATGTTCATATGATGAGAGACCATATTCTCTCTCATCAATCCATTTTGGAAGTTTTGAGTGGCGCTGTTAGGCTGCCGAATTTTCGTAAGAGATCTAACCTCTGTCTTTCTTTTAAAGTACTCTCCTTTATGTCACTTCTTTTAAGCTCCTATTTGTTATGATGGAGGATGTTCTTTTATATTCCTTTTTCTGTAAACTTTATGTTAATATGTCGAGAGACCCTATTTGATCTCATCAATCCATTTTTGTAAGTTTTATGTGGCGTCGTTAGGCTGTCGAGTTTTCGTAAGGGATTTTTCATCTCACTTTTATTCCTGTGAGATTTATGCTACATTTTCAACAATTTCCCTTGATCGGTGTATGTACTGCCCATAATTTTACTCATTGTTTAATATACTTTCATTTATGATTATTTACATCAATGTTGTATTGTCCTTCTTTCACGGGGTGCATGTCTCAAAAGATACCCATGTTGGTAAGGGAACCTTTCACCTTTTTTTTAAAAGACTTCTTTTGTTACGTCTTTTAATTCACATACTATTATGTTGGGAAATGTTCTTCTCTATCCTTATTTATGTAAATTTTATGTCCTAGTGATGATATCCCCTTTATCTCGCTCATCAACCCTTTTTGTAAAATTTTATGTGACGCCGTTAGGCTGTCGAAGTTTACCAATGGAACTTCTTAACCAAATTTCGATTTCTTTGGGTTCAACATGTAGTTATTGAATATGTCATCCTATGAATATGTGTGAATTACCTTTGATTGTTTTACACTTAATATCCACTTATACTGGGTGTATTTATATTTTTCACACATAATTATGAGATTGAATTATCCTTAATTTAAGGATACCTTCTTTATAATGGATTTCATCTCATTTTACATTTCTTTTGAGACTTCATTGTTGTTATGAACCAATTCACTCTTATATGGTGTGTATACTGTCCTTTGACATATTATATAATGAATCTCTTTATTCTCATGATATTATTAAGTTCGGATTAAATGTTATTCCGAAATTATTTGTATTCAAGAGTCTCTCATTTTGTTAAAAACTCTTTAACCAAAAATATCGTTCTAAATGTTTTAAAGATTTATTATTATAAATCTTTATATTTAATATCCATGTTTTCAAAATGGTTTTCAGTATTTATTTATATGGACATTAATGTTTTAAAATAATAATTCCATTAAAAGCATCAATGTGGTAGGGGAAACTTTGATTCAAAAATCTATTTCAAAAGGTTTTTGAAAATGGATTGATTAATTAAATATCTGGGAATTACTTATTGTGATTGAAAATGAAATGTTGTTATTGAAATGTTTATATTTTCAATATTTTATGTGTAATAATGGTACTTGGACATTATGACGGGTGGTGCCGTGAATACCAGGACGGGTGGTTACGTTATAACCTCCAATGCATTGGGTATGGAAGTCGGCCGTATGGATATTCCATTTTAGTATGTATGGAAGTTGGACGAATGGCTATTCCATTATGTGATATGTGTGGAAGTCGACCTTATGGTTATTCCACTTAAGTATGTTTATGTCCCAAGTTACCTTTATATGTTATGTGATATTTATATGGGTTTTATGGTAATCTTTTGGTTACAGAAGGGTAAGAAATGAACTATTATTCAGTGAAAAGTTTTTACTACTTCTGTAACACCCTAGGTAAATAAAGAATATGACATTTTCATATTTATCCATATTTGTGAATAAAATATTAATATGACTTTAAAGGGGATGCTATACTCGATGGCGTACCCAACACACAACAACGAGTTTCTTGGGAATCTTACGTTGCACTCTAATAAATATAATAATATTATTTTAAATGACAGTTTACATGTAGCCATTGTATTGGCAGGAATGGATAGAAATAACTAAAATATTAATATATATGTTTTTTTACATCTATCCAAAGGCTTAAAATACAGAAAGAATTCAATTTTAGGCTTTTATAGCCTAATTTTCACTAAAGGTTCACTTATCGCCTTCTGATGGGGAACTGTCATTAAATATAGTTTTGATCACTCTTATACATTCCTTTGTACCAAATAAAACTCTTCTTTAGAATCGGGACATCAAATTTTACTTTGTGTAAGTTTTTGGTATCTTTCCGATAAAGTTAATTTTTTTAATGAATAGTGTAAAATGTTGTATTTTAATTCCAAACCACTTTTTAATATAATTTATTTATATGATTAAATTATATTTTTAATTGGTTTTAAAGTGAAATTAGAAAATATTTTTACCATTAAATCTAATAGTGGTCGTTGGAATCAATTTCACTTTGAAATCAGACTTAAACTAGTGTCAATATTTTGATACTTATTGTTTCATAAAACACGCTATTTGTCATGACAGCGGGAATTAATTATTAAATTAATTAATGTGACTTATATTTTTTGAATTTTTTAAAACAGACTTCATTTTTGAATTCAGAATATCAAATATAGCTTAGGGTGAATTTTTGGGATTTTTCTGAAAAACATCAATTTTTGATGAATAGTGAAACCACTAAGTGGTACTTATAAAAACTGATTTTCCGTTTAAATGAAATTTTGCCATCATTGTGTTTTGATTTTCAAAAATCTGACATACATGGTTTTCATTAAGAAGTAAAATGTGGTTCATTGAGATTAAAATAATTTTTGGTGAATAGTAACTTATTAAGTTTTTAATCGCGATTAGTGGTAATTAGTGTAGTTTAAGGTAAAAATAATGATTTAATAAAATGAGATGAGCTTTACACATGTCTTACCCTCATTGTTTGTATCATGGCCGACCAAGAAAAGCCATGGGTCAACTTGGGGACCCCATGGATCCACTTTGGTTGGGAAATGACATAAATAACATTTTATTTAATGTAAAAGTAAAATTGACCCAAACATGATTTGTTTTACTAAAAAAAATTTTAAGTGGGGTTATACAAGTCATATTTTTGATTATAAATATTCATTGGAACGCTAAAACGATTTCCTACATCATAGTATTTTTTTATAATTTTTAGACATTAAATAAATTAAATTATCTATGACATAATAATGATGCAGCGATGACATCATTATTTGACGATTTAAATAAAATGGAAAGATAATGTAAAATTTATAAACTACACATGTCCAAAACTTGTTGTATGAGTGGATTTAGAAGCCTTATCACCTTATCCACGAATTATATCAATGTGGGACCTTTTGAAACCGAAACACATTTTCAAATAAAGTAACATTTCTTTACTTTCCAAAAGTGCCCCTCCTCTCCTCTTATAAAAGGCCCCCACCTCTACCTCATTTCACACACTCCTCAAGCCTTTGGCTCGGCCAAACCCTGCCCATTTACTCTCTCCACATCCCTCTGCTCATCCTAGAGGATTCCCTTTTGGCAGAATCCTTTCAAAGGAATCTTTTAGGCTCAAATCAAAAGAAGATACACTTTTAAAGGTAATTCATTCTCTCATGTTCATTTGTTTTATTTTTCTTCTCCAAACCCCTAAACTCTTTTTATTTACTTATTTTGTAACAACAACAGTATCTTAAATATACTAGGATGTTGTTATAAGATTTATTCGAGCTACACTCTCACACAACTACATCAAATGGTTAAAGAACATACGGTTTCCGTGGATGGTGAAATTCTGCCTCCCGAAACGATGATTGTTCAATACTAATTTAACACCTTCAATGTTGGCCATTATGATGTAACTATTTTTATATATGATATATAATATGTTTATGTTTTCCTTAAGCTTATGTTTTTTTCATTTTGGGCATACCTTTATGGTTTCCATTATGGGTAAACGCGATATCTTCATTTAAGGAAGTGCGGACAACCGCCCCCTCAAAGTGATTTGATTCGTTAAATACCATATGTGGGACGTATAAAGGATGGAACTATGATATTATAAATGATATTATACTGTAATTATAATATACCTTTATATCATTATTATTCCATTCTATAATATATGAAATAGAAATGAAAGTAGCGTTCATGCGTACGTACGGCTTACCGTCTCTATGAACGGTGCATTTCATTTCTTACCTCTAAATGATTATGTAATGTTATAAATGCATGCATCTACTGGATATATATGAAATATATGATATCCAAATCATGAATATGATTCTGGATATAATATACATTTGACCACACGAACAACATGTAATGGTAAGAAGTCCACTTTCGACTTAAGAACCAAATATCGACAAAACAAACATTATTAACTTAAATGTTTACATAATGTTTATAACATGGAAATAAGTGATATAATAGGAATAATGAACTAGAAAAAGGTTATTAATAAAGTGGAAATTAACTGAAGTTTATTATTCATGACGTTAAATAACGATCGAGTCAAGTCGGACCCGAGGTAAGGGATCCTACTCCTCTCTTTCTTTTTAAGTACACACTTTTATGTCATTCCTTTTAAAGCTCATCTTTCTTGTTATTGGGATGATATTTTATATTACACTTACTGTAATTTTTATGTTCATGTGATGAGAGACCCTATTCTCTCTCATCAATCCATTTTGTAAGTTTTGAGTGGCGCCGTGAGGCTGCCGAACATTCGTAAGAGATCTAACCTCTCTCTTTCTTTTTAAGTACTCTCCTTTATGTCACTTATATTAAACTCCTCCTTGCAATGTTTGGGGATTTTATTTTATATTCCACTTACTGTAAATTCTATTGTAATATGATGGGATACTTTATTTGATCTCATCAATCCATATTCGGAAGTTTTATGTGGTGCCGTTAGGCTGCCGAGTTTTCGTAAGGGATTTTTCATCTCACTTTTATTCCCGTGAGATTTATACTACATTTGCCACAAATTCCATTGAGTGGTGTATGTACTGCCCATTATTCTACTCTTTGTGTAATATAATTTCGTTTATGAGTATTTACATCAATGACCTATTGTCTTTCTTTCATGGGGTGTATGTTTTGAAAGATACCCAAGTCGGTAAGGGAACCTTTCACCCTCCGCTTTTTTAAAAGACTTCTTTTATTGGGTCTTTAAATTTACATATTTTTATGTTGGGATATGTTCTCATACATCCTTATTGATGTAAAGTTTATGTCCAAGTGATGAGATACACTTTTTATCTCTCATCAACTCATTTTGATGTGATGCCGTTAGGCTGTCAAGGGAACTTTTTAACCCAATTTCGATTTCTTTGGGTTCAACTTGTATTCATTGAATATGTCATCCATTGAATATGTGTGAATGACCTTTTATTGTTTTACACTTAATATCCACTTATATTGGGTGTATATATATTTGTCACACATATTTTTGAGATTTATTTGTCCTTAATTTAAGGATACCTTCTTTATAAGGGATTTCATCACATTTGACATTTCTATTGAGGGTTCATTGTTGTTATGCACCAATTCACTCTTATATGGTGTATATACTGTCCTTTGGAGTATTATATCATGAATCCTTTTATTCTCATGATATTATAAGGTTATGACTAATTGTTATTCCTCGATTATTGTATTCAAGTGTCTCTAATTTTGGTAAAACCCCTTTAACCAAAATATCGTTTTAAATGTTTTAATTATTTGTTATTATTAATATCCATGTTTTAAAAATGGTTTTAAGGATTTATTTATATGGATATTAATGGTTTAAAATGTTAAAAGCTTCAAGGTGGTATGGGACTACGTCTCAATCTCCTTTCATTGAGGAATATTTAATTTTATAGACAACTTTCTTTTATATGGTGTATAAACCCCTTTGAATTTTACGTTTATTCAAATGGAATTTTTTTTATATGAAGCGTTTACTAAACGTCAAAAGGGAATGTTTTTGACGTACGTATGCGGCGACAATGACTTCTCCGCCGTCATGACCGTTATTTGAGTTTCGGCTTCCTCTACAAGCCATACCTTTTTTTTAAAAACAAAAAATAAATACCATGCTTTACTTTGGTATTGAAAATGGTTTTCATAATGTTTTTATTATATCAATGTGTTGTATTGATATCTCGTGATTGAAATGTGGAAATGTTATGTTTCCTCTATTCATGTTTTATGTGATATGATTATGTTATGGTTCTTGGGCATTATTATGAAGACGGGTGGTTCCATGATAAACTAAGGGAGGGTGAGCCCGTTATAGCTCTCCAATGCATTGGGTAACGCGAAGGAGTGAAACGTTAAGGTTTCTCCGAAGAGATTTTATGAAATATACTGTGATGGGTATTCCAAAATTAACCAAGAGGGTTACTCCCTACGTAAGAATGTTATGAATGCCTCAAGTTACCTTTATGTCTTATGTTTTCTATGATTTATTCATGATTTGATATGCCTATGTTTTATGGGTAAAGTATGATTTCATTCTTATGTATATATGAACTCATGTTTCCTTTCCATATTTTTTATAACCCTTACGGAGCTTTTTATGCTCATCCCAATTTTTTGAAATGTTTTTTACAGGTCAAGGTAAAGGTACATGATGTGATGATAGTGTCAAGGATGTGTCAATAAAGAATCTGTGTTTTATTTTAAATAGGTTTCCGTTGATGGGAAGAATGAATATTGTCTTTTATGTAACCACTTTGTTTAAATGTGGAATGTAATGCATGTTTCATGATCTAATTCTCTAAAACTCTAAACCAGAAAAGATCCTCAATGTGTAATCTTGTAATAACTCAAGATTAAGTAAGGTTTAAGGCTGGGGCCTTATAGTTGGTATCAGAGGTCGGTTTAGATAACTTTAGAGGTTAGGGTATTCTTTAAGCATAATTGACAATTACCATAATGGTTAGGATTTCAGAAAGAGTCTTAGATTTAGATAAAGTGAATCAGTAAGTATATCTTATTGTCTATATTACTCATTAGTACATGATTGTTTTGTTGATATACTCACACTGACCTTTTTGGTTTTAGTAAATGGCTGGATCTAGCAGGCACCAAATTAATAGTGGATGTGAAGGAAACTGTGGCAGATTTTTGAGCAAGCTACTAAATGATATGGGAGCTGCAATGAGAACTCTTTTGATTATCCTCAACCAACTATCTGGATTCATGATTGACCACCTAAACCTTGGAGATTTCTCTAAGGAATCATATATGCAAGAAACAAATCCCTACGGAAGTACAGGTAATAATCATAAAGGTAAGTGTGTTCAAAAACCTATGTGTCAAAGATGTGGAAAGAAACACCTAGGAAAATGTTTCAAAGGGACAGAAATATGCTATAGATGTGGAAATGAAGGTAATAAAGCAAGAACCTGCCATGGAAAAAGGAAGCATCCTGTTGACTCGAGGAAAGGGAATGATGTTATTTCTGAGGGATCAATTGAATGTTTTAAATGTGGTGGGCATGGTCATTATGCAAACACATGTCCTATGAAGAAGTTTCGTGAATGGGGTCACCAAGAGTGTACCAATATTCGTTTACCAATACCTAATCCCATTCCAATTGAGGATGAAGAAACTGACAATGACCAATCAAAGGTATGTACTATTTCATGACTATTGTTTTCTTATTTTGGAATCTTAGGATATGATTAATAATTTTGTTTGTAGGAAAGAGGTATTTCGGAATAAGATGGAAAGGAATGGATAATGGATCATGAAGAATGTTGAATGAGTAAGATGTCAACATATAAGGGCTTCAAGAGTTAGGGTGAAATTCTTAAGAGTATTAAGTCTCTTTTGATGATGGGGTTACATTAGAAGACTTTTTATATTATGTGTAACCCTGATGTTTAATATAGGAAAATTTTATTCAAGTAATAGTTATCTTTTCTTTTGTGGACATAGTTATAAAGAACCATTTGGGTTTATATGATCCTTACTTTTGAGGTAATTATGGGTTACCATATGTTATGATTGAAGTGAAAGGCATGAGATAATAGTGAGGTTAGATTATGTCATGGTTATTTTTGATAATTTTATCCCTTTTTGGGTAATGATTTGATAATTATATAGTTTTGGAAAAAGGACAACACGCAGACCGTGTGATAACCCGTCGCATCGGACAATGCTGCGGGAATCGAACCCACAACCAAAGTGCGATAGGTATTTATCGCCTACCACTGGACTACGTGAAGCCCCTGGTTAGTTTGACTGATTATTTTTAGTTATATGATTTTATGAATTAAGAGTAAGTTGATTTTGGAGGATATGTGATTAGGATAATAACTTTTCAATGTGAGACTTTAGGAGCAACTGATGTTGTTTGGAGATAAATGTTACGATTTAACTTGGAAGACTATGTGACTAAATCCTTCAAATATTTGGGTTTCAATCTAATATTGGTTTACTTTGAAGAATTTTATGTACAAATTGTTTATCGGATGGTCCTAGTTGAACTTTGGGTTTTGTTGGACAAATTTTGGAGATTAAGAATAGATTTTCTTTTTATAAGGGGTTATCCTTTTCTGGATTATCTGATCTTGTACTAACCTTTTTGGTTTTGGTTTTGGTTAAAGCCTAAAAACATGGGATGTATATAGTTATCTTTTGGGGATTAGGTGATTCTCTAGAAGTTGATTATAGTACTCTTAATGCGAACAAGTCTCCCTAAATACTTGTCTTTTGGAAAAAATATGAGTTTGACTAAGGAATCTAGTAAAAGTTGAAAGTCAACATGATAAGTGATTATGCTTCCTTATGAATAAATTCCTCAATAAAAAGTAACTTAAAATAAAAATGTTGTCTATTAACTTTTCCTACTGGGGAATCGAATGCCGTTTAACCCATCACAAGTTTGTGATTTTCTCGTGGTTAACTTTCTCCTAAACATGTTTTCTATCACTCTCCATCAGAACATGACCCTTTGTTTTTTCCTCCATGTCCATATTTTCATACTTGGAATCCTAGTATGGGTTAACTCAGGTGACCTTTGTACTTATATTTATTTATTTTAAATTGATTGTTTTACCGACTCTTCTCCGATGTGGGACTTTCAAGGATGTTTCCAAGCACAATTTTAAAAATTGCGAGGACGCAATTCCAAAAAGGGGGGAAGGATGTAACACCCCAGGTAAATAAAGAATATGAAATTTTTATATTTATCCATATTTGTGAATAAAATATTAATATGACTTTAAAGGGGATGCTATGCTCGATGGCGTACCCAACACGCAACAACGAGTTTCTTGGGAATCTTACGTTGCACTCTAATAATAAAATAATATTATTTTAAATGACAGTTAACATGTAGACATTGTATTGGCGGGAATGGATAGAAATAACTAAAATATGAATATATATGTTTTTTTACATCTATCCAAAGGCTTAAAATACGGAAAGAATTCAATTTTAGGCTTTTATAGCCTAATTTTCACTAAAGGTTCACTTATCGCCTTCTGATGGAGAACTGTCATTAAATATAGTTTTGATCACTCTTATACATTCATTTGTACCAAATAAAACTCTTCTTTAGAATCGGGACATCAAATTTTACTTTGTGTAAATTTTTGGTATCTTTCCGATAAAGTTAATTTTTTTAATGAATAGTGTAAAATGTTGTATTTTAATTCAAAACCACTTTTTAATCTAATTTATTTATATGATTAGATTATATTTTGAATTGGTTTTAAAGTGAAATTAGAAAATATTTTTACCATTAAATCCAATAGTGGTCATTGGAATCAATTTCACTTTGAAATCAGACTTAAACTAGTGTCAATCTTTTGATACTTATTGTTTCATAAAACACGCTATTTGTCATGACAGCGGGAATTAATTATTAAATTAATTAATGTGACTTATATGTTTTGAATTTTGTAAAACGGACTTCATTTTTGAATTCATAATATCAAATATAGCTTAGGGTGAATTTTTGGGATTTTTCTGAAAAACTTCAATTTTTGATGAATAGTGAAACCACTAAGTGGTACTTATAAAAACTGATTTTCCGTTTAAATGAAATTTAGCCATCATTGTGTTTTGATTTTCAAAAATCCGACATACATGGTTGTCATTAAGAAGTAAAATGTGGTTCAATGAGATTAAAATAATTTTTGGTGAATAGTAACTTATTAAGTTTTTAATCGCAATTAGTGGTAATTAGTGTAGTTTAAGGTAAAAATAATGCTTTAATAAAATGAGATGAGCTTGACACATGTCTTACCCTCATTGGTTGTATCATGGCCGACCAAGACAATCCATGGGTCAACTTGGGGACTCCATGTATACACTTTGGTTGGGAAATGACATAAATAACATTTTATTTAATGTAAAAGTAAAATTGACACAAACATGATATGTTTTACTAAAACAATTTTTAAGTGGGGTTATACAAGTCATCTTTTTGATTATAAATATTCATTGGAAAGATTAAAAGATTTCCTACATCATAGTATTTTTTTTATAATTTGAGACATTAAATAAATTAAATTATTTATGACATAATAATGATGCAGCGATGACATCATTATTTGACGATTTAAATAAAATGGAAAGATAATGTACAATCTATGAACTAAACATGTCCAAAACTTATTGTATGAGTGTATTTAGAAGACTTATCACCTTATCCACGAATTATATCAATGTGGGACCATTTTAAACCGAAACACATTTTCAAATAAAGTAACATTTCTTTACTTTCAAAAAGTTCCCCTCCTCTCCTCTTATAAAAGGCCCCCACCTCTACCTCATTTCACACACTCCTAAAGCCTTTGGATCGGCCAAACCCTGCCCATTTACTCTCTCCACATCCCTCTCCTCATCCTAGAGGATTCCCTTTTGGCATAATCCTTCCAATGTAATCCTTTAGGCTCAAATCAAAAGAAGATACACTTTTAAAGGTAATTCATTCTCTCATGTTCAATTGTTTTATTTTGCTTCTCCAACCCCCTAAACTCTATTTATTTACTTATTTTGTAACAACAACAGTATCTTAAATATAATAGGATGTTGTTATAAGATTTATTCGAGCTACACTCTCACACAACTACATCAAATGGTTAATGAACATACGGTTTCCGGGGATGGCGAAATTCTGCCTCCCGAAACGATGATTGTTCAATACTCATTTAACACCTTCAAAGGTGGCCATTATGATGTCACTATTTTTATATATGATATATAATATGTTTATGTTTTCCTTAATCTTATGTTTTTTTTTTCATTTTGGGCATACCTTTATGGTTTCCATTATGGGTAAACGCGATATCTTCATTTAAGGAAGTGCGGACTACCGCCCCCTCAAAGTGATTTGATTCGTTAAATACCATATGTGGGAAGTATAAAGGATGGTACTATGATATTATATATGATATTATACTTTAATTATAATATACCTTTATATCATTATTATTCCATTCTATAAAATATGAAATCGAAATGAAAGTAGCGTTTATGCGTACGTACGGCTTACCGTCTCCATGAACGGTGCATTTCATTTCTTACCTCCAAATGATTATGTAATGTTATAAATGCATGCACGTACTGGATATATATGACATATATGATATCCAAATCATGAATATGATTCTGGATATAATAAACATTTTACCACACGAACAACATGTAATGGTCAGAAGTCCACTTTCGACTTAAGAACCAAATATCGACAAAACAAACATTATTAACTTAAATGTTTACATAATGTTTATAACATGGAAATAAGTGATCTAATAGGAATAATGAACTAGAAAAAGGTTCTTAATAAAGTGGAAATTAACTCAAGTTTATTATACAGGACGTTAAAGAATGATCGAGTCAAGTCGGACCCGAGGTAAGGGATCCTACTCCTCTCTTTCTTTTTAAGTACACACTTTTATGTCATTCCTTTTAAAGCTCATCTTTCTTGTTATTAGGATGATATTATATATTATAATTACTGTAATATTTATGTTCATGCGATGAGAGACCCTATTCTCTCTAATCAATCCATTTTGGATGTTTTGAGTGGCGCCGTGAGGCTGCCGAACTTCCGTAAGAGATATAACCTCTCTCTTTCTTTTTAAGTACTCTCCTTTATGTCACTTCTTTTAAACTCCTCCTTGAAATGTTGGGGGATTTTCTTTTATATTCCACTTGCTGTAAATTCTATTTTAATATGATGGGATACTCTATTTGATCTCAACAATCTATATTCAGAAGTTTTATGTGGCGTCGTTAGGCTGCCGAGTTTTCGTAAGGGATTTTTCATCTCACTTTTATTCCCGTGAGATTTATGCAACATTTTACACAAATTCCATTTAGTGGTGTATGTACTGCCCATTATTATACTCTTTGTGTAATATACTTTCTTTTATGAGTATTTACATCAATGACCTATTGTCTTTCTTTCATGGGGTGTATGTTTTGAAAGATACCCAACTCGGTAAGGGAACCTTTCACCCTCCTCTTTTATAAAAGACTTATTTTATTGGGTATTTAAATTTACATATTTTTATGTTGGGATATGTTCTCATACATCCTTATTGATGTAAATTGTATTTCCAAGTGATGGGATACACTTTTTATCTCTCATCAACTCATTTTGATGTGATGCCGTTAGGCTGTCAAGGGAACTTTTTAACCCAATTTCGATTTCTTTGGGTTCAACTTGTAGTCATTGAATATGTCATCCATTGAATATATGTGAATGAATGTTTATTGTTTTACACTTAATATCCACTTATATTGGGTGTATATATATTTGTCACACATATTTTTGAGATTTATTTGTCCTTAATTTAAGGATACCTTCTTTATAAGGGATTTCATCCCATTTGACATTTCTATTGAGGGTTCATTGTTGTTATGCACCAATTCACTCTTATATGGTGTATATACTGTCCTTTGGAGTATTATATCATGAATCATTTTATTCTCATGATATTATAATGTTCTGACTAAATGTTATTCCTCGATTATTGTATTCATGTGTCTCTATTTTTGGTAAAACCCCTTTAACCAAAATATCGTTTTAAATGTTTTAATTATTTGTTCTTATTAATTTCCATGTTTTCAAAATGGTTTTAAGGATTTATTTATATGGATATTAATGGTTTAAAATGTTAAAAGCTTCAAGGTAGTATGGGACTTCGTCTCAATCTCCTTTCATTGAGGCATATTTTATTTTATACACAACTTTCTTTTATACGGTGTATAAACCCCTTTGACATTTACGTTTATTCAAAAGGAAATTTTTTTATATGAAGCGTTTACTAAGTGACAAAAGGGAATGTTTTTGTCGTACGTATGCGGCGCCAATGACTTCTCCGCCGTCGTGACCGTTATTTGAGTTTCGGCTTCCTCTACAAGCCATACCTTTTTTTTAAAAACGAAAAATAAATACCATGTTTTACTTTGGTATTGAAAATGGTTTTCATAATGTTTTTATTATATCAATGTGTTGTATTGATATCTCATGATTGAAATGTGGAAATGTTATGTTTCCTTTATGCATGTTTTATGTGATATGATTATGTTATGGTTCTTGGGAATTATTATGAAGACGGGTGGTTCCATGATAAACTAAGGGCGGGTGAGCCCGTTATAGCTCTCCAATGCATTGGGTAACACGAAGGAGTGAAACGTTAAGGTTTCTCTGAAGAGATTTTAGGGAATATACTGTGATGGGTATTCCAAACGTAACCAAGAGGGTTACTCCCTACATAAGAATGTTATGAATGCCTCATGTTACCTTTATGTCTTATGTTTTCTATGATTTATTCATGATTTGATATGCCTATGTTTTATGGGTAAAGTATGATTTCATTCTTATGTATATATGAACTCATGTTTCCTTTCCATATTTTTTATAACCCTTACTGAGCTTTTTATGCTCATCCCACGTTTTTGAAATGTTTTTCACAGGTCAAGGGAAAGGTACATGATGTGATGATAGTGTCAAGGATGTGTCAAGAAAGAATCCGTGTTTTATTTTAAATAGGTTTCCGTTGATGGGAAGACTGAATATTGTCTTTTATGTGACCACTTTGTTTAAATGTGGAAGGTAATGCAGGTTTCATGATCTAATTCTCTAAAACTCTAAACCTGAAAAGATCCTCAATGTGTAATCTTGTAATAACTCAAGATTAAGTAAGGTTTAAGGCTGGGGCCTTATAACTTCCAAAAGGTGAAAAGTATTACTTTGATAAAGTATACTTGGTTTACTAATTGTTTTGAAAAACTAACAGTTTTCATTCTTTGTGTATCCCTTACTGAGCTTTTTATGCTAATCCCAAGTTTTTGAAATGTTTTTCACAGGACTTAACGTGGAATAGGGTCAAGGATGGGATCAAGGGAAAGTCATGCTATCTAAAACATGGAACTAGACATGTTTCATTTTAAGAGTTTTTATTTTATGGAAACTTAGTAGAAGTTTCTACTTTGTAATCTTTTGAGATGTAATAGTTATATCCTAATTCTCTAAAACTCTAAACCTGAAAAGATCCTCAATGTGAATTATTCATTTAATTCAATATTATGTATGGTTTAAGGCTGAGGCCTTATAGTTGGTATCAAAGGTCGGTTTAGATAACATTAGTTGTTAGGGTATTCTTTAAGCATAAGTGACATTACCATATTGGCTAGGATATTAGAAAGTGTCATAGTTTTTAGATAAAGTGAATGAGTAAGTATATCTTAGTGTTTATCTCACTCATTAGTACATGATGGTTATGTTGATATACTCACACTGACCATTCTATTTTTAGTGAATGGATGGATCTAGCAGGCACCAAAGAGACAACATGTTTGAAGGAAACTGTGGTGGTTCTCTGTTTATGATACTAGATAAAATGGGTGATTCACTGAGGAAACTCATGGTTGTTCTAAACCAACTATCAAGGAGTCATGATCAACCACTTGAACCTTGGTGTGTTCTGTAATGCATCATGTACGAGACGACCAATTGATGTCGAAGTTCAGGTAATAATTATAAAGGTAACCATTAGAGTTTATATGACCCTTACTTTTGAGGTAATTATGGGTTACAAAATGTTATTATTGAAGTGAAAGGCATGAGATAAAATTGAGGTTAAATTATGTTATGGTTATTTTTTTGATGATTTTATCTCTTTTTGGGGAATTATTTTAGAATTACATAGTTTCGGAAAAAGGACAACACACAGACCGTGTGACAACCCGTCGTGTCAGACAAAGCTACGGGAATCAAACCCACAACCAAAGTGCAACTGGTATTTATCGCCTACCACTGGACTATGAGAAGTCCCTGTTTAGTTTGACTGATTCTTTTTAGTTAGATGATTTTATGAATTAAGAGTAGGTTTATTTTGGGTTATCTATGGATATTTATTAATCTATCATGGAAGATATGTGATTAGGGTAATTACTTTTCAATACGAGACATTAAGAGCTACTGATGTTTTTTGGAGATATATGTTACAATTTAACTTGGAAGAATATGTGACTAAATCCCTCAAATATTTGGGTTTCATTCTTAGTTTGGTTTACTTTGAAGAATTTTATGGAAAAATTGATTATCGAATGATCCTCGTTGAACTTTGGGTTTTGTTGGAAAACTTTTGTAGATTAAGAATAGATTTTCTTTTTATAAGGGGTTATCCTTTTCTGGATTATCTGATCTTGTACTAGACTTTTTGGTTTTGGTTTTTGTCTAAAGACATGGGAAGTATATAGTTCTCTTTTGTGGATTAGGTTATTCTCTTGAAGTTGATTATAGTACTCTTAATGTGAACAAGTCTTCCTAAATACTCGTATTTGGATAAAATATGAGTTTGTGTAAGGAATATAATAAAAGTTGAAGGTCAACATGATAAGTGATTATGTTTCCTTATGAATAAATTCCTCAATAAAAAGTAACTTAAAAAAAATGTTTTCTATTAACTATTCCTACTGGGGAATCGAATACCATTTAACCCATCACATGTTTGTGATTTTTTTGTGGTTAACTTTCTCCTAAACATGTTTTCTATCACTCTCCATCAGAACATGATCCTTTGTTTTTTCCTCTATGTCAATATTTTCGTACCTGGAATCCAAGTATGGGTTAACTCGGGTGACCATTGTACTTATCTTTCATTATTTTAAAGTGATTGTTTTACTGACTCTTGTTCTGATATGGGACTTTCAAGGATGTTTCCAAGCCCAATTTTAAAATTGTGAGGACGCAATTCCCAAAAGGGGGGAAGGATGTAACACCGCAGGTAAATAAAGAATATGACATCTTTATATTTATCCATATTTGTGAATCAAATATTAATATTACTTTAAAGGGGATTCTATGCTCGACGGCGTACCCAATATTCAACAATGAGTTTCTTAGCAATCTTTTGTTGCACTCTAATAGTAAAATAATATTATTTTAAATGGTAGTTAAGTCGTAGCCATTGTAATGGTGGGAATGAACAGAACTAACAACAAAATTATTATATATGTTTGTAAAATATTTTTACTTTTTACAATAAATGCGAATGAATCCAATTTTAAACGTAAACATTCTAATATTCTTTAAAAGTTTGATTAACCACCTTTTGATGGAGAAACTCTTTTAAATCCACTTTTTGAGAATTTTATGTGTTATATTTGACAAAATAATATTCTTCTTTAGAATCGGGACATCCAAATTTACTTTGTGTAAATTTTTGGTATTTTTCCAAAAAGGTTCAATTATTAATGAATAGTGAAAAATGTTATATTTTAATTCAAAACTTCTTTTTAATCTAATTTATTTGTATGATTAGATTATCTTTTGAATTGGTTTTAAAGTGAAACTAGAATATATTTTTACCATTTAATCCAATAGTGGTCGTTGAAATTAATTTCACTTTGAAATCGGACTTAAACTAGTGTCAATCTTTTGATACTTTTTGTTTCATATAAATACGCTATTTGTTTTGACAGTGGGAATTAATTATTAAATTAATTAGTTCAGCTTATATGTTTTGAATTTTTTAAAATGGACATCATTTTTGAATTCGGAATACCAAATATAGCTTAGGGTGAATTTTTGGTAATTTTCTGAATTGCTTCAATTTTTTATGAATAGTGAAACCACTAAGTGGTACATATAAAAATTGATTTTCCATTTAAATGAAGCTTTTCCACCTTTGTGTTTTGAATTTAAAAAACCCGACATACATGGTTGTCATTAAGAAGTAAAATGTGGTTCAATGGGATTAAAATAATTTTTTGGTGAATAGTAACTTATTATGTTTTTAATCGCGATTAGAGGTAATTAGTATAGTTTAAGGTAAGAATAATATTTTCATAAAATGAAATGACCTATACACATGTCTTACCCTCATTTGATGTGTCAGGTCCGACCAAGACAATCCATGGGTCAACTTGGGGACCCCATGGAGCTACTTTGGTTAGAAAATGACATAAATACCTTTTTATTTAATGATAAAGTAAAAATGACACAAACATGAGATGTTTTACTAAACAATTTTTACAAAGGGTTATACAAGTCAGAATTTTGACTATAAATAGTCATTGGAAATATAAAAATACTTCCTATATCATAGTATTTTTTTTATAATTTTTAGACATTAAATAAATTAAATTATTTATGACATCATGATGATGCAGTGATGACCTCATTATTTAACGATTTAAATAAAATTGAAAGATAATGTAATATCTAAGACCTAAACATGTCCAAAAACTATTTTATGGATGGATTGCGAACCCTTATCACCTTATCCAATAATTATCTCAATTTGGGACCTTTTAAATCCGAAACTCATTTTCAAATAAAGTAACATTTTCTTACTTTCCAAGAGTGCCCCTCCTCTCCTCTTATAAAAGGCCCCCACCTCTACCTCCATTCCCACACCTCTCAAGCGTTTTGCTCGGCCAAAATATGCTCATTTCATCTCTAAACATCCCTCTATAACTCTTTGAAGCCTCACATTGGGCAGAGTCCTTTCCAAGGAAGCCTTTGAGCTCAAATCAAAGAAAGTTACCCGATTTAAAGGTAATGTCTTCACTTGTGTTGTTTAGATTTATTTTGCTTCTCCAACCCCATAAAATCTTTTTATTAATTTATTTTGTAACAAATACTGTATCTTAAATATACTAGGATGTTGTTATAAGAAGGATTAGAGCTTCACTAACACACACATACATCTAATGGTTAAAGAACATAATGTTTCTGTGGATGGAAAATTTCTGCCTCCCGAAACGATGATTGATCAACATTATTCTAACACCATCAAATGTGGCCATTAATATGACACTATATTTATATATGATATCTAATATTTTTATGTTTTACTTAATCTTCTGTATTTTTCATTTATGGCATACCTTTATGGTTTCCATTATGGGTAAACGCGATATCTTCATTTAAGGAAGTGCGGACTACCGCCCCCTCAAAGTGATTTGATTCGTTAATACCATATGTGGTACGTATAAAGGATATATTTAATCATATTATATATGATACCATACTTGAATTAAAATACTATTATGTATCATTATGTTTTAATTCCATTAAATATGAAATAGAAATGGAAGTAGCGTTCATGCGTACGTACGGCTTACCGTCTCCATGAACGGTGGATTTCATTTCTTAACTCTAAATGTTATGTAATATTATACATCCATGAATATACTGGATATATATGATATATATGATATATACATCATGAATAAAATTATGGATATACTGAACCTTTGACCACACGAACAACATGTAAGTGTAAGAAGTCCACTTTCGACTTAAGAACCAAGTATCGACAAAACAACCATTATTAACTTAAATGATTACATAATGTCGGTGACATGGTAATAAGTGATATAAAAGGAATAATGTACTTTAAAAAGGTTCTTAAGGAAGTATAAATTAACTCAAGTTTATTATTCAGGAGATTAAAGAACGATCGAGTCATGTCAAACCCGAGGTAAGGGATCTTACTTCTCTCTTTCTTTTTAAGTACAATCATTTATATCATTCCTTATAAATCTCTTTCTTGTTATTGGGATGTTATTTTATATTAATCTTACTGTAATTTTTATGTTAATATGATGAGAGACCCTATTATTTCTCATCGATCCATTTTGGAAGTTTTGAGTGGCGCTGTTAGGCTGCTGAATTTGCGTAAGAGATCTAATATCTCTCTTTCTTTTAAAGTACTCTTCT